>JAYJMM010000072.1:600000-1196416 GCA_037349105.1 Limnomonas spitsbergensis | reverse complement strand
GGGGAGTTGAAATCCTGCATGATGGTGCATAAGATTTGATCACTACAGATCTGTGAGCGTGTCTTGTGGTGACCACTGGACAAGTACTGCACATTGTACGCCACTTCGGCTCAAATTCAGCTACAGCATGGCAAACGATCACGAGGACTTGGTGCAGTAAGTCTTGCTGACCGGACCACTGGCCATAGGTCGGTCAAATTCTGGTCCCCATTGGCCTAAAGACGGCCTCCCACCGCCCCCCCACAGTATAGTGTGCATTCCAAAATGCACTCCAGCCACACAGACACTTACCCACATGACAGTGACAACCTACCATACAAAATGAGGCTGTTTAGGGCATGGGGTTAAGGATTTAGAGCTTGAGGTTTAGGATAAAGGGTTAAGACCAAGACCATAAACCCTACATCACAGGACAATGGCATCTAGCCACCTACCATACCTTGTCTGGCTGTTGATTTCAACAGCCATCCTGTCCTCTTACCCCCCTTCCCCTAAGTCCCCATTACCTCATTTTTTTACCTCCCCTCCCACCTCTCCCCCCACCTCCCCTCCCTCCTCCCCTCCCACCTCCCCTCCCACCTCTCCTTCCACCTTTACTCCTACCTTTACTCCTACCTTTCCTCCCACCTTTCCTCCTACCTCCCCTCCAACCTCCCCTCCCCTCTCCCCTCCCCTCCCACCTCTCCTCCCTCCTCCCCTCCCACCTCTCCTCCCCCTCCCCCTCTCCTCCCACCTCTCCCCCCTCCCACCTCTCCTCCCCCCCCCCCCCCACCCCCCCACCTCCCCCTCCCACCTCTCCTCCCACCTCCCACCTCCCCCCCCCACCTCCCCTCCCACCTCTCCTCCCATCCTTCTGCCCACCTCCCCTTCCAGCTCCCTCCCTCCCACCTCTCACCTCTCCTCCCACCTCTCCTCCCATCCTTCCTCCCACCTCCCCTTCCAGCTCCCACCCTCCCACCTCCCCTCCCACCTCTCCTCCCATCCTTCCTCCAACCTCCCCTTCCAGCTCCCACCCACCCACCTCCCACCTCTCCTCCCACCTCTCCTCCCATCCTTCCTCCCACCTCCCCTTCCAGCTCCCACCCTCCCACCTCCCCTCCCATCCTTCCTCCAACCTCCCCTTCCAGCTCCCACCCTCCCACCTCTCCTCCCACCTCTCCTCCCACCTCTCCTCCCATCCTTCCTCCCACCTCCCACCCTCCCACCTCCCCTCCCACCTCTCCTCCCATCCTTCCTCCAACCTCCCCTTCCAGCTCCCACCCTCCCACCTCTCCTCCCACCTCTCCTCCCATCCTTCCTCCCACCTCCCCTTCCAGCTCCCACCTCCCACCTCTCCTCCCACCTCTCCTCCCATCCTTCCTCCCACCTCCCCTTCCAGCTCCCACCCTCCCACCTCCCCTCCCACCTCTCCTCCCATCCTTCCTCCAACCTCCCCTTCCAGCTCCCACCCTCCCACCTCCCACCTCTTCTCCCACCTCTCCTCCCATCCTTCCTCCCACCTCCCCTTCCAGCTCCCAGCTCCCACCTCTCCTCCCAACTCTCCTCCCATCCTTCCTCCCACCTCCCCTTCCAGCTCCCACCCTTCCACCCTCCCCCTCCTCCATCCCACCTCTCCTCCCCGGATGCCTGGATGCGTTGTCAGTCGGGCCAGGTAGCGCATCACTCCCAGGCGGCGATCCTCCAAGAAGCGTGGGCGCATACGGCGGGACTCCACCATGTTGCGGTGTGGGCGGGGAGGGACACAGTGGCCGGGATATAGCGCCTGATGGATCACAAACAGGCCAGTCAGAAGTTAAGCACACGTTGGTTTGCCGTCTGATCCGGGGTCATGACATGCAGGCCAACCAGCATAGGTTCATCGGTGGCCGGGATACAGCGCCTTGAAGGGGGGGGCATGTCCAGCGGACAAACAGCATAGGTTGCTCCGCGGGAAAGCGACTTAAATCCTAAACCCTAACCTCACCTGCAGGACGATATGGAGCGCCACATCCCTAAACCCTAAACCTGGCTGCACATGGGCGAGGTTCTGAGGCGACCTAAACCCGACACCCTTCAACCTCACCTAAACCCTCACGTCAACCCTACCTTACCTGTATCAGATTATGCAGCACCACCACATCCCTAAACCCTATGCCCTTCGCGCTCAACCCTATGCCCTTCACGCTCAACCCTTTGCCCTTCGCGCTCAACCCTTTGCCCTTCGCGCTCAACCCTATGCCCTTCGCGCTCAACCCTTTGCCCTACGCCCTCAACCCACCCTTACCTGTAACAGACTATGCAGCGCCACCACATCCCTAAACCCTATGCCCTTCTCGCTCAACCCTTTTCCCTTCACGCTCAACCCTTTGCCCTTCACGCTCAACCCTAAGCCCTACACCCTCAACCCACCCTTACCTGTATTACACTATGCAGCGCCACCACATCCCTTAACCCTTTTCCCTTCACGCTCAACCCTTTTCCCTTCACGCTCAACCCTTTGCCCTTCACGCTCAACCCTAAACCCTCACTTCAACCCCATCTTACCAGTATTACACTATGCAGCACCACCACATCCCTTAACCCTTTGCCCTTCACGCTCAACCCTAAACCCTCACTTCAACCCTATCTTACCTGTATTACACTATGCAGCGCCACCACATCCCTGAAGCGGCGCCTCACTCGCGCCTCAGGTCCCGTGTAGCCCCCGGGTCCTGTGATGGAGCAGGTGATCGGGAAGACCACGTGAGAGCCATCCATCACACCTTCAGGGGGGTAGGGTTAAGGGTTAACACAATCCATCATGCCAGCATGGGTCTAGGGTTTAGATCACCCATCAAACCTTCAGGGTTTAAAGTTTAGGGTTCAGATTATCCATTGTGCCTGCTTGGGTCTAGGGTTTAGAGTAACAACCATCGATCATGCCTGCCGAGGATATGGGTCAAAGCCCAGCGTCCAGCTTAGAAGCTTACACAAATAGTACAATATGACAGTTGTGTATTTTCAAACCATCCACCGAAGCATCTCTGCTGCACCAGGCACCCACCCACTGCCAGTATTTCTTTTCTCGGCTACCAGTCCACCTTGTGTAGGCTGCCCCGTGGCCGCTGAAGGCACGATTGGGACTTTACCTGGACTAGCATTCGACTTGTGGCCCAAGCAGCTTGGCTGTCTACAACTGGGGCCTGTGGCCACAGGCCGGAATGTAGCTGACATGTAGCTGAGTAACGGGGGAAATAAAAAGTGCTCACTACCCCCTCTTCCATTCCCTGGTCCCCACCCATCCAGCACAGTCGCGGTGCCAAGCACCTCGACCGGCTGTCCACCTGCCCACTACCCCTCGGCCCTCGCCCTGGTCCCCACCTACCCGGCACCACTGCTGCACCAGGCACCTTGACTGGCTGCCCAACAGTGATGCTGTAGCTTGGACTAGGGGCCTGGCCGTGGCCAGAGGCCCAGGCCTGGACAGCAGGGGCCACATAGCTCTGCTGCAGCTTCTGATACTGCTGCTGCTGAGGAAAATGCGGTTGCTGCTGCTGTTGCTGCTGCAGCTGATACTGCTGTTGCTGTTGCTGCTGCTGTTCCTGCTGCTGCTGATACTGCCTCTGTTGCTGCTGCTCATACTGCTGAAACTGCGGCTGCTGCTGCTGCAGCTGCTGCTCGTAGGATCCCGCAGCCGACATCCATGCGGAGGCATCAGCGTGTGGTGTGTCACCCGACGTCGCTGACAGACATGATGGTAGGGAGTACCGCGGTTGCTGCACAGCGGAGTATTGGTCTGAGGGAGCTGGTGGTATGTAGGTGGGTACCTCCAAAGAGCCCATCAGGTAAATGCCCGACAGCGGGTCGAGACTGTCGCTGTCGCCACTGCTGTGGGCGGATTCGCTGCTACTGAAGGGCGTGGTGGGCGCCCCCTGCGCTGAAAAGTTGCGATTGTAGGCTACCAGCTGCAATGGTGCGACGTCTGTTGCGAGCTGTTGGACTGCCGGGTACGGAATCGGAGGGGACATCGAGGCGTTGCGCGCTAAGTGGAGTGAGTCCAGGATGCTGGCTTGTGTGCTAGGGCTGTGCGCTGCGACCGGCGCCGCATGGGCCGTACCAGCTGGGTGCGTGCTCAGCGTGTCAGTTGCGAATGTGTGTGGGTGAGGGTAGAAGGTGTCCTGCATGGGGGTGGGTTTGTTCAGTCAGGGCTGCTGCATGGGCCTCGGGGGTGGGCAGAAGGGATAGAAAGAAGACGCTTAACGGGATGTTTTTAAAGGAAGTAACACAGGGATGCATGACATATGTTGGGGCAGGCATGTGTGATGGTACGACCACAATTTGTGTATAGCAGGTTCAAAATTTTGGTAAGCTATTGTGATTCAGGAGCAGGTAAAAATGAGCAAAAGTGGGCAGGATCTTGTCTATGGCGACGATTTCAACAAGGGAGTGGCCACAAGTAACAGTTTCGTAGACATGCAGGGAATTGAGAATAGTATGAAGGGCAAGTTTTAAGACACCAAGGGAAGTAATGATGGTCGACTAAAAGTGAGAAACAGGACACTGACTGGAGGAGCCAAGGAGAAGAATATAAGCAAGGATTTATGGATAGCTGGGAAGAGTGGGATGGATTGGCCCTCCCTGACATGATGCTTGCAACTGTTCAGCGCGTATCCTGCTCCCATGTGCATAGTGCAGAGCGAGGCATGCAGAGCAGGGCATGCAGATCACCAGCTAATGAGGGTTTGTTTGCGCCCCCTGGTTGCGCACGGATCCCAAAGCAGAAGTTTGCAAGCATGTGAACGCGCTAGATTCTGTTTTCGTGATTGGCTCCACCTCGGGGGGGTCGATGACGCCAAACGTCAGGGGAGCAGACAGCGGGTCGCTCATCCTTTAGCTCCTCAGGGCAAAGCACGGCAGATTGCTAGGTTTCTATTTCTAGGTGAATAGGCGCCCTATGATTCTTCAGGATTGAGAAAGGTCGGGGCGCTTTATTTCCAAGACCACCTCGTGCAAGGTGCTGACTGGTGGTGCTGACAGCCACTCCCCCAAACAAACAATCCGTATCCCGAGCGGGTTCGGCAGCAGAAACCCCTCATGCTCCTGCACCGATGCTCCTACAAATTTCTGCTGCAAGCAAGCGATCTTTTTCATCGGATTGCTTTCATGCAATGCATCACTCAGGATCAGGCTTAACCCCTCTTCACTCCCACTCTTAGCAGCATGGTTATATAGTGCGATCAGCAACTAAGTCCGGATTCTCGTCTGTCAGCTCCCCAACCCTGACATCACTCTCCGGAGGGACTTGAAAGACCCCTCTTCGTGCTCAGCAAGGAGAGTTTGACTAGTAGCGACAGGGTCCCGAGTGCACCACTTGGTGTGCGAATCGGTTGGTGAATAAAAAGGGACCCCATAACCATAGGTTGCGGGTGCACAGGCCCTCTCTCGAGAGGCGATCGCTTAAGTGCGGCTAGTCTGTGAGCACACTTTGCCATCCTCAAATCCACGCCTTAAAACGGAGTTCCTTCCTTTCCTTTCCTTTCCATCGTCACAGCGGCTGCAAACGCCTTGATCGCAGCTAACATGTTGATCACGAAGTTTTCGGCAGAGCCCCCCGGGCGGCCGAAGGTCGCGGGGGCGATGCCCCCAGTTTCCACCCGTTTCCGTCCGTCCGTCAGTCTGTCAGTCAGTCCGTCCGCCTGATGTTTCTGGAACGTCACGGAAACTTTATGCGCTACAGCGCAAATCAACCGGCTGTATGTATGAAGGTTATTCCTGTCAGACCTCAAAGACCGAGGTGCAGAAATGAGAAACTCAGCTACCAAGGCTGGATCTCACAGCGGATGACGTAGGGTGTCGTCACGCTGTCCCCTGGTGTCACGCGACAGGCCGACAGCTGTGGCTTCGCTTCTCTATGCGCAATTCGATACGCATCATTAAAAACACGCACTGAGCCAGCGATAGAGTTGTGACACATATTTTGAAATCCTGCACCATGGCGAGGGGGTTTGCATGGGGTCTAGGAGACCCCGTCCGCATCTGGCTGCGCCTGCCCTCTGAAAAGTCACATACCTGACTGCTCTGCCGTTTTTTGTGCTGCGCAGCAGCACCTCTGATTACTTTCTCTGGCGATTGCTACAAGAAAATCGAGGGACGGCCACTGCTGGTTCCTTGGCTGGTGCAGCAGGGCATGGCAAGGAACATCTCAGCCTACGCCAGGTTGCTACGTCCTTTCCTGCATTGCACTACTCCTGGGGACCAAGGATCAAAGGCCCTTATGGCTGTTTGCTCGATCCTCTCTCTGCACGACAGCCACAAGCGCGCGGGAAATACACTCCTCAGCGTGAGCACCGATGAGATCATGGAGCTCTACTGCACCTCTTTCAAGTACCTCATCCCCCACGTCCGCAAATGGCTGGAGGCTGACAGCAGCACGCGACCCTCGATGGATGATATGGCACAAGCCCCTGACCTATGGCTCTCTTGCCTTCAGTGCCTTGAGGACAGCTTTCGCGATCCATCACGTCCCTCCGCGGACTGGAGGCTGCTGACGCCCCTGCTAGTGCAGTCCTTCCAGCTGGCCAGGGACATCCATGCTAAGGCGCTGCCAGAGGATCTGAGGTTGGCTAAAAGGATCTATAAATACGGTCTGAGCCTCCCGCTTGCTATCATGGCGCCATTGCTGAGGGAGGGTAGTGGATCCATCCAGGTGTGGCCGTGCCGATGCGCGCTGCAGGCCGTACAGATTGCGCTGCTGCCGGGGAACTGCCTCCTCACCCAGCCGCCAATTGAGGCGGCATCCAGCACGGCCAACTTGCATCCATCTCTATCCGTGGCGAAACAGAATCTGTTGATTAATGCAGGGAGCGTGTTCCACTCATTTGCACCAAGCGAAGTTTTATTACATTCATGCGTAACTTCACTTTTTTTTGAAGTTGGCCCGCTATGGTGGAGTCATTCACGCCCCTGAGAAAACAGGGTTTTGGGGGGATGCACCCCTGGGGGGGAGTTGGAGACCCCTTGGCACACCTGGTGCTGTGACCTGTTGAGTGCACTGGAGGAGCTAGAGCAGGGAGCAGCTTACCTACATCCGATGCCCGTCACAGAGGTGCTGGCGCTACTGACCGTAGCCCGGTGCCGTAGCCTACAAACAATTGCAGCTGAAGCCCGCTAGCCAGGAGGGCCTCAGGGACCCTGCCCATAACACAGGTATGTGACAACCTACAACGCCTTGTTAGACAGACGGTGGGAGCTGCCCCAGCAACAGGGATTTCGCTAAGGTGCGCACAAAATTGAGGCTGCGGCCTTGCGCAGCCGGCAGGGCCAACACTAGCGGACGGCGCAGCGGTCATCAGCGTGAAGCAAGCTGAAACCAGCAATGCTGGGTTAGGGGAGACGGGTAACATGTGGGAACGCGCTAAACGCTTGCCTCCATTACCATAGCACCTATAAAATGGGAAGGGACAGGGCAAGCTCCTTGGACTGTGCCACAGACTCCCATGAGGTTTACTGGGACAGGCATGGGTGGGATGCCCTGGCTGTTGTGGAAGATGGGGTAGATTTCGTTACGGTGTAGACGTTTCAGAGGCTGGGGATTTATTTGACTGTCCTTAATTTCAGCCTTTTGTCTGTACGGTAGCCCTTCATTTGATTTATTTTTTTAAACAGGTTCCAGAGGTGTGATGTCATTGACCGGTATCACTGGAGCTATTACCCGTAGCAGACCTGCCTGTCCTGGGGGGAAATGGTCCAGTGGTATAACGCAGGTGGCATCCATACCCAGAGGTTGTGGGATCGAACCCGCCACACGATCTTCTCTCTCCCCTGACTAGAGCGCCGGGTTCCATGTTCCTGCCCCCTCACATTGGAGGATGGCATGGCTGCACCATGGCCCAGGCTGTGCATGGTAGCTGGAATTGAGCCTAGTCATTCCCTACCAGCCCCAAGTGGCCGAGCGTTCAGCAGGGCCCAACGGGTATGCACTGTTCCAAACCCGTACCAGACCTGCCTGTTTTACACCATGTCGCAATCCTAAATTACCTATAGGCCCAAATTATACCAGTGGTTGGACTGGTTGTATTTCATTAATGGAATGAGTGGAAGGCAGAATTCAACCTTTGCCCACCTTCGTTTGGCTATTCGCGCCTGCTATACAACTATCGGGTACCCTTACCTCACATACCGTTGCTGTCAGCTTACACATGCACTTCCAAAAGACGGCAGTTGCAGTACTTAGTCTTCATTTATTGCGCACCTGGCTGCCTTGAGCAGGATGCTGAGCTGCCAATGACCACTTACTGGGCCGACAGCAGTCACCAACCTTGACCATCATGAACAGCAGCTGGTGGACCAGGTAGCAGGGCATGCTGCATTAGGCGTCTACTGATTAGGCCGTGATGTGACAGACGTAGCTGAAGCAGCCTACACTTGCTTAAGGGGACGTTTGGGGGGGGGGGGGCCTAAAAGAAGGAGTCAAATATGGTAGAATATTGGTACGAGCTGCACAGCCACTATTCAGACTCGCGCACCCCGCGCTTTTTAGAATCATCGGAATTGCTGTGGTGCCCTCTCTAGGATATCTTGTACAAGATATCCTAGGGGCTGCGCCAATATACCGTACCGGTAGTCAAAGACGCCACCTGCTATTACCATATCATTGCCTCTTCCTCCAACACAAACTTCGACCTCCCTAAATCTATATGGATAATTATCCTCTTTACGGCTAACCAGGTCCTCGGCCAGCCTTGGGTCTCTAAGCCTACAGTAGTGCACGGAAGCTGACATTGCATGCCATTCACTTTTACACATACCACATGCGAAACTGCCAGCGGCTCGAATGCCTCCTGATCATGTATAGGCATATTGTGCGCATCTTCGCCTTCCACGACCCTCATTAATACCTTGTTCCACCTTGTGTGCCTCAAGTAGGGCACCAGGGCCTAGCCTGACCAGTCTCGTTTTTCTCAATCCACTCTCCTGCCTTGGCTCCATGGCTGGTTATTTCCCCGTTCCTTGATACAATCAGTCTCTTTAATGAATTATAAAGATGATACTGTGCTCTTGCTTGGTTTGCGATCTTCCACGAAAAAACTAGAAGATCTTAACCATCGACGGGGCCCATTGTCCTCGCACACAGTTTTGGATGCTTGGAAATCTTTTGTTTGCCACTGTAACAAGATACACTATGTCATTCGATCAGCAGCTGAAATTCTGTCGACAGGAGCAGGCTGCGATCTATATGGTGGCGACAGTGGTCGGAAGGATTAACCAGCAAGGAGTTTATAAACTGCTTCGATCAGGCACTTTCATGTTTCCCCCACCTCGACCTCTCCAACCCTGACATCGTCACAGAATCTACAAACGCCTTAATCTCAGCAAACAGAGTGCTCGAAAAAGTTTGCTCAGACGATGGCTCCTATGAAACCGGGAGGTGGCCAATGCTACATTCATGGCTGATGCAGCTGGGCATGGCGAGGAACCTCTATTCCTGTGCAAAGTTGCTGCGTTCTCTCTTGCAAGGCGCAGCCTGTGGGGACCAGGCAGCTACAGTGACCCTTGGAATTTTGCATCAGACCCTCTGCATGGTCAGCAGCCACAACAGCGGCTTGGGAAGTGCCCCCTTCAATGTGAACACCGATGTCGTCATTGAGCTCTACTCCGCTCTTGAGTACCTCATCCCCCGGGTCCAAAAATGGCTTCTGGCTGACAGCAGCACGCGACCCTCGATGGATGATCTCTCACAGCCCCCCAGACTGTGGCTCTTTTATCTTCACAGCCTCCAGGAAAGCTTTCGTGATCCATCCCGTTCCTCTGCGGATTGGAGGCCGCTCACGCGTAGCTAGTGCAGTCCTTCCAGCTGGCCAGGGACATCCATGCCAAGGCACTGCCAGTGGATCCGAGGTTGGCTGAGATGATCTACGAAGTCGGTCTGTGCCTCCCTCTGGCTATCATGGCGCCACTGCTGAGTTAGGGTGGTGGTTCCATCCAGGTGTGGCTGTGTCGATGCGCGCTGCAGGCCATGCAGATTGCGCTGCTGCCGGGGAGCCGCTGCCACACGATGCTTTCACCGCCGGTTGAGGCTGCAGCTAGCACAGCCAGCTTGCTCCTCTCTGTGTCCCAGGCGAAACACAACCTTTTGATTCATGCAGAGGCCGTGTTAAGCACATTTTCACCAGGTGGGTTGTGATACTGCAATATTTGTTCTGAGATCTACGGGGATCAAGCTCTCTTAGCCATGCTCCAGTGCGTAATCATGTTGATTTGTGTCATGTACGTCAGCACCTGTTGTGACATCAGTACCGGTATTGCAAGTTGTGCTGATCAATCATGCAAATATCCACTTGCTTGCTCCTCAACCTGCCTTTGCCTCTTAATATATAAATATTGTGATGCTGCGGCTTGCTGCGTATTAATATCCTCACCTATACACACTGACCCCTCTCTCACTCTCTTATATTCCTGCCTGCCCATCCGTGTGCCCCTTGTCCTTGACACAGAGCTGTTGAGGCCGCAACAACTATGGGATCTGATATGCTTGATGGAGGAGACGCTGCGCCTCAGAGCCCCCCACCTAGGGGCTGATGCGCATGTGAGGGGGGTGAAAGGGGTTTGTGAACTTATGATGGCTATGTTGAAGGCCAGCCAGGCTTTTCGTGACAACAACAAAGCGCTGAATTCCCCACGTCTGCCGGAGCAGCTGTGCTCGAGTCTGCTGAGGATGGTCAGCATGGGCCTGTCTCTGTCCAAAGCAGTGGCCCTCCTTCCACCTGAGGTCGACGGCACGTGTCATCTCTTTGGGGCTTCCGTTGGCTCTGTCTTGCTTTGCTGTGAGGTTGCAGGACATGCGTGGGTCCTGCCCATGCACATGCGTGCCTCCGACGGAGTGGCTGCCTTGGCTATCCCGGCCTGCTGCAGCTTGCTAGCTAAAGTCCTGGCAATCACTGAGCCGGACCCTGGCATTGCTGCAGCACCTGCCAGCAATATAACAGCACCTGGCAGCAGGGCAGGAGCTCCTGTGAACGAGTCTGCCTTCAGCATCACAAATCAAATCATCGGTGTGACCCGGGCCCTCTGCTGGGGGATCGCAGCTCCAAGGTTAAGTCTGTCTGCCTTGGTGGCCGATCCTGTGTGGATCAGTATCCATGCCGCCAGCAAGATGCTGCAGATGCCCGGGCAGTGTGCTTGTGCATCTTCAAACGGTTGCGAAGGCTGTTGGTCAAGCTGGACAGGACCTGGCTGTGGGGGTGGCAGCCATCATGGCCTTGCTGGTGGATAGCCTGGCGTGCACAGCATTGGGTGAGCAGCCCTTCCGCAGCAACCGGCAGGAACAGGAGGAATGTGGTAGCAAGCTATGGGCGGACATTGCATCAGAATGCTTGGCACTGCTGGGATCCAGTGAGCTGGCAGTAGAGATGGACAGCCCGGCCAGGTTCAGATATATGGCTGCTAAGATGCGGGATCACCCTGATGAGTGGGCTCCTTCAGACCCCGACCCGTCCAGCTCCTCGGCGGCAGAGCTGTCAGAGGCTGAGGGGAGCTCTGCGGCTGTGATGGGAGCTGCCCTGTCAATGGTCCTGGGCAGTGAGGTGTGGGAGGTGCGGATGGAGTGCATGCCTGAGGTATCGCCAGTGGCCATAGCTGTCAGCACCTGCTTCCATCAGCTGCTGATCGTGCTCAAGCAGCTGCTTCATTCCTCAAGCCTCGATGCGCTGTTCGCAGGGACTGGGCCCTGGTCAGTGATCTGACTCGCTGTCTTCCGCACCTTGGCTCAGCAGATCAGACTCAAGGGCCAGGGGTTGTCGGTGCATCTGTGGTGAGCCCCTTTGACATCA
Source organism: Limnomonas spitsbergensis (assembly GCA_037349105.1). Lineage (NCBI taxonomy): Eukaryota > Viridiplantae > Chlorophyta > Chlorophyceae > Chlamydomonadales > Limnomonas > Limnomonas spitsbergensis. The sequence goes on along the minus strand of JAYJMM010000072.1, from coordinate 1,184,630 downwards.
GGGAGGCTTGCCATAGCCTGCTGGGACTGTTGAGGAAAATCCTGCTTCTAGGGCAGGGGACAATGCAGATGGAAGGGGCAGGCAGTGCATCTGCTGGTGTGGCTGATGGCAACAGCTGGGAGCTAGTCAGGGCAGAGCTCCTGCTGGGCCTGCCTGAGGACTTGTGGGGAACCGGGCCCTGCTGCAGCCCCGCCTGCCTCCAGATGGGCGGCCCGTGTGAGATGACTGTCAAGACGCTGGCGTGTGCCGGCGGGTGCGGGGCGAGGTACTGCAGCCAGGCCTGCCAGGTGCAGGCGTGGAGTGGCGGGCACGTGAGAAATTGTGCCGCCATGAAGGAGATGAGGGACAGGTGGCAGGCTAGCCATCAACCGTCGGTAGCAGGGTCCTCCAGCAGGGTGGTGGCTGAGATGTAGGTAAATGACGGAATATGTGTCTTTGTTATGGAAAACACTTAGCGCTAATTTAATCAATTCTGCCCTTTTTGATTCGGATATCCTGCCGATCCGAGGCAGTCAATAGATTTGGCAGATCTGTGGTACTGTGGGGGTAATTGGCAGTAAAGAATATTTAATATGTATCAAAAAAAATAGTTAAGTTTGCCCTTACTGGCAGCCGATTGTTACTTGCCAGTTTGAATTGCTTGTGGCAGGTTCAGTCCACTTCTGTATCTTATTATTGTCCCATTTCCCGCTGTGCTAGTGCATGTTACGCTTGCTTGCCGTGGATCAAGTTAGCGATTATTGGCACCGGTAAAGAATTATTTGTTAATTTATGTTGCTGCAGCTCTAGATGACAGGATTTGTCTCTTTGTTCTCAGGGACTTGAATCAGCAAGCGCGGCCAAATCTTTTTGAGCAGGGCCCTGAGGTTATCTGTCATTCATGATAGTTCACAGACCAGCCCTGTGCGAATTGTTCATTTCTGCATGGCAAACTGTGCCATATTTCCCCACTGGTATTACGGTGAGGTGCTAAAATGTTGTATCCGTCAGATTTCCTGATCTCTGTAGGTTGAGTGGTTGTGTTGTCTGGTATCTGTCTATGGTGATTTTGATAGCTGTATGGGCCTAGGAGCAGTGTGTGCTTATTGAGTCAGCCTGACGTACACGATGATGGCCAGACCGAAGGACTGCCCTGTTTAAACCAAAGGGAGTCTATGTGAATATGTTTCTGAAACAGTGGCGTGAAATAATTCGCTGAAGGTTGATGACATTGCAATGATGGGCTCTGCTCCTTACTTCCGAAGGCTTGGCGTGGGTGCCAATTCTCCGGTTAGGAGAGGAGAAACAAATTTGAAAGAGGCAGGGGGCATACAACAAGTGGAGAGGAAAACGAAGTTAGCCACGCTTATGTTTCCCGGCCGGCCGGCTGCCCTTGTCTTCGATCGAAAAAGTACACCAGAAGCGAGCTTCATTGTGGTACCAGGGGATTGTACCGACAAAGGCTTTTTATTTTCTGGATACAGAAGGTTACGTTTAAGGGCAAACGCCTGATGTAATGCACTTCAGGAGTCAAAATATCTGTAGGCCTCAAGCTGGGCCCTGTTGAAAAAGGCTTGGCTATGTCAGCGCCCAACTGCCTCGTTGAAATATAAAGAGTACCAGTAGAAGGAAAGCACTGGGGGAAATTATACTTTCCAAATGAAAGGGAAGTCTGACCGAGAGTCTGACTACCAAGGACCTGAACAGTCTAGCCCTGAACAAGTTCTTCTAATCAGGGGGCAGGCAGGCGACTTGGGGTGACTGAGTTGCATCTGATGCCAACCACTGCCAGCACCCTGGTCAGCCCTGTGGATCCAGACAGCGTAAACTAACGGCCACCTCACACAGAGGGAAATATCCACCCAAGGCCTCTTTGACCTTCATCACCAGGGCTATTACCAGAACCAATGTTTCATAACCAAACCAGCTCTAACGGGCTGCCGAGCTGCGTCCATTAAGTCAATATGGATCAAACCTTGGCGTTCTACCTGCCTCCCTCCGAGGCTCCGATGGTCCAAGTAGCAGGTTTTGGAGCAACAAGCCCAATGGCAGCGATGTAGCTGGACTGAATCTGAATCGCCATATGAAATAAAACAATGCTCTGTGCCAGTGTCACTTGATACCCTGCATAAAATATGCTGGGGTTAAGATTTTCAGGTCAACCCTGCGGGGAAGACTTCCACTGCCTCCTAACGGCCTGGAATATTATGTACGACCGGCATCTTGGCACAGCCTGCCACCGTCTCCACAGCTTCTGCCCGCTCAAGGCCACCAAGGTCCATCGCCTGATGGCCAGCAAACATGCAGCACGTCCTGCCAGCTGGACTGAAAGTGCAAGGAAGATACCCGATGGCGCCGCGCTGCTGCTTCAAGGCCCCTTGGCTAGCCACCACCTCGGCCCGACGGCAGCCAGAGGCTCAGCCACACTGCCACTGCTTGAGACAACGATTACGACAGCTGGCACACCTGCTATCACCACGGCGGCGGCGGGCGGGCTACCATCAGGCCGTTGTCGCCGCTTGCTCTTCACCGCCAAAAGCTGCCTCTCTGGCACATGCAGCGCACCGTCGCACGACGTTATCGCCTCCGCTGGTACCTCAGTGCTGCTAGGTTGCTGCTCCCCACCAATGTCCCCTGCCGCTGCTTGCCTCTGCTGCTGCTGTGAAGTGCCTGCTGCTGGTCCCTCTCCGCCAAGGTCCCGAGCGCTAGCCTGCTGCTGGGGACGGGCAGTTGGGGCCATCTCCACCAGACGAGCTAGCAGGGCCGCTCGAAGTGGCAGCGTCTGTGCCCCATCTCGACCCCTAAACGTGCCTTGCACCTGTAGCAGCACACACCTCCTCCTCCTCCTCCTCCCCCTCCACTCCCTCCCCTGCTGCAGCCTCCTCGCCAGGCACCATCGCTGCTGCTTCCTCGGCCAGGTCTTGGACCCCACACTTTGCTTTCTTGCGTCCTTCCTAGAAATAACTGTCCCCATTGTCTTCCCCTCTTCTGTCCCTGTTGTGGTCTTTGAGGACTTCTGAGCTCTCAGGCAGCAGGCGAGTGAGGATGGACGGCAGCGACGCAACCGGCTTGAGCGGAGGAAGCTGCAGATTGGTAAGTGCAGGGTTTATGATGAGTCAGGAAACAGTTATGCTGAGTCAGCAAGAAGGTCATACTGCATTAGCAGCCAAAGAGGCAAGTGCTGAACCAACAGTTACGGAGGGAGATGCACAGTCTGCCATAACAGCAAGGGTAACATCATTGACAATCACGTCAAGTTACCTGGACATATTTGTACTGCAGATGTGCTCTGCCCTCCCAGAAAGTGGACATGTGCTGAACGTCCGCCATAATTGACGTTGTTTAGGTGAGGGATACATAAAATACTTGTGGTTGAGATCTTGAACGCCTGGATTCTGTCTAAAATTTGAGAGTTCTTGCAAAGGATTTCCCTTGAGGACAGTCTCATGAAAATAAAGTATCATTAAAACCTGAAGTTCAGCAAAGCAAACCTACAAAAATAGATTTCCTGAATATACAGTGCCGAAATTCAAATTCAGATATTTTCACTTTCACGTTGCATGTCATTACCGGTATGCATCACATCCCCATATGATTATGTCACAAATCATCAAATTATCTGCAGATACCCACCATGGCAAGTTGTACTGTCGTCACTGCTACCACGTACCATGCCGCAGCGCCCGTCGCCGCTGGATTGGCTGGAACTATCCCGGCTCAGCAGCAGCAACGACAGCAGCTGCTCCAGCAGCTTCACACTCAGCAGCTCCCACAGCCACTCCGCAGCCGCGGCCCCGCCTCCGCACCCGCTGCCGTTAGGCTGGGCCTACAAGGCGGCCAAAGCCGTGGCAGTGGCAGCCGCTTTCTTTCGCTGATTTCTTGTAACCGCTGTTTGTTTGTGTGTTGATGGTGGGGCAGTGGGGTCGCCTGTGTAGCGGTGGTGGGGCAATGTGGTGGTTTGAGTATCTGTTGATGGACAGTGGGGTGGTTTGTGGGGCTAGTGGTGGTGAGTCTGTGTGGACATTGTGCTGTTATGTGCTATTGTGCTCTGTTTCTTGAGCCCTTCAGGAAGTAGTTACTCTCTCTTCTGTGTAAACGGTTGCTGCAGACAGGGGTACAGAGGGCGTGGGAGGGACAGTTAGGTCTCATCCCGCGGGTTAGGGCTGGGCTTAGGGGCAGAGTGAACGCGTCTTGAAGGGTGGGTGGGTCGGGGACCAACGATGCCTTCATCGTCTGCGCTTGTAGGTTACTCATCAGCAACTTCCTCGTCCCGAGAGCCATTCAACCTAGTGCTGGTTTTGCCCAGGGTTTTGGGATGTTGGGTTTTGTTGGGTACTGGTTTAGATTCAGAGCTTTTGAGCCACTGCAAAGGGATTTTCTGCCATGCGCTCAGCCGCTCACTCGGCTGTAATCTCAGGAAGGTTTCGAGGGGGGAGGGCAAGGGGGGGGCAAAAAGAAAGCCTGGGACCCCATCCCCCCCTAAAAAGGAGCACCCAACGTCCAACGAGCCTACCCCCCCAACCCCCCCCCCACCCCGCCTCCGGAACCCATTGAAATTCAAATATCACAGTCAAAATTCAAAATTACAGGGCATGTAAGGGGTGTTTTTTTATCAGCTCGTCAAGGCACTTCTACTGGTGTATTTCAATCCGTTAGGTGATGCCATGCCAACAGTCAACTAAGAATGACTCCGCTGTTTTCGGGGGCTGTCCAATGGAGCCAAACCCTCAGTGTGGGGGGGCAGGGAAAAAGACACGGAGTTTGGGAAAAAATCCTCATCCTTCACAACTCACTAATTGCCCTCGTCCACTCGGTGTGCATGAAGCAGGGCACCAGGGCCTCACCTGAACAACTGAACCAGTGTCAGGACTGTCAGCTGAACCAGTGCCGTATTTTCCAACCCTTCTGTCCTTCCTTTCCTTCTCCACAATTCAATCAGTTCATAAAATGCGGTATACAGAGAATACTCTTCGCTTGAGTGGTCTTCGATCCATCACGAAATGTTTTAAAGATCTCGACCCTCGGCGGGGCCCAATGTCCTCGAAGACAGTGATTCATGCGTGGCATTCTTTTGGATCATACTGTACAATGATATGCCTTGACATAGAATCAGCGGTCAATTCTGTCGACTGCAGCAGCATGCGGTCCAAATGGTGGCGACAGTGGTCGGAGGGTTCAACCAGCCAGGAGTTCATAACCTGTTTTGACCAAGCTCTTTCATGCGTACCCCGCCTTCGGCTCTCCAACCCTGACATCGTAACAGTGGCTGCAGAAGCCTTGATCTCAGCCAACATGATGCTCATCCAGGTTTTCTGTGATAATAGCTGCTATCAAACCGGGAGATGGCCACAGCTGGATTCTTGGCTGATGCACCAGGGCATGGCGAGGAATATGTCTGCATGTGCTAAGTTGCTACGTCCTGTCCTGCATGGCACTATTCCTTGAGAACAGAGAGCTATGACCCTCAACGTCATTAGCTGGACCCTCAAACGTTTCAGCGACTACGACGACAGCTTGAGAATTGCCTTCCTCGGTGTGAGCACCAACAACATCGTGGAGCTTTACTGCACCTCTCTTCAGTACCTCATGCCCCACGTCCTGAAATGGCTGGAGGCCGACAGCGACACGCGCCCCTCGATGGACGATACCTCACAGGCCCCCGGACTCTGGCTGTCTTGTCTTGAAAGCCTTGCGGACAGCTTCAAGGATCCATCACTTTCCTCTGCTGACTGGAGGCCGCTGACGCCCCTCCTGGTGCAGTCCTTCCAGCTGGCAAGGGACTACCATGCTAAGGCGATGCCAGAGGATCTGATGTCGGCTATATTGATTTATGCTGTTGGTCTGAGCCTCCCGCTTGCTATCATGGTGCCATTGCTGAGGGATGGTGGTGGATCCATGCAGTTGTGGCCGTGCCGATGCGCGCTGGAGGCCATGCAGATTGCGCTGCTGCCGGGGAGTTGCCTCCTCACCCCGCCCTCACCGCTGGTTGAGGCAGCAGCCAGCACAGCCAGGTTGCCATCCTCTCTGTCCGCAGTGAAACGCAATCTGATGATTGATTCAGGGAGGGTGTTACGCACATTTTCGCCAGGTGGGTAATGATCTCGCAAACTTGTGTTCCAAGATATATTCGGATCCGTCCTCTTACCCATGCTCCAGTGCGTGGTGTGTATTGATTTGTGTCTTGCACATCAGCACATATGGTTATTTCCGGCAGTTTGCAACATGTGTTGATGCAAATGTCCCACCACTTGCTGGCTACTTGACCTGCTTTCTCTCTTCAAATACAATTATTTGCGGTATGCTGCAGTAACCTTTTGAACTTCATCATCTTTCACACTGTGCCCTATCTCACACTTTTATATTCCTGCCCACCCCTCCATGTCCACCTTGTCCTTGACACAGAGCTGTTGAGGCCGCAACAACTGTGGGACCTGATGTGCTTAATGGAGGAAACGCTGCGCCTCACAGCCCCCCACCATACAGCTGATGCCCTGCCGCATGTGGCTTCCTTGTGGGACGCTATGCCGAAGGCCTGCCGTGCATTTCTTCATGTGGGCAAAAGGCTTTCCAGCCACAACGTTGCGCAGCCTCCCTCATGTCTGCCGGAGCAGCTCTCCTCGAGTCTTCTGAGGATGGTCAGCATGGGCCTGACTGTGACCAAAGCAGTGGCACTCCTTCCAGCCGAACTGGAAGACACGAGCCGTCATTTCCTTGGTTCTGCGGTTCAAAAAACCTTGTTGTCCTGTCATTGCTCTCGGGCAGCAGGACAGGCTTGGGTCCTGCCCATGCGCATGCGTGCCTGGGATGGAATGGCTGCCCTGTTCGTCCCGGCCTGCTGTAGCCTGCTGGCTAGAGTCCTGCCAACTGCAGCGCTAGAATTCAGCATTGCTGCAGCTCCTGCCAGCGGTACAGCTCCTACCTGCGGTACAGCTCCTGTCTGCACTGCTGCAGCACCTGCCAGCGGTACAGCTCCTGCCAGCGGTACAGCCCCTGCCTGCACTACTGCTGCATCTGCCTGCACTACTGCAGCTCCTGCCAGCGGCACATCTCCTGTCTGCTCTGCTGCAGCACCTGCCAGCAGTACAGCTCCTGCCTGCTCTGCTGCAGCACCTGCCAGCTGTACAGCACTTTCCAGCAATACAGTTGCACCTGTCTGTGGCACATTGCCACCCTGCGGCACTGCTGACGTCGCAGGTGCTGCTGTACCTCAGGCTTCATCTGCTTCATCGTTGTCTGTTTCCCAGAAGGAACGTGCTAAGGCTATCAGCACCTCGTGCCTATGCTTCCTACAGATTCGTGGCTGGTGCGGTGGCATTGCAGCCCCACAGCTGTGTCTGTCTGCATTGCTGACCGATCTCGTGTGGATCAGCATCCACTCCACCAGCAAGGTGCTGCATCAGGCCTGGAAGCCGTCTACAGCAGCTATGTCACCCAGTGGGGAGCCTACCGTTGCCGAGGCTGCTGCGCACAGAGGGGGACATCACCAGCTGGCCATGGAGGTGGCAGCCACCATTGCCTTGGTGGTGGATAGCCTGGCGTGCACAGCATTAGGTGAGCAACCCTTCCGCAGCATCCGGCAGCATCAGGAGGAGCGTAGCAGCAAGCTATGGACTGACGTTGCATCAGAGTGTCCCGCACTGCTGGGATCCGGTCTAATTGCAGAGGACATGGACAGCCCGGCCAGGTTCAAATACATGGCCGCTGAGATGCGGGGTCACCCTGATGAGCATGCTCCTTCAGGCCCCGAGCTGTCCAGCTCCTCGGCAGCAGACCTTTCAAAGGTTGAGGGGAGCTCAGCAGCTGTGGTGCGAGCTGCCCTGTCAAAGGTCCTGGGCAGTGAGGTGTGGGCGGTGCTGCTGGGCTACATGTCTGAGTCATCCCTGGTGGCCTTAGCTGTAAGCACCTGCTTCCATCAGCTGCTGATTGTGCTGAAGGATCTGTTTCATTCCCCAAGCCTCGATGCGCTCTTCGCAGAGGCTGGGGCCCTGGTCAGTGATCTGACTCGCTGTCTTCCGCACCTTGGCTCAGCAGATCAGATCCAAGGGCCAGGGGTTAGCAGCGCATCTGTGGTGAGCCCGTTTTACCTCAGGGAGCCTGGCTTACGCCTGCTGGGACTGTTGAGGAAAATCCTGCTTCTAGGGCAGGGTACAATGCAGATGGAATGGGGAAGCAGTGCATCTGCTGGCGTGGCTGATGGCAGCAGCTGGGAGCTAGTTCGGGCAGAGCTCCTGCTGGGCCTGCCTGAGGACTTGTGGGGCACCGGGCCCTGCTGCAGCCCTGCCTGCCTCCAGATGGGCGGCCCGTGTGAGACGACTGTTAAGACGCTGGCGTGCGCCAGCGGATGCGGGGCGAGGTTCTGCTGTGAGGCCTGCCAGGTGCAGGCGTGGAGTGGTGGGCACATGAAAAACTGTGCCGCCATGAAGGAGATGAGGGTCAGATGGCAGGCTCGCCAGCAACTGTCGGTGGCAGGGGCCTCCAACAGGGTGGTGGCTGGTGTGTAGGTGAATGTATGATCAATGTATGTCAATGTATGTGTTAGGCATTGTGATCTACAAACTAGGTATTCTTTTCAGGCCAATTTGTTTTGGATGGTTTCAGATCCGTCCCTCCGAGGTATAGTAGTCAATAGATAGGGCAACTCAGTGATGCCATTGGGGCGACCGGCATTCGAAACCATTGATTATTTGGAAACTTGTGTATTGCCTGCCCTTACTGGCAGCCCTTTCGTTGCTTGCTTGATGAGTATAGCTTGTTCCAGGGATATTTCCACCAATGGATTTTTATGTTTTGTTCCATCTTCGGCTTACAGTGCACTGCTGGACTTTTCCACTGAACAAAAGCTCACCAGTCCTGCTGTACTAGCCCCTGGTACTAGTATGCAAGATGCCAAACGCATTTTTCATGTCAGGTTGTGAGTAAGTTGCTGATTACCAGTAGATGGAATTATATGTTGTCGCACTGGTTTACGGTCTGATGGGGGCGAGAGCTTTGTGGCTCAGTTCACAGCAAGGCCATTTTGTTCATGCATGGCAAGGTGTGACGGATTTTCTCCACTGGTATCTAAGCGATATGACAAAATGTTGTATACGTAAGCTTTTCTAAGTTTGGTTAGTTAAATGGCTGTTTTGTCTGTTGTCAGACCACAGTCGTTTCTTTTGTGAAATGTGACTAAAACCAGAGGTTATTAAGTCAGTAGGGCGTAACAGTAGACGAAGATAGATGGCTAAATTACTAGCTCCAGTCTGCCTCCAGATGGTCGGCCCGTGTGAGATGGCTGTCAAGATGGCTGTCAAGGGGTATGGCGGGCACATGGAAACTGTGGCACCATGAAGGATATAAGGATTTGGAGCCTCGAATAGGGTGGTGGCTGGTTGTTAGATAAATGACGGTCCTTGTCATGTGTGAATCTTGGTCTACGGTAAATTCCAGGTGTTCGGATCGCTCTTATATTCTCTTACTGAGTCAGGTCTTACCCTATTCGGCTTGCCAGGCAATTTATCTGAAGTGTCCTGGGCTCCTGTCATCGGCGAACTGCATGTCCCCGATCTGTGTTTCAGTTCAAGCTCTCGAGGTGACTGATGCTCTGCGTTTGGCCTCCCGGTTGAGACTACTAAAATCAGAAACTCAGACAGAAACTTGCACACCCGTTCATTCAAAAGAAAAATACTAACTGATGTGACATACATAACCTCTACGTTAATAAAGAGAGCAGATGAGCTTCAGGAAAGCACCTATGTTTTTGAATTGGAGTTAAGGAGACTGAACGAGGTTTAAGGAAGCCATCGGAGATTGAAGTAAGTTGAAGGAAACCAGTTGAAGGAAACCAGTTGAAGGAAACCAGGAAACCGGAGGTTTAAATAAATCTGTCAAGGGGAGGGGGGGCCAGAGAAAGTTTGGGAAGCCCTGAAAGGATTTCTTGAAACTAGAGGGGTTTCCAGGAGACCATGACCCAAACCAGTGCCACACCACTATATCTTGGGGCGTGAGAGGGAAGTAAAACAGCACCGCCATTTAGGCCCTTAAGAAGTATAAAGCCAAAAGTCATGATACGGCTTCATGTTCTACACCAGCGCTTTTAACTCACACACCACAGGGCGTCTTCCTCTCCGCAAGCACACAAAGTGCTCACAGAGTTACCCTGCCACCAATAGAATAGTAACTGCTGAAAAGTGGTTCATTCCCACGCTACTGCTCAGTGGTTGTGTGTTGGTTGCTTGCCCAGGGGGGTCACTGGTTTTCGCTCGCTGTCCTAGCGTATTTAGTGCATGTACCGGTTTACGGGCACAAGTCCCATGCATCAAATGTGATGCCCCGTTGGACTGTAAAAACTTCACAAAACTTCACTTTGCCCCAAGCCCTGCCCTTACCCGCGGGATGAGACCGACCTCTCCCTCCCACGCCCTCTGTGGACTGTGGCTTGTGCCCCTGCCCGCAGCTCCTGTGTACAATGAAAGAGAGAAGAACAATACCCTGAAGGGCTTAAGAAACAGCGGTCACGACAGCATACAGTCAATACAGACGCACAGTCATACACTAGTTAATAATGCAGCAGCATGTGAAATGGATCTGCTGTACAACTGACTGTGGTGAGCGGGGTGGGGCCGAAGGGGGAGTTCCCCTACAAGGTTCAGTGCTAGAACTAACAGAGGAAACGAGGAGGGGAGGCCCAGGGAGGAGGGAGGGGTTTTGATCCTGCAACGCTAGGCGGCACATGGCCTAGCCAATGGAATCGAGGTGGGGAGAGCTCAAGGGAGGGAGGGGCCTAGGGGAGAGCTAAGGGGAGGGAGGGGCCTAGGGGAGAGCCAAGGAAGGGAGGGGCCTAGGGGAGAGCTAAGGGGAGGGAGGGGCTTAGGGGAGAACTAAGGGGAGGGAGGGGCCTAGGGGAGAACTAAGGGGAGGGAGGGGCCTAGGGGAGAGCTAAGGGGAGGGAGGGGCCTAGGGGAGAGCTAAGGGGAGGGAGGGGCCTAGGGGAGAGCCAAGGGAGGGAGGGGCCTAGGGGAGAGCTTAGGGGAGGGAGGGGCTTAGGGGAGAACTAATAAGGGGAGGGAGGGGCCTAGGGGAGAACTAAGGGGAGGGAGGGGCCTAGGGGAGAGCTAAGGGGAGGGAGGGGCCTAGGGGAGAACTAATAAGGGGAGGGAGGGGCCTGGGGGAGAACTAATGGGAGGGAGGGGCCTAGGGGAGAGCTAAGGGGAGGGAGGGGCTTAGGGGAGAGCTAAGGGGAGGGAGGGGCCTAGGGGAGAGCCAAGGGAGGGAGGGGCCTAGTAGGGGAGAGCTAAGGGGAGGGAGGGGCTTAGGGGAGAACTAATAAGGGGAGGGAGGGGCCTAGGGGAGAACTAAGGGGAGGGAGGGGCATAGGGGAGAGCTAAGGGGAGGGAGGGGCCTAGGGAGAGCTAAGGGAGGGAGGGGCCTAAGGGAGAGCTCAAGGGAGGGAGGGGCCTAGGGGAGAGCTAATGGGAGGGAGGGGCCTAGGGGAGAGCCAAGGGAGGGAGGGGCCTAGGGGAGAGCTAAGGGGAGGGAGGGTCTTAGGGGGGAACTAATAAGGGGAGGGAGGGGCCTAGGGGAGAGCTAAGGGGAGGGAGGGGCCTAGGGGAGAGCCAAGGGAGGGAGGGGCCTAGGGGAGAGCTAAGGGGAGGGAGGGGCTTAGGGGAGAACTAATAAGGGGAGGGAGGGGCCTAGGGGAGAACTAAGGGGAGGTAGGGGCCTAGGGGAGAGCTAAGGGGAGGGAGGGGCTTAGGGGAGAACTAATAAGGGGAGGGAGGGGCCTAGGGGAGAGCTAAGGGGAGGGAGGGGCCTAGGGGAGAGCTAAGGGAAGGGAGGGGCCTCGGGGAGAGCGAAGGGGAGGGAGGGGCTTAGGGGAGAGCTAAGGGGAGGGAGGGGCCTAGGGGAGAACTAAGGGGAGGGAGGGGCCTAGGGGAGAGCTAAGGGGAGGTAGGGGCCTAGGGGAGAGCTAATAAGGGGAGGGAGGGGCCTAGGGGAGAGCTAAGGGGAGGGAGGGGCTTAGGGGAGAACTAATAAGGGGAGGGAGGGGCCTAGGGGAGAACTAAGGGGAGGGAGGGGCCTAGGGGAGAGCTAAGGGGAGGGAGGGGCCTAGGGGAGAGCTAAGGGGAGGGAGGGGCCTAGGGGAGAGCCAAGGGAGGGAGGGGCCTAGGGGAGAGCTAAGGGGAGGGAGGGGCTTAGGGGAGAACTAATAAGGGGAGGGAGGGGCCTAGGGGAGAACTAAGGGGAGGGAGGGGCCTAGGGGAGAGCTAAGGGGAGGGAGGGGCCTAGGGAGAGCTAAGGGAGGGAGGGGCCTAGGGGAGAGCTAAGGGGAGGGAGGGGCCTAGGGGTGAGCTAAGGGGAGGGAGGGGCCTCGGGGAGAGCGAAGGGGAGGGAGGGGCTTAGGGGAGAGCTAAGGGGAGGGAGGGGCCTAGGGGAGAACTAAGGGGAGGGAGGGGCCTAGGGGAGAGCTAAGGGGAGGTAGGGGCCTAAGGGAGAGCTAAGGGGAAGGAGGGGCCTAGGGGAGAGCTAAGGGGAGGGAGGGGCCTAGGGGAGAGGTAAGGGGAGGGAGGGGCCTAGGGGAGAGCTAAGGGGAGGGAGGGGCCTAGGGGAGAGCTAAGGGGAGGGAGGGGCCTAGGGGAGAGCTAAGGGGAGGGAGGGGCCTCGGGGAGAGCCAAGGGAGGGAGGGGCCTAGGGGAGAGCAGGTGCGGGGCAAGGTACTGCTGCCAGGCCTGCCAGGTGCAGGCGTGAGGTGGCGGGCATATGAAAAACTGCGCCGCCATGAAGGAGATGTGGGACAGGAGGCAGGCTCGTCAGCAACCGTTGGCAGCAGGGCCTCCAACAGGGTGGTGGCTGCATTGTAGATAAATGACGGTCCATGGGTTAGGCATTGTTACTTGCACAACTTTGTATGCATTTGTCCTTTTTTTTCCGGGCGTACCATCGCTCTGAGGCAGTCGATAGATAGGGCAATCTTTTGGTGCGATTGGGGCAACCGGCATTCGAAAATTATTGATTATTAAAAAACATGTTTTTAGCCTGCCCCCACTGGCAGCCCTTATGTTACTTGCTAACTGAAACGCTTTTGGCAGGGATATGTTTAGTACAGTAAATTCAGTACCGGCAAATGACTATTTATCATCAGATCATGTTGTACCGGTAGATAACGAGGGTCGACAATTATGGCATTTCACAGTAATGCCATGATTTTTCAGGCATGGCAAGGTGTGTCGGATTTTCTCCATCAGTATGAGGGTGATGTGCCAAAGTGTTGTATCCGTTAGCTTCCTTGCTTTCAGTAGATTATAAACTAAACTAGGGGGCCTAGGGTGAGGGTAGTGAGGGTCGGGCGAGGCACGTGTGACTGGAGACTGAGAGGTGCAACCACACTTTTGTTGTTGTGTTGCCTCTATTGTGTACCGCTTTGGTATTTTCCATCTCACCATTCTTCTTAGTCATGTTGTCTGTTGCCAGACCACAGTCATTTTGTTCGCTGAATAGGACTGACACCAGTTTGGGCTTATTGAATTAGTCCGACTTACTGATGTAGACAATGACGGGTAAGCAGAATGAGTGAGCTCCTGCCTGCCTCCAGATGAGCGGCTTGTGTGAGATTCAGTTTGCCAATTTACCATAAGTGGCCTTGTCTCGGTCCATGTGGTAACCCTACCTTAGCGACAGCTTCTCAGCAGGTGACAGCACCCTTTGATGCCAGTCTTAAGCGGCCACGCGGCCGAGCCTTTTTGAGCAGGGCCCAGAGGTGTAACGTCATTGAACCTTTGATACCGGTCAGCAAGGTTAGGTCCACTCAGCCAGGCCACACGAGCTGCTGATGTTGGTGCGGGCCCTGCCTGATACAACAGTGGCATAGATCCTGATCTGGGCAGGTTATGCATGGCGCAACACGTGAGGTCTGCTGGAGAGCCAGCCTACTGTCCCTCATCACGCCACAGGGCATGCGTTTCACTTTCACACATACCCCATTTTTTATTTTCCCCCTTCAGTTCCATTTCTATTTTCCCAACGGGACGTTTGGGCGCTCATGCGGCCTAATCTTTTCGAGCAGGGCTCAGAGGTGTAACTTCATGGACACGTACCTCCTGCGGCACCTTCTGCGGCTGGAGAACCTTAATCCTGTTTTTCAAAGTCCTTATACCTCACGACCCTACTGAAGACCTTCCTCCATCCGGTTTGCCCTGAAGCAGGGCACCAGGGCCTCACCTGAACAGCTGAACCAGTGCCGTATGTATACTGCCACTCTTTAGCATTTCTTTCCTTCTTTCTAAATTCATTCAGTTTATGCAATGCAGTATAAAGACAATGCTGTACGCTATCGTGGTCTTCGATCCGCCACGAAAGCTTTTAAAGATGTCGACCCTCGGCAGGGCCCAAAGTCCTCGGACGCTTTTTTTAATGCGTGGCAATCTTTTGACACCAACTGCGTCATGATACAATCAGACATGGATGAAGCCTATCATATCAGCAACAACAGATTGCGGTCTCTATGGTGGCGACAGTGGTCGGAGGGTTCAACCAGCAAGGAGTTTATTAGCTGCTTTGGCAAAGCTCTTTCTTGCGTCCGCCACATCCAGCTCTCCAACCTTGACATCGTCACGGCGGCTGCAAACGCCTTGGTCTCAGCTTGCGAGGTGATCATACAGGTTTTCTCTGGCATTGGCGGCATGGAATCCGGGAGATGGCCGCAGCTGGATTCATGGCTGGTGCAGCAGGGCATGGCGAGGAGCATATCTGCCTCTGCCACGTTGCTACGTCCTGTCCTGCGTGGCACGACTCCTTGGGTCCAAGGAGTAACGGCCCTCAGAACTGTTAGCTTGCTCTTCACCCTTCTCAATGGCTACAACTGCAGCTTGGGACGTGGCTTCCTTGGTGTGAGCACTGTTGATATCGTGGAGCTCTACTGCACCTGTTTCCAGTACCTCATCCCTCACGTCCGCAAATGGCTGGAGGCACCCAGTAGCATGCGATTCTCGACGGTTCAAAATTCACAGCCCCACATACCGTGGATCTCTCAACTTAAAAGCCTGAATCAATTCATCAGTAATCCATCGCTTTCCTCTGCGGACTGGAGGCCGCTGATGCCCCTGCTGGTGCAGTCCTTCCAGCTGACCAGGGACTTCCATGCCATGGCGCTGCCAGAGGATCCGATGTGGGCTGAATGGATTTATGAAGACGGTCTGAGCCTCCCGCTTGCTATCATGGCGCCATTGCTGAGGGAGGGTGGTGGATCGATCCAGTTGTGGCCGTGCCGATGCGCGTTGCAGGCCATTCTGATTGCGCTGCTGCCGAAGAGTTGCCTCCTCACCCCGCCTTCACCGCCAATTGAGGCGGCATCCAGCACATCCAGCTTGCCATACTCTTTGTCCGAGGAGAAACTGAATCTCTTGGGAGAAGCACAGAATGTGCTACGCTCATTTGCGCCAGGTGGGTGACCATGCCGCTATCTATGGCCTATATCTATTCGGATCAAGCCCTCTAAAGCCATGCTCTATTGCATTGTTGTTTTGATTTCTGTCTTAACCGTCAGCTCATACGGTTACCTCCAGCAGTATGCAACTTATATTGATGCATGTATCCCACCACTTGCTTGCTTGTCAACCTGCCTCTGCCTCCTATATATTAGTTGTGATGTGATGCTGCGCCATGCTGCGTTTATGTTTTGAATCTCCTCATTTCCCCTTCATGAATCCAACCCCACTTTATCCTGTCTCGCATTTATATGATCGTGCTTACCCTGCCCTGTCCTCCTTGTCCTTGACACAGAGCTATTGAGGCCGCAACAACTGTGGGACCTGATGTGCTTGATGGAGGAGACGCTGCGCCTCACAGCCCCCCACCTGACAGCTGATGCGCTGCCGCATCTGTCTTGCTTGTGGGATAGCATGATGAAGGCCAACCGAGCGATTCTTGTTGTAGGTGAAGGCCTTTCCGGCCACGACGTTCCGCTGCATCCCCCCTGTCTACCGGAGCAGCTGTGCTCGAGTCTGCTGAGGATGGTCAGCATGGGCCTGACCATGTCCAAAGCAGTAGCGCTCTTTCCAGCCGAGCTTGACGACAGGATCCGTCATGTCTGTGAGCTTGACACTGCCCTAGTGTGCTGTGGGTCCTTTCGGTCAGTAAGGCAGGCTTGGGCGCTGCCTGTGAGCATGCGTGCCTTGGACGGAATGGCTGCCCTGCTCATCCCGGTCAGCTGTAGCCTGCTGGCTCGGGTCTTGCCAACTACATTGCTCGACTTCGGCATCGTTGTAGCGCCCTGCAGCGGTACAGCAACACCTGCCAGCAGTACAGCGCCTGTCAGCGGCGTAGTCTCCCGTGCTACTGAAGCACCTACCAGTAGTACAGCCTCTGCCGGCGGTACAGCACCTGCTAGAGGTGCAGCACCTGCCAGCAGCGCAGCATTAGCCTGCGGTACAGCACCTGCCCGAGGTACAGCACCTGCCCGAGGTACAGCCTCTGCCTGTGGTACAACACCTACCTGGGTTGCTGCTGCACCTGACAGCGCCACAGCATCCCCTACGTGCGGTACTGCTGATGTTGCGGATGTACTGCAGTCTTCTACTGCGCCATCGCTGCCTGTTAAGGCTATCAGCGTCTCCTGCGTATGCCTCGTAAAGATCCGGAGCCTCTGTGATAGCATTTCATCCCCACAGCTGTGTCTGTCTGCATTGCTGGCCGATCCTGTATGGACCAGCATCCTCTCCACCAGCAAGGTGCTGCATCAGGCCTGGCAGCTGTCCACTCCAGCTGCTTCCTCCGGTCGGGAGCCTACCGTTGCAGAGGCTGCTGCGCACAGAGGACGTGATGGCCTGGAGGCTTATAGAGATGGATATAGCCTCCTGGCTATGGAGGTGGCAGCCATGATGACCTGTGTGGTGGATACCCTTGCGTTGCGTGAGCAGCCCCCCTGCAGCGTTCGGCAGCACCAGCTGTCAAAGGTCCTGGGTAGTGAGGTGTGGGAGGTGCTGTTGGAGTGGATGCCTATGACATTGCCGGTGGCCAGGCGTGTTAGCACCTGCTTCCATCAGCTGCTGGTCGTGTTGATGGACCTGTTTCGTTTTCCAGGCCTGTATGCGCTCTTTGCAGAGGCTGGGGCTCTGGTGACACGTCTGACACTCAATCTTCGGAGCTTTGACCCAGAAGATCAGATCCATGGGCCAGGTATGGGCAGCGCATTTGCGGAGAGCCCCTTTGACATCAGTGAGGTCAGCCATAGCCTGTTGGAGCTGATGAGGGACATCCTGCTCCAAGGGCATGGTGTGGTGCAGATGGAGGGGGGAGGCAGTGCGTCTGATGCTCGAACACCCCTGGTCCTGGCCCAACTTGGAGGCGGTGGCGTGGCTGACGGCAGCAGCTGGGAGCTGGTCCGGGCTGAGCTTCTGCTAGGTCTGCCTGAGGACTTGTGGGGCACCGGGCCTTGTTGCAGCCCCGCCTGCCTCCAGATGGGCGGCCCGTGTGAGATGACTGTCAAGACGCTGGCGTGTGCCGGCGGGTGCGGGGCGAGGTACTGCTGCGAGGCCTGCCAGGTGCAGGCGTGGAGTGGCGGGCACATGAGAAACTGCGCCGCCATGAAGGAGATGAGGGACAGGTGGCAGGCTGGCCAGCAACTGTCAGCAGCAGGGACCTCCAACAGGGTGTAGCTGGTGTGCACGTATATTACGGAATTTGAGCATTTTTTATGGACACAACTTGAGTATGCATTTCTTGCCTGTGTGATTCGGATCAGGGGATTCGGATATCCTGCCGTTCCGAGGCATTTAATAGATTTGACAGCTCTGTAAAGCTGTGGGGGTGCCTGGCAGTAAAAACATTTAATAGATTTAAAGAAAATCAGTTTAGTTTGCCCTTACTGGCAGCGCATTGTTACTTGCCAATCTGAATTGCTAATGGCAGGTCTAGTCCACTTCTGAATTGTGTTTTCTCCCATTGCCTGTTTACTAGTGCATGTTACGCTTGCTTGCCATGGATCAGGTGGCTGATTGCAGGTAAAAGGAAATTACTTTTTGTGAATTATATGTTGCTGCCGCTCTAGATGACAGGCGGTGGTGTTCTCAGGGACTTAAATCAGCCAACGCAATCAAACCTTTCTGAGCAGGGCCCAGAGGTTAATTTCCATTCAAAATAGTTCACAGACCAGCCTTTATTAATTGTTTCTTTCTGCATGGCAAGCCATGTCAGATTTACCCCACGGTATCAGGGTGATGTGCCAAAATGTTGTGTCCTCCAGTTTTCCAAATCTCTGTAGGTTGTCTGGTTGTGTTGTCTGGTATCTGTCCATGGTGATTTTGATTGCTGCATGGGACTAGTAGCAGTGTGTGCTTATAGAGTCAGCCCGACGTGCACGATGACGGACTGGTCGAAGGACTGCCCTGTTTAATCAAATTGAGTACCTATAAATGTGTTTTTGATACAGTTTAGTCAAACAGTTCGCTGGAGGTAGATGAATGATGACATAACAATGATGGGCTCTGCTCTAAAGGCGTGGGTTCCCAGTTCTCCGGTTGGGAGAGAAGAAACAAAATTGGAAAGAGGCAGCCAGGGGGCATCACACAAATGGAGAGGGAATCCAAGTTAGCCACGCTTATGTTTCCTGGTCGGCCTGCTGCCCTTGCCTTGGATCCAAGAAGTACACCAGAAGCGAGCTTCATTGTACCGATTAAGGCTTTTTATTTTCTGGATACATTAGGTTACATTTTAGGGCAAACGCCACGGCTTATGTAATGCACTTCCGGAGACACGATATCTCTGGGCATCTCTGTGTCAGCGTCCAACTGCCTAGTTGAAATATAAAGAGTATCAGCAGAAAGATAGCTAGAGGGAAAGGAAATGAACCTTCCCCCAAAGAAAGGAAGTCTTAATACCCAGCATCTGAAGAGTCTAGCCGTTAACCATTCCGTCTGTACAGGGGGCAGGCGGGCGAGTTGGAGGGACTGAGTTGCATCTGTATGTCGCCCCCCACTGCCAACGCCCTCATCAATCCTGTGGATTCAAACAGCGGAAACTTACGGCCACCTCACACATATGGAAATGTCTACCCAATACCCATGGGCTCTTTGACGTTCATCACCAGGGCTATTACCAATGTTCCATGACTAAACCAGCTCTGAGGGGCTGCCGACCTGCGTCCATTAAGCCAATATGGATGAAACCTTGATGTTCTACCTTCTATGGTTCAAGCAACAGGACTTGGAGCACCAGGCCCAGCAGCAGCAATGTAGCTGAACTGTAGCTGAATCATCATATGAAATAAACAATGCTCTGTACCAGTATCACTGGATACACTGCATAAATATGCTGGGGATAAGAGTTTCAGGTCAACCCTGCGGGGAAGACTTCCACTGAGCTGTCCACTGCCTCCTACTTAGCGGTCTGGAATATTCCATACGACCGGCTTCCTCGCAAAGCCCGCCACCATCTCCGCAGCTTCAGCCTGCTCAAGTCCGCCAAGGTCCATTGCCGGATGGCCAGCCAACATGCAGCACGTCCTGCCAGCCTTGGATTGAAAGTGCAAGGAAGGTAGTACCTGATGGCACAGCTGCTCCCAACCCCTTGGCTAGCCGCCACTACGGCCTGAAGGCAGCCAGAGGCGCCGACGCACTGCCACTGCTTGGACGCACTGCACTGCTTGGGACCGCGACTACGGCAGCGGGCACACCTGCTATCAACGCAGCAGCGTACCTTACTGGCACGTTGTCGTTGCCGTCGCTTGCTCCTCAGCACCAAAAGCTGTGCAAGCTTCCCCTCTGCCACATGCAATGTACCACCACCCGACATTATTGCCTCCACCGTTCCTCAGTGCCGCTGGGTTGCGGCTCCCCACCAATGTCCCCTGCCGCCCGTGGCTCTGCTGCTGCTGTGAGCTGCCTGCTGCTGGTCCCTCTCCGTTCCCGAGCTCTAGCCTGCAGCTGGGGACTGGCCTGTGAGGCCAGCTACGCAAGATGGCCCAGCAGGGCCGACAGATGTGCCTGCGTCTGTGACCCATCTGGTCCCCCCAAGCGCGCCCTGCACATGCACCAACTCACACACCTCCTCCTCCTCCCCTTCCACTCCCTCCCCTGCTGCTGCCTCCTCGGCCAGCTCTGTGACCCAGCATTTTTCTTTCTTGCGTCTGTCCTGAAAAATGCCGCCCCAAGAGTCTTCCCCTCCTCTGTCCCTGTTGTGGTCTTTGAGGACCTCTGAGCTCTTAGGCAGCGGGCGGGTGAGGAAGGACGGCAGTGACGCAATCGGCTTAAAAGCGGAGGAAGCAGCAAAAGGGCAAGTGCAGGGGTTATGCTGAGTCAGCAAATAAAGAGAAACACAAAATTACAGAGAGAAACGAAAAGTCAGAAGTTACAGCAAGGCTTTCAAAATTGAAAACGACCCTAAATAGCCTGAACATTTGGTTTTGTACTGCAAATGTGCTTGCCCACCCCACATCCTGAAGATGTGCTTAACCTTCCGTCATAAATCATAATCTACGTGTTTGGAGGGTGAGGGATCAAGATAAATCTCATGATCGAGATCTTTGACGCCAGGTGTCAGTTATTTGCCATGAGGGCGGTCTCATACAAATAAACAATTAATTCATACTGGTCCCCGAGTGTCAGCAAATTAACCTAGAATAACACAGCTCTGACTTACCGTAATCTGTGCCTCTTTCGTTTTTCAGCGTTGTGAAGGGCCAACAAACTGGAGTTTTATTTATTGCTTGGCACTGTTAGGGGAAATTAACTTAAATTGCAGTGCGTTGTACAAAAAGAACGCGTCCTACCTTGCACCTGGATGTTTCGACCCCGGCCCCTGCCGTTTGTACCAAGTACGGTAACTGCCGGTATCCTAGTAGGGGGAGTCAATGTGTCTCCCTGCAAGAACAGTCTCAAGCTGAAGAGCCCTAGACATGAATACAACTAATAAATACAGCATTTCGAGTAATAGCACTGCTATCGGTATTTAATTCAGATCAGTAGGCCGATTCCTCCTCAGCAAGAGGGGTCGGGCAGGCCTCAGGGGGTGAAGGGGCAGGGGCAGGGTTCCAGGGGGGATGCAGGGGCAGGGGCAGGGCTGCAGAGGTGGCGCATGTCGCGGCTGCTGAGTCTGATCCTGAGGCTGATGAGTCTGAGGCTGATGAGGCTGATGAGGGTGATGAAGGTCATCAGGGGGGGGATTCTGGGGGTGAGGTGTCCGAGGGGCAAGAATTTGAGGGGGAGACTGGGAGAGGCCTCCTAAGATGAGCCGTGCATGCCGAGCGCTCAGGCGGTCGAACACACAGCACGCATAACATTGCGGCAGTAGCGGCTGATGCTTAACGACTTTCGGTGTACAGTACCGGAATCAGATACCGGTAGCAATATTTTCCACTCTCACTTTGCATGTAATTACCTCGATTCACTTTGTTCATATCCTAAATCATCATCTGCAGCTACCCAACCTTGTAAATCATGCTCTCGTCGTAGCTGCTACCGCCCACCACACTGCAACATCTGTCACCGCTGTCACCATCCCGGCTCACAAGCAGCCAGGACAGCAGCTGCTCCAGCTGCTCCACACTCAGCAGCTTCCACAGCCACTCCGCAGCTGCCGCCCTTCCACAACCGTTGCCGGTAGGCTGGGCCGATGATGCGGACAAGGCTGCGGAGGCTGCGGCTGCTGTCTTTCAATGCTTTCTTGACACCGCGGGTGCTTGCATGACTGAAGGGCTGAAAGGGAGAACAATGGTTGGGCCAGGAGCTCGAGAGGTGGAGTTAAGGGAGAAGGTGAGATTTGGATTTGGATACTTGCACCATTATGCGGTACAGCTGAGGAGAGCGGGGCGGGGCGGGGAGTGCCAGGTTAGGGAGGGCCGGCCGAGGGAGGAGGGTCTCCTGCAAGGTTCAGTGCTAGAAATAAGGAAAGCAGGGATGGAAGGCGCAGGGGGGCAGGAGTTTTTTAATCTGCAACACTAGGCCGTACGTTGTTTAGGAATCAGGGTGCAGAGGGGAGGGGAGGCCCAAGGGGAGAGGAGGGGAGGGGAAGGAGAGGGCTAATGGGAGGGGGGGATGAGAGGGGATCGGTGGGAAGGATCGGGGGCTGAGGGGAAGGGTGGGAAGGACCGGGGGCCGATGGGAGGGTAGGGAAGGGAGAACAGCCACATTAAAAGGTGCTGACAAAGGGAGGCCTTGCGAGGGGGTCCACACCAGTGCTCCCTTATAAGTCCTGAACCCCAAACATGTGACCCTTGTACTATCATAGTCAGGAAATTCCTCTGTTCTGACCTTCAACCTAAACCCTGGTCCAGAACCTCCCACCCTGACAGTCTACCTGCAGCCCAGGCCTGCTCTTCAGTAGCAGAAGCTGAAGGTGCGTTTGAGGGGGTTTACTGTACCTGCATGGTAGCTTTACCACAATAGGCAGCAGGACGGAGGGCACCAGGCACCCGGTGTCCTCTGGTATCTCAGCAATGCAGTACGGCCAGGCTGTCGGTACCACAGCCCACAGCTGAGACGTCAGCTCAAGCCATCGTAACTGCCCCCCCCACCCAGGGCAGCATAAGACGGGAGTTCATGGCAGAATAGGACGTGGGTTCTTAGGAAAGGTGCTGCACTGCCTGATCCTAAGGGACAGCTGCCATGCAGGTAAAGCTACCATGCAGGTATAGCCTGCAGTACCCAGGCTAAATATTGCTTCATCCCAATGCGTTGTGGTTTCAGGGTGGTTAGAAAAAGGTTGGTGGAATTAAATAACGTTCTCAGCTGATTCTGAAGCCTACTCCCTATGAGACAGCAATACAGCAACCTACTTGCAGCTGCGAATGTTGGGATGCTGCTGCTGCTGCAAACGGCCAAACGCCACACACTCGACGGGCCAGTTATCCCCTACCTGTGGCAGCAATGGGCGGAGCAGGGGGTGAATCTTGACCCAGGAAAATATGGGACAGCAAGTGGGGAAAAGAAAACAGGGTAGGGATCACACCGTGTGAGACAGGCAATCCCAGCTAGCCCTGGCTATTGGCCAGTGGGTGGGGGCAAGTGGGGGCGGGTGACAGCACCCTTTGATACCAGTCAGGTCCACTGAGCCAAGCCACATGGGCTGCTGTCTGCTGATGTTACAGCGGGCGACTGCCTGGCACGACAGTGGCATAAGTCCTGCTCTTGGCAGGTTGGGGCGCAGCAGGTGAGGTCTGCTGGAGAGCTAGCCTACTGTCCCTCATCACCACGCTGACATGGCATGCCATTCAGCTTTCGAACTCACCCCCTGCGACACTTTCTGCTGTTGAAGCATGTCCTGATCATATTTTCAAATCCTCATCCTTCAGGACCGTCCTGAAGGCCATCCATCATCCAGTGTGCCTGAAGCAGGACACCAGGGCCTAATCTGAATAGCTGAACCTGTGTTTGGTCCTGGTCTGGACCACCAGTCTGGACCGGGACCAGTGCCGTATTTACATGGTCACTCTGTAGCATTTTCCTTTCTTTCTTTCTCAATTCCTTCATTCATTTACGCAATGCGGTACACAGACGATGCCGAAGTCTTGCGTGGCCTTCGATCCATCACTAAAGATTTGAAAGATGACAACTCTCGACAGGGCCCAATGATCTCGAACACATTTGTTGATGTGTGGCGATCTTTTGGATCGTACTGCGTCAAGATATCCTCAGACATGGAATCAGCGGCGTCCAAGTCTGTCGGCAACACAAGAGAGCTGTCTCTCTGGTGGCGACAGTGGTCAGAAAGTTTAACCAGTAAGGAGCTTATCATCTGCCTCGATTTTGCTCTCGCCTGCATCTCCCTCATCCAGCTCTCCAACCCTGACATCGACACAGTGGGTGCAATTCCTGCAAATGCCCTCTTAGCTATCGAGATGGTCAGAAAGGTTTCCTCTAGCGAAGGCAGCCATGAAACCGTGAGATGGCCACAGCTGGATTCTTGGCTAGTGCAGCATGGCATGGCGAGGATCATCTCTGCATGTGTCAACTTGCTGCGTCTCTACCTTTGCGGCACTGCTCCTTGGAGCTATGGGGTAATGGCCCTTGAAACAGTAAGGTGGACCCTCACCCGTTTCAGCAGTCAAAACAGCAGCTTAGGAAGTGCCTTCATCGGTGTGAGCACCGACGACATCATGGAGTTCTGAAGTACCTCCCGTTTTGAAGTACCTCATCCCCCGTGTCCGCCAGTGGCTGGAGGCTGACAGCAGCAAGGGACCGCTGATGAATGATCCCTCACAGTCCCTCGGAGTATGGCTCTGTTATCTGAGATGCCTTAAGGACAGCTTCTATGATCCAACGCTTTCCTCTGCAGACTGGAGGCCGCTGACGCCCCTCCTGGTGGAGTCCTTCCAGCTGGCCAGGGACATCCATGCCAAGGCACTGCCAGTGGACCCGATGTGGGCTGTAATGATCTATGAAGTCCGTCTGTGCCTCCCTCTGGCTATCATGGCGCCATTGCTGAGTGAGGGTAGTGGTTCCATCCAGGTGTGGCCATGCCGATGCGCGCTGCAGGCCTTGCAGATTGCGCTGCTGCCGGGGTGCCACCGACACACTGCGCTTTCACCGCTGGTTGAAGCTGCGGCCAGCACAGCCGGCTTGCGCCCCTCTGTGTCCGCAGCGAAAAGCAATTTGTTGATGTCTGCAAGGATGGTGTTGAGCACATTTTCGCCAGGTGGGTTGTCATACTGCAATATCTGTTTGGAGATCTACTGGTATTGGGATTAAGCTCTCTTGGCAATGCTCCACTGCGTTATCGTGCTGATTTGTGTCGTACGATTTGTACGTCAGCACCTGTAGTGACCTCCATCAGTACTGGTATGCAAGTTGTGTAGACGCAATGATGCAAATATCCACTCGCTTGCTACTCAACCTGCCTTTGTCTCTTAATATGTATGTCTTGTGATGCTGTCATAAATGTGCTCAGCTATCTTCAGCCAGCAATATAACAGCACCTGGCAGCAGGGCAGGAGCTCCTGTGAACGAGTCTGCCTTCAGCATCACATATCAAATCATCGGTTTGACCCGGGCCCTCTGCTGGGGGATCGCAGCTCCAAGGTTGAGTCTGTCTGCCTTGGTGGCCGATCCTGTGTGGATCAGTATCCATGCCGCCAGCAAGGTACTGCAGCTGCCCTGGCAGAGCCGGCAGCTGTCTGCTCCTGCATTTTCATACGGTAGGGAGCCTACCGTTGCGAAGGCTGTTGGTCAAGCTGGACAGGACCTGGCCGTGGGGGTGGCAGCCATCATGGCCTTGCTGGTGGATAGCCTGGCATGCACAGCATTGGGTGAGCAGCCCTTCCGCAGCAACCGGCAGGAACAGGAGGAATGTGGCAGCCAGCTATGGGCGGACATTGCATCAGAATGCTTTGCTCTGCTGGGGTCCAGTGAGCTGGCAGTAGAGATGGACAGCCCGGCCAAGTTCAGATACAAGGCTGCTAAGATGCGGGATCACCCTGATGAGTGGGCTCCTTCAGGCCCCGACCCGTCCAGCTCCTCGGCGGCAGAGCTGTCAGAGGCTGAGGGGAGCTCTGCGGCTGTGGTGGGAGCTGCCCTATCAAAGGTCCTGGGCAGTGAGGTGTGGGAGGTGCTTCTGGATTGCATGTCTGAGGTATCGCCAGTGGCTGTAGTTGTGAGCACCTGCTTCCATCAGCTGCTGATCGTGCTCAAGGAGCTGCTTTATTCCCCAAGCCTCGATGCGCTCTTTGCAGAGACTGGGGCCCTGGGCAGTGATCTGACTCGCTGTCTTCCGGGCCTTGGCTCAGCAGATCAGACTCAAGGGCCAGGGGTTGGCGGCGCATCTGTGGTGAGCCCCTTTGACATCAGGGAGGCTTGCTATAGCCTGCTGGGACTGATGAGGAAAATCCTGCTTGTAGGGCAGGGGACAATGCAGATGGAAAGGGCAGGCAGTGCATCTGCTGGTGTGGCTGATGGCAACAGCTGGGAGCTAGTCAGGGCAGAGCTCCTGCTGGGCCTGCCTGAGGACTTGTGGGGCACTGGGCCCTGCTGCAGCCCCGCCTGCCTCCAGATGGGCGGCCCGTGTGAGATGACTGTCAAGACGCTGGCGTGTGCCGGCGGGTGCGGGGCGAGGTACTGCTGCCAGGCCTGCCAGGTGCAGGCGTGGAGTGGTGGGCACATGAAAAACTGTGCGGCCATGAAGGAGATGAGAGACAGGTGGCAGGCTAGCCATCAACTGTCGGTAGCAGGGTCCTCCAACAGGGTGGTGGTTGAGATGTAGATAAATGACAGAATATGTGTCTTTGTTATGGAAAACACTTAGCGCTCATTTAATCAATTCTGCCCTGTTTGATTCGGATATCCTATAGAATTGGCAGATCTGTGGTGCTGTGGGGGTAATTGGCAGTAAAGAATATTTAATATGTTATCAAAAATCACTTAAGTTTGCCCTTACTGGCAGCCCATTGTTACTTGCCAGTTTAAATTGCTTGTGGCAGGTTCAGTCCACTTCTGAATCATTTTATTGTTCCATTTTCCACTGTACTAGTGCATGTTACGCTTGCTTGCCGTGGATCAAGTTGCTGATTATTGGCACCGGTAAATAACTATTTCTTAATTATATGCTGCTGCAGCTCTAGATGACAGGATTTGTCTCTTTGTTCTCAGTGACTTAAATCAGCAAGTGCGGCCAAACCTTTTTGAGCAGGGCCTTGAGGTTATCTGTCATTCATGATAGTTCACAGACCAGCCCAGTTTAAATTGTTCATTTCTGCATGGCAAACTGTGCCATATTTCCCCACTGGTATTACGGTGAGGTGCTTAAATGTTGTATCCGTCAGCTTTCCTGATCTCTGAAGGTTGAGTGACTGTGTTGTCTGGTATCTGTCCATGATGATTTGATTGCTGCATGGGACGAGTAGCAGTGTGTGCTTATTGAGTCAGCCCGACATAGACCATGACGGCCAGATCGAAGGACTGCCCTGTTTAAATCAATTCGAGTCCCTGTAAATGTGTTTTTGAAACAGATTAGTCAAACTAGTCGCTGAAGGTTGATGACATTGGAATGATGGGCTCTGCTCCAAAGGCTCAGCGTGGGCGCCCAATTCTCCTGTCGGGATAGAAGAAACAAATTGGAACGAGGCGAGGGACATGAAACAAATGGAGAGGAAAACAAAGTTGGCCACGCATATGTCTCCCGGTCAACCTACTGTCCATGCCTTGGATCGAAAAAGGTACACCAGAAGCGGGCTACATTGTACCGATAAAGGCTTTTCATTTTCTGGATATGGTAGATTACATTTAAGAGGAAACGCCTGATGTAACGGCTGATGGCAGCAGCTGGGAGCTGGGTCAGCCCGAGGACTTGTGGGGCACCGGGCCTTGCTGCATCCCCGCCTGATAGGCAGCCCATGTGAGATAACTGTCAAGACACTCGTGTGTGTCAGCGGATGCGGGGCGAAGTACTGCTGCCAGGCCTGTCAGGTGCAGGCGTGGAATGGCTGGCACATGAGAAATTTGCCGCCAAGAAGGAGAAGAGGGACAGGAGGGATGCTCGCAGGCCACCGTTGGTAGCAGGGGCATCCAACAGGGTGTTGTCACTGGGTTGTGGTGTTAATTGACACTTTATGTGTTAGTCAGTGTTATGTTTCCAACTCAGTCTTCATGTATGGTTTGTTTGTTTTAATACGCTGTGGACCTGAGGCAATCAGTGGATGGGGACATTGAGTGATGCCGTGGGACTGATGGGAGCGATCGGCATTGGAATACTATTTAATTACTGGCGCCCACGCGGCCGAGCTTTGAGCGGGCCCAGAGGTGTAACGTTATTGATTGGCGGCCCTAACTGGATGCCATTTTGTTCCTTGCTGACTGAATAGCTTGTGGCAGGCTTATTTCTGCTCACAGTTTTTTCATCCCCGGCCCGTGTCCCAAGCATCAAATCTGGTGCAAAGCTTGTATTTTTTCACTTTATGAAACCTCACATTCCTGCCGAACTTAAAGTGTTTTGCTTGATTCCCCCTGGGCCCTGGCCATACGTGGCTGATTGTCGTCAAATAAGTATTTCGCAGTATGTCAATAACATTACACACGTACACCTCTTTATTTTGCAGTGTGTGCTGCTGCATCGGTATATGAGGGGGGTGAGCTTTGTTGCTTACCGTTGTTCATGCATGGCAAAATGTTTGGGATTTTCTCCTCCGGTATCAGGGGGATGTGCCAAAATGCGCTGGCCAGCGAGAGGCTAGCTAGGTGCTGCCACCAGGCCTGCCAGGTGCAGGCGTAGAGCTGCAGAAAAATGGAGAAGTGTGCTGCCCTGAAGGATATGAGGACCACGTGGCACCCAACAGGGTGTTCGCTGGTTGGCAGTTTTTACTGACTGAGGTCTTACCAGCATCAATACATCTGCCATTCGTCTCAAGTGACCCTAGCTCCGATTATTGGCAAACTGCATGTCTCCGATGTGAGTTTTCAATTCATGCGGTTTAGGCAACGGCTGCTCTTTGGCAGGCCACCCGGGCTAAAAGTAAATCGCACAATTGCTTAAATCAAACTGTCCAGAATGGCACTATCTCTTGCTGAGATGCTGTCAACACTCTGGGCACAATCAGTCGGATGAATGTGAACCAAAGGGAAATAAAACTGCAGTACCCGTACTCCACTCTCATATGAAGGGGCATGAGAGAGACGCGAACAGCACAGCCATACCTAGTCTGCAGCATGTCCGGCCAGCTAAGTTGAAAGTGCAAGACAGGTACCCAATGGCGCAGCTACTCCACGGCCCCTCTTGGCCGTCACTACGACCTGACAGTAGCCAGAGGTGCCGCCGCACTGTCACTGCTTGAGACCGCGACCACAGCAGCGGGTACACGGCCTGCTATCAATGCGGCGGCGACGGCGGAGGGTGGCCTGCGATCGG
This sequence comes from Limnomonas spitsbergensis, assembly GCA_037349105.1. Taxonomy (NCBI): domain Eukaryota; kingdom Viridiplantae; phylum Chlorophyta; class Chlorophyceae; order Chlamydomonadales; genus Limnomonas; species Limnomonas spitsbergensis. The sequence continues at coordinate 1,155,851 of JAYJMM010000072.1, read as the reverse complement.
GCCATTACCGCCTTTGCTCCTCAGCTCCAAAAGCTGCGCAAGCTTCATCTCTGCCGCATGCACCGTCACACGACGTAATTGTCTCTGCTGGTTCCTCAGTGCTGCTGGGTTGCTGTTCCCCGCCAGTTTCCCCTGCCGCCGCTTGGCTACTGCTGTGAGGTACATGCTGCTGGCCCCTCTCCGCCAAGGTACTGAGCGCTAGCCTGCTGCTGGGGACTGGCGGATGGGGCCAGCTCCGCCAAACGGGCCAGCAGGGCCGCTTGTTGTGCCAGTGTCTCATCCCCATCTTGACTCTCCAGCGGGCCCTGCACCTGCATCAACTCACACTTTCGCCTCTTCCACCACCCCCTCTCCTGCTGCAGCCTCCTTGCCAGGCACCACTGCCGCTGACTCCTCGGCAAGCTCTTTGACCCCACACCTTGCTTTCTTGCTTTTGTCCAGGAAATTACCGTCCCAATTGTCTTTCCCTCTTCTTTCCCTGTTGTGGCTATGAGGATCTCTAAGCTCTCAAGCAGCAGGCAGGTGAGGATGGACAGCAGCAATGCCCATGGATGGAGAGCGGAGGAGGCTGGGTTATGCTGTGTCCGTTAGAGGTTTATGCTGTGTCAGCAGGAGGGTTATGTTGAGTCAGCAGTTAAAGAGGTAAATGCTAAACAAACAGTTGCAGAGAGGAATGCCAAGTCTGTCGTTACGGCATGGGCTACAAAATTGTAAACAACACTTAATGGTCTGAAAACAAACATACTGCAAAAGTGCTTTGCCCTCCATCATACTGGAGATGTGTTCAACCTTACGTCAAGATTTATGTGGTTTAGATTTCTTAGGGGTGAGAAACACATAAATACTGATGATCGCGATCTTCGACGCCAGTTTCCAGCAGTAAATTGAGAGTTTTGGTGTAAAAAGTGCCCTATGGGCAGCCTCATTTGAAGAAGAAATTCAATATTTCAATCATACCTGAGGGTCAGCAAATCAGACCCAGCATGATACATTCTGCATTACCGGTATACCTTATGTTAGATTTCCACTTTAACGTTCCGTATGATTCTGTATGTCTATTCTCCATGTTCATGTCACAAATCATCACAACATCTGCAGATAGCCAGATACCCACCCTGGCATATGGTCCTGTCGTTTTCAATGTGACCGCCCACCACGCCGCAGCGCCCGTTGCCGCCAGAACCATCCTGGCTCAGCAGCAGCATCGACAGCAGCTGCTTCAGCTGCTCCACACCCAGGGGCTCCCGCAGCTACTCCGCAGACGCTGCCGGTCGGTTGATTTCCCTCCTTCCTAACCTCTCACACCAAAACATTCTCTCATGGAAGGCCTCCCTCTCAACGTCAAGCCCCCCTCCTAAATTCTCCTCCACACTCTCCCCAGGCCCCATTTCACACAATCATGCCCTCTTCCCCCCGGGACACTCCACCCATGACTCCTCCCCCCCCTCCTTCACCTCTCACGCTCCTGACCTGTTAACATCTAGGCCGTCTATGTCATCCCTTCAGCGTCTAATGTAACCTGACAACTTCTTCCCCCTCCCCCCTAGACCTGTTTACCTCTTGGCCATCCATTTCATCGTCATTCTCATCCAACACAACCTGGCCTCCACGCCCACCCTGCTGACTCAGCCCCGCCTGCCTGCAAACACAAGAGGTTCACAAGCGAGGCATGATAATTTGAAGCTCAGGGTTAACATCTCAAAATTCAAGATCTCAGCGTTATTATTTCAAGGTTTCAAGGTTACTTGCTGCTCAGGGCAAATCTCAGGGTTCAAATCACAGGCCAGGGTGGAAATATCTGGCCCAGGATCCCATGATAAATGAACACACAGGCTCACAGGACAACATGATATCTATTTCATTTTCTAAGCCTGTCGTAATAAACATATTTGAGACACTGGATCTGAGATATGTCATATGTGATCTGATATCTAAATGATCTGGGGCATGAGATCTTACCTGCACAAATCCAGCAGCCTTGCCTCCAAGCCAGCACAATAGCTCAAACACAACATCCGAGGTCTCATCGATCCGGGGTATGAGATCTTGCCGGCACGAATCCAGCATTCCTGTCACCAAGCTGGCCAGTCCCGGCTGAAGAGCAACAGTGATGTTTGACCCTCCCTGGGCAGTGGCAGAGGAGGGGAAGGGAGGGGGCAGTGGCAGTGTGTGAGGGTTTGTGTGTGTGAATGCAGGATTTGGGAAATGACCCGGGGGGTAAATCCTGATACGGGCGGAAGAAGGAGCAAAATTTGAGGAGGTGGAGAAAAAACTAAGGAGGAAGTGGGAGGAAGAGGAGAGGAAAGGGAAGGCGGCAGTGTGCAATTGTGTGTGTTTGGAGAGGTGGCTGTGGGAAAGGGGGCAGGGAGGGAGGCAGTGGCAATGAGGGGCGAGGAGGATGCTAGCTACTGTGCATGTTTGTTTAACTGCTGCCCCCCAGCGCTCAGAATCTAGCTTCTACCAAGCTTGTATCCATCCTACACGAAGCTTCTATCAGGTACTGCCCAGCTGGCGTCCAGATGCTATCTAGCTGCTGCCCAGGCGTCGTAAACATTCTGCCAAACAGCTTCCCAGCTTGTACCCAACTACCCAACATTCATATTGCTGTCAGATTTGTACCGAACTTCTGTCCGGCTGCCACCCAGCCTCTGACTAGCTTCTGTCCCTTGCCAGGAACTGACCCAACGGCAGTGCATGACCTGCCTCGAGGCCACCTACTGTACAGCTACCACCCAGCTTCTGCCTAGCTGCGCCCATCACCAAGAGCTGGCCTGAAGCCTGTGCGTGGCCTGTCTGGATCCCGCCTACCCAGCTGCCATCCAGCTTCTGCCTTGCTGTGTCCCTCACCAGTAGCTGACCTGAAGCCATTGCTGAGCCTGTCTAGCCTGTTTGAATCTCACTAACTAACCAGTGTTATCCACCTACTACCCAGCTGCCGCCCAGCTTCTACCTAGCTTGTGCTCCTCACTAGTAGCTGACCCAAAGCCAATGCAAAGCCTGTCTGGATCTCAGCTACTCTCCAGCTGCCACCCAGCTGCCATTCACTTCAGGGCCTGTCTCTGAATCTCTGTCACTACCCAGCTCCCATCCATCTACTGCACAACTACTACCCAGCTGCCATCCAGCTTCTGCCTAGCTGCGCCCCTCACCAGTAGCTAACCTGAAGCCGTTGGAGAGCCTATTTTGGACCCAGCCGAAGCAGCTTTAGGCTGGCAGCTCGGGGTTCCAGGTATCCCGACCCACCCACCCTTCAAGACGCGTTCACTCCGCCCCAAGCCCTGCCCTTACCCGCAGGATGAGACCGAACTCTCCCTCCCGCGCCCTCTGTACCCCTGTCAGCAGCATCCGTTTACACAGGACAGAGAGTAACTGCTTCCTAAGAGTTCAAGAAACAGAGCACTCGACACCACAATGTCCACACAGACGCAAACTCACCACCGCTAGCCCCACAAACCACCCCACTGTCCATCAACAGACACTCAAACCACCCCACTGTCCATCAGCAGATACTCAAACCACCCCACTGTCCATCAACAGATACTCAAACCACCCCACTGTCCATCAACAGACACTCAAACCACCCCACTGTCCATCAACAGATACTCAAACCACCCCACTATCCATCAACAGATACTCAAACCACCCCACTGTCCATCACCAGATACTCAAACCACCCCACTGTCCATCAGCAGATACTCAAACCACCCCACTGTCCATCACCAGATACTCAAACCACCCCACTGTCCATCAGCAGATACTCAAACCACCCCACTGTCCATCACCAGATACTCAAACCACCCCACTGTCCATCAACAGATACTCAAACCACCCCACTGTCCATCAACAGACACTCAAACCACCCCACTGTCCATCAACAGATACTCAAACCACCCCACTGTCCATCAACAGATACTCAAACCACCCCACTGTCCATCACCAGATACTCAAGCCACCCCACTGTCCATCACCAGATACTCAAACCACCCCACTGTCCATCAACAGATACTCAAACCACCCCACTGTCCATCAACAGATACTCAAACCACCCCACTGTCCATCAACAGACACTCAAACCACCCCACTGTCCATCAACAGATACTCAAACCACCCACTGTCCATCAACAGATACTCAAACCAACCCACTGTCCATCAACAGATACTCAAACCACCCCACTGTCCATCAACAGATACTCAAACCACCCCACTGTCCATCAGCAGATACTCAAACCACCCCACTGTCCATCAACAGATACTCAAACCACCCCACTGTCCATCAACAGATACTCAAACCACCCCACTGTCCATCAACAGACACTCAAACCACCCCACTGTCCATCAACAGATACTCAAACCACCCCACTGTCCATCAACAGATACTCAAACCACCAGATTGCCCCACCACCGCACCACAGACAACCCCACTGCCCCACCATCAACACACAAACAAACAGCGGTTACAAGAAATCAGCGAAAGAAAGCGGCTGCCCCTGCCACGGCTTTGGCCGCCTTGTCGGCCAAGCCTTACGGCAGCGGGTGCGGCGGCGGGGCGGCGGCTGCGGAGTGGCTGTGGGAGATGCTGAGTGTGGAGCTGCTGGAGCAGCTGTTGTCGTTGTTGCTGCTGAGCCGGGATAGTTCCAGCCAATCCAGCGGCGACAGGCGCTGCGGCATGGTACGTGGTAGCGGTGACGACAATACAACTTGCCAGGGTGGGTATCTGCAGATGATATGATGATATGTGACGTAATCATATGGGGAAGAAACATGCATACCGGTAATCACATGCAACGTGAAAGTGAAAACATCTGAACCTGATTTCGGCACAGTATAATGCAGAAATTCATATTTGTAGGTTTGCTTTGCTGAACTTCAGGTCTTAATGATACTTTATTTTCATGAGACTGTCCTCAGGGGATATTCTTTGCAAGAACTCTCAATTTTAGACAGAATCCTGGCGTTCAACATCTCAACCTCAAGTATTTTATGTATCCCTCACCTAAACAACGTCAATTATGGCGGACCGTTCAGCACATGTCCACTTTCTGGGAGGGCAGAGCACATCTGCAGTACAAATATGTTCAGGTAACTTGACGTGATTGTCAATGATGTTACCCTTGCTGTTATGGCAGACTGTGCATCTCCCTCCGTAACTGTTGGTTCAGCACTTGCCTCTTTGGCTGCTAATGCAGTATGACCTTCTTGCTGACTCAGCATAACTGTTTCCTGACTCATCATAAACCCTGCACTTACCAATCTGCAGCTTCCTCCGCTCAAGCCGGTTGCGTCGCTGCCGTCCATCCTCACTCGCCTGCTGCCTGAGAGCTCAGAAGTCCTCAAAGACCACACCAGAGACAGAAGAAGGGAAGATAATGGGGATGGGATTTCCAGACAGACACAAAAAAACAAAGTGCGGGGCCACAGAGCTGGCCGAGGAAGCAGCAGCGGTGGTGCCTGGCGAGGAGGCTGCAGCAGGGGAGGGAGTGGAGGGGGAGGAGGAGGCGGTGTGTGTGCTGCTACAGGTTTAGAACTGTGCATACCCGCTGGGCCCTGCTGGACGCTCTGCCGAGTGGGGCTGGTAGGGAATGACTAGGCTCATTTCCGGCTACCATGCTCAGCCTGGGCCATGGTGCAGCTATGCCATCCTCATGTCTGAGGGGGCAGGAACATAGACCCGGCTTTCTAGGCGGGGGAGAGAGAATATCGTGTGGCGGATTTGATCCCTTAACCTCTGGGTATGGTTGCCACTAGCGTCGTACCACTGGACCATTTCCCCCTGGGTTTTGCTCCAGGCGCAAGGCACGTTTAGGGGTCGAGATGGGGCACAGACGCTGGCACTTCGAGCGGCCCTGCTAGCTCGTCTGGTGGAGATGGCCCCATCCGCCTGTCCCCAGCAGAAGGCTAGCGCTCGGGACTTTGGCGGAGAGGGACCAGCAGCAGGCAACCTTACAGCAGCAGCACAGGCAAGCATCAGCAGGGGACATTGGTGGGGAGCAGCGACCCAGCAGCTCTGAGAAACCAGCGGAGGCAATTACGTCGGTGAAGGTGCGCTGCATACGCCAGAGAGGCAATTACGTCGGTGAAGGTGCGCTGCATACGCCAGAGAGGCAGCTTTTGGCACTGAGAAGACAGTCGCGACAACGGCCTGATGGCGGCCCGCCCGCCGCCGCCGCGGTTATAGCAGGTGTGCCAGCTGCCGTAATCGTTGTCTGAAGCAGTGGCAGTGTGGCTGAGCCTCTGGCTGCCGTCGGGCCGAGGTGATGGCTAGCCAAGAGGCCTTGAAGCAGCTGCCCGCCTGCGCTATCGGGTACCATCCTTGCACTTTCAGTCCAGCTGGCAGGACGTGCTGCATGTTTGCTGGCCATCAGGCGATGGACATTAGCGGCCTTGAGCGGGCAGAAGCTGCGGAGACGGTGGCAGGCTTTGCCAGGATGCCAGACGTACATAATATTCCAGGCCGTTAGGAGGCCTTGGAAGTCTTCTCAGCAGGGGTGACCTGAAAATGTCAACCTCAGCATATTTTATGCAGGGTATCAAGTGATACTGGCACAGAGCATTGTTTTATTTCATATGGTGATTCAGCTACAGGTCAGCTACATAGCTGCCATTCGGCCTGGTGCTCTAAAAACTGCTGCTTGGAGCAGCGGAGGTAGTCAGGTAGAACGCCAAAGTTTTATCCATATTGGCTTAATGGATGCAGCTCGGCAGCCCCTCATAGCTGGTTTGGTTATTAAATTTGGATCTGGTAATAGCCCTGGTTATGTAGGTCAAAGAGGCCTTGGGTGGATATTTCCCTCTGTGTGAGGTGGCCGTTAGCTTACGCTGTCTGGATCCACAGGGCTGACGAGGGTGATGGCAGTGGATGGCATCAGATGCAACTCAGTCACCCCAAGTCGCCTGCCAGCCCCATGTCTAGAAGAACTTGTTCAGGGCTAGACTGTTCAGGTCCTCAGTAGTTAGACTCTCCGTCAGACTTCCTTTCCATTTCGGAGGGGTAATTTCCTTTTCTTCCTGGTGTTTTCCTTCTACTAGTACTCTTAATATTTCAATGAGGCAGTTGGACGCTGACATAGCCAAGCTTTTTTCAGCAAGGCCCAGCTTCAGGCCCAGAGATATTTTGTCTCCTGAAGTGCATCACATCAGGCGTTTGCCCTTAAATGTATCCTTCTGTATCCAGAAAATAAAAAGCCTTAACCGGTACAATGAAGCTCGCTACTGGTGTACTTTTTCGATCCAAGGCAAGGGCAGCAGGCCGGACGGGAAACGAACATAAGCGTGGCTAACTTCGTTTTCGGCAGAGCCCCCCCGGGCGGCCGAAGGTCGCGGGGGCGATGCCCCCAGTTTCCACCCGTTTCCGTCCGTCCGTCCGTCCGTCAGTCTGTCAGTCCGTCCGCCTGATGTTTCTGGACCGTCACGGAAACTTTATGCGCTACAGCGCAAATCAAACGGCTGTATTTATGAAGGTTATTCCTGTCAGACCTCAAAGACCGAGGTGCAGAAATGAGAAACTCAGCTACCAAGGCTAGATCTCACAGCGGATGACGTAAGGTGTCGTCACGCTGTCCCCTGGTGTCACGCGACGGCCGACAGCTGTGGCTTCGCTTCTCTATGCGCAACTCGATACGCATCATTAAACACACGCACTTAGCCAGCGATAGAGTTGTGACAAATATTTTGAAATCCTGCAACATGGCGAGGGGGTTTGCATGGGGTCCAGGTGACCCCGTCCGCACCTGACTGCGCCTGCCCTCTAAAAAGTCACATACCTGACTGCTCTGCCGTTTTTCGTGCTGCGCAGCAGCACCTCTGATTACTTGTCCTCTCCATTTGTTTCATGCCCCCTCTTTCAAATTTGTTTCTCCTCTCCCAACCGGAGAATTGGCACCCACGCCGAGCCTTTGGAGCAGAGCCCATCATTGCAATGTCACCAACCTTCAGCGAATTGTTTCACGCCACTGTTTCAAAAACACATTTACATAGACTCCCTTTGATTTAAACAGGGCAGTCCTTCGACCTGGCCATCATCGTGTACATCGGGCTGACTCAATAAGCACACACTGCTACTAGTCCCATGCTGCAATCAAAATCATCATGGACATATACCAGACAACAGAGTCACTCAACACTCAGAGATCAGGAAAGCTGACGGATACAACATTTTAGCACCTCACCGTAATACCAGTGGGGAATATGGCACAGTTTGCCATGCAGAAATGAACAATTCGAACAGGGCTGGTCTGTGAACTAACATGAATGACAGATAACCTCCAGGCCCTGCTCAAAAGTCAAAAGGATTGACCGCCCTGGCTGATTGAAGTCCCTGAGAACAAAGAGACAAATCCTGTCATCTAGAGCTGCAGCAACATATAATTCACAAATAGTTCTTAACAAGTGCCAATAATCAGCAACTTGATCCGTGGCAAGCAAGCGTCAAATGCACCAGTGCAGCGGGAAATGGGACAATAATATAATTCAGAAGTGGACTGAACCTGCCACAAGCAACTCAAACTGGCAAGTAACAATGGGCTGCCAGTAAGGGCAAACTAAACTGAATTTCTTGTCAACATATTGAATATTCTTTACTGCCAATTACCCCCACAGCACCACAGAGCTGCCATATCTATTGACTGCCTCGGAACGGCAGGATATCCAAATCAAAAAGGGCAGAAATGATTCAATGAACGCTAAGATTTTTCCATAACAAAGACACATCGTCCGTCATTTATCTGCATCTCAGCCACCACCCTGTCTAAGGCCCCTGCTACCAACGGTTGCTGGCGAGCCTGCCACCTGTCCCTCATCTCCTTCATGGCGGCGCAGTTCCTCATGTGCCCGCCACTCCACGCCTGCACCTGGCAGGCCTGGCAGCAGTAACGCGCCCCGCACCCGGCGGCGCATGCCAGCGTCTTGACAGTCATCTCACACGGGCCGCCCATCTGGAGGCAGGCGGGGCTGCAGCAGGGCCCGGTGCCCCACAAGTCCTCAGGAATGCCCAGCAGAAGCTCTGCCCTGACTAGCTCCCAGCTGCTGCAATAAGCCACGCCAGCAGATGCACTGCTGCCCCCTTCCATCTGCATTGTACCCTGCCCTAGAAGCAGGACTTTCCTCAACAGTCCCAGCAGGCTAATACCAGCTTCCCTGATGTCAAAGGGGCTCACACCAGATGCGCTGCCAACCCCTGGCCCTTGGATCTGATCTGCTAAGCCAAGGCTCGGAAGACAGCGAGTCAGATTACTGACCAGGGCCCCAGCCTCTGCGAAGAGCGCATCGAGGCTTAGGGAATGAAACAGCTCCTTGAGCACAATCAGCAGCTGATGGAAGCAGGTGCTTACAGCTACAGCCAACGGCGATACCTCAGGCATGCACTCCAGCAGCACCTCCCACACCTCACTGCCCAGGACCTTTGACAGGGCAGCTCGCACCACAGCCGCAGAACTTCCCTCAGCCTCTGATAGATCTGCTGCTGAGGAGTTGGATGGGTCGGGGCCAGAAGGAGCCCGCTCATGAGGGTGACCCCGCATCTTAGCGGCCATGTATCTGAACCTGGCCGGGCTGTCCATCTCCACTGCCAGCAGGCCGGATCCCAGCAGTGCAGAGCATTCTGATGCAACATCTGCATCTAGCTGGGTGCACATGAACCGCCGGTGCTGCCGGTTGCTGCGGAAGGGCTGCTCACCCAATGCTGTGCACGCCATGCTATCCACCAGCAAGGCCATACAGGCTGCCACCTCAACCGCCAGTTCCTGCCCAGTTTGACCAACAGCCTTGGCAACGGTAGGGTCCCTACTGTGCGAAGATGCAGGAGCAGACTGCTGTCGGCCCTGCCAGGGCAGTTGCAGAGCCTTGCTGACGGTATGAATACTGATCCACACAGGATCGGCCAGCAAGGCAGACAAACACAATCGTGGAGCTGCGATCCCACAGCAGAGGGCTCGGGTCACACAGATCATTTCGCATGTGAAGCTGAAGGTGGACACCCTCATAGGTGCTCCTGCTCCCCTAGCAGGTGCTGTCGTACCACTGGCAGGCGCTGCAGCACTGCCAGGTTCCGGCGCAGTAGTTGCCAGGACATTAGCCATCAAGCTGCAGCAGGCCGGGATAGCCAAGGCAGCCACTCCGTCCGAGGCACGCATGCGCATGGGCAGGACCCACGCATGTCCTGCGAACTCACAGCACGACAAGATGGAGGTTACCGAGACCTCAAGGACTAAACGGCCCTTGTCGTTGTACTCAGGTGGAAGGAGCGCCACTGCTTTGGACAGAGACAGGCCCATGCTGATTATCCTCAGTAGACTCGAGCACAGCTGCTCCGGCAGACGCGGGAAATTCAGCGCTGTGTTGGTATTCCGCAATGTGAGGCTGGCCATCATCATAGCCATCAATAATGAATGAATCCCTTCCACCCCTGCCACGTGCGCCATTGCATCAGATACTAGGTGAGGGGCTGTGAGGCGCAGTGTCTCCTCCATCAAGCACATCAGGTCCCACAGTTGTTGCGGCCTCAGCAGCTCTGTGTCAAGGACAAGGCGCACATGAAGGGGTGGGCAGGAATATAAGAGAGTGAGAAAGGGGTCAGGGAAGATAGCTGAGCACATTTATGCAGCAAGTCGCAGCATCACAAGACATATACGGTATAACAAGAGACAAAGGCAGGTTGAGGAGCAAGCAAGAGGATATTTGCATAATTGCGTCAACGCAACGTCGCAACTTGCATACCGGTACTGATGGAATTCACAACAGGTGCTGAAGTTCATGACACGAATCAGCACGATAGCGCAGTGTAGCATGACTTAAAGAACGTGATCCCGATACCGGTAGATCTTGGAACAAATATTGCAGTATGACAACCCACCTGGCGAAAATGTGCTCAACACTGTCCCTGCATACATCAACAGGTCGTGTTGCGCCTCGGACATAGAGAAGAGCAAGCTGGCAGTGCTGGCCGCAGCCTCAACCGGTGGTGAAAGCGTAGTGTGGTGGTGGCTCCCCGGCAGCAGCGCAATCTGCATGGCCTGCAGCGCGCATCGGCATGGCCAAACCTGGATGGATCCACCACCCTCACTTAGCAATGGCGCCATGAATCCCATGATAGCAAGCGGGAGGCTCAGACCGATATCACAGATCATTGCAGCGCCCACAGGGTCCTTTGGCAGCGCCTCGGCATGTATGTCCCTGGCCAGCTGGAAGGACTGCACCAGGAGGGGCGTCAGCGGCCTCCAGTCCGCAGAGGACAGGGATGGATCCTGAAATCTGTCATGTAGGCATCGAAGATAACTGAGCCATACTGCGGGGGGCTGTGCGGAATCATTCATCAACGGTCGCTTGCTGCTGTCAGCCTCCAGCCACTTGCGGACATGGGGGATGAGGAACTTGAAAGCGGAGCAGTACAACTACTTTATGACGTCATCCGTGCTCACACCGATGAAGACACTTTCCAAGCTGCTGTCTTGCCTGCTGAATTGCTCAAGGGTCCAGCTAACTGTTTTTAGGGCCATCCTTTTATGGCTCCAAGGCGTTGTGCCATGCAGGTAGAGATGCAGCAACTTGGCAAGGGCAGAGATGTTCCTCGCCATGCCCTGCTGGACCAGCAGCCACGAATTCAACTGTGGCCATCTCCCGGATTCTATGCGGCCATCGCCAGAGAATACCCTCCTGATCGTCATGTTGGCTGAGATCAAGGCGTTTGCAGCCACTGTGACCATGTCAGGGTTGCAGAGCTGAAGGTGGGGGACGCATGACAGAGCTTGGTCAAAGCAGTTCATAAACTCCTTGCTGGTTGAACCCTCAGACCACTGTCGCCACCATAGAGACCGCTTTGTGCTGTCACCAACAAAAGTGGTAGCTGCTGATTCCATGTCCAAAGTTATCTTGACGCTGTAGGAGTCAAAAGATTGCCACGCATCAAAAACTGTGCTCGAGGACTTTGGGCCTTGCCTAGGGTCGAAATCTTTAAAGACTTTCGTGGTGGATCGAAGACCACGCAAGCGCGCAGCATTGTCTTTATACCGCATTGCATATACTGAATCAATGCAGAATATGAAAGAAAAAAAGAAAGAAAACGCCTGAGCATGGCCTGAGGAATACGAATAAGAAACGTCGCATTCTCCGTATCACCTGCACTTGAGACAGGCCCTACTACGTGAATTCGGGCCTCACGCGTCGGCCGACGCGTCGGTGTCAAAGAGTGGCATTTGAAATAGGGCAGGCTATCACTGGTTTAGGTGCTCAGGTGAGACCCTGGTGCCATGCTTCATGCATACCAGACGGAGAAAGGCATTAAAAAGAATCGTGAAGGATGAGGATTTGAAAAACATGATCAGGAGATTCCCGAGCTGGCGAGCTGCAGAAGGTGTCCCCGGTGGTAGGTACGAAAATGAATGGCATGCAGTGTCAGCTTAGGCCTGAGGTGCTGTAGGCTGGCTCTCCAGCAGACTTCACCTGTTGCGCCCCAGCCTGCCGCCCAGATCTGGACCTATGCCACTGTCGTGCCAGTCATCAGCCCATGTGGCCTGGCTCAGTGAACCTGACCTTGCTGACTGGTGTCAAAGGGTGCTGTCACCTGCCACCAATTGCCCCCACCCACTGGCCAATAGCAGGGTCTAACTGGGTTTGCCTGTCTCACGTGGTATGATCCTTTCACTGTTATCTGTTCCATAGGTGCTGTCCCATATTTCCTGGGCCAAATTCACACCCTGCTCCGCCCATTACTGCCACAGGAAGGGGATTACTGACCTGCCATGACATCAAGATTGTGTGGAGTTTGCAGCAGTAGCAGCATCCCAACATCAGCAGCTGCAAGTAGGTTGCTGTATTGCTGTCTCTACGGGAGAAGGCTCCAGAATCAGCTGAAAATGTCGTTTAATTCAAACAACTTTTTTCATACCTTACCACCCTAAAACCACAATGCAGCGGGATGGAGCAATGATTAGTCTGTGGCTCTGTGTACTACAGGCTGTACCTGCATGTTAGCTGTATCTCAGGGGCCCAGGCAGTACAGCCACATTCCTTGGGAATCCTGTTGTATGCTTACCTGATGCACCATGCAGTGGGATGGAGCCCCACTCAACCTATGTATTGCAGGCTGTACCTGCATGTTAGCTGTATCCCAGGGGCCCAGACACAGCCTCTTTCCTTCGGAATCCTGTTGATGCTCACCTGGTGCACCATGCAGTGGGAAGGACTGAACGAGCCCCACTCAGCCACTGTACTGTAGGCTGTATCTGCATGGTAGCTTTACCTGTGTGGCAGCTGTACCTTCGGACTAGGGAGTACAGGCCTTTTTCAATTTTTTCTTCTTCTAAAAACCCATGTCCTATTTTGCCATGAACTCCCGTCTTATGCTGCCCTGGGTGGGGGGGGCAGTTGCGATGGCTTGAGCTGACGTCTCAGCTGCGGGCTGCGGTACTGCATTGCTGATGTACTGGAGGACACCGGGTGCCTGGACTCACCGGGAGTCGGTTGCACTGACCCGCTCCATCCTGCTGCCTATTGTGGTACAGCTACCATGCAGGTACAATAAACCCCCTAAAATGCAGCTGCAGCTTCTGCTACTGAAGAGCAGGCCTCGGCTGCAGGTAGACAGTCAGGGTGGGAGGTTCTGGACTAGGGTTTAGGTTGAAGGTCAGAAAGGAGGAATCTCCTGAATAAGGTTAGGTCAGAGAAATACAGGCTTAGGGTTTGGGTTGAAGGTTCAGGTTAAAATGGGATCATTTGTGTGGACCCTTCTCGCAGGGCCTCCCATCCACGCTCTTGTTTGTTGTCAGCAACACTTAACGTTGCTGGGCCCTCCCCTCCTCTCCCCTCAGCCCTTCCCTCCCCCTCCGCCCCCATCGCCCCTCCCATCCTCTCCCCACCCCAAACTCTCTTCCCCTCCCCTCGAACCTCCCTTCCCCCAGCCCTCCCAACTCTGATTCCCTTGACTAAAAATGTACCGACTAGCATTTTTAATAGAGGCCCTCCGTCTACCCTGTGCATCTTCTCCTTGCTTTCCCTCTTTCTCACGCCGAACCTGGCTGGCCCCCCCAGCTCTGCCCGCCCCGCTCGCTCACCTCAGCTGCACCCCTTACCATTGCAAGAGTCCACCAAGCCCCTACGCCTGTCCTGCCCTCCTCCCTGTGACATCGGACGTGTGTCTGTAGCTACCTCACCCAGCTTCTAGCCCCCCCTCTGACCCCCGGCTCCCGGCTCTCTTGCTGACTCCCCGCTCCCCACGCCTACCCTAACCACCGTCCACACTCCCCTCGCCTGGCTCTCACCCACCCATTGACCCACCTCGCTCGAAGTATATTATTTATGTGTGAATCTTGGACTACCGGTACAAATCTGGTTTTCGGACTTTCTCTTACTGAGGTTTCATTATGTCCAGTTTTTCAACTTGTGTCATTAATCTTAATCAGCCTTGTCTCCGATTATTGGACAACTTTTATTCTATCATCTGAGTGTTCAGTTCATGCAATGTAGACAAAGGCTGCTCTGCGGCTGGGATCCTAGGTTGCAGATCACCCGTATGTTCACAACAAAAACTAAATACCGTAAAACCACTTTGACTCCGCTCGCAATTTAATAATTATTGGGGTGCGCGGACATGGCTGCGCGCTAATATTAATTCGAAAATTGCCGCTACGCGGAGCGTCAATCAGGTGCCCAAACAACTATTTTGGGGGTGTGCGGTATGAAGTTTTAACAGCACTTTTTACAAAAATTCGCGCGCTTAGCGCGCGACTGTTTGAATCGACATCCGTTCAGTCATCCTTGTCGAGCGTGCCCAAATAGCCCTGCATTGTAACACAACTGGTGACTCAGATGAACTACCGGTACTCGAACTGCTGACATTAAGGGATTTCATTGGATTTACTGCACTGGCTGAAAGTGCTGCTCAGAAGGAAATTTAAATTATTTCCAGTCGTGCGCGATGTTAAATTAAATTATCTGCTGCGCGACGTTAAATTAAATTAAAATTTCGTCGCTGCGCGACCGTTTTTTAATTATTTTTTGGTGCGCGATGAAAAATAAAATTCTTATTTTTGGGGGTGCGCGGAGTCTAATAAGTGGTTTTACGGTAGGGGCATTTAAGGAAAGCAGATGAGGTTCGAGTAAATTGAAAAAGGTTCAGGGAAACCAGAGGAGCTAAAAGAAATGTTCGGGGAAGTTGAGGAATCCAGAGGTGGCTGAACGAAATCCAGTGCACCCACTGCGGCAAGGGGTTGAAACGTCCGTTTGAACTGTCCAGAAGTGCTCTCTTGCTGAGATGCAGTCAGCACTTGGTCAGCACTCTGGCCACATTCAGTATGAGGAAGTGAGGGGAATACAACTGCATAATCGTTACTCCGCCCTCGTATCTTGGGGCGTGAGAGGGAAGTGAACAGCACAACCGTCCCTTCAAAAGTCTCTGGTCAACAGTCATGATGAGGATATGGCTTCGGGCTCTACATCTGTGCTTATCACTCACACAAAAGTCATCTTTCTTTCCTCCCAACGGGACAGTTGGGCGCCCACGCGGCAGAGCCTGTTTGAGCAGGGCCCAGGGGTGTGATGTCATTGGCTCACACACCATAGGGGGTCTTCCTCGCAAAGTCCGCCACCATCTCCGCAGCTTCTGCACGCTCGAGGTCGCCGGCTTCCGTCGCCAGATGGCCAGCCGGCAAGCAGCACATCCTGCCAGCTAAACTGAAAGTGCAAGGCAGGCGCCTAATGGCGCAGCTGCTCCACGGCCCCTCTGCTAGACGCCCCTACGACCTGACGGAAGCCAGAGGCGCCAAAGCACCGCCACTGCTAGAGACCGCGACTACGGCAGCGGTCACATCTGCTATCAACGCGGCGGCGGCGGCTGGTGGGCTGCCATCGGGTACCTTCCTGGCACGTCGTCGTTGCCGTCGCTTGCTCCTCAGCACCAAAAGCTGTGCAAGCTTCCCCTCTGTGGCATGCAGCGTACCGTCACCTGACGTTATCGCCTCCGCAGTTCCTCACTGCTGCTGGGTCGCAGCTCCCCACTCATGTCCCAGCCGCCCCTGCTGCTGCTGCTGTGAGCTGCCTGCTGCTGGTCCCTGTCCGTTCCGGAGCGCTATTGTGCGGCTGCTGGGGACTGGCCTATGAGGCCAGCTCCGCAAGACGGCTGGGCCAGCAGGGTCGCCCAATGTACCTGTGTCTGTGACCCATCTGGACCTGTGTCTGTGACCCATCTGGTCCCCCCAATCATGCCTTGCACATGCACTTACTCATACACCTCCTTCTCTTTCCCCTCCGCTCCCTTTACCGCTGCAGTGTCCTCGGCCAGCTCTGTGACCCCGCATTTTGCTTTCTTGCGTCTGTCCTGGAAATTACCATCCCCATTGTCTTCCCTTCTTCTGTCCCTGTTGTGGTCTTTGAGGATCTCTGAGCACTCAGGCAGCAGGCAGGTGAGGATGGACAGTAGCGACACAACAGGATAAAGAGCGGAGGAAGCTGCAAAAGGGCAAGCGCTGGGTTTTATGATGAGTCAGCAGTTAAAGAGGAACACACAATTACGAGCGGAGTAAAAGGCGTTTTACGGTACAGAGGGAAACACAAAGTTAGGTGTGACAGCAAAAGGCTTACAAAATTGAAAACAACCCTTAATTAATGACCTGAACATACAGATTTGTACTGCAAATGTGCTTGGCCCTCCCTCATCTTGTAGATGTGCTGAACCTTCCGTCATAATCTACGAGGGCCAGGTTAGGGAGGGCCAGGTAAGGGAGGGCCAGGTTAGGGAGGGCCAGGTAAGGGAGGGCCAGGTTAGGGAGGGCCAGGTTAGGGAGGGCCGGGTTAGGGAGGGCCAGGTTAGGGAGGGCCAGGTTAGGGAGGGCCAGGTTAGGGAGGGCTAGGTTAGGGAGGGCCAGGTTAGGGATGGCCAGGTTAGGGAGGGCCAGATTAGGGAGGGCCAGGTTAGGGGGTCCAGGATAGGGAGGGCCAGGGTTAGGGAGGGCCAGGTTAGGGAGGGCCAGGTTAGGGAGGGCCACGTTAGGGAGGGCCAGGTTAGGGAGGGCCAGGTTAGGGATGGCCAGGTTGGGGAGGGCCAGCTTAGGAAGGGCCAGGTTAGGGAGGTCCAGGTTAGGGAGGTCCAGGTCAGGGAGGGCCAGGTTAGGGAGGGCCAGGTAAGGGAGGGCCAGGTTAGGGAGGGCCAGGTTAGGGAGGGCCAGGTTAGGGAGGGCCAGGTTAGGGAGGGCCAGGTTAGGGAGGGCCAGGTTAGGGAGGGCCAGGTTAAGGAGGGCCAGGTTAGGGAGGTCCAGGTCAGGGAGGGCCAGGTTAGGGAGGGCCAGGTAAGGGAGGGCCAGGTTAGGGAGGGCCAGGTTAAAAAGGGCCAGGTTAGGGAGGGCCAGGTTAGGGAGGACCAGGTTAGGGAGGGCCAGGTTAGGGAGGGCCAGGTTAGGGAGGGCCGGCCGAGGGAGGGCCAGGTTAGGGAGGGCCGGCCACGGGAGGGCCAGATTAGGGAGGGCCGGCCGAGGGAGGGCCAGATTAGGGAGGGCCGGCCGAGGGAGGAGAGTCTCCTGCAAGGTTCAGTGCTAGAAATAAGGAAAGCAGGGATGGTAGGCGCAGGGGGGTAGGTGTTGTTTTCATCTGCAACACTAGGCGGTACGTTGTTTAGGAATCAGGGTGCAGAGGGGAGGGGAGGGGAGGGGAGGCCCAAGGGGAGAGGATGGGAGGGGAAGGAGAGGGCTGATGGGAGGGAGGGGATGAGAGGGGATGGGTGGGAAGGACCGGGGGCTGGGGGGAAGGGTGGGAAGGACCGGGGGCCGATGGGAGGGGAGGGAACGGGCCTGCAGTACATAGGCTGAGTGGGGCTCCATCAGTCCATCCCACTGCATGGTGCATCAGGTGAGCATAAAACAGGATTCCATAGGAAAGGGGCTGTACTTCCTGGGCCCCTGAGGTACAGCTACCATGCAGGTACAGCCTGCAGTACACAGTCTAAGTATTGCTCCCTCCGGCTCCATCAGACTGCACAGTGATTTTAGGGTGGTAAGAAAAAAGTTGGTGGAATTAATGTTATTCTCAGCTGATTCTGGAGCCTTCTCCCTTAGAGATAGCAATACAGCAGCCTACTTGCAGCTGCTGATGTTGGGATGCTGCTACTGCTGCAAACTCCACTCACTCGTGATGTCATGGCAGGTCAGTAATCCCCTTCCTGTGGCAGTAATGGGCAGAGCAGGGGGTGAATCTTGGCCCAGGAAAATATTGGACAGAAACTAGGGAGCAGAAAACAGGGAAAGGATGACACCGCGTGAGACAGGCAATCCCAGCTAGCCCCTGCTATTGGCCAGTGGGAGCAGGTGACAGCACCTTTTGATACCAGGCAGCCAGGTCAGGTCCACTGAGCCAGGCCACATGGGCTTCTGTCTGCTGATGTTGCTGCGGGCGACTGCCTGGCACGACAGTGGCATAGGTCCTGCTCTGGGCAGGTTCAACTTTCGCACTTATCCCTGCGACACCTTCTGCTGTTGAAGCATGTCCTGGTCATATTTGCAAATCCTCATATCCTTCAGGACCCTCCTGAAGGCCATCCCTCATCCTGTGGGCCTGCAGTAGGACACCAGGGCCCTGAATAGCTGAACCTGTGCCTGGTCCTGGTATGGACCAGGACCTGTGCCGTATCTATAATGCCACTCTTTGGCATTTCCGTTTATCTTCTTCTTCCTTCTTTCTTTCTTTCTTTCTTTCCCTGTTCGCAATGCGTTATACAGACAATGCTGAAGTCTTGCGTGGCCTTCGATCCATCACTAAATATTTGAAAGATCACGCCTCTCGACAGGGTCCAATGTCCTCGAACACAGTTGTTGATGCGTGGCGATCTCTTGGATCGTGCTGCGTCAAAATATCCTCAGACATGGAATCAGCGGCTTCCAAGTCTGTCGGCAACACAAGAATGCTGTCTCTATGGTGGCGACAGTGGTCAGAAAGCTTAACCAGCAAAGAGTTTATCATCTGCTTCAATTATGCTCTTGCCTGCATCTCCCACATCCAGCTCTCCAACCCTGACTTCGACACAGTGGGTGCAATTCCTGCAAATGTCCTCATAGCTATCGAGATGATCAGAAAGGTTTCCGTTAGCG
The DNA here is from genome assembly GCA_037349105.1 of Limnomonas spitsbergensis. NCBI lineage: Eukaryota > Viridiplantae > Chlorophyta > Chlorophyceae > Chlamydomonadales > Limnomonas > Limnomonas spitsbergensis. The sequence continues at coordinate 1,136,790 of JAYJMM010000072.1, read as the reverse complement.
AAGGCAGCCATGAAACTGTGAGATGGCCACAGCTGCATTCTTGGCTAATGCAGCATGGCATGGCGAGGATCATCTCTGCATGTGTCAACTTGCTGCGTCTTTACCTGCATGGCCCTGCTCCTTGGAGCCATGGAGTGATGGCCCTCGAAACAGTTAGGTGGACCCTCACCCATTTCAGCAGTCAAAACAGCAGCTTGGGAAGTGCCTTCATTGGTGTGAGCACCGATGACATCATGGAGTTGTACTGCTCAGCTTTCAAGTACCTCATCCCCTGTGTCCGCAAGTGGCTGGAGGCTGATCGCAGCAAGCGGCCGTTGATGACTGATGACTCACAGCCCCCTGGACTATGGCTCATTTATCTTGGATGCCTACAGGGCAGCTTTCAGGATCCATCTGTTTCCTCTGCGGACCGGAGGCTGCTGACGCCCCTCCTGGTGCAGTCCTTCCAGCTGGCCAGGGATGTCCTTGCCAAGGCGCTGCCAGAGGACCTGATATTGGCTGAATTGATCTATGCAGTAGGTCTGTGCCTCCCGCTTGCTATGATGGCACCATTGCTGAGGGAGGGTGGTGGATCCATCCAGGTGTGGCCGTGCCGATGCGCGCTGCAGGCCATGCAGATTGCGTTGCTGCCGGGAAGCTGCTGCCACACTACGCTTTCACCGCCGGTTGAGTCTGCGGCCAGCACAGCGAGCTTGCTTCTCTCTTTGTCCGAGGCAAAACACATTCTGTCAATGAATGCATGGAGAGTGTTGAGGACATTGTCGCCAGGTGGGTTGTCATACTGCAATTTTTGTTCTGAGATCTACCGGTATTGGGATGAAGCTCTCTTAGTCATGCTCCACTGCGTTATCGCGCTGACTTGTGTCATGTACGTCAGCACCTGTTGTGACCTCCATGGTATGCAAGTTGTGATGATGCAATTATGCAAATATCCACTTGCTTGTTCCTCAACCTGCCTTTGTCTTTAAATATAGAGACAAAGGCAGGTTGAGGAGCAATGATGCTGCAACTTGCTGCCTGCGTGTCATATATGTGCTCAGCTATCTTCACTATAGTACTTGACCCTATCTCACTCTTATATTTCTGCCCACCCCTACCTGTGCACCTTGTCACAGAGCTGTTGAGCCCGCAACACCTGTGGGATCTGATGTGCTTGATGGAGGAGACGCTGCGCCTCACAGCCCCCCACCTAGCAGCTGATGGGATGACGCACCTGGCAGGGGTGGCAGGGATTACTCAACTATTGATGGCGATGATGGGGGCCAGCCTGGCATTGCGTATTAACAATATTGCGCTGAATTCCTCGCGTCTCCCGGAGCAGCTGTGCTCAAGTCTGCTGAGGATGGTCAGCATGGGCCTGACTTTGTCCAAAGCTGCAGCGCTCCTTCCAGCCGAGTTCGACAACACAGGCCGTTTTGAAGTTGAGGTTTCGGTTACCACCGTCTTGTCGTGCTGTGAGTCTGCAGGCCATGCGTGGATCCTGCCCATGCACATGCGTGCCTTGGACGGATTGGCTGCCTTGACCATCCCGGCCTGCTGCAGCTTGCTGGCCAAAGTCCTGGCAACAACTGAGCCGGACCCTGGCTTTGCTGCAGTGCCTGCCAGCAGTACAACAGCACCTGCCAGAGGAGCAGGAGCACATGTGAGCTGTTTTGCCTTCGGCGTCACATTCCAAATCATCGGTGTGACCCGGGCCCTCTGCTGTGGGATCGCAGCACCACAGTTGTGTCTGTCTGCCTTGCTGGCCGATCCTGTATTGATCAGTATCCATGCCGCCAGCAAGGTGCTGCAACTGCCCTGTCAGTCTGCTCCTGCATCTTCACATGGTTGGGAGCCTACCGTTGCCATGGCTGTTGGTCAGACTGTTCAGGAACTGGCCGTGGAGGTGGCAGCCATCATGGCCTTGCTGGTGGATAGCCTGGCATGCACAGCATTGGGTGAGCAGCCCTTCCGCAGCGTCCGGCAGCACCGGCGGTCTATGTGCACCCAAGTAGATGCAGACGTTGCGTCAGAATGCTCCGCACTGCTGGGATCCAGTGAGCTGGCAGAGGAGATGGACAGCCCGGCCAGGTTCAGGTACATGGCCGCTAGGATGCGGGGTCACCCTGATGAGCGGGCTCTTCCAGGCCCCGACCCGTCCAGCTCCTCAGCAGCAGACCTGTCAGAGGCTGAGGGGAGCTCTGCGGCTGTGGTGGGAGCTGCCCTGTCAAAGGTCCTGGGCAGTGAGGTGTGGGAGGTGCTGCTGGGCTGCATGCCTGAGACGTTGCAGGTGGTTGTAGTTGTGAGCACCTGCTTCCATCAGTTGCTGATCGTGCTCAAGCAGCTGCTTCATTTCCCAGGCCTCAATGCGCTCTTCGCAGAGGCTGGGGCCCTGGTCAGTGATCTGACTGGCTGTCTTCCGAGCCTTGGCTCAGCAGATCAGATCCAAGGGCCAGGGGTTGGCAGCGCATCTGTGGTGAGCCCCTTTGACATCAGGGAGGCTGGCATTCGCCTGCTGGGACTGTTTAGGGAAATCCTGCTTCTAGGGCAGGGTACGATGCAGATGGAAGGGGGAAGCAGTGCATCTGCTGGCGTGGCTGTTGGCAGCAGCTGGGAGCTGGTCCGGGCAGAGCTTCTGCTGGGCCTGCCTGAGGACTTGTGGGGCACCGGTCCCTGCTGCAGCCCCGCCTGCCTCCAGATGGGCGGCCCGTGTGAGATGACTGTCAAGACTCTGGTGTGCGCCGGCGGGTGCGGGGCGAGGTACTGCTGCCAGGCCTGCCAGCTGCATGCGTGGAGTGGCGGGCACATGAGAAACTGTGCCATCATGAAGGAGATGAGGGACAGGAGGCAGGCTTGCCAACAACCATTGGTAGCAGGGGCCGCGAACAGGGTGGTGGGTGATGTGTAGCTTAAGGAGGGTCCATATAGAAGTATTTGCTATGGACAAAACTCATACCTGATCTGATTGATTCGGATGCCTGTCGTTCTAGATTTGGCAGGTCTGTGGGGGTCACTGGCAGTCAAAAATCATGTACCGGTACTATATCAACAAGAAAATCAGTTTTGTATTTTAGTGCTGTGTCACTTACGGTCCCTGCGGTGGCTGAATTACGTAGCTGAGTTTCAGCCACCGTAAATTTAAGGCAAAGTCAGCTACTTATACCAGTAAGGGACCGTAATTACTTGCACGGTTTCTAAATTAGGTGCAATTGCATAGCAGTGTTTGTCTACCCTTACTGGCAACCCATTGTCACTTGCCAATTTAAATTGCTTGTGGCAGGTTCATTACTTCAGTCCAGTTCTGACTCTATTTTTCTCCCATTCCTGCTGAACTAGTGCACGTTCCGCTGTTCTCTGGTGTTATGCTTACTTGCAGTACAGGTACCGGACAGTAACTATTTGTGAAGTATGAGTTGCTACAAGTCTAGATGATGACATGCCGTTTCCCTTTGTTCTCATGGCCTTTTATGAGCCAGCAAGTCCAAACCTTTTTTAGCAGGGCCTAGATGTTAAATGTCATTGAAGTTAGTTCACAGACAGGCCTTATTAAACGAGTTATTTCTGCATAGCAAGCCGTGTCAGCTTCCCCCCACTGGTATCAGGGTGAGGTGCCAAAATGTTGTATCCGTCAGCTCTCCTGATCTCTGTAGGTTCAGTGGCTGTGTTGTCTGGTGTCTGTTGGTGATTTTGATTGCTGCATGGGACGAGTAGCAGTGTGTGCTTATTGAGTCAGCACGACGATGATGACGGCCTGTGGGTTCCCTATTGTTCGGTTGGGAGAGAAGGAACCAAGAGGAAAGAGGCAGGGGGCATGAAAAACACGAGAGGAAAATGAATCGAGTAGCCACGCTCATGTTTCCTGATCGGCCTGCTCTGCCCTTGCCTAGGATCGAAATAAGTACACCGGAAGCGATTCATTGTACCAGTAATTTGTAGGACGTTTCATTTAGGGATTGAATGTACTTCATGAGACAGGTCAGCAAAACATCTAAAGGATCCAAGCTGGTCCTTGTTGAACAAGTCTTGACAATGTCAGCGTCCAACTGCCCCGTTGGAATCCAAAGAGTATCAGTAGACAGAAAGCAAGCGGAAAAGACCCTCCAAAAGGAAAGGAAGCCTGACTACCCAGAACCTGAAGAGTCTATTCCTGATTAAGTTGTTCCACACCGGGGGCAGACCGGCAACTTGGGGTGACTGAGTTGCATCTGTTGCGTATATCTTCAGCACCTACGCCAGGCTGCGGGGCTACATGCATCAGCCGCCAGTTGGGGAGTCCTGAGAGAGCTGCAGCTCCAGCCACTACAGCGAGACTGGTGGATCCATATCCTCAGCTTCTACAATGCAGCAGTGGCACAGCAATTTAGCCCTCTCATAGCTCAAGCCATGGCAGCAGATATGCAGCTTGAAGTCAGCCAGGGCACTGGCAGCCGCTCCTGGTGCTTTGATCTGCTGGGTGCATTAGAGGAGCTGGAGCGGGGGGCAGCCACCCCCACCTTCTGCGAGGCAGCAGCTGCCCTACAGCGCCTACCCGTCACAAAGGTGTTGGCACTCGTTGACGCAGCCTACGAGCAAGCACGGCTGGACGCAAGCGGCGGTTGGGACCCCAGGGACCCTACCACCGAGCACAAATCTGCGGCGACCTACCGCGCCTGGTTTCAGTCCACGGCGGGCGCCGTGCTGGCGCAAGCCAAGAGCCGCACTAGACAGAGGGAGTGTGCTTGTGTGCACATAGATTTGCGACTGCGGCTCGGCGCGATCAACACGGCTGATACCAGAGGACGGCGCAACGGTCAGCGGCAAGAGGCACGCTGCTGCCCGCGGTGTTGGGCACGGGGGGATAGCGAGCAGGTGGAGGATGCGCTACATGTTTGCTTCCAGTGCCCTAGTGACAGGTAGCAGTTACGGGAGCGGGGGTCGGTAGGTTCTCCGGGCGCTGCCACTAACTAACTCCAGCTGTACCAGACTGAGCAGGGGTGGGATGCACTTGCTTTTGTGGACTGTGCTGTGGGCATTGTTGAGGGTTAGTCTCTTGGGATTCCGAGGCGCCGGTGTCGTTTGCCTTTCCGGCCTTCTCTTTTGATCATTTTTTTGTTTGTTGTTGTTGTTGTTGTTGTTTGCCCCCTTTTTAGTTTCTTCTCTTCTCCCTTCTGATCAGTGGGGCGCCCTCGCGGCCAAGCAGGGGTGGGATACGCTAGCTTTTGTGGCCTTTGTTTTGAAAGGCTTTGTTCAGGACTTCAGGGCTACTCTCTAGTGGAACTCAGGTGTCGGACTTGGTCTTCTTTGCCTTCCCGGCCTCTCCTTTTGTTCCTTTCCCCCCTCTTCCTTTAAGTTTCTTCTTTTCTCCCTTCTGAACAATTGGGCGCCCATGCGGTCGAGCTTTGAGCAGGCCCAGAGGTGTAACGTTATTGATCTGTTGCGTATACAGCAAAACCACACAGCCCTGTCATGGCGGCAGTCATGGCGGCAGCCATGGCGTTCAACATAGAATTTATGGTCAAACAGAAAATCAAAGGGCACGCCTAGTCAATGACATTACACCTTTGGGCCCTGAGTGATAACAAAAGCTAGGCCGCCTGGGCACCCAACTGTCCCGTTCGAATAATAGAAACTGAAGGCACGCCTAGTGCTGTGACCTGTTGAGTGCACTGGAGGAGCAAGGTGCCTTGGAGGAGCTGAGATCAGCCGTCCCCGAACTGCGTCAGACAGCGACTGGCCTGCAGCCGCTCCCTGTCACAGAGGTTTTAGCGCTAGTTAATGCAGCATACGAGCGGGCGCAGCTGGATGCAGTTGGCAGAGGGGAACCCAGAGATCCTGCCACTGAAAACAGGTCTGCGGCCGCCTACCGCATCTGGTTACAGCCTACTGCAGGCCAGGGGCCGCACCAGCCGGAAGGGAGTATGCTTGTGTGCGCAGAAAGTTCAGGCTGCGGCCCGGCGCTGTCAACACGACCGACACTAGAGGATGGCGCTGCGGTCAGCAGCGTGACAGACGGTGCTGCCCGCGATGTTGGACTAGGGGAGACGACGAGCATGTGGAGGATGTGTCGCATGCATGCTTTCAATGCCGCAGCGTGCAGGATTAACTTAAGGAGCGGGGATGGGCATGTCCTCCGAGCCGTGCTAGAAACTTCTTCGAGTTGTACCGGGGTAAGCCTGGGTAGGATGCTTTGGCTTTTGTGGAAGACGTGGTAGATATCGTTGCGTAGACGTTCTCAGAGGCTGGAACTTCCTTTGCCTTTCCTCTTCAGCCTTTTGTCTGTCAATTTACTTTATTTACCCGTTTTCCTATTTTTTGTCTGCCCCTTATTGTTAGGCGCCCACGCGGCCGAGCCTTTTTGAGCAGGGCCCAGAGGTGTAACGTCATTGACTGGTGGAGCAAGAGCGGGGGGCAGCCATTCTCAAACCACGCCAGGCAGCGGCTGACCTACAGCTGATACCCGTCACAGAGGTGCTGGTGCTACTGGCGACCATGCGACCAAGCCTTTTTGAACAGGTTCCAGAGGTGTGATGTCATTGACTGTATCACGGGAGCTATTACCCATAACAAACCTGCCTGTTTTGCACTATGCCGCAGTCCTAAAATACCTATAAGCCCTAATTGTACTAAAATTGGACTGACTGTCCTTCAATAGTGTAATGAGTGGAAGGCAGAATTCAGCCCCTGCCCACCTTCGTTTGGCTAACCGCGCCTGCAATACAATTATCAGGTACCTCACATACCCGTCTGCTTACAAATACATTTCCAGTTCAGGGTATTTGCACCTGTCTTTATTGATGTGCGCACCTGCCTGCCTTGAGCAGGCTGCTGAGTGGCCACCCCTGGGCGGACAAGTGGACCAACATGAACAGCAGCTGGTGGAGCAGGAAACAGGGTTTGCTGCACTAGGCACCCACTGCTATAGGTCGTGATAAATCAGACGAAGCTGATGCAAGTATGCAGCCTACAATAGGACGATGGCTAGGGGCTGGGAGGCATAGGGGTGGGGGGTCAAAAAATAGTTAGTGACACCATCAGGCCCTGGATCTAGATTTTCAAATTAGTCAGTGACACCACCTGGCCCTGGATCTGGCTTTTCAAATTAGTCAGTGACACTATCTTTACGGCTGACCAGGTCCTTGGCAAGCCCTGGGCGACTGTGTCTCCAGCCTAGTGCACAAAACCTGGCACTGCATGCCATTCACTGTTTAAGTGGTAAACCTCCTACCTGTGACACCGTCAACGGCTCGAACGCCTCCTGATCATGGAAACAGGTTATGAAAATATGAATCCTTCACGAATCTCCTTCAGGAAACCAGCAGAAAGGTAGAAAGCCTTAAGCAAAACAAACGGTTTCAACATGTGAAGGACCGCCATTACTCCGTAATCACCCTAAATCATCGATACCCCTGTGACTTCTCCAGCACGCTCGAAGTGCCAGCGTCTGTGCCTAGTCATCTCGACCCCTAAACATGCCTCGCACCTGCAGCAGCCCATACACCGACCCCTCCTCCCCCTCCACTCCCTCCCCCGCTGCAGCCTCCTCGCCAGGCACCACCGCTGCTGCTTCCTCGGCCAGGTCTTGGACCCCACATTTTGCTTTCTTGTGTCTGTCCAGGACATTACCGTCCCAATTGTCATCCCCTCTTCTGTCCCTGGTGTTGTCTTTAAGGACCTCTGAGCTCTCAGACAGCAGGCGAGTGAGGATGGACGGCAGCGACGTAACCGGCTTGAGAGCGGAGGAAACTGCAAAACGGCAAGTGCAGGGGTTTATGCTGAGTTAGATGAGTCAGGAAGAGGTTAATGCTGAGATAGCAAGAGTGTCATGCTGCATTAGCAGTCGAAGAGGCAAGTGCTGAACCAACAGTTACGGAGGGAGATGCACAGTCTGCCATTACTGCAAGAGTTCCATCATTGACAACCACCCTAAATGGCCTGAACATATTTGCACTGCAGATGTGCTCTGCCCTCCCAGAAAGTGGACATGTGCTGAACCGTCCGCCATAATTTACGTTGTTTAGAGGCGAGGGATACATGCATTACTTATGGTTGAGATCTCCAACGCCTGGTTTCTGTCTAAACTGAGAGTTGATGTATTTCCCTTAGCTGAAATCTCATGAGGGTCTAGGGTGTGAGAAATCTGGAGCCAGGGGTGGGTCCGCCCCCATGCTCCCTTGGGCAGCAATCCAAGCGCTCAGCCCAGGAGAGCTGTACATCGTGATGTGCCCGCCAACAGCGAAGATCCGCCTGTGGCTGGATCTGGATCCATGCCTGCGGCCTCCCCGGATCCGGATCCGGGCGAGGATTGCCAATCTGAACATCCTCTAGGTCGCCCCCCAAGAGCAGAAGGAGCCACAATGTAGGGTAGGCCTTGAGCAGCTGACACATCGCTGCCGGAGTGGGGAGCTAAAAGTGGGGCAGGTGGTGGGTGGGTGGGTGGGTAAAGGCTAGGAGAGGGGAGTGCGGGCGGTGGTGAGGGTAGGGTCAAGGAGTGAGGAGTCAGCAAGGGAGTGAGATATGCCTTGAATAGCTGACGCATTGCTGCGGGAAAGGGTGAGGGAGCGCGGACTTGGAAGGATGGCAGGGGTGGGGAGCAGAGAGCCGGGAGTCGGGGGTCAGGGGGGGGGACTAGAAGCTGGGAGCATTGGAGCAACAAACGCACAGTGTGTGTCATGGGGTGAGGGTGGTGGGGGCAAGGGAGGGGGTAGGATTGGGGTGGACACTTGCAACCTTAAGTGGTACAGATTCAGTGTTGGAGAGAAGGAACGCAGGGAGGGGAGGCCCAGGGGGGAAAGAGGGGATTTATCCTGTAACGCCAGGTGGTATGTTGTTTAGGAATCGGATTGGGGAGGGGAGGGAAAGGGGGGGGCCGAGGGGAGGGGAGGGGACGAGAGGGGAGGGGTGTCGGAAGACGAGGGGTGTGGAGAGCCAAGGGCCGAGGGGAGGGGTGGGAAAGACCGAGGTCTGAGGGGACATGTGGGAAGGACCAAGGGGTAAAGGGAAGGGTGGGGAGGTGAAGTGATGGCCGAGGAGAGGGAAGGGGGCCAGCCACTTTGAACGGTGCTGCAAACCGTAGGAGTGGGGACATGAATGAAGACGGGAGGCCCTGCGAGGAGGATCCACACCAATGCCCCTTCTAAACCTTAACCCTAAGCCCTAGTCAGGAGATTCCTCCATTCTGACCTTCAAACTGAGCCCTGGTCCAGGACCTCCCACCCTGACAGTCTAACTGCAGCCCAGGCCAGCTCTTCAGTAGCAGAAGCTGAAGCTACGCCAATAGGCAACGGGAAGGAGCAAAGGAGGACAAGTGTACAACCGTACCCCAGGGAGTCCATACACACCGTGTCCAGCTGTACATCAGCAAGGCAGTATGTCCAGGCTGTCGGTACTGCAGCCGTCAGCTGAGACGTCACCTCAAGCCACTGTAACTGCTTTACTTTCCAGGCCCCAGGGAAGTACAAGACATGATCTCTTAGGAGAGAGGCTGTACTGCCTGTTTCTGAGGTATAACTCAATAGCTGCCATGCAGGTATAAATACCATGCAGGTGCAGCTTACGATAAGTAGGCGGAGCTCCATCAGTCCATCCCACTGCATTGTGCACCAGGTGAGCATGAAACAAGATTTCTAAGGATAAGGGCTGTACTTCCTGGGCTTGAGCTTCAGCTATCATGCAGTACAAAGACTAAGAATTTTGGTTTGAGGCTGACAAGGAAACAATTGGTGGACTTCAAGTAGAAAACATAACATATGACAGGCATGACGTTCTCAAGTGGTTCTGGAGCTTTCTCCCCTACGAGACTGCAATACAGCAACCTACTTGTAGCTGCTGCTGTTGTGCTGCTGCTGTGCTGCAAACTCCACACACTCGTGAAGTCATGGTAGGCCAGTCTTTCCCTTTCTGTGCCACCAAGGGGCAGAGCAGGGGAGGGATCTTGGCCCGGGAAAAGGTGGGACAGCACCAAGGGGGCAGATAACAGTGAAAGGGGAACACCCAGAGAGACATGCAATCCCAGCCAGACCATGCTAACTGTATGTGTGTGGGGGCATGTGGTGGCAGGTGACAGCACCTCTAATACCAGTCAGCAAGGTCAGGTCCACACGGCCAGGCCACATGGGCTGCTGATAATGCTGCGGGCCACAGCCTGGCACAGCAGTGGCAAAGGCCCTGCTCTGGGCAGGATGGGGCGCTACAGGTGAGGTCTGCTGGAGAGCCAGCCTTTTAGTGTCTCCCATCACTAAGCTGACATGACATGACATCACTTTCACACCTACCGCCTGCGACACCTTTTGCTGCTTCAGCATCTCCTGATCATGTTTTCAATTCTTCATCCTTAGCGACTCGCTAAATGCCTGCACCCACCCGGTGAGCATGAACAGGGCACCAGGACCTCATTTGAACAGCTGAACCAGTGTCTAAACCGGTGAGTGTCTGAACCAGTGCCGTATTTCAATGGCCACTCTTCTAAATTTCTTCCCTTCTTTCTTTATTGATTACTTTTATAAAATGCAGTATACAGACAATGCTGAAGTCTTGCGTGGCCTTCGATCCGTCACTAAATTTTTTAAAGAACACGACTCTCGGCAGGGCCCAATGTCCTCGAACACAGTTTTTAAAGCATGGAAATGTTTGGCATCGTATTGTATCGAGATAAGATCAGACATAGAATCAGCGGAATTTAAGTCTGTCGGCAACACCAGAATGCTGTCTGTATGGTGGCGACAGTGGTCGGAGGGTTTAACCAGCAAGACGTTTTTAATCTGCGTCGATCATGCTCTTGCATGCATCCCCCACATCCAGGTCACCAACCCTGACATTGTCACTGTGGCTATAAACGCCCTCTTAACTATCGACACGATCAGACTGCTTGCTTCCTCTGGCGAAGGCAGCCATGAAACTTTGAGATGGCCAAGCTGGATTCTTGGTTAGTTCAGCAGGGTATGGCGAGGATCATCTCTGCCTGTGTCAACTTGCTGCATCTCGTCCTGCATGGCACTGCTCCTTGGAACCATGGAGCAATGGCCCTGAGCACTGTTAGCTGGAACCTCACCTTTTCAGCAGTCAAAACAGCCGCTTGGGAAGTGCCCTCCTCAGTGTCAGCACCAACGACGTCATGGAGTTGTACTGCTCCGGTTTCAAGTACCGGTACCTCATGCCCCACGTCCGCAAGTGGCTGGAGGCTGACAGCAGCAATCGACCTTTGATGAATAGTTCCTCTCAGCCCCCCGGACTATGGCTGGGTTATCTTGGATGCCTACAGGGCAGCTTTCGGGATCCAGCCCTTTCCTCTGCAGACTGTAGGCCGCTGACGCCCCTCCTGGTGCAGTCCTTCCAGCTGGCCAGGGACTTCCATGCTGGGGCACTGCCAGAGGATCCGATGTGGGCTATGATGATCTATGATCTGGGTCTGAGCCTCCCACTCGCTATCATGGCGCCACTGCTGAGGGAGACTGGTGGATCCATCCAGGTGTGGCCATGCCGGTGCGTGCTGCAGGCCATGCAGATTGCGCTGCTGCCAGGGAGCCACCGCCACACTACGCTTTCACCGCCGGTTGAGGCTGCAGCCAGCACAGCCAGCTTCCTCCCCTCTGTGTCGGAGGCGAAACAAAACCTGTCCATCTACGCAGGGGACGTGTTCCGCAAATTTTTGCCAGGTTGGTTGTCATACTACAATAATAGTTTCGAGATTTATGGAGATCAAAAGCTCTCTTAGCCATGCTCTATCATGTTGACTTGTATCATGTATGTCAGCACCTGTTGTGACCTCCATCAGTACCGATGTGCAATTTGTGCTGATCAATCATGCAAATATCCACTTGCTAGCTCCTCAACCTGCCTATACCTCTAAATATATAATTGTTGTGATGCTGTGGCTTGCTGCTTATTAATATCCTCTTGTATACGCACTGAACCCTCTCTCTCTCTCTTATACATCTGCCTACCCCTCTGTGTCCACCATGTCCTTGACACAGAGCTGCTGAGGCCGCAACAATTGTGGGACCTGATGTGCTTGATGGAGGAGACACTGCGCCTCACAGCCCCCCACCTCATAGCTGATGCGATGACAGGGATTGTTCAACTGTTGACGGCTATGATGAAATCCAGCCTGGCATTTCGTGATAACAGCATAGCGCTGACTTCCCCGCGTCTGCCGGAGCAGCTGTGCTCGAGTCTGCTGAGGATAATCAGCATGGGCCTGTCTCTGTCCAAAGCAGTGGCGCTCCTTCCAGCCGAGTTCGACGACACGAGCCGTTTTGTCTTTGGGGTTTCCGTTTCCTCCGTCTTGTCGTGCTGTGAGTCTGCAGGACATGCGTGGGTCCTGCCCATGCACATGCGTGCCTTGGACGGAGTGGCTGCCTTAAGTATCCCAGCCTGCTGTAGCTCGCTGGCTACAGTCCTGGCAACAACTACGCCAGACACTGGCATTGCTGCAGCGCCTGCTAGTAGTACAACAGCACCTGCCAGCGGAGCAGGAGCAACTGTGAACAGATCCGCCCTCAGCTTCACATTCGAAATAATCAGTGTGACCCGGGCCCTCTGCTGTGGAATTGCAGCACCCCGGTTGTGCCTGTCTGCCTTGCTAGCCGATCCTGTGTGGAACAGTATCCATGCCGCCAGCAAGGTGCTGCAACTGCCCTGGGAGGGCCGGCAGCGGTCTGATTCTGCATCTTCACACGATAGGGAGCCTACCTTTGCCAAGGCTGTTGGTCCAACTGGCCAGGAATCGGCTGGGGAGGTGTCAGCCATCATGGCCTTGCTGGTGGATAGCCTGGCGTGCACGGCATTGGGCGAGCAGCCCTTCCGCACCAACCGTCAACACCGGAAATTCATGTGCACCCAGCTACGTGCGGACGCTGATTCAGCATGCTCTGCACTGCTGGGATCCAGTGAGCTGGCAGAGGAGATGGACAGCCCGGCCAGGTTCAGATACATGGCCGCTAACATGCGGGGTCACCCTGATGAGCGGGCTCCTTCAGGCCCCGACCCGTCCAGCTCCTCAGCAGCAGAGCTGTCAGAGGCTGAGGGGAGCTCTGCGGCTGTGGTGCAAGCTGCCCTGTCAAAGGTCCTGGGCAGTGAGGTGTGGGAGGTGCTGCTGGGATACATGCCTGAGGCATCGCTGATGGCTGTAGTTGTGAGCACCTGCTTCCATCAGCTGCTGATCGTGCTCAAGCAGCTGCTTCATTTCCCAGGCCTCAATGCCCTCTTTGCTGAGGCTGGGGCCCTGGTCAGTGATCTCACACGCCGTCTTCCGAACTTTGCCGCAGCTGATCAGATCCAAGGGCCAACGGGTGGCAGGGCATCTGTGGTGGGCCCCTTTGAAATCAGGGACGCTGGCCATAGCCTGCTGGGACTGTCGAGGAAAGTTCTGCTTCTAGGGCAAGCAGTGCAGGTGGAAGGGGCAGGCAGTGCATCTGCCGGCGTGGCTGATGGCAACAGCTGGGAGCTAGTCAGGGCAGAGCTTTTGCTGGGCCTGCCTGAGGACTTGTGGGGCACTGGCCCCTGCTGCAGCCCCGCCTGCCTCCAGATGGGCGGCCCGTGTGAAATGTCTGTCAAGACGCTGGCATGCGCCGGCGTATGCGGGGCGAGGTACTGCTGCCAGGCCTGCCAGTTGCAGGCGTGGATTGGCGGGCACATGAAAAACTGTGCCGCCATGAAGGAGATGAGGGGGAGGTGGCAGGCTCGCCAGCAAGTGTCAGTAGCAGGGGCCTCCAACAGGGTCGATGGCCAGGTTGAAGGACTGCCCTGTTTAAATCAAGTGGAGATCCTGTAAATGTTTTGAAACAGTTAGGTCAAACAACTTGCTGAAGGTTGATGATATAACAATGATGGGCTCTGCTCTTAAGGCTCGCCGTGGGTTCCCAGTTCTCCGGTTGGAGAGAAGAAACAAATTGGAAAGAGGCAGCCAGGGGGCATGACACAAATGGAGAGGGAATCAAAGTTAGCCACGCTTATGTTTCCTGGTCGGCCTGCTGCCCTTGCCTTGGTAAAAGTACACCTGAAGCGAGCTTCATTGTACCGATAAATACTTTACTTTCTGGATACATAAGCTTAAGGGCAAACGCCATGGCTGGTGTCATGCACTTCAGGAGACAAAATATCTCTAGGCCTCAAGCTGGGCCCTGCTGAAAAAGACTTGGCTATGTCAGCGCAAACCAGCCTCGTTGAAATCTGAAGAGTATCAGTAGAAAGAAAGCATTAGGAAAAGGACCGTCCCAAACGGAAAGGAAGTCTGATTACCCAGCACCTGAAGACTCTAGCCCTGAACAAGTCAGTTTTCACAGGGGGCAGGCAGGCGACTTTGGGGGACTTGAGTTGCATCTGTCACCCCCCACGACCAACACCTTGATCAGCCTTGTGGATTCAAACTGCGCAAACTGACGGCCACCACACAAATAGGGAAAGATCTACCCAATACCCATGAGCTCTTTGACCTTGGCATCACCAGGGCTATTACCAGAACCAATGTTCAATTACCAAACCAGCTATGAGGGGCTGCCGAGCTGCGTCCATTAAGCTAATGTGGATCCAACCCTTGACGCCCTATCTCCGATGGTCCAAGAAGCAGGACTTGGAACCCACCAGGCCCAACGGCAGCAATGTAGCTAAATTTAGATGAATCACCATATGAAATAAAACAATGCTCTGTACCATAATCAATATGCATAAATATGCTGGGGATAAAGAGGTTCGGGTCAACCCTGCGGGGAAGACTTCCACTGCCACCTAGCGGCCAGGAGTATTGCAAAGCCCGCCACCGTATCCGCAGCTTCTGCCCGCTCAAGGCCGCCAAGGTCCATTGCCAGATGGCCAGCCAACATGCAGCACGTTCCTGTCAGCTGGATTGAAAGTGCAAGAAAGGTATCCGATGGCGCAGCTGCTCCACGGATCCTCGGCTAGCCACCACCTCGGCCCGACGGAAGCCAGAGGCGCCGCCGCTCTGCCGCTGCCACCACTTGTGACCGCGACTGCGGCAGCGGGCACACCTGCTATGACCGTGGCGGCGGCGGCGGCATGCGGGGGGCACCATCAGGCCGTTGCCGCCGCTTGCTCCTCTGCGCCAAAAGCTGCGCAAGCTGTCTCTCTGGCGCATGCAGCGCACCGTCCCGACATAATTGACTGCGCCGGCTCCTCAGTGCTGCTGGGTCGCTGCTCCCCACCAATGTCCCCTGTCGCTTGGCTCTGCTGCTGCTGTGAGGTGCCTGCTGCTGGTCCCTCTCCGCCTAGGTCCCGAGCGCTAGCCTGCTGCTGGGGACAGGCGGATGGGGCCATCTCCACCAGACGAGCAAGCAGGGCCGCTTTTTGTGCTAGCGTCTGTGACTCTCGACCCCTTAACGTGCCTTGCACCTGTAGCAGCCCACACACCTCCCCCCCCTCCCCCTCCCCTCCCTCCCCCGCTGCAGCTTCCTCGCCAGGCACCACCGCTGCTGCCTCCTCGACCAGGTCTGTGACCCCGTATTTTCTTTCTCGCGTCTGTCCTGGAAATTACCGTCCCAATTGTCTTCCCCTCTTCTGTCCCTGTTGTGGTCTTTGAGGACGTCTGAGCTCTCAAGCAGCAGGCGGGTGAGGATGGACGGCAGCAACGCAACCACCTAATTCCTGCGCTGCATCAGCCCAGTCAGCCGCCGCGGATTCTCCCAAGCAACGTCGGTATGACGCGGCTATCTCCCCACTGCCCGAGCACGCATCTCCTGCGGTGGCGAGGGCGTAGTGGGTAGACGTCAGGGTAATCCCTAGCGCTGGGTCCCGTTCTGGTCCAGGCAAGCGGGCCCTGCGGGCCATTTCCCCAGGGATAATCTTGGCCACTTCCAGCGCTACACTGAGCCATGCCTCCAGTGCCCATGAGTCCATGCACCTGCCCAGGGCCGCCCTCCTGGCGGCCTCTGGGAAGTCCTGGCGGGGCAGCGTGGAACCCACCGCATAACCCATGGCCCTTTCCCTTGCATTGGTATTGGGCTTCTGTAGGTCCCCCACGGGCCTGTACACCATCCCATTCTGCCCGTTCCGGAAAGCGTAAGACGCGGGTGTGGCTATCAGGCACGGGAGCGCTCTCCTTGGCTGCCCCGTCACATTGACTCGGTACCCTCCATTGTCTGGGCATGCCACTACCTGAGCCTTGCTACCCTTGTCCAGATTGTCATCCACAATCCCATTGTGAGGCCTCTGGGAAGAGCTGTCGCACCATAACGCAGTAAACGCGTTACTATGGTAAACTCCGTAAACTCCGTTAAAGGCGCCTTAGAGAGGTGTCCTTCTACTCACAAACACGGTACAGCACCGTACACACAGGCTCCTTGTACTTCATACAAGAGCTGTTAACAGGCTACTGTAAGGTTCAGCCCTAGCAGGAAGTCTCTCTGCCTAGGGCAAGTCTGGGTGTCCCTGTCTCGTGGGTACCGCCCCTACTCATACTTCACTCGAGATGTGCGCTTCAGGTCCGTGGCGGACTTCTTCCTCACGACAGTGATGGACGCCTACGGGCAGACTCAGTGACTACTCACTGGCTGCGGGTGCTCAACGAGTTAAGCTTCGGAACTTGTAGTTGAATGTCAGGCAATATCTTTGGGAAGCACAGGCCTTCTGGCCGTCTGGTCGCGAGCCAGCTGGGCTATGTTAAGGGCACTTACCGCGTCACACGCGGTGAGGGGACGGGAACGTAGACTGCGTACTTCTCTTCTGCAGTGGTCTCGACCCTTGACTGAGGTTCTTCTTCTCTCCTGCTATCTCAGCGGAGGCTGAGCTAGTCTTGACTTGATGTAGGTACTGACTTTGTGAACACCGCAGATCTCATACAATGGATGACGGCCGGAGCTTGTTATAGAAGAGGTCTGTCCTTTTAAAAGGGACGAAGTAGCTAGTTTGGCAATTGCCGGGATATGTATTGAATCGGCAAACCCTAATTCAGAGTACGGGAAAGCTAAAACCCCTAGCGTAAGCGGGTTTCTAGGTTCCAGTTCAAATAAGGAGATTCCGCAGGGAAGCTGCGAAGTCTCCGCGGTCGCAAACTGCGGCCTAAACGGTTCTGGCACGTATACTGTAATATACCGTGACAGAGCGAATCACGTATTCGATATCCTCTGCTGGGGCAATGTTGCCCCAGTAGTTGCATGTGCGGTGGGCATAGGATCCCACCTGCGCCGCATCGAACAGTGCTGGGCTGCCCAGGATCCTGCACACCTCATTGAAACCATCCACACTGGCCTTTTCGCTCCTCTGGTTCATCTGCATGGCGACGTTTTCGATCAGGTACGCAGGGGGCCTAGCCCGCTGCAAGATCTGCAACGTGCCTAACAGCTTGATCAGCGGGAAGAAGGACTTGCTTGGCTCCTTCGTGAGCCCCTGGCCTTTGCCTGCAGGCAAGAGGTCCTGGCACACCCATCCTGCCACCATAAACCACTGGCGCCCATCCTGGGCCCCTGCCTCCCTGAGGTGCTCCGCCGTAATGGCGTACACGTCCTGGGGCACTGCCCTGAATGCCACTGTTGGGAGCACTGGGGGTATTGCCTGTGCAACTGCAACAGCCTTCCCCAGCAATCTCTCGCATCCCTGTATTGGTGTCGGCATACAGGTAACTGGCCACTGGGACACCTGCCCTGAGCACCATCTCGAGTTCCGAGCACATACCTCCAAAGGGCTCGAACAGGACCACTCCCTCCATTTCCATGACCCGGACAGCCTGGGCTGGCAAGCACATCGTATTCACTCCTGCGTGCGGATGGGGCGGGGCCAACCGGGGCAAGTCTGTCAGCACATCCCTGATCATTGAGTGTCTTTGCCCGGGCCCAGCTATTGAAAGCCCTTTCCGCTACGCTGACGGGCTGTGCCCGCTCACCGTCATCGTCAGCTGCACTGGAGACGTCCTGGCCACACTGGGCCGTCACACATGCCACTGCTGCGGCCCGCAGCCTTTGCACACCCCTTCTGCCCTCTTGCGCTAGACGCACCACCTGATCTGCATGCCACTGATTCACCCTGTTCAGCCCTGCGAGCAAGGATGCCTGCCTCCCGCTCCCTGCCCCGCCCGCTCCCTGCAGCCCAGGGGCGGCGTCATCCAGCCTTGCCCCTGAGCGGTCAGCAGAATGAAGACTGGAGCGGAGACCTAGACGGTATATCTGCATTCTGGTGTCACGCTCCAGACCGGTGGACGATGGTAATGTCCAGCTCCTGGAGCATGAGGGCCCACCTGGCATGCTGTCCTACCAGCGTCTTATTATCCTTGAGGTAGGTGAGTGGCTCATGGTCCGTGATCAGGTGCACCTTGCATCCAAACATCATGTGGCGGTATGTGCGTGCTGCATCCACCGCAGCCAGAATCTCTCCCTGGAACGAGGAGTAGTTCTTCTCACTCTTGTTCAGCAGTTCAGGGACCGCGAGGTGCATGCCACCATGTATTCCCGCCGGCTCTCGTCGCACTGTCCTAGCACCGCACCTATTCCTTGCTTAGAGAAGTCAGTGTACAGTGAGAACGGCCTCGGAGGACCCCGGCCATCTGCCCCAGTACCGCTGTAATCAGGCCTGCGCATGACCCTACCGCCCTCGCACATTTCCGTTTTGATCAGCTGGAAAGCATGCGACTGCTCTGGACCCCACACAAACGGGACACCCTTGACCAGCAGTGCGTTGATGCACGCCGCCTTCTTAGAGAAGTCCGGGATGTAGCACCGGTAAAAAATCAGAAATATCATGACCTCCTGAATGTTTTTAACCGATGTGGGTTCGGGCAACGCCATGACGGCCGCTCTCTTAGCTGCATGCGGCGTGAGCCCCTGGGCTGACACATTGTGCCCCAGGTACTCTACCGTTGCGCACCCGAACATGGACTTGTCCGGATGCGCCCTCAGTCCCACCCTGTGGAGCATGTCCAGCATGATCAGCTCCACATGCTGGATATGGTCTTCTGGTGTATCACTGTACACCAGCAGGTCGTCAATGAATGCCACACAAAAGGAGCTCAGACCCGACCTGGCTATCTCTTCTTCCATCATATGCTTGAAGAAGGGAGGCCCGTTGCGCAGCCCAAAGTTCAGCTTGGTGTACTTCCACAACTCTGGCCCCATCCAGAAAGCAGTCTTAGGCTGGTTTTCGGCCTAGATGGGGATCTGCATGGACCCCGACCTCAGATCCACCTTCTAAACACCTTGTGTTGTGCCCAGGTTCTGGAAGATTGTTTCCA
The DNA here is from genome assembly GCA_037349105.1 of Limnomonas spitsbergensis. Taxonomy (NCBI): domain Eukaryota; kingdom Viridiplantae; phylum Chlorophyta; class Chlorophyceae; order Chlamydomonadales; genus Limnomonas; species Limnomonas spitsbergensis. The sequence continues at coordinate 1,117,664 of JAYJMM010000072.1, read as the reverse complement.
TCCTGGGGATGGCATACTCTTGCTTGGCCGTGCGGAGGTTCTGCCTTCTCATATCATGCGCAATGCGGAGGTCTGAACACTCTCCCGTCTCTGCACTTTTCTTTGCCGCCACCACAGAATTGGCTGCAAACTTGATGGGCCCCCCCTGGGATACCTTGACGACGACCCCTGCCGCTATCATGGGCTGGCACTTTTCTTTGAAAATGGCAGCTTTGGGGGGCGGCATATCCCTGGACTTCTGGAAGCACGAACTGGCCTCGTCCTCCAACTAAAGCCAATGTGAACTCACCCTGCGTGCCGCAGTAGCCTGGGAGATCCTCCATTGAGTAAGCGAAAGCGCCCTGGCGGTTCCGCAGGCCCTGTTCCAACCGCTCCTGCTGCTCGTCCGTGAACTCAGGGTGCTTCCCAAGCAGCCACCCTTCCTTCATCTTGACGTACTCAGAGGGGGGTTCCACCACGCCTGTTGATGAATACAGGCAATCGGGTAAACCCTCCCCCTGGGTAAACCGGTAAGATGCTTCTACCATGACTTGGTGGACCTCGAAACCCTCCCAGCCACCTGAAGAAGCTTCCTCTCACCCCACCACACTCTGCTACCGATCCCCCCCATCTCCTGTCCGTTAACTGCCATGCAGATCATTCCTCAGTCCCTCATACCGCTGTCGTCATGTATCCTTGGCAGCATGTAGAGAGGCAGAAAGACCTGCATGGCAATTCTTGATGTGAAAGACTCGGCCTTAGTATGCTGACACTCGCCCCGTACTGGGAGGCAGCGTCGGCTGGGAGTGGCCGTCTTCTCAGCTCAGCAGTGAGTCCAGCGACCCTTCACAGATGTGGCTGCATGTGGCAAGATATGGATCCTGCTTAGCCTGACCACAGACGCTGCGTTAGCAGTGTCGATTTTGTTGTGCTTCAGAAACGATCCAGTCGTGTCACGGCCTCCGGGCTTTGTGATGTAAGCCCTGTTGCTTGCTTGGGGCACCGGCAGGTGGTTGGTCTAGGTTTTGTCCCCATCAGTTTAGTGGTGGCTGCCCGGCTGCCCCCATAAATTGCTGTGGAGCTCACTACAATAGAAACATAATGATTGTTTTCCCTCTTCAGTAGTGGCCTGCACTCATGTGGCAAGATGATGGCTGCTGCTTAGCCTGACCCCTGGCTCTGCTTGTCTCCCTCCTCAGGCTGAGTGCCTGGCTTAACCTTTTCCCTGAGGCGAATTCTGGGTCAGTTTGTGAGCCAGCTTGAAGCCAATCACGTGACAGCTGACATCTGGAGCAATTCAAATTGGACAACCATCGTTGAGTGGATGCAGGTGCGGAAGGAGATCGCTGCTTGTGGCGCACTAAGACCCCCGCGATCGGTCCAGGAGTGACTGCCGGCCATGCACAGCTGCCCTCCATGTCTGGCTTTTCTGAAAGATGATAGGGTCAGAAAGCTCATTAGGGCTGAGCCCCCTAACCACCTGACATGCATCTGGTGCCCAGTAGGCAGCAGGAGCACATGGAGGTCAGTCGGCCTGTCGTTAGACCACTGGCATTATTATCGCTGGGATCCATTTGTGGCGGATCTCATCCTCTCGCTATATATACAGTATGCGCCCCTTGGTCTTGCTGGATCAATGTCCATCGCCGCTGGGAGACATGGGCTGTTGATCCCACCTCCCTCCTCTGAATTCTTGCAAACCTTTAGTTCGCCGGAATATGGGCAGATTGTACTGTTCAACCTGGTTGGCAATCCGAAGTGCAACCTCTCGACTGGATGGAGTCTGCTCGAACGCCATCGTCGGCTTCAATCATCCAAAACCTGCTAGGCGCTGCGTTTTCATCGCGCAACTTGCAGCGGAAGGTGATACCTTAAGCCACTCGCTCCTCCCTGATTATTTAAACGCACTTTTGCTACTAATCAGCTGACTATAAGGGGGGCTGGTGCAGCGAGCGCTGAATTTGAATCTTGGTAGTTAAGGTGGAGACTGGGCCGGAGACTGGGTGGAGAGCATCATTGCTTATTTGAGTGTGCGCCAGACCACCTTTGGGAGGCCGCCAGGCGGCCGCCAGGTGGCTGCCAGGTGGCTGCCAGGTGGCCAATGGGCCAATGGGGACCAAACTTGGACAGACCTACAGCCGGATGAGCTTCACAAGATTTTCGGCAGGGCCCCTGTAATTTGTTTTTCCTTTTGCTTGAACTTAACCAGCAGACTTATAACCTGCCGACCCCTCCCCTACCGTAAGTTACTTTTTCCCCCTCCCAACGGGACAGTTGGGTGCCTACGCGACCGAGCCTTTTTGAGCAGGGCCCAGAGATGTGAAGTCATTGACTGATGGGTTGAGCCGTAGAGCGACATAGCTTGCTGCTGTAAGGCCTGCCGGTCTGAGGGCAGCCAGACTGAGGCTGATGTGCATCTCACTGGGGCACTAAGCAAATAAATGGGTGGGGCCTGCCTGGGCGGGGCCTGTCTGGGTGACGGGTCCTGCAGGCGCGTGTCAGTCACACAATTACACCTCCCACCAGACAGGTATATTTAGCTGATAATCGCAAGAACCTCGCTGAACTGACGCGTTTCAGAAAGTCCAAACAACCATCACGTACGATGCTACTGCATCAGAAGACGTCCGTTTACTCCCTATGCGCTCGCCGGGCCACGCATGCACCCGCTACTGCTGGTCACCTGGGCTTACCCCGACCGAGCCAAACGTGTGGACGTGCGGTCACTTCCCGATCGAACCGACCGACCCTGCAGCGCCTCGCGCAGGCACAGAAATGCAGTACCGTGGGTCCCTTTCGGTCAGTGCTACTGCGGTCTGAGACGTCCCCTCCGTGGGCCGGCGTGGTGCAGAGGCCGGGCGCTGCTGCCAGCCGGCCGCGGGTCTCGGTCGCAGCAGCGGACAGCGGATCTCACGACCCGGCCAGCGCAGCCAGGAATTCCGCTCCTGTAGCTAAACTACCAAGGGAGCAGGACTATGTCGTGATAGGCAGCGGCATCGGCGGTGAGAGCAGGACGGGGCGCGAGCATCAGCATGGGAATGCATGGCAGTGCATGGGATGCCCGACCCTCCGAAAAGTAGCACCATGCGCTGTGATGCGACAGAGTCATACGAACTGGCAGTGCAGCTCTAGATGCGTAATTGCGCAGCTTCAGCTCACAATTCCAACCAATGACTGGCACCCCAAGAATACCTCTTAGTCTCTTACAATTGTCCGCACTCCTAGGCCCTTTCAGAGACTCTTGGGTGGATGCATACGTGCTGCAAGAACAATTCCATTATATACCCAAATAATGCTTAAATATGCCACATCTGTGTGTTGCTGTTTTCCCCTCTACTAAGCCCCATCCGCACTTTTACTTTGCCCTGTTAAGCCCATGCTCAGCAGGTCTTTACAGTGCGCATTCCCCCCCTGCACTGACACCCTCCGCTGCACATGCTTCACAATTGAAAGGCAGGGCAACCGCCATTCCCCTCCAGCCTCCACTCTGCCTCACCCTGCCACGAAATGCCCCACACTGCACCCCAGGCCACCCAAACACCTACGCTACACTCGGTAGTCCGTACCCTGCCACGTCATCAAAGGACTACCCTGCACAGTCTTAATCGCCTAATATATATATACTTTGTACCGAACCCCACTCTTCACAACCCTGCCTCTACACTCCCTAACCTGTCACGGAACTAAGCTGCGTGGCCCTACTGGCCATATACTGGTACCCTTCATGATAGCAATAAAGAGTATCCATGAAGATTTTTATTCAGGGACTCCTAACAGATAGGGTAAAGAAGATCCGAATAAGGCTAGCTAATTATAAGTGTACCTCCATTCAAGGCTAACAGTCAGGTGGAACAGAAAGGGGGTGCAGATTATGAAGGCCAACAGGTAGCCCAACCGGGAGTGAGTAAGTCCCCATACGGATTCCCTGTCATTCTACCCTTACCCTATCAATGTCTCAAAACCCTAATAACCTTGCCACTCCAGGACTCTGCTGCGCGGCCCTGCTTGCCAAATACGGATTCTCTGTGACGGTGCTGGAGAGCCATTACCTACCTGGTGGATGTGCGCATGGTTTTGAAGTCGGCGGCTACAGCTTTGACGCAGGACCCTCATTCTTTGTGTGAGTTATAGAAGGCGGGAGAATAACAGAAAATACAAGAAGAGGGGGGGAGGATGGCAGGAGGTAGGGGCTCTAGAGCCACGACCTGCCGGAAGGTTGTAAGCTTGGCTTTCAGGTTACAGCTTCTACAAAGGATCCTCCTTATTTGTGTGTGTGTTTGTGAGAGTCTGGGGGAAGAGGGTTCAGATTAGGGGTGAAGGGTTCCATTCACGGGGTAATAAGTTACGCGCATGGGTTCCTTATTCAAATTTGTGTGTGGCTAACCAGCGCCTACCCAGGAAAACCAAAGGTTTGCCACCCCCATCCATTACTCACTGAGACGAATGCATCTTTGGGGTTTAGAGGTACAGCCGTTTCAACCTTCATGGGATCGCAACAACCGTGATCACTAGCAACCCAATCATTGCAGTTGATGGGTGCTAAATGATTGCGCCTCCTCCATCTGGAACCCTCCCAGGGGACTCACCGGCGCACCTGGGACCAGCTCCAACCCCTTGAAGCAAGTGCTGGATGTGGTGGGGGAGTCAGTCGAGTGCAAGCAGTACGACAGGGTGAGGGCCCTAGAAGGAAAGACAAAGTTTCGCCCCGTGGGAGGCGTGAAAGGTAAGAAAACAGCGCAGCCTGAGCGGAAGCTATATCCGCGTCGTTTTACTTGAGTAGATTGCAGCGCATCAGACGGACCCTGCCTGAGGGATCAGGGGTAAGAGTTGAATCCTGGGTTTAGGGTTAAGGTTTGCATCCCCAGACCCTAAACACGGCACTTGACCCTGGTGTCCTGCAATGAGGCGTCTCTACAGCAGCACATCGCAGTTTGAGCCTCGGCAGGGTCTTACCATCTATCAACGAGGAGAAGGCATCAATGTTTGTTTACACTCCGGCATGATCCGTGTTATAGCGCTGCTCATGGAGTTATAGCTTGCATATAGTGAAGGGTGCATTGGCACCAAAGAAAGAAAGGAAGAAGGAAAGGAAGAATGAAAGAAAACTACGCCTGACTAGGGCGTTGAGGTTCAGGAAACAACGCAGCTTGGGGCCGTGGCTACATTCGCGCCATAACCATAAGTAGGCACCTAGGGAAATAGGGATATAAACCTTGGTCATAGCCGATTTTGGCGACAGGTTTGCAGGAGTGTTTATTTTAGTGGGTACTGGACCACCTGTGCTGGGCCGCCCTGCGGCCACCCTTGGGTCGACTCCCACCAAATCTGGACCTGCCTCCGGCCGGTGTCCCAAGCAGCAGGGCTGGCCGCACCAGGGGTTTGTGGCCGGGGGCCACAGTATAGCTGAACTGTAGCTGATAGAGGCATACCACTCGCTAAAAAACTGGCTTGCAAGCGAGACCGCTGCCTCGTGTGGCCCCTAGACCACACCTCTATGCACCAGACGGAGCATGAGTGATAAAGTTAAAAAGTTGATTCAAGACTGTGAAAGTTTCACGGCACGTTTATGTGGCGCTAATGTGCTGCTGATGTGGCGCTGATGCACCAGTGCTGTTTTAAGCAGAAACATACACCCCAACGACTCGCTCCAGGTCAAGTTAAGAACGCTCTGTCCTTACATACAGGGAGCCCCCGCCCCCCCCCCCGCCACCTGCTGTACTATTCAGGTTGTGGTGAAAAGAGAGAAAGGAAGCTACGTTCCACCAGGGCGCAGAGGTTAAGGAAACAACGTAGCTTGGGGCCGTAGCCACATCCACTTGACCATACCGTACTGTCAGTCTCATTTGTTTTTTTTTGCTTTCGGCGTCATTTCAAAACGTAATTTAAGGTCTTTATTGTCACGAGTTGGTTTGCCCAGGTTTTTTTTTAACTAATTTTGGTTTCTCACAGAAAACCACTCAAACATTTGGTTCAGCTAAAAAAGGCCGGAAGGAAGCACATGCCCTTCCCCTAGCAAACTTAAACATCGTATCGTATTATCTGAGCATCTGGAGCAGAAAATACCATAATAAAACATCAGATATACTGCTGCTTTTGCTCCTGCTGAGCCCATGCCTGGTGCCTGCGCTTGTGTTGCTAGAACTGATGGGAGGGACGGCACGCCTCTGCTCGGCGATAGCACCGATATCACCTATATCAATGGTAATACGCGATTTGCAAAGCCAAGGAAAAACAGGCTGCAAATAACACGAAACGCCTATTTCCACACTTTTTCGTATAAATACGAATATTTGCGATTGTCATAAGTTGGTTCGGCCTGTTGAACGCTTAAATACGATTGTCAGCAGTGGGTACAACTTACGCAACCATAAGTGACACCAAATGAGACTGATAGGACGGTATTTAGGGGGCTCCTGGGCTGCTACCACTTAATTTATGGAGACCATTCCTGTACCAGCATGCAGCCAGAGGTCCTAGCAGTAGGGCTGGCTGCACTAGGCCCCCACAGCCGCAGAAATACGTGATGTAGTTTACGTGAGGCTGAAGCTCACTGACATCAACCGAAATATTGACAGACAGAAAGAAAATTATGCACGCCCCTAGGGGCGTGCGGGAGAAATACAAAACACAGCTCGAGGCCGAGGCCACATTCGCACGATTACCATAAATATTGAAACCTCTGTACCGCTTGTACCGCAGTGGATTGTGTACAACGATGACGGCGTGTTCCCCTGTGTTGCGGGACGGGAGCAGTACCTGGCCAACATCAAACGCCAGGGTGGTGAGGAGGCGTTGGCACAGTGGCTGCAGTTGGAAGTTCTTCTGGAACCGCTACAAAAGGTGGGACTCGGGAGTGATAAGAGGGATGAGAGGGAAATGGATGTGCATACATGCATGTTGGGAGGGCTGAAATGTGTTGAAAAACAGTTGGCATGCCCTGAGTCCCAAGGCAGGCCGTCCCTATGCATGCTGCCTCCCCAAACCTGCGTGTTGTTGTGACATTTCATTTGACTGTTGAGAAGTTCACTGACACGCCAAGCATGGCTGCTATAGAATGACAGGCTGAATGTACCAGCCTGCAATTCGATAGCGGCAGGCCAAGCCCTAACGACACTCCATGGCACTGGATAATGACTTAATATAATGTCTTGTTTCGTCGGGTGGAGTAGTTTTCTTTTTTCTTTTCGAGGCTCTTATCCAGGCACAAGCCATTGTGTCCTTGGTGTTCCTGTTTTTGGCAGGGGGCTTGCTGACCTGCTACTATGCTATACATTGTTTTAGGGTTTAGGGTGATCGTGGTCCCAATCCATAAGGTTTAGGGTTAAGGGTTTAAGGCGGTCATGGTCCCGATATCCATAGGCAGTGTCCCCTTGGTCAATCTAGGGTTTAGGGTTTAGAGTGTAGGGTTTAGGGTTGGCCATTGTAGCGCTCCATGGCACTGTGTCTGCCAGAACCTGGGGGACAGTTACCATAATGGTATGGCTTGTCGCATGCGCGTTCCCATGCCCCTACAAGGATCTATTTTATGGTACGAGATGTGCCGTGGCATTTAATTTTCCTTAATTCTTGACGCCACCCCCCCTCCCACTGACATCCCAGCCACACACACACCTAAGGAAACATAGCTCCTCTGGAAATACGGCCTCTCTGGTCTGCTGGGTGTGTTAACATTCATATAAGCAGGCTGTTGTTCTTGAGAACATCCCTGTTCCCCACGGCTGTCATATAAGCAGGCTGTTGTTCTTGGGAACATCCCTGTTCCCCACGGCTGTCATATAAGCAGGCTGTTGTTCTTGTGAACATCCCTGTTCCCCACGGCTGTCATATAAGCAGGCTGTTGTTCTTGAGAACATCCCTGTTCCCCACGGCTGTCATATAAACAGACTGATGTTCTTGAGAACATCCCTGTTCCCCACGGCTGTCATATAAGCAGGCTGTTGTTCTTGAGAACATCCCTGTTCCCCACGGCTGTCATATAAACAGACTGATGTTCTTGAGAACATCCCTGTTCCCCACGGCTGTCATATAAGCAGGCTGTTGTTCTTGTGAACATCCCTGTTCCCCGCGGCTGTCATATAAGCAGGCTGTTGTTCTTGTGAACATCCCTGTTCCCCGCGGCTGTCATATAAGCAGGCTGTTGTTCTTGTGAACATCCCTGTTCCCCACGGCTGTCATATAAGCAGGCTGTTGTTCTTGGGAACATCCCTGTTCCCCGCGGCTGTCATTTAAGCAGGCTGTTGTTCTTGAGAACATTCCTGTTCCCCACGGCTGTCATATAAGCAGGCTGTTGTTCTTGTGAACATCCCTGTTCCCCACGGCTGTCATATAAGCAGGCTGTTGTTCTTGGGAACATCCCTGTTCCCCGCGGCTGTCATAAAAGCAGGCTGTTGTTCTTGAGAACATCCCTGTTCCCCACGGCTGTCATATAAGCAGGCTGTTGTTCTTGAGAACATCCCTGTTCCCCACGGCTGTCATATAAACAGACTGATATTCTTGAGAACATCCCTGTTCCCCACGGCTGTCATATAAGCAGGCTGTTGTTCTTGTGAACATCCCTGTTCCCCGCGGCTGTCATATAAGCAGGCTGTTGTTCTTGAGAACATCCCTGTTCCCCACGGCTGTCATATAAACAGACTGATGTTCTTGTGAACATCCCTGTTCCCCACGGCTGTCATATAAGCAGGCTGTTGTTCTTGAGAACATCCCTGTTCCCCACGGCTGTCATATAAGCAGGCTGTTGTTCTTGAGAACATCCCTGTTCCCCGCGGCTGTCATATAAGCAGGCTGTTGTTCTTGTGAACATCCCTGTTCCCCACGGCTGTCATATAAGCAGGCTGATGTTCTTGAGAACATCCCTGTTCCCCACGGCTGTCATATAAGCAGGCTGTTGTTCTTGAGAACATCCCTGTTCCCCACGGCTGTCATAAAAGCAGGCTGTTGTTCTTGAGAACATCCCTGTTCCCCACGGCTGTCATATAAGCAGGCTGTTGTTCTTGAGAACATCCCTGTTCCCCGCGGCTGTCATAAAAGCAGGCTGTTGTTCTTGTGAACATCCCTGTTCCCCACGGCTGTCATATAAACAGACTGATGTTCTTGAGAACATCCCTGTTCCCCGCGGCTGTTATTTAAGCAGGCTGTTGTTCTTGAGAACATCCCTGTTCCCCACGGCTGTCATATAAGCAGGCTGTTGTTCTTGTGAACATCCCTGTTCCCCACGGCTGTCATATAAACAGACTGATGTCCTTGAGAACATCCCTGTTCCCCACGGCTGTCATATAAGCAGGCTGTTGTTCTTGAGAACATCCCTGTTCCCCACGGCTGTCATATAAGCAGGCTGTTGTTCTTGTGAACATCCCTGTTCCCCGCGGCTGTCATATAAGCAGGCTGTTGTTCTTGAGAACATCCCTGTTCCCCACGGCTGTCATATAAGCAGGCTGTTGTTCTTGAGAACATCCCTGTTCCCCACGGCTGTCATATAAGCAGGCTGTTGTTCTTGAGAACATCCCTGTTCCCCACGGCTGTCATATAAACAGGCTGTTGTTCTTGAGAACATCCCTGTTCCCCACGGCTGTCATGTAAGCAGGCTGTTGTTCTTGTGAACATCCCTGTTCCCCACGGCTGTCATATAAGCAGGCTGTTGTTCTTGTGAACATCCCTGTTACCTACGGCTGTCATATAAGCAGGCTGTTGTTCTTGTGAACATCCCTGTTCCCCACGGCTGTCATATAAGCAGGCTGTTGTTCTTGGGAACATCCCTGTTCCCCACGGCTGTCATATAAGCAGGCTGTTGTTCTTGAGAACATCCCTGTTCCCCGCGGCTGTCATATAAGCAGGCTGTTGTTCTTGAGAACATCCCTGTTCCCCACGGCTGTCATATAAGCAGGCTGTTGTTCTTGTGAACATCCCTGTTCCCCACGGCTGTCATATAAGCAGGCTGTTGTTCTTGAGAACATCCCTGTTCCCCGCAGCTGTCATATAAGCAGGCTGTTGTTCTTGTGAACATCCCTGTTCCCCACGGCTGTCATATAAGCAGACTGATGTTCTTGAGAACATCCCTGTTCCCCACGGCTGTCATATAAGCAGGCTGTTGTTCTTGAGAACATCCCTGTTCCCCGCGGCTGTCATAAAAGCAGGCTGTTGTTCTTGAGAACATCCCTGTTCCCCACGGCTGTCATATAAGCAGGCTGTTGTTCTTGAGAACATCCCTGTTCCCCACGGCTGTCATATAAACAGACTGATGTTCTTGAGAACATCCCTGTTCCCCACGGCTGTCATATAAGCAGGCTGTTGTTCTTGAGAACATCCCTGTTCCCCACGGCTGTCATATAAACAGACTGATGTTCTTGAGAACATCCCTGTTCCCCACGGCTGTCATATAAGCAGGCTGTTGTTCTTGTGAACATCCCTGTTCCCCGCGGCTGTCATATAAGCAGGCTGTTGTTCTTGTGAACATCCCTGTTCCCCGCGGCTGTCATATAAGCAGGCTGTTGTTCTTGTGAACATCCCTGTTCCCCACGGCTGTCATATAAGCAGGCTGTTGTTCTTGGGAACATCCCTGTTACCCGCGGCTGTCATTTAAGCAGGCTGTTGTTCTTGAGAACATCCCTGTTCCCCACGGCTGTCATATAAGCAGGCTGTTGTTCTTGAGAACATCCCTGTTCCCCACGGCTGTCATTTAAGCAGGCTGTTGTTCTTGGGAACATCCCTGTTCCCCACGGCTGTCATATAAGCAGGCTGTTGTTCTTGAGAACATCCCTGTTCCCCACGGCTGTCATATAAGCAGGCTGTTGTTCTAGTGAACATCCCTGTTCCCCACGGCTGTCATATAAACAGACTGTTGTTCTTGTGAACATCCCTGTTCCCCACGGCTGTCATATAAGCAGGCTGTTGTTCTTGAGAACATCCCTGTTCCCCACGGCTGTCATATAAGCAGGCTGTTGTTCTTGAGAACATCCCTGTTCCCCGCGGCTGTCATATAAGCAGGCTGTTGTTCTTGGGAACATCCCTGTTCCCCACGGCTGTCATATAAGCAGGCTGATGTTCTTGAGAACATCCCTGTTCCCCACGGCTGTCATATAAGCAGGCTGTTGTTCTTGAGAACATCCCTGTTCCCCGCGGCTGTCATAAAAGCAGGCTGTTGTTCTTGAGAACATCCCTGTTCCCCACGGCTGTCATATAAGCAGGCTGTTGTTCTTGAGAACATCCCTGTTCCCCGCGGCTGTCATAAAAGCAGGCTGTTGTTCTTGTGAACATCCCTGTTCCCCACGGCTGTCATATAAACAGACTGTTGTTCTTGGGAACATCCCTGTTCCCCACGGCTGTCATATAAGCAGGCTGATGTTCTTGAGAACATCCCTGTTCCCCACGGCTGTCATATAAGCAGGCTGTTGTTCTTGTGAACATCCCTGTTCCCCACGGCTGTCATATAAACAGACTGATGTTCTTGAGAACATCCCTGTTCCCCACGGCTGTCATATAAGCAGGCTGTTGTTCTTGAGAACATCCCTGTTCCCCACGGCTGTCATATAAGCAGGCTGTTGTTCTTGTGAACATCCCTGTTCCCCGCGGCTGTCATATAAGCAGGCTGTTGTTCTTGAGAACATCCCTGTTCCCCACGGCTGTCATATAAGCAGGCTGTTGTTCTTGAGAACATCCCTGTTCCCCACGGCTGTCATATAAGCAGGCTGTTGTTCTTGAGAACATCCCTGTTCCCCACGGCTGTCATATAAACAGGCTGTTGTTCTTGAGAACATCCCTGTTCCCCACGGCTGTCATGTAAGCAGGCTGTTGTTCTTGTGAACATCCCTGTTCCCCACGGCTGTCATATAAGCAGGCTGTTGTTCTTGAGAACATCCCTGTTACCTACGGCTGTCATATAAGCTAGCTGTTGTTCTTGAGAACATCCCTGTTCCCAACGGCTGTCATTTAAGCAGGCTGTTGTTCTTGAGAACATCCCTGTTCCCCACGGCTGTCATATAAGCAGGCTGTTGTTCTTGAGAACATCCCTGTTCCCCACGGCTGTCATATAGGCAGGCTGTTGTTCTTGTGAACATCCCTGTTCCCCACGGCTGTCATATAAGCAGGCTGTTGTTCTTGAGAACATCCCTGTTCCCCACGGCTGTCATATAAGCAGATTGTTGTTCTTTTGAACATCCCTGTTCCCCGCGGCTGTCATACAAGCAGGCTGTTGTTCTTGTGAACATCCCTGTTCCCCACGGCTGTCATATAAACAGGCTGTTGTTCTTGAGAACATCCCTGTTCCCCACGGCTGTCATATAAGCAGGCTGTTGTTCTTGAGAACATCCCTGATCCCCACGGCTGTCATATAAACAGACTGTTGTTCTTGAGAACATCCCTGTTCCCCACGGCTGTCATATAAGCAGACTGTTGTTCTTGAGAACATCCCTGTTCCCCGCGGCTGTCATAAAAGCAGGCTGTTGTTCTTGAGAACATCCCTGTTCCCCACGGCTGTCATATAAGCAGACTGTTGTTCTTGAGAACATCCCTGTTCCCTGCGGCTGTCATATAAGCAGGCTGATGTTGGTACAACCGCATCCACCCACAGCCTTTTGCGAAAGGGCCAGGCAGAGCAAAATGGGGCCGGAAACCAGAGACGAGGACCAACGCAGAACCTAGCACCCAATGAGGAGACAGCATAGACACAGAAAAAAACGGGAGAACACTGAAACAAGCACACTGGGCTGAATTAAAGACCAAGGGCAACAGATAGGACTACTGGGAAGATAACTGGAAGGCCAAGGGGAATTGTCAACCTGCCCTCCCCACTTACACATGCACACAAACAAAGAAGGGTCCACTTGACTGCCGCTTGTTGTTGTCACAAAGTGGACGCAACTTGCCACAGCCTTTTGTTTACCATTCCTTGGAGTGGCCTTGTTCGACAAGGCTGCCATATGAACATACTTTCTAAGCGCACCCACACTCACACCTGGCCTGCCGCGTGCATTTATTCCCACTTATTCCCACTTTATTCCCACTCCTCCAGGGTGCGGCTCTGTTCCCTGCGGCTGCCATTCGGGCCGACCTTGGCGTCCTGCTCACATCTGCTCGCTTCCTCGGATTAGAGCTGGCCCAGACAGGGCTCGTGGCTGGCAAACTGACGGTGCGGGAGAAACGGGACTAGGGGAGTGGTTGGTGGCTGGCTTCATGGCGGTGAGGTGCCGCCCGCTATTCTGTTGACATCTGTGCAATATGTGGACTTGATGCTGGCCAGGACTGGACTCATTGCTGTAGCTGTGGCACCCTTTGGCTTTGGCTGTGGCACCCTGTGGCACCCTGTCATCTGTGCGATATGCGGACCTGATGCTGGCCAGGACTGGACTGCTTATTTAGGGTGCCGATGGCTTGGTATTGAAGGTAGCTGGGTGCGGATGAAGTTATGGGAGATCTTGCACATAATAGGTAGGGAGCAGTGCCACTATGCCAGCCAGCGGTAGGTATCGTGCCGGCCATCGGGTCGGCCAGCGGGAGGTAGGTATCGTGCCGGCCAGTGTCGATTTACCCCCGTTTTATAGTGCCGGCAAGTGTCGATTTACCCCCGTTTTATCGTGCCGGCCAGCGTCGATTTACCCCCGTTTTATCGTGCCGGCCAGCGTCGATTTACCCCCGTTTTATCGTGATTCACGATATATCGCACCTTCAAATAAGCACTGTTAGGGAGCTAGACAGGGATTGAGGATGTGTCTGCAGGAATGCCAGCTTAAGCAGATCCATTGAATTCGAAATAAATATATACGCAAACCATTGCTTGGATTAATGCAGCCACCCATTTTGGGCAGATCCATTGACTTGGTCTCTCCCTATTGGTCCCTGTCCTATCGGTTTGGCTAAGGTCGATAGCCTCCTGCCCTTGGCCTTTTAGATTTTTTATTTGCTCCTTGTTCCCCACTGGTTGGTGTCATCCCTCAGCGCATTGTGAAGCACGGCTGAACACGCATAGTCACAGACATGCGATGTATGAGATCAATAAACAATACAGAATACACCCTGATTAACAAATGCAAAGGAATGACTAGAATTACGGTTCCATTGTGTGCACACACGGCCCCTGAAAGAAACGAAACGATTGCTTTGTTTTAACTTGGCCCTTGAACTGAAGATGTACCGTATTAGAAGGAAAGGAAATTACGCCCTGCAGGGGCGTGAGCGCTACTGAGACAGTGTGGGGTATGGGCCGCTCTCGCGTCCGAATCTGAAAATGTTACTAAAATAGTTATGAATACAGGGCGTTCTCCACTGGTTGTAACAAAAGTAGGTCGGAGAATAGCCCCACTCTCATTTGTATGCACCCACAGGGCCCCTTCTCCGATGTGGTCAACCAAGTCGTGACCAACAAGTGGCTCAAGAGCTTCCTGGACCTCGAGTGCTTTGTGCTGTCGGGGATGACGGCTGCAGACACACTGTGAGTTGCAGCCAAACAAAACGCAGGGGGCGCGTGAGGGGTCAGGCAGGAAACAGTGCAGCATGGGCCGAGGCCACATCTGCACCGTCACCATTATAAGAAGAGACGTCTCATGCAAGGTAAGAGCGATATTTGAAGCACGTCATCACCTGTGACTCGCAAGTGGCTCAAGAGCTTCCTGCACCCTGATCGCTCGATCCAGGATAATCGTTGCAGGCACGCAATGAGTCCCAGTGCTCTTTTCACAGCATTGAAGCTGCCTTTCTATAGCCATTTATACCTATTTGTCGAGCTCTTGTCGAGCTCTTTTTATAGCTGTTTTTATAGCACTGAAGCCACCTTTCAGCTACATCACAGCCTGTGGTCTGGGGTTCCTTGGCCAATCATGCTTGCCCTGTTGCCTAGTCTCCCTGCCGTATGCCTACCTGTCAAGGTTTGTTCTCGATTTGCGAAGTAGTGCCCGCCCGACTTCCCCCCAGAAAGTGGCCCAGTGCGCACCGCACTCTTACGCCCAGGCTGCGGGGCGCAGTTTTCTTTCTGTCCTTCAGTGCGCGTCAAAGGCAGTCCTGGTGATGAGGGCAACCTGTGTGTGGTGAAAATTTGGACGCAGACTCTGCCTCCTCTGCACGGCTAAAAAAAGAAAGAAAGCTACGACCCGTGGGAGGCTAGAGAGGGAAGGAAACAGTGCAGCCTGTGCTGAAGCCACATCGGCGCTGTTACCCGCATGGCCTTCCGTCATCCTTTCAGCCCTGTGGCAGGGAATAATCTACAATTCTTAAAATTCTTAATTTATGTCGTTTCTCAACTCGTGGGGCCCGGGGATGTGATGGGGTTCCATGAGGAAACAGATTATAATTTCAAAATCATACGAATACACCATCTATGTTTGTTCCGCCCTGTCTCTCCATGCGCCCAGTGCTGTTGAGATGGTGTTGTGGCAGGCCGCCCCGCGGCCGCCAAAGGCTTGATTGGGACCAGACCTGAACTGGGGCATGGCTCATGGCCAAAGGAGCATGGCTGGCCACAAATGGGCCCGCCGCCAGAGGCTGGCATGTAGCTGACATGTAGCTGAGACATGACAAGAGAAACACTGGTTAAGGCTCTTTATTTATGTAGGGCAAATGACCGCACTGTGCGCACAACAAATGTTCAAATGAGATGGCCTTCACCCTTCACCCTCCACCCTTAACCCTACGCAGCAATGCTGAGATGGCCTCACCCTAAACCCTTCACCATAAATCCTGAACCCTAAAGCATACACCCTAAACCTGAACCCTAAAACCTACGCAGCACTGCTGAGATGGCCTTGACCCTAAACCCTTCACCATAAATCCTTAACCCTTAACCATACGCGCTAAACCATACAACCTATATCTAAACCCTAACCCCTACACAGTACTGCTGAGATGGCCTTCATGTTCCTGGAGCGCAACAGCGGCAAGAGCAAAATTGATTACCCAGTGAGTGCAGGTTAGCAAGTTGTCCCCGCAATACACCTATAAAGTGAAATAAAAAAAAGTATGCAATTTAGAGAAAAATAAAATCATACCATGCCAGATTTAAACTCCAATTGGAGAGAGTGCTCAGGTCAACAACGGGTACCGTAGACTTGATTCGCCTCCCCTCAGGGTATGAACCTCTGAATACTTTCTTTGAATGCTGCCCTCAGGGCAAACCTTAGACAAAAAAATGGAATTTCTGACTACAATCTGGCGTTGACAATCGATATTTAGTATATCCATGTTTCCCTCAACCCCAAACAACGTTAATTGTGAGGGAAGGCAAGGCAAATCTACGGTACCTAGTAAGTAAGAACAGCGCCATCATCATTATGCTGATTTCCAATCCCAAGTCAAATGCAAGGGGGCTGCTTATAATTGCTGGCATGCTTTCTATTGATCCCAAGTTCGGTCTCAATACAGAGGTTACAATACCGGTATGCAGCTACAATACATACAGCATTACAGCTACAATACATACAGCATTACAGCTACAATACATACAGCATTACAGGTACAATACATACAGTATTACAGCTACAATACATACAGTATTACAGCTACAATACATACAGCATTACAGCTGCAATACATACAGCAGTACAGCTGCGATACATACAGCAGTACAGCTACAAGACATACAGTAGTACAGCTACAATACATACAGTATCACAGCTACAATACATACAGTATTACAGCTACAATACATACAGCAGTACAGCTGCAATACATACAGCAGTACAGCTGCGATACATACAGCAGTACAGCTATACGACATACAGTAGTACAGCTACAATACATACAGTATCACAGCTACAATACATACAGCAGTACAGCTACAATACATACAGCATTACAGCTACAATACATACAGTATTACAGCTACAATACATACAGTATTACAGCTACAATACATACAGTATTACAGCTACAATACATACAGTAGTACAGCTACAATACATACAGCATTACAGCTACAATACATACAGCAGTACAGCTACAATACATACAGTATTACAGCTACAATACATACAGTATTACAGCTACAATACATACAGCAGTACAGCTACAATACATACAGTAGTACAGCTACAATACATACAGCATTACAGCTACAATACATACAGCATTACAGCTACAATACATACAGTATTACAGCTACAATACATACAGTATTACAGCTACAATACATACAGCAGTACAGCTGCAATACATACAGCAGTACAGCTGCGATACATACAGCAGTACAGCTACAAGACATACAGTAGTACAGCTACAATACATACAGTATCACAGCTACAATACATACAGCAGTACAGCTACAATACACACAGCATTACAGCTACAATACATACAGTATTACAGCTACAATACATACAGCAGTACAGCTGCAATACATACAGCAGTACAGCTACAATACATACAGCATTACAGCTACAATACATACAGCATTACAGCTACAATACATACAGCAGTACAGCTACACGACATACAGCAGTACAGCTACAATACATACAGCAGTACAGCTGCAATACATACAGCAGTACAGCTGCAATACATACAGCAGTACAGCTGCGATACATGCTGCAGTACAGCTGCAATACATACAGTATTACAGCTGCAATACATATAGTATTTCAGCTACAATACACACAGCAGTACAGCTGCAATACATACAGCAGTACAGCTGCAATACAAACAGCAGTACAGCTGCAATACATACAGCATTACAGCTACAATACATACAGCAGTACAGCTGCAATACATACAGCAGTACAGCTGCAATACATACAGCAGTACAGCTATAATAAATACAACATAACAGCTACAATACATACAGCATTACAGCTACAATACATACAGCATTGCAGCTACAATACATACAGCATTACAGCTACAATACATACAGCAGTACAGCTGCAATACATACAGCAGTACAGCTGCAATACATACAGTATTACAGCTACAATACATACAGCATTACAGCTACAATACATACAGCATTACAGCTACAATACATACAGTATTACAGCTACAATACATACAGCATTACAGCTACAATACATACAGCATTACAGCTACAATACATACAGCAGTACAGCTGCAATACATACAGCAGTACAGCTGCAATACATACAGCAGTACAGCTGCAATACATACAGCAGTACAGCTGCAATACATACAGCATTACAGCTGCAATACATGCAGCAATACAGCTACAATACATACAGCAGTACAGCTGCTATACATACAGCAGTACAGCTGCAAGACAAACAGCAGTACAGCTGCAATACATACAGCATTACAGCTACAATACATACAGCAGTACAGCTGCAATACATACAGCAGTACAGCTGCAATACATATAGCATTACAGCTACAATACATACAGCAGTACAGCTGCAATACATACAGCATTACAGCTACAATACATACAGCATTACAGCTACAATACAGACGGCAGTACAGCTGCAATACATACAGCATTACAGCTACAATACTTACAGCATTACAGCTACAATACATACAGCATTACAGCTACAATACATACAGCAGTACAGCTGCAATACATACAGCAGTACAGCTGCAATACATACAGCATTACAGCTACAATACATACAGCAGTACAGCTGCAATACATACAGCATTACAGTTACAATACATACAGCATTACAGCTGCAATACATACAGCAGTACATCTGCAATACATACAGCAGTACAGCTGCAATACATACAGCATTACAGCTACAATACATACAGCAGTACAGCTACAATACATACAGCATTACAGCTACAATCTATGTCCAGCTATAATATGCAGCTACAATACAGAGGGTGCAATATAGGCTTTTACTTATGCATAACTATATGTTGTACTGCATCCCATTCGTTGGCTGACCTGGGTGTGAATTACCGTCCTGACATTCTTGGTAGCATTTTGCAGGATACCTGCTGTTTGCTTAACCCCCCACGCCGCAAAGTGGGGTGTAGCCTCCCTTCTTTCTTGCATGTTCATAATCGGAACGGAGGCAAGTGCTCCCAAGCACTGACAGGAGGGATAAGGGATCGCATTCCAGAGAGCCCAGGCAGAGAGTGGGGGACCCAAGTCAACACATGACTTTGGCTCCCTACTCTCTGCCTGGGCCCTCTGAAATGCGATCACTGATCCCTCCTGTCAGTGCTTTGATCACATACCTCGCTGCTAACTTGGGTTCCCTACTCTCTGGCCCCTCCCACAGCTCCATCTCTTCTGTCAGCATCAAACTATAAACCCTTAAACCAACCCCCAAACCTTTTACCACAAACCTGCAAACCCTGAACCCCCCATCTCCTTGTTGACCCTGTCTGCCCTCCTGCCTGCCTGCTAGATGGGTGGCAGTGCGTCTATTGTGGATGCCCTGGTCAGGGGAATCGAGAAGAACGGCGGCCGGGTGCTGCTCAAATCCCACGTGGAAGAGGTAACAGAGCAGGGCACTGGGCAACGGTGTATTCGAGTGCAAAAGAAGAAAAAGGGCACTACTGTGCAATTGTGTACTAGATGGAGTGCACCTACTTCAGAACCCGCCTGGTGGCTGCATGATGCTCGAATCCCACGTTGAGAATGGAAACAAGCGAGGCGATCTTTGTTAAATTCCCCACTGCCACCCGGAGATTCCCTGGATCTGCTGCCTGCTGAACACCTTGGGGCCCTAGACTGCCTCATCCTCATAAAGATAGAAGGCTGCGTCCTGTGCTGGGGCGTGAGAGCTTGGGAAACAGCGCAACCTGGGCCGAAGCCACATCCGCGCCGTTACCGCTCCCCTATCCTCAGTACCTTACCAGTGATGATGCCTAACAACATGATGATTGTTTTCTTCGTATTGCTTATTGAGACCGTGAGGAAGCGATTTCCAGTCTTGAGCTGTTTGAATCCTGCACCCCTCTCTTGAATCCCTGTGACAGGTCATCATCGAGGGAGGCAGGGCAGCAGGGGTGCGCTTGAAATCCAAGGCAGGGCCGCCTGCAGCAAACGGAGGCACTACAGTGCGGCCGGTGGGGGAGGTGCGGTTACAACCATCTTGGAGGGGTAGTGGGAGCTCAGAGGGTTTAGGGTTACGGGTTCTATGTATATTTGTTTGGGTGTGCTCCCAGATGGTCAGTCCGCTCGTTAAGGGTTAAGATTTTAGGGTTAAGAACACTTAACCCTAAAACTCTAAACCCTTAACTCTTAACCCTTAAGTATATTTGTTTGGGTGTGCTCCCAGATGGTCAGTCCGCTCGTTAAGGGTTTTAGGGTTAAGAACCCTTTACCCTTAACTCTTAACCCTGAAGTATCTTTGTTTGGGTGTGCTCCCAGGACTGTATACATTAGACGGATGCGCAGCATTATAATCATGCATACCCCTAAGAGAAATTTACTGTGAGGAAGTTGCGTCTTTGCTTGTTGCCTCATGGTAACAGCGCGGATGTGGCTACAGCTCCAAGCTGCGTTATTTCCTTCACCTCCACGCCCTAATAGGGCATAGATTTACTTATTTTTCGTCATCAGATTTTTGTTTTCCCTGTCGAAACTGAGACCGCTATCTGTGTGGGTAGGTAACAATGCGGATTTGGCTTCAGCCCCAAGCTGTGCCCTGCCCCGCCCCGAGCTGTGCCCCGCACACCCTAGGGGGGCGTAGTTTTCTTTCTTCCTTCTTTCTATGTGAGGAGGGTTAATTTCATTTCTTGTCACACCGTAAGCTGTGACCCTGATTACCCAGTGTTGGTTCTGAAACCTTGGCTTTACCCTAAACAGGCATGATGAATGTGCTGAACCTTTCACCAGGGATGTGCTTCCTTACAGTGTAGGGTATTGCGCGTTATGCTTACGATGCAGATTGTGGGCAGTTGACAAGGACCGACCCGAAAGAACGACTCATGTCCTCGGAATTTTCAGGGAGAACCCCCACCTTGAAGGCCCGCCCTAAACATCTAGTCGACCCTGATGCATGCGCTTAGCCCTAACCGGATCCTGATGCAGGTGTTGAGAGCGAAGCTGGGCGTGGTGAGCAACGCGAGCGTGTGGAACACTCAAAAGCTGCTGCCCCCCGGCACGGGGCCTGCTGAGTGGCGACAGAAGAGCGAGGAGACGCCGCAGGTGTGTGACACAAAGTCTAAGGTGCACCTTCGCCTCAATACAAAGGAATGAACCTGAAGGCCCCCTACCCGCCCATGGCATCTCCTCCTTTTTTCGTTTAGAGGCCACTTGCAATGTATAGGCCCTGATTTTGCTGATTATCCTAGCTGCAGCGCGCTTTCAAGCAGACAGACTAGGCGTCCTGCCGAAGCAGGACGCGTGAGGTACCGCTCGGCCCATGGCAGTTATTAAAACAAAGTTTTAATAAAAGAAAAGCCTTCTATCCCGAAGATGGATGGCCCGCTAACGTCATTCTATGTTTATAACGTTGTTGCAGCAGGCGGACAACATCCTGTTTCACATGGGTATTGAATCAACAAGCCATACTGCATACAGGGACAGTCACCACCTCAAAAAAATGATCTACGGCTTTACATAAAGATTTCCTCTTGAAAAAAGTATATTAACAAGGTATTTGTATGTTAGCCTTTTCAATTTATTTAATTATCCGTATTAGGTTTTACATGCATGAAAAACGAAAGCTTTATAAATCGTCTTTGTTTAAATTATTTTTAAAAAAGTCAAAATGTGGCTGGAGTTTGACAAATAAAAATGCTGCCCCGCAGGTGGACAGCTTCATCCACCTGCATCTGGGTATCGATGCAACGGGCTTGCCTGCTGACCTGGACTGTCACCACTTGGTGGTCAATGACTGGCACGACATCACCAAGCCGCAGAACGTGTGCATCATATCTATACCCACGGGCAAGTCACATGACGGAGAGGGTGGAGGATTTAGGGGGGAGTGTTGTATGGGTGAGGGTTTAGGGGGGGCAGGTAGTGTGCATCATATCCATACCCACGGGCAAGTCATGTGACGGAGAGGGGGGAGGATTTAGGGGGGAGTGAGGTGTGGATAAGGGTTTAGGGACGGTGAGGTGAGGGTAAGGGTTTAGGGGGGTGAGGTGTGGGTCAGGGTTTAGGGGGGGGGGGGTGAGGAGTGGGTCAGGTTTTAATGGGGAGTGAGGTGTGTGTGAGGGTTGAGGGGGGAGTGAGGTGTGTGTGAGGGTTTAGGGGGGAGTAAGGGGTGGGTGCGGGTTTAGGGGGGAGTGAGGTGTGGGTGCGGGTTTAGGGGGGAGTGAGGTGTGGGTGCGGGTTTAGGGGGGAGTGAGGTATGGGTGAGGGTTTAGGGAGGAGTGAGGTGTGGGTGCAGGTTTAGGGGGGAGTGAGGTGTGGGTGAGGGTTTAGGGGGGAGTGAGGTGTGGGTGAGGGTTTAGGGAGGAGTGAGGTGTGGGTGAGGGTTAAGGGGGGACTGAGGTGTGGGTGAGGGTTTAGGGGGGAGTGAGGTGTGCGTGCGGTTTAAGAGGGGGTTGAGGTGTGGGTGAGGGTTTACGGGGGAGTGAGGTGTGCGTGCGGGTTTAGAGGGGGGTGGGGTGTGGGTGAGGGTTTAGGGGTGGGTGAGGTGTGGGTGAGGGTTTACGGGGGAGTGAGGTGTGCGTGCGGGTTTAGAGGGGGGTGGGGTGTGGGTGAGGGTTTAGGGGTGGGTGAGGTGTGGGTGAGGGTTTAGGGGGGAGTGAGGAGTGGGTGTGGGTTAAGAGGGGGGTGAGGTGTGGGTGAGGGTTTAGGGGGGAGTGAGGTGTGGGTGCGGGTTAAGAAGGGGTCGAGGTGTGGGTGAGGGTTAAGGGGGGAGTGAAGGGTGGGTGAGGGTTTACGGGGGGTGAGGTGTGGGTGCGTTTGGGGGGAGTGAGGTGTGGGTGAGGGTTTAAAGGGGGTGAGGTGTGGGTGAGGGTTTATGGAGGAGTGAGGTGTGGGTGCGGGTTTAGAGGGGGGTGAAGTGTGGGTGAGGATTTAGGGGGGAGTGACGTGTGGGTGAGGGTTTAGGTGGGTGAGGTGTGGGTGAGGGTTTAGGGGGGCGTGAGGTGTGGGTGAGGGTTTAGGGGGGAGTGAGGTGTGGGTGAGGGTTTAGGGGTGGGTGAGGTGTGGGTGAGGTTTTACGTGGGGTGAGGTGTGCGTGAGGGTTTAGGGGGGAGTGAAGTGTGGGTGACGTTTTAGGGGGCGGTGAGGTGTGGGTGAGGGTTTAGGGGGGCAGGTAGTGTGGGTTTTTTGGGGGGGGGAGACAGTGGCACAAGGGGCAGGGACAGGGCATAAACGGTAGGTGAGGTGTCTAGCATATAGGATGGGTTTTGAGGCGGGTGTATCAGTTGCACCTCAGAGCCTCTTATTAATTAGCTTGTCCCTTGGTCTTGTGGCCCAATCTCTACAGCGGGCACATAGGGGTGGATCAGGAGGCATTAACGTGCATGCTTCATATGCATTATATATTAATACGTCCACGCCCGGAGGCCCCAGCCTACGCCCCCCCCGTCGAAATTCGCCCCCCCTCCGGCCACGCCCACCCCTGGCAGGCCGTAGGTGCGCTTCTTATTCGCACCCACTGGCAAGGGAAGTCCTGATGCATTCCTGAATGGACATCACTGGTGGGCAAGAAAGGGGCAGGGTAGGGCCAGAGAGGTAGAGATAAGTTACAAGAGCGAGCAGGGCATGCGAAGAATAGTAGAAACACCCTCAACGTACAGAGCAGGGATTGCGGGCACAGGGGGGCGGACAAGGAGGCAGAAGGTATGTATCAAAAAAGAAAGTAAGAAACACTAGACACTTAGCCAAAGCATGAGGCGTCAGGACCGCTCGACCCACAGCAGTTCTATCCCAAAGGTAAGTATCCATACTCACTAATAACAGGATGTGGGTGTGGATGTGGGCCTCAATCACAACCCTGAAACAGTCCTGTCCCTGCCCCCCCACCCCTTCTTCCAGCCATACAAAGATCGTCTCAAACATTTCTCCAATCGCATGGCCGTGGTACACGCATATAGCACCGCCCATGAGCCAAGATGTGGCTATGAATTTGAAACTTATTACACTGCCCCCCCTCTCCTTACGTCTTGCCCATTATTGCCGTGCAGTGTTTGACCCCAGCATGGCCCCCCCCGGCAAGGCCGTTGTGCATGCGTACTACGCCGCCAGCGAGCCGTACAGCATATGGGAGGGCGTAAAGCGAGGCAGTGAGCAGTATGAGCGCATGAAGGAGGAGCGTGCTGAGCCGCTCTGGCAGGCGGGTTTGCTTGGGGTGTGCTTGGGGTTTGCCTGGGGTTTACTTGGGGTTTGCTTGGGGCTGCAAGCTGTTTTGTGGGGGCCAGGCTGTTTCGCATGGCAACAAAAGCAGCATGCATGGTGGGAACCATGGTAACTAGATAAATAGATAAATAAAAAGATCAATAAATAGATAAATACGCAAACAAGTGCGTGGATTGAGGAAGCCACCCATTTTGGACGAAGCATAGGACATGGCTGCTGTGGTATGCCGCTTTGGTACAGGGTCGAAAATATGCTTCCCCTGTTGTGACCTATACCTGTCTTCCTGAATTTTAAAGGGATTTGACTGAGGGATGGCACGGAGGCGTGCCATGCCTGCCTCCATCAGCATCAGCAGGACTCTATTTGAACCCGAAACCGTGAATCCTGAGCCCTCACTGTCTCACTGCCTTTCCGCTGGTCCTCGTACCCACGATGTGTTTCAGGCTTTCAGCCAGTGTAAGCTGAAATGCAGCTTTTAGTGGCCTGAATCCCTGACCCAAATCCCTCAATGTACTTGCATAAATGCATAATTCTGGACTGAGTCTGAACCATTTTACTCTTCAGTAGCCGCCTACATTTTCTTACCGTGCATCGCATGCTGTGTACCGGTGCATAATGCCTGTCTTCTGACATGGGTGCAATGCTACCCTGAACCGTTCACGAGGGGAGTTATATGAAACCCTTCATCTCGAATCCCGCTCGCGATCTCAGGCTCGGCACTGTGCTTTGTTTTTTTCATCATGGTCAGCAGAGTGGCCTGCTGAAGTCTGTGCAGGGTGACCATTCATTAATACTGCTACTCATGCACTTATGCGTGCGATCCTCGACTTAAGAAAGAAACGCACAGCTTAGTCATAAACCTAACTAACCCACATCACCTAAACCCTGAGCCACCCAAATCACCTTAACCCTGAGCCACTCAAATCACCTAAACCCTGAGCCACTCAAATCACCCTAACCCTGAGCCACCCAAATCACCTAAACCCTGAGCCACTCAAATCACCTAAACCCTGAGCCACCCAAATCACCTTAACCCTGAGCCACCCAAATCACCTTAACCCTGAGCCACTCAAATCACCTTAACCCTGAGCCACTCAAATCACCTAAACCCTGAGCCACCCAAATCACCTAAACCCTGAGCCACCCAAATCACCTTAATCCTGAGCCACCCAAATCACCTAAACCCTGAGCCACCCAAATCACCTTAACCCTGAGCCACTCAAATCACCTAAACCCTGAGCCACCCAAATCACCTAAACCCTGAGCCACCCAAATCATTTAAACCCTGAGCCACCCAAATCACCTAAACCCTGAGCCTCGAGCGTTGCACACAGCTTCGTTCCACCAACTACCCAGATCACCTCACCCTGCTGAGCCTCAAACGTTGCACACAGGCGCTTGAACGGGTCATCCCTGACATCCGGAAGCGAGCAGAATTGACACTCATCGGCACGCCGCTGACACACGAACGTGAGGATGAACCTTACGGATATACCGTTCAGTTTGTAATTGGGATATGGAGGGTAACGGCGCGGATGTGGCTTCGGCCCAGGCTGCGCTGTTTTCTTAACTCTCACGCCCCTCACGGGGCGTAGCTTTCTTTCTTTCTCTCTCTGGTGGGCATGTCAGTCGAATGGATTGGCTAGCAGATGGAGCTGTCACATGAACGTGAGGGTCGAGGGTCAAAGCCAGGTTCAGCTTGAAATTGGGGTATGAAGGGCATATTGGTGGAATGGGTCGGCAAGCAGATTGAGGTGAAGCAGATTGGCACGCTGCGTGAGGGTTAGGGGTCAAAGATTCAGTTTGAAATTGGGGTACGAAGGGCATGTCGGTGGAGTGGGTCGGCAAGCAGATGGAGGGGAAGCAGATTGGCACGCTGCGTTAGGGTTAAGGGTCGCAGGTTCAGTTTGAAATTGGGGTGTGAAGGGCAAGTTGGTGGAGTGGGTCGGCAAGCAGATGGAGGGGAAGCGGATTGGCACGCTGCGTTAGGGTTAAGGGTCGCAGGTCCAGTTTGAAATTGGGGTGTGAAGGGAAAGTTGGTGGAGTGGGTCGGCAAGCAGATGGAGGGGAAGCGGATTGGCACGCTGCGTTAGGGTTAAGGGTCGCAGGTTCAGTTTGAAATTGGGGTGTGAAGGGCAAGTTGGTGGAGTGGGTCGGCAAGCAGATGGAGGGGAAGCGGATTGGCACGCTGCGTGAGGGTGAAGGGTCACGAGTTCAGTTTAAAATTGGGGTATGAAGGGCATGTTGGTGGAATGGGTTGGCAAGCAGATTGAGGTGAAGCAGATTGGCACGCTGCGTGAGGGTTAGGGGTCAAAGGTTCATTTGAAATTGGGGTACAAAGGGCCTTTTGGTGGAATGGGTTGGCATGCAGATAAAGGTGAATCAGATTGGCACGCTGCGTGAGGGTTAGGGGTCAAAGGTTCAGTTTGAATTTGGGGGTACAAAGGGCATGTTGGTGGAATGGGTTGGCAAGCACATAGAGGTGAAGCGGATTGGCAGGCTGCTTGGTGCATTTTTCTTTCCTTCCTTCCTTCCTTCCTTACCGTCTCTTGTGCAGACTTACATAATGAACGAAGATCTCCTGACATCCATTTAACCCTGTAATACTCGACTATGTGCCGCCCGCAGGCTTCTTGAGACGGCACCGGGGCAGCTACGGCCCCGCTATCAGCGCCAAGGATGGTGGAGGCTGGCCGGGTCCTAAAACGCCTGTGCCGGGGCTGGTGAGACAAACATGTATCCCTTTTGGAACTGTGGCACCAAAAGGCATTTTTTGCATGCCTAAACATTTTTGTATCGACACCTTGAAAACCTGAACGAAGGCGGCCCTCTTGAACCCCCAGATTAGCCTGACGGTGTACAGACTTTCAAATGTCGTATTTCTCAGGACACACTCCGGCGTTTTCTTTCTTTCACCAGACATGGATCCCCATGATACGTGAAGCCAGTTTTGTTATTCCTGGTCTGTGACATTGCAATTTTCGCTTGCATTGCAAAATACGAGCGATTTACAAGGCCTGAAAGCAGAAGAATTACGACAGAATGCTTATTGTAGCCTAACTGCAGGCATAAGCATAGTTACGGACCGCCAATTTTGGTTAGCGGGCCGCCACTTGAGCATCTGATGCAACATCTTGATGACTGTGTTGTTGGTTGCAGTTTGTGTGTGGGGACTCGACAATGCCTGGAATCGGAGTGCCAGCAGCTGCAGCCAGGTGAGCGCCTCACTCGGACAATGCTAGTTTCGTATCCTTGAGGGCAGAGCAGGATTGGAATTTAACTTGCTGGATATCGCACATATCAGCAGCGCCTCAAGTCACACCTCTTAAGACAACGGGGATGTGTGATAGGTTTCTGTTTACGCACTGTGATTGTGTAAAAGAGGCACTGCGATTGTGTAAAAGAGGCACTGTGATTGTGTAAAAGAGGCACTGCGATTGTGTAAAAGAGGCACTGCGATTGTGTAAAAGAGGCACTGTGATTGTGTAAAAGAGGCACTGTGATTGTGTAAAAGAGGCACTGCGATTGTGTAAAAGAGGCACTGCGATTGTGTAAAAGAGGCACTGCGATTGTGTAAAAGAGGCACTGCGATTGTGTAAAAGAGGCACTGCGATTGTGTAAAAGAGGCACTGCGATTGTGTAAAAGAGGCACTGCGATTGTGTAAAAGAGGCACTGCGATTGTGTAAAAGAGGCACTGTGATTGTGTAAAAGAGGCACTGCGATTGTGTAAAAGAAATTACTTTGCCGCCATCGATGTATGATTAGATAATGCTGCCCCCTTCATACTTAACCTACTGCGATTGTGTAAAATAAACGAGTTTGCCGCCCATTGATATATGATATGATAATGCTGCCCCCTTCATACTTAACCCTGGGGACTTAACCTTCAGTGACTAACAACTTGTTGCAACCTGGGCAACATGGCAGTAGATTGATACAACGTTGCTTAGGTCCCCTTCGCTCCGTTTCCTTCTTCCTCACCAGTCTCCTTACTCTCCTTACTCTCATATCTTACCTAAACGCCCAATGCCTGCTTGTTTTGTGGATAAGCATACACTTACCCTTACTCAATGCCCAATTCCTAAGCGTCGTTATGTCCTGATGGTTGACAACACACTGCTGGCCCCTAGGGAATGTAGGCTCATCATTCGCACCCGCCCCCCCTCAATGCTATGCTGGTGTTTTCTTTGCAGTGGCATGATGGCAGCCAACACATTGGCACCGGTGTGGGCTCATCTTGGCATGATGAACAAGCTCATCCCCGCAAGGCCATGATGACTTCAAGGATCTGAAGATCGACGATCTTAAGCCACGATGAACAAGCTCATTCCCGCAAAGCCGCGGCGACTTTGAGGATCTTAAGATCGACGATCTAAAACCATGATGAACAAGCTGATCCTACTGTGGTACTGGGGACACAGTAGTGGGTGAGCATGGGTGGGAGACCTGCAATAGGGAAACCCACTCCGGGGACACAGCAGTGGGTGGGCCATTGAGGGAGGAGCCCATTGTGATATCTGCGTGGGGATACCCATATGGCTGGTCCACGATGGGGGCACCTCATTAAGTCCCCCCACGGTGGTGGACATTGCGGGTCTACCCACTGTGGGGGGACAAGCCCGGTTGGACCCACCGTGGAGTGCGTGGGCCCCCCCACGTGCACTTTTCCTACGGATGATCTTGCCAAATGATGAACAAGCTATGTATTACGAAGTTGGAGGGTTAGCCTTAACACGGAATGATGGATTCCCGCCTGCATGATTGACATGCCCTTTCACAACGTGAAATTTGTCGACACTCGCTTTGTTGGCAGTGAATGGACCGTTTACTTTTTTCACAAGAATCTGAATTACCGGTACATTTGCACGACATTTTGAGGCGTGGGATTTTGTGCCCATGAGAGGTATATGCCCACCGCATAGAATATTTTATGTGACAGATTTGTGACTATTACGCAGAAAATCTATTCTCGTGTACCTAATTACAACACGGTCAACTACGGTACTTATGTATGTCATTGCGCGCATGTTAGGCTTTTTAGCTTCTGTGCAATTAAGAGCGAGCTGTAATCTAGAGTACAATGATTAAGTTCCAGGGGATTTCTCAGAGTCCGTCATTGGGATTGTAATACCGGTAAACACTTTGCCATAATAACGGTGCATATTACTACGGTGCATTCTGGGAAGTCCTAGTAAATTCCCGCAATTTGCACCGAAAGTGCAAACCGCAATGTCATGCACTGTAATAAGCTTTTAGTCACAGAATTTGTCGTTGGGGGCGCAAAATTCAGTGTTGGGCAATTAAACTATAAGAGGGACAGAAAAAAACGGTGAATCCGTAAATCACCGTAAACAAACACTCCGACGGTTTTTCGAGCCGTAAAAGTGTGAAACGCCCAACACTGTCGAAATCACTGTTCTGACTCGGTGTCGGCTCGAATCACCTTGAGGCGCGGATGAAGGCACCCGTTCGGCCGTAGCACTGGGTAACCTAGGCCTACCATCTAGTTAGCTTCGTGTGCGGCCCGGGAATCCCAAAAGTTCCCATCCCTGGCAGAGGTGGCGCTGCTGGCGAGCCTTGTGTGCGCGTTGCCAGCGCATTCAGAGGTGTGAAGAAGTGAGGCAGGCTTTAACAAAAACAGGAGCGTAGCAACCAACAGGACCAGACCACTTACAACTGAGAAACCCTAAACTAAATATAGCCTGAATCTAGAAGGAGACAGAACTGGACAAAAACAATATTCTCGACACTTTCCCGGTCAACAGTTCGTCCATAACACTAAAAACACAAGCATAATAACGTAAGGGAAAAGTACTTTCGCAAACTCTGAAATAGACAAGGTGCAAGCTCTCCCGCGCGCAAACTCGGAAATTGGGGCAAACACAAATAAAAATATATCAGAAACCTCGGGCGACATCCTCTGGGCGACATGCACCTTCGCATGTTCATCAGAAAAGGGACATGGAAAATCAACGATACGTTAAGGTGTAAAAACTAGATAAACTCCTTAAACATTTGGCCAAAGCCATCCAGGGTAAACCCCATAACATCTGGCCTAAACCAGGATAGTTTCCAAGTTTCTAGTCTTTCTGTCATATGTCGTGACATGTTTTCTGTGGACTGCTTATTCCGTAGGTAGTTTATTTCTTCAATTTTTGTATCTTTAATTTCGAACGGACAATCGGACAATCGGACGTCGAAACGGCAGAGTCTTGTCGAAAATGCTCACAGACATATCATAATCGACCTATATCCTCAAGTGAACTACATCAGGAGAGTGCCCCTCAATCGTATCCTAGCCATCAAATAAAAAAAGGTACATCGAGTTCACTTCAATAATCAAGGCCGGTATGCTAAGGGCAACATAGCAACGATGCAACATAGTATGTTTACCGCCTGTGAGGTTAACTAAAGTCGTTTGTTGGCACCACCACCAGGCACTTTGGAGACCGAGCCTTAAGAGCAGGGCCCAGAGTTGTGATGCTATAAACCTACGTCTATTTGGCTGTTGCATCAATACAAATATGTTAAGCGCAAGGACTGGCTTGTGGGTGGGTAGCGCGCGGAAGTGTGGGAGACAGTTACAATTTGAGTTGTTCGTAGGCTGGGGAATTCTTGCAAGGGCGGAGATGTATTCGAAATGCTCGATGTTTTATACACATCTCAAGAGAGTGCTTTGTTGAGGCCTAGTTGTGTTGCTTTTCTTTGCCTTCTTGGGGAATAGGCTTGAGATGGGCAAAGATACTTCGGGCTGCCTTTTCCTTGGGGGGGGGTATTTCTTTCTCCTTTGTGTTCCTCTCCTTCTTTCCCTCTCATCTTCAGTTTCTTTTCTTCCAACGGGACAGTTGGGCGCCCACGCGGCCGAGCCTTTTAGAGCAGATCCCAGAGCTGTAAAGGTATTGACACATCTCTAGAAACTCGTTAAGATTTGTACATGTCAGTCCCTCGTCCTGTCCGACATCGAAAAACTCAAGAGGAACATATTGCTCCTAGTCCAATCCAACACGCAGAGTGATTATAGACAGATAACAAAACAACACAGCCACTCAACCAATTACTCAAACTACTGAAATTAGGAAAATGACGAATACCATATTTTTGCACATTTATCACCCTCATACCGGTGAAGAAAATCAGACATAGCTTGCCATGCACAAGCAAAAAAGGCCTTGATAGATGTGAAGTGTGAACTAAGCAACTAAGCTGTCCCCCCATCATCCCCTCCGGTACAACAACATATAACACAAAGATAGTAATTGACCGGTGATCAGACGCTGACGTATTTAAAGCAAGCGTACCACACACTAGTACGACGGGAGAGAGAAAATAAACCCAGCGGGTAAAGGTCAACCTGCCAGTTCCTACGGTATCAAAACATACAAATAATATAGGGCTGCTATGAAGGGCAATATAAAAACATTTAAAAACAAATGAAATGATTACCGGTAAGGGGTTGTCACATGCTAGATGCCCGCATGACTTCACAGAGTTGCCCTATCGATTGACCGCCTCTGGACAATGGAATGTCCGAGACCAAACAGGCCAGAAATAAACTGAGGTTTGCTCCTAACAACATGAGTTACACATGAACCGTCAGTTACACATGGACCGTCATTTATTTACAAAGGAACCACACCGTATGACGTTCCAGGCTCAGCAGAGTTGCTTCTCCATGGGCCTGTCCCTCCAATTTCAGATAATACCGGTATTTATAAAAATAGGTCTTGAGTAATCTCACCGATAGGGCGTTGCTACCATGTGCCCTCCTTATCGCCCACCCTGACACTGTCTGCCGCACACAAATCTGCCTTGCTACCAGCTGCAGCAGGTAGCCCCGCTACCGGCGGGTGTCGTCAAGCCTGCCACCTGCCCCTCATCTCCTTCATGGCGTCGCAATTTTTCATGTGCCCACCACTCCACGCCTGCACCTGGCAGGCCTCACAGCAATACCTCGCCCCGCACCCGCCGGCGCACGCCAGCGTCTTGACAGTCATCTCACACGGGCCGCCCATCTGGAGGCAGGCGGGGCTGCAGCAGGGCCCGGTGCCCCATAAGTCCTCAGGCAAGCCCTGCAGAAACTCTGCCCGGACTAGCTCCCAGCTGCTGCCATCAGCCACGCCACTGCCTCCAAGCTGGGCCAGTGCCAGGGGTGAGGGAGCAGCTGATGCACTGCCTCCCCCCTCTGTCTGCATCGTACCCTGCCCTTAGAGCAGGATTTCCCTCAGCAGCTTAAGCAGGCCAAGGCCAGCCTCCTTGATGCCACGGGGGTTCGCTGCGGGTGCGATACTCAACCCAGGACCTTGGCTCACACCTGCGGGGCCAAGGCTCAGACGAAGGAGAGTCAGACCACTGACCAGGGCCCCAGCCTCTGCAAAGAGCGCATCCAGGCCATTGAAGCAGATGCTTGAGCGGAATCAGCAGCTGATGGCAGCAAGTGCTCACAGACACGACCACCGGCATTGTATCAGGCATGCATCCCAGCAGCACCTCCCACACCTCACTGCCCAGGACCTTTAATAGGGCAGCTTGCACCACAGAGCTCCCCTCAGCCTCTAACAGCTCTGCCACCGAAGAGCTGGACGGCTCGGGGCCTGAAGGATCCCGCTCATCAGGATGACCCTGCATCTTAGCGGCCATGTATCAGAACCTGGGCGGGCTGTCCATCTCTTCGGCCAGCAGGCCGGATTCCAGCAGTGCGTAACATTCTGATGCAACATCAGCCCATAGCTGGGTATAGCCAAGCTTCCAGTGCTGCCGGACGCTGCGGAAGGGCTGCTCACCCGATGCTGTGCACGCCAGGCTATCCACCAGCAAGGCCATGACGGCTGCCACCTCCAAGGCCAGCAGGTGATGTCCCCCTCTCTGCGCAGCAGCCTCAGCAAGGTTAGGCTTCCCACCGGGTGACGCAGATGGAGTAGACAGCTGCCAGGCCTGATGCAGCAGCTTGCTGGTGAACTGGATGCTGATCCACACGAGATCGGTCAGCAAAGCAGACAGACACAGCTGTGGGGCTGAAATGCCAACGCACAGGCTACGGATCTCTCGGAAGCATAAGCAAGTGAGGCCGACGGCCCCTAGGCGGCCCCTAGACGGCCCCCAGACGGCCCCTAGACGGCCCCTAGGCGGCCCCTAGACGGCCCCTAGACGGCCCCCAGACGGCCCCCAGACGGCCCCCAGATGGCCCCTAGACGGCCCCTAGACGGCCCCCAGACGGCCCCCAGACAGCCCCTAGACGGCCCCTAGACGGTCCCTAGACAGCCCCCAGACGGCCCCTAGACGGCCTCTAGATGGCCCCTAGACGGCCCCTAGACGGCCCCCAGACGGCCCCTAGACGGCCCCTAGACGGCCCCCAGACGGCCCCCAGACGGCCCCTAGACGGCCCCCAGACGGCCTCCAGACGGCCCCCAGATGGCCCCCAGACGGCCCCTAGACGGCCTCTAGACGGCCCCTAGACGGCCCCTAGACGGCCCCTAGAATTATCGTCAAAAGCAGTCAGCCATACTGCAGTTAAAGACTGAAGTACAGCAACACCCGCCACGTCAGCTGTAAAGCACGCAGGCGATGCTGTGCCATTGGCAGGTGCAGCAGCAGCAGCACAGGCAGGAGCTGTACCGCTGGCAGGTACTGTGGCTGCGCAGACAGGAGCTGCACCGCTGACAGTTGCTGTACCACTGGCAGTTGCTTCAGCAGTGCAGACAGGGGCTGTACCGCTGACAGGTGATGTACCGCTGGTAGATGCTACAGCAGTGCAGACAGGAGCTGTACCGCTGGCAGGTGCTGCAGTTGCGCAGGCAGGAGCTGTACTGCTGGCAGGTGCCGTACCGCTGGCAGATGCTACAGCAGTGCAGGCAGGAGCTGTACCGCTGACAGGTACTGTACCACTAACATGAGCTGTACTGCTGGCAGGTGCTGTACTGCTGGCAGGAGCTGTACCACTGGCAGGTGCTGTACCACTGGTAGGAGCTCTGCTGCTGGCAGGTGCTGTGCTGCGGCAGGAGCTGTACCGCTGGCAGGTGCTGCGGCAGCGCAGACAGGTGCTGTGCTGCTGGCAGGTTCTTCACTGGCGCTGGGAACTGCGCCACTGGCAGGCGCTGTACTGCTGGCCATTGTTGCTGTACCGCTGGAAGGTGCTGCAACAATGCCACATTCCAGCGCTGTACTTGGCAGGATTCTAGCCAGCAGGCTGCAGCAGGCCGGAACAAGCAGGGCAGCCCTTCCGTTCAAGGAACGCATGCCCGCGGGCAGGACCCAAGCCTGTCCTGCGTCCAGAGAGACACCACAGCTACCCAAGGCGGAGTCCAGAGCATCCCTAGTGAATTGAGGGCCTGTGTTGTCCAACTCAGTTGGAAAAAGCGCCACAGCTTTGGCCAGAGTCAGGCATATGCTGACCATTCTCAGCAGGCTTGAGCACAGCTGCTCCGGCAGGCATGGGGAAGGCAGAGCAGCAATGTGGCCGGAAAGGCCTTCGCCCACATCACGCAATTCCAGGCTGGCTTCATCAGAGCTTCCCCTAAGCAAGTCAACGTATCACCTGTAAGGTGAGGGGCTGTGAGGCGCAGCGTCCCCTCCATCAAGCACATAAGGGCCCACAATTGTTGCGGCCTCAATAGCTCTGTGTCAAGGACATGGTTGACATCGAGGGGTGGGCATGAGTATAAAAGAGTGAGGTAGGATTTATGACACACGAGGACATACTGAACACGAACGCAGCAGGGCGCTGCATCACATAAAATATAATTTGAGAGGCAAAAACAGGTCCAGGGGCACTGGTTGGGACACTGGTTGGGACACTGGTTGGGACACTGGTTGGGACACTGGTTGGGACACTGGTTGGGACACTGGTTGGGACACTGGTTGGGACACTGGTTGGGACACTGGTTGGGACACTGGTTGGGAAACTGGTTGGGACACTGGTTGGGACACTGGTTGGGAAACTGGTTGGGACACTGGTTGGGACACTGGTTGGGACACTGGTTGGGACACTGGTTGGGACACTGGTTGGGAAACTGGTTGGGACACTGGTTGGGACACTGGTTGGGACACTGGTTGGGACACTGGTTGGGACACTGGTTGGGACACTGGTTGGGACACTGGTTGGGACACTGGTTGGGACACTGGTTGGGACACTGGTTGGGGCACTGGTTGGGACACTGGTTGGGACACTGGTTGGGACACTGGTTGGGACACTGGTTGGGACACTGGTTGGGACACTGGTTGGGACACTGGTTGGGACACTGGTTGGGACACTGGTTGGGACACTGGTTGGGACACTGGTTGGGACACTGGTTGGGACACTGGTTGGGACACTGGTTGGGACACTGGTTGGGAAACTGGTTGGGACACTGGTTGGGACACTGGTTGGGACACTGGTTGGGACACTGGTTGGGACACTGGTTGGGACACTGGTTGGGAAACTGGTTGGGACACTGGTTGGGACACTGGTTGGGACACTGGTTGGGACACTGGTTGGGACACTGGTTGGGACACTGGTTGGGACACTGGTTGGGACACTGGTTGGGACACTGGTTGGGACACTGGTTGGGACACTGGTTGGGACACTGGTTGGGACACTGGTTGGGAAACTGGTTGGGACACCGGTTGGGACACTGGTTGGGACACTGGTTGGGACACTGGTTGGGACACTGGTTGGGACACTGGTTGGGAAACTGGTTGGGACACTGGTTGGGACACTGGTTGGGACACTGGTTGGGACACTGGTTGGGACACTGGTTGGGACACTGGTTGGGACACTGGTTGGGACACTGGTTGGGACACTGGTTGGGACACTGGTTGGGGCACTGGTTGGGACACTGGTTGGGACACTGGTTGGGACACTGGTTGGGACACTGGTTGGGACACTGGTTGGGACACTGGTTGGGACACTGGTTGGGACACTGGTTGGGACACTGGTTGGGACACTGGTTGGGACACTGGTTGGGACACTGGTTGGGACACTGGTTGGGAAACTGGTTGGGACACTGGTTGGGACACTGGTTGGGACACTGGTTGGGACACTGGTTGGGACACTGGTTGGGAAACTGGTTGGGACACTGGTTGGGACACTGGTTGGGACACTGGTTGGGACACTGGTTGGGACACTGGTTGGGACACTGGTTGGGAAACTGGTTGGGACACTGGTTGGGACACTGGTTGGGACACTGGTTGGGACACTGGTTGGGACACTGGTTGGGACACTGGTTGGGACACTGGTTGGGACACTGGTTGGGACACTGGTTGGGACACTGGTTGGGACACTGGTTGGGACACTGGTTGGGACACTGGTTGGGACACTGGTTGGGACACTGGTTGGGACACTGGTTGGGACACTGGTTGGGAAACTGGTTGGGACACTGGTTGGGACACTGGTTGGGACACTGGTTGGGACACTGGTTGGGACACTGGTTGGGACACTGGTTGGGGAAATTTGCGCACACAATGACATAATGCTGGACGTCACCATATGTGCTGACGCAAATGAATGTGGCAAAGCACTGGAGCTTGGCTAAGAGGGCGTAATCAGAACATGTCTTGGTTAGGAGGGCTGAACCCGAACAAATCTGGGAACAATATATTGCGGCATGATCACCCACCTGGCAAAAATGTGCGCAACACGTCCACTGCACATATCAACAGATTGTGTTTCGCTGTGGACAGATAAGACCTCAGGCTTTCCATGCTCGCTTCCGGCTCAATTGGCTATGAAGGTGGGATTAAAAGGCAGGTTTCCGGCAGCAGTGCAATCTGGATGGTCTGCAGCGCGCATCGGTACGGCCACACCTGGATGGATCCGCCTCCGTTCCTCAGAAATGGATGGAAGACATTGAGAGGGAGGCTCAGGCCAAGAGTGTAGATCTGTTCAGCCAACATCAGATCCTCTGGCAGTGTCTTGGCATAGATGTCCCTAGCCAGCTGGAAGGACTGTACCAGCAGAGGCGGCAGCAGCCTGCAGACCGCTGGGGGAAGCAATGGATCACGCAGAGTATTTTCTAGGCTACCAAGATAACGGACCCAAAGTTTGGAGGGCCGTGATTCATGAACCATCGAGGGCTGTGATTCATGAACCATCGCGCGCTGCTGTCAGCCTCTAGCCATTTGCGGACATGGGGAATTAGGTATGTCAAACAGGTGCAGTAGAGCTCCATGATGTCATCAGTGCTCACGCCAAGGGCAGCACTTCCCACTTGGTTGTTGAGGATGGCGAAGAAAAAGAGGGCCTGGAAAACGCCTGTTAGAGTTGTGGCTCCCCTGCTCCAAGGAACAGGAAGATAAGATAAGAGAACGCCGATGAAACATATCGCTCTAGAGAGGCATGTGAAATGTGGGGGTGGCGGGTGGGTGCACATGGGTGCCAGAGGGGCAGAGATGCCGTGGGTACGGAGACTTGGTTATTAGCGGTTACTTTTATATTTCATTGATTGCAATAGAAAGCTTCATCCCGTTGTGGCCCTCATAACCCTTGATCCCAATTTTAAACCTGAGCTTAGCCATTATGCAGATTCATTGCCGTCACATTCAACGATCCATCGCATCACAGCGCCTTGATCCGGTCTCGAGCTTCTCAAAATATCGACCGAACGTCCGACCCAGCGTCCTTGTTCGCCATGCATCTGCAGGTTGGGCGGGGGGGATGAAGATGGGTGTATGGCTCGATACCGGGAGCCTCCCCGCCTCTACCAGAATTTCCCATCCCGGTTGCATTCCATGCATTTCCCAACGGGATGATACCCGAGACATACGGGTCCGAACCGGTGGTCTGGTCTGTCCTGTCATGTCCGACCCTCCATGCCGATAGGTGTTGGCCCAGGAATGGTCACCTCAATTGGGTCGTTTCATGGACCATGGCTCCTTCTGTCCTTCATGGAAACCTTGGAACTCTGACAGGCATTCTTGACTGGTGCTGGCTCATGGTCAGCTGCCCTGCTGCCTTCTGAATGTGCCATCACCGCCATGTTGCCAACTCGTTTCTGCGTGCTGCAGCTCAAGCAATGTCGCCACCATCGCTGAAGCTCATCTACTTTGGCATCCCCGGGAAGTGAGTGCGTAGGGCTGCAACTTGGCCCGACCCCGAGGTTTCATGCGGAATGCATGCATGAGGAATCCTGTACAGTGAGCGTCCGTATGCAAATGGCATTGCCATGCGGACGCGGCCTCGGCTCATGTCGCAATGTTCCCCTTTGCATCACGACCCTTCAGGGCGCAGCTTCCTTATTTTTGTGTGCAGGGCTGCTAGCTGGGTGGGGTGGCGAAGGGCATGGCAGAAAGAAAGATGGTAAAAAAACGAGGCTTTGGACCCTGAACCCT
The DNA here is from genome assembly GCA_037349105.1 of Limnomonas spitsbergensis. Classification (NCBI taxonomy): domain Eukaryota; kingdom Viridiplantae; phylum Chlorophyta; class Chlorophyceae; order Chlamydomonadales; genus Limnomonas; species Limnomonas spitsbergensis. The sequence goes on along the minus strand of JAYJMM010000072.1, from coordinate 1,079,232 downwards.
GTAACATAACACGTCAGACGTCGAATGCTGCTGTCTAATCCATCTCACCATTCTTGAAGGAAATTCGGCAGGCACTCTGATGTTCACCCGGTATGCATGAATAAGGAATAGAACCGACAAAAAACGTAAGCTCAGGTCTGCAGCAGCCCTGAAGGGAACCCTTTACCTTGTACCGCTGTCCTAAACTAAACCTCGTACCTTCAACAGCAGCCCTGAACTTAACCTTCTACTTCTACTGCAGCCCTAAACTCATTCCACTATGTTTCAAACAACTTGCCAATCGAGTTCCCCCTCAACTACGCCGGCTTGCCTTTTGAGGATTACATCTTCAAGCAACTTGCCAATCCAGTGTCCCCCCTATTGCTTTCTGACCCTCTGAAGGGCTGAGCTGTCCAGGATCCTCCTCAACTAGGCCGGCTTGCCTTTTGAGGATTACATCATCAAGCAACATGCCAACCCAGTGTCACCCCTATCGCTTTCTGACCCTCTGAAGGGCTGAGCTGTCCAGGATCCTCCTCAACTACGCCGGCGTGCCTTTCGAGGATTACATCATCAAGAAGGAGGAGTGGGCTGACCTCAAGACCAAGATGCCTTTCGGCCAAGTGCCGGTCCTCGAGGTGAAGATCACTGTTCATGTCTTGGCGCTAAGCTGTGGCTAAGTACGTCTAAATCTCAGCTGCAATCTCAGCTACATAACGGCCAAGGGCTGTGGGGGCCTAGTGCAACAAGCCCTGCTGCTTGGTCCACAGGCCGTAGGATGGTCTAGGTTTGCTTCCCATGTGCCCAGTGGTGGCCGTCTGTTGGCCCTTCATAGATAGTCTGTCCCACACTAAAAACAACTGTGGCGTTATCGATGGGACCCTTCTGATTGGGACTCGCTGGTATGGCACATTTGTCTTGGCCTAGCTTAAGCCCCCAAAGTGGGTCAGCGCTAGATTTCTAGTGTGCTGTGACGACAGGATTCAATCCTGGAGCAACTTCCCCCCTCAACACACACACAGGGCTTATTGCGTCTGCCCCACACACATGGGGCTTAGTGCGTCTGGCCTCTACATGGCTTGGGAGTTCACATTTAAAGGACCTGCAAGTTTGGGGAGAACCTGCGTGCTTTGTACTATTTGAATACCTCATGTGTGCTGTAGATATCTAGCAGGCAGAGATACGTCTCCCTAGCCTATGAGCGCCTCCTACATGCACAGGAATACAGAGGAACCTGGAGAGTGGGCACTCCCTCCCTCCCTCCCTCCCCCAGCGGATGGAAGCTGGTCAAGTTTCCTTCCGATTGGCCCAGCGGTGGCCGCCATGCTGGCCGCTTTCAATGGTGGCCTGGCATGTACTTGAATGATCACTGGCATGGAAATACGCTTGGGCGTGCTAAGGCTTCAAGCTGCAAGGATCCGGTATGAGACATCATCCCAGTATCTATGGCAGCACGATACGTCACGATATATATCGTGCTGTATTACAGCGGGATCCTACTTGGCAGTAACACTCCCCCCTGGATGAAACATCATCCCAGTAAACATGGCTTCACGATACGGCATGATACAGCATGATACGTATCGTGCTTAATTCTGGCGGGATTGAACCCCTTTCTGAGGTTTGGGATTTGAAGGACCATTGCAGCTTGGAGACAAACGCGACATCTGCTCCGTTACCATTGAAAAATTATCGACCCTACACCCTGATGGGCATACTAGGGCCTTTCCTTGAGCTCCAAGCCCTTGACCCCCGACTGCTTGTTTGTCATGCAGATTGATGGCAAGATGTTGGCCCAGTCTTCCGCCATTGAGCGCTACGCCGCAAACCTGGCTGGCCTGGTGCCCTCAGACCCGTGAGTGCTGTTAAGATGATTCAGGGGGGAGAGTTTATGCCTTATTAGCTGAAGGCATGAACTCAGAAGGCAGTCGTTCATGCCTACATTTCAGGCATACCGGTAAATCTTCAAGCTAGCCAATGTGGTGCCCTCAGACCCGTGAGAGCTGCCTTCACTGGCGGACACAATGGCATGCTGACGGTGAAGGTTTTAAGATTGGCGGGCTGATATCTGGGGATGCTGACTGTTTCGGGTTCAGGATTGATGGTTGGACATTAGGGGAGGCTGACTGTTCAGCTTTGGGGATTGGCGGGATGAGTTAGTGCAACTCTGGCTTTTCCGGTTTGAAGGTTTATGAACGCGGCGCTGATGACTGTTGTGGCTGAGGACTGTTGTGGCTGAACGCGGCGCTGATGACTGTTGTGGGTTGAGGGTTTATGGGCTGAAACATGCTGCTGCTGATTTCTCAGGGTTCAGGGTTTGTCGGTTGAAATGTGCCATTGCTGGCTCTTTTGGGCAGAGCTCTGCTTTGTGGGGTGTTAATGTTTTTGAGCTGGAATGTGGCCATTCTGAATGTTTTTGTGTCCAGGGTTTACGAGTTGGAATGTGGCGAGGTTTACGGTCTGAAATTAAATGATGCTGACTTTTCTTATATTGGAACCAATGAGTCGTCTTCGCCTCTAGTGCATTGCGTCCCGAGCATTTGAAATCCTCTTCACACGATGCACTGGAGGTAGGAGTCAATTCAATACAGCACTTTTGTGTGTGTGTGTGTGTGTGTCTTTAATTGTATTAAGAGCATTTGAAATGCAATGGAGGGAGGGGTCACGTCCTTCCTCCTGTGCTTTCATAATGACATGAATAATACACTGTTGGTGTCTTTAATTGTTCGTTCAAGTGCCTGTCCTCAGGCCGTCTATGGCCAGTAGCCCAAAGAGGGTTTGGTGCAGCGAGGTCTGCTGGCGTAAAGCCAAGCAGTTGATGAAGTGGAGCTGAGGTATCCAGAACCAAACAGTGGTTGGGAGTGTTGTGAAACTGACTGGTAGCTAATGAGGGCGTTGAGGTATGGGGATTCCTATACGTGTGGTCGGCTTCTCTTTCAGGGAGGCCTTTTGCCAGACGCCTCACAGCCGCGCCGATTAGTAAGCCGCAGCAAAGGATACCGATTTTCGCTGGAAACAGGCAACCCTGTCCCCCTGCTCTTTCTTTCTCTCGTCTGTACCCTAGTCTTTCCCGCAGATCCTTGACTTAACAGCCTGCTAAGGAGGAACGTCACGTACCATTATCCCGCTGAGACTACACGCATGTTCAATTATTTAGCGGGGAGTGCGGAGTGGCTGCGGGATGTGGTCTAATAATCTCCTGGGGGGGCCCGGCGGGATGGAAAAGAACTGTGCGGGCTTGAGCCTGAAGTGCTGCTAACCTTACAGGTTCCACAGCACCTGCAGCCAGCTTCTGCCCCTGTGCGTGAAGTTAAAATACAATATCACCGATGATCTTTGGCCCCACTAGAACGTTTTTTTAACAAAAACATTGCGGCGCGACGGGAAACATCATTAATTTCTGGCGGGTTGTGCAGATTCTTATGGGTATGGGTGTGGGGCATAATTTGGCTACATCATCATCTTGGTTGTGAGCTCATTGTACGTTGCTATGATGCGGATGGTCTGGTCTAATGGTTCTCTTCGCTCATGCGAAAATTAATGAGCAAGCGAGGTGGCCTGTCGTCTTTCCTCTTTGCCTACAAAGCTTGAAAACAAGGGAGGGGGTCTGACATGCCAGCTGCATCAGCACAAAACATGATTGTTTGAAAGTGCAATAGTGCAATTGCCTGGTTAGGCTCGTACATGACGTTTGGCCTGCTGTGTGCATGAAGCTCCAGGACCCCGGGCTGGCTAGAATCTTGGTTGGCACCATGTCCTATACCGTAGATTTGATTTGCCTTCCCTCGGATATGTAAAAACGATTCATTTATATGCTGCCCTCATCGCAAATACTGGTAATCGAATTAAACTCATAACGTCTGACTGAAAACTGGCGTCGACAATCAACAATTAGTAAATTCATGGATCCCTCAACCCCAAACAAAGGTAATTATGAGGGAAGGCAAAGCAAATCTACTTTAAGGGCACCCCCCCGATTAAAATCTTATGCCCCCCCCCTACCTCCATCGTTGAGAGGGGGGCAGCAGTGTCTGTCAAGGGCGCTTGAGGCCATATGCTGGGTGCTCATAAGCAGCCACCACCGGGCCGATTCGGATCAAGACAGAATGGGCCAGCAGCCAGGGGCCTATGGATCAGGGCTTGCTGCAACAGACGACCCTGCATACTTGCTGTGATGTAGCTGAATGTAGATGAGGCACCCTTCAATAAAAATTGCCCCCCTCCCCCTCTTTCTTTCTGACCGCAGGCTGACTGCGGCAAGGGGTGACGAGACCATCGCCTTTGTTAACGAGTTTGGCGATGTGTTCCGCCCGTCCTTTGGCATCCAGGTAAGCGCCTGGATGGTGAAAGGAAGGCATTTTTAATTAGGATGTCTCAGCTACAATCTAGCTACGATTCTGCTACATGACGGCCGACTGCTCCAGCGTTAACGAGTTTGGCGATGTGTTCCGACCGTCCTTTGGCATCCAGGCACGCTCTCGGATTTTGAAAGGATGGCTTTAATTTAAGGTACAATTCTGCCACACAATGGCGAACTATTACAGCATTCATGCATTTGGCGATGTGTTTCGTCCTCGTCCTTTGGAATCCAGGTACCATGAGTGTCTTTCTTTTTTGCGCGCGTTTGGATTCCAAAAGGACCGTTGTTCACTCCAGGGCGTTTTAGCTAAACTTCTGCTGCTATTCTGCTACTTGACTAGGGGTCGGCAAGGTAATTTATATGCCCTCGAATATAAATGATAGAATCCTTATATACGGTACACATGACAAAACATAAATTCAGGAAAAAGTTGCCAGGATTTCACTAGTTTGGGGGTGTGGGCCCGTCTTGACGAGTACGTTCAGAATATGCAGCTTACTTGCCCCATCTAAGAAAGCTAGATCCTAAAACCAACAAAACACGCTTTAATTCACGCGGTTCGCGGATTCGCAGGCCTGAACCCTAAGACTTTAACCAGTTAAGTCAAACCAGGACCACCGTGACTACCAGTGAGGCTACCCGTATAAGGTAGCACCCGGGGAAGACGGGCTTACAGGAGCTACGGCAGACTTTTGCTGGGGCTTTTGCTGGTCGCCTGCTGCACTGCGCGAATGCCTGAATGCGCCTTGAAAGGAGCAGCTGGGTTGCACGACGTCGCCTTCTGCCCGCAGCCTTTTCACTGATAGTGACAGCACGGCATGCATGGAAAACTCATCGCTCATCATGCAGATGTATTTGCGGATCCACAATTGCAGTATCCGGTTTATTTTGTTCAACAAGTCCGCGGGCGGCCACACACCGCCATGGTGCAGTGGCTTGCCATCCCCTAGATGAAAGGAGTGATCGTTCCAACTGTTTCCTTGGAGGCATTCCAGACAGTCCACTGTAAAGCGTTGGGTGCAAAGTTTTCTCTTAGAAGTAGCTGACAGTAGCTGAAAAGCCATATTTTCGCGTTTTATGTGTCAATTTTCGGGCTCTATCGAATTTATGTCAGTTACATATAATTAACAGGCGACGATTATAATGTATATAATGTTAACTTGATTCAAGTTGCTATAAATTTGCGGACCCCTATACATGACGGATCGACAGCCTTGTACTGCAGCTGAGGGGGGGGCATGGTGAAGCAACATGCCTTCTGCTTGGGTGGCCTGACACAGATTTCATCCCCATGGGGCACTCGCACCACAGTCATTGTTGTGGGGCGACGTGTAGCACCTCAGATGTGGATTACGTCGCAAAGTCTCACATGGCATCGGAAACGTCGCAGATGTGGCTTCGGCCCAGGCAGCGCTGTCTCCGTAACTCCCACGCCGCCCTTGGGGCATCGCTTTCTTCCTTTCTCAGCGGGTGAATGGGCCTGCCCCTCCCTGGTCGCACCTTTTGGGATTTGAACTTCAAAAGGTACAGGAGGGCCAGCGTGAGGCACGAAGGGCTCGGCGTTGGGTAGCCCTATAGGTTAAATAAGAGACTAATATGCCCTTTGGGGTGGGAGGGTCATCAGAATACCCCTGCTGAAAGGGTGGCGCTTAGTTTATTACGTGCGCACCTTATTGGCGTTTCCGCGTGGCATCTTGGGTCCAGCTTTGGGACCAACTTTGGAACCAACTTTGGGGTGCTCCTGGCTGGCCACCTTGGAACCACTCCACCTAGGGACCACCCTTGCAGACCACCCTGCGACCACCTTTTGGGGGTTATTTCTGGGCGGCCACCGCTGCACCACTTGGGACTAGTTCTTGACCGGTGTATAGCTGGCGGTCCCGGCAGCCATGCACAGGCATGACCTGGTGTTTGGATGATTCCATAATACCGTTTTCACACGTTGTCTTCAAAATACCCCCCCAAAACGAGTTTATTTTTTCGTATATGCTGCATAATAAATAAATGGTTGCGTTGCTCTAGGGCAGCGGGGGCTCATAATGAGGATTCTCCTTAGGATTCTCTCCCTGACGAGTCTGTCGATGTGCTGTATAAAAGGTTGCGATGCCCAGGGGCAGGGGGGCGGGGGCTCATGATCAAGGAGCCACTCCTGTTGACTCCTCCTCAAGCCCACACCTGTCAGACTGACTGCATGCGGACTCATGTCTTTAAAGAAAGGAGAACAAAATGGAAAGTGTGCATCAAGTTTTTGGGCAAACAAAGTCCGTTACAAAACAGTGGGTTCGCCTTTTAGAACACTAAGCATGTTTCGCTCGAAGACAGTAGCCATGTTTCTTGCTCCAGCCAATGGGCGGCTTCCTAAATCCACGAGCTTGCTCTTTTATTTATTTATATCTTTAGCTCTGCATTTCACTCGCCTGGCCTGACCGACTTTCTCAATCCACGCTTTTTTCTTTTCCCTTCTAGTTCTGCACTCCTCCTGCTGGGCCTGACTGACTTCCTCAATCCGCGCGCTTGCCCTTTTATATATTTAATCACTGGAATTTAGTTTTGCACTCCTCCCACTGGGCCTGGCCCTCTCAGGACCCGGAGGCGAAGCTGAAGATGAGGCAGGAAATTGTGGCGGGCCCGCTGCGGGAGAAGCTGTTGAAGCTGGCCATCACCTTGAACGCCGCGGCCGCTGCTGGCAACGAGTTCATCACGGGCGACAAACCTGCACTGGTCGAGTGAGTGCCACTACAGGAACGTTAGGGCCATGAGCCGAGAACCATGTAACAGCATTCTTGACCACCTTGTACGCAGCGACCGCTGCTGGCAACCAGTTCATCACGGAAGACAACCTGCCCTGGTCGAGTGGGTGCCACCAGAGCCAGGGTGGGAAGCCACAGGGGCCGGATCCGCAAAATTTCCGGATCTGCACAATTTTCTGGTGCCACTTCGTTTTTTATTAGGTTTTTTTCTATTTCTCTCCGTCAGCCATGTTAGAGACTTTACCAGTCAGAGTGGGCTAATGGTCTCGGAAGCTATGCGTCCCCGCCGGGGGCCCCAGACCGCGGGCTCAGAGAACGAGTTGCGCAAAGTTTGAAGACGCGTCTTATAGACTGGATGGTGGCCCTTGAGCTGCAGGCCTCGTCTGACACGTGACAACCTTCAACTGCCAATTAGTGGATAAGGCACATGGGGCCTCGAGTTCGACATAGAAAAATCAAATAATCAGGACAATGAGTAGTTTGAAGGGATGCCATTTGGCTTCTCTGTTCTGGCGGCACTTTTCGTGACACTCTCTGCCAACCGTGGGGCCAAAAGCCTGGAGCCTTCCAGGCACTTATTGAATGAATGGGCCTCGCAAGGCTCTGAGGGAGTCCGGGACTGAGCTTGTGGCCTGTGCACACTGCACCGTCCGCTGCGATAAGACCAGGTGACAATTGACAGGTACGCATCAACTGACTGGTCACTAACACAGCTGCGAGACTCAATGCTGGGTGTCTTTGCAAACGTGCAGACATAAGAACTTCGAAATGCAGAAAGCAAGTCCCGAAGCTGACCTCGGTCGCAACAAGTAGCCCGCGCCATGACAGGTCACAACCAGTGAACCAGGTCACAAGTTTCCATCGCAGTGAAGTTCGCACCCAATACCGCTCTAGGCCAGCGAATTGTAAAACATGCCGATGGCAACATTTGCAAGCTTTTGCAGGCAACATTCAGGGATATTCAACATCCAGCAAAGTGGACATCAAAGTCGTTGTCAATATCTGCCACTTGTCGTATGCCTATTAGTGCCACTTTTTTCCACTTTCGTGGCGTGAGTGCCACTTTTTGGTTCTCCGTTCCCTCATGGTTCGCTCTCCCTGGCCCTTTCCAAAACGGCTATGGGTGGCTGCGTTACCCTCTAACAACAACATATGAGTGCTCATATCAGCCGGCATAGAGCCTAATGAGCAGTGCTGTGCAATTGCGCCATAATTTTTAAATTGTGTCAGTAATTACGGTCCCTTTACTGGTAAAAGTAGCTGAGTTTGCCTTGAGATTACCCTACGGTGACTGAAATTCAGCTACATAATTCAGCCACGGTATCACCGTCATCGGCACAGGGCTGCTAATAGTGTCACGCAGAAAATACATATCGTAAAACCGGGTAGACTTTGCTCAAAATTAAATAATGGTGGAGGTGCGCGTGCTTGCCTGGATGCGGGCTAAAATTAATTCAAAAATCGCCGCTGCGCGGAGTGTCAGCCAGGTGAATTAATATTATTGTACCTGGTGCGCGGCGTTAAATTAAACGATCTGCAAAAATATTGTCGCCGCGAGGCCGTTTTTAAACTGTTTTTGGCTGAGGGACAATTTGGGGGAGGGAGGGTGTGCTGTCTGCTTTAACGTATCTGTATTTATGCCGCGGCTCCCCCTTCACGCACGCCGCACCATGACACATTCACAATTTTTTTAATCGTGGTGTTTAGATCATCGGCATCTCGTTTCTCTCACCCTCTACCGGTTAACGGACACACATCCCATGCGTCAAACCGTTCAAACACGATGCTCCGCTGGACTGATGCCACTTCACTTCAAGCCGCTCACTCACGCTGCGTGCCTCTCACTGAGCCTTGATTGGCCTCTGGTTCATGGCCTGGTCATAAAGCTTTAGCATACACCGCATCAAAAAATGAACTGCCATAAATTCGGGGCCACCATACTCTCTCCCTCTCCCTCTGACCTTCTTCCCAACGTTTTAGTTGCACTCATCTCGCCCTTACTTTTAAACCCTTGATTCACTATTCTGGCTCTTGCTGCTTGTGTGCCACTCTTCTTGCTCACATCACTCTTGTATCACACTTCTGATACATGCCACTCCTGCATCACTCCTCTGGCTCATGTCACTCGTTTCTCACTCCTTGCAGCCTTGCGGTCTTCAACGCCCTCTCCCTGCTGGTGTGCGGCTTCTTGGACGGTGTCCCTAAGACCCTCTTCGATGACTACCCAGAGCTCAAGGCCTTCCACAACAAGGTCGCAGCGCTGCCGCCCATCGCAAAGATGTACGGAAGTGTGACCGAAGGGATGACTTTGGCTTTCAAGCCTCTCTGAGTGTAGTGTGACAAGGATTGTGATTGAGTGATGGAGCAAGAATAAGGCCAGACCGAATCAAACAAAATTTTAGACAAAGAGTGACTTGTTGAGCTCCGCCATGGAAAGGCTTATCGGTCCGATGAACTGAAAGGAGCAAGGATATGTGAGTTCGGGCTATTGATCCGAATACCGCCTTGACCTTTACCACAACCGGGCAGGTTGGAACCAGACCTTGACTTGCTTAAAGGCAGGCGGAGGTCCGAGCAACAAGGTTGTGTGTAGCAGCCCACCACTCACGGCCGCATGTTTTTATTAAGTTGCATCCAAAGCGATACGTAAATCAGAGCTTAGCCAATTCTTTTGGACACCGCCGGTAAGACTACGGTATCATCATCAGCCAGACATCAGGCGGTGTTCAAAATAGTATACGGACATGATATGGATGATGGGGATTGATGATGACGGACTGAATCGGCCTAGGGGTGTAGCATGTTCAAAATTGATGACATGCATGATTCAAGACTGATCTCGGCACTAACCTCAGGCACCAAATCGACTTCATGTGGATGTTGAAGGCAAAGCCATGTCAATGACATTGTGCGTAAGGTATGCTGGGCCCGCTCCATATGTCATATGCTCAGCGGCGTGGACGCCCCAATGTTTGGTCAAAAATAACCCGGGGGGTCTTCGGATTTTTCTTTCAGGTGCGAACAACCCAGCGTGTCAGTGCGCGACAACGCATCGCGACTGCACATCGCCTTGTCCCGACGCACGTTGATTATTTTTGAATGGAATTTCTAGCACGATTCTCAGTCATCATCGTGGTCACACATGCGGGTGACTAGCCAGCAGCCCGACTCGTGTTGAGCGTCGTGCCGTGGACCCGTGGTGCCGTCGCGAGTCGTCAAGCCCGTCACGTTCGCGTTTGGGCGTGCGTCTTTAAGTTTTTATCCCCACTCATTTTTTAGGGATACCCTAAAGGGCGGGAAGACCGTAAAAGAGTGTGCCTAGAAAAAAGTGACTAAAAACGAAAAGACGCGCACCCAAACCTAATATGCCGAGTCGACGGCTCAAGCTACTCGGCAGGCACCGGGGTGGGATGCTACGTCGTCTTCTGCCGTGCTCCTTCGAACAAAAGAAGCGCATCAACAACGTGATTTTCATGTAATCAACTGACACGACAATGGTTGTTCGCACCCGAAAGAAAACAACCCTGAAACAAAGAAAAGACACCAAAAGTAACCCAGGGAACGTGCGAAGATCCCCGGGGCTTGTTCAAGGCAAACATTTTTACAGTCCCTACAAGGAGATCCCTACACAAATGGGGGAGTGAAGGGATGTGGCCTTATGTTTCGGACATAGCCTCGTCAGGTGAGCTAGTGTGTTGAAGATGTGGCAAATTCATCAAGTACCGTAGACGCGCTTTGCCTCCGCAAGAAATTAATGTTAATTTGCCTTCGCGGCTTAATAAATACTTTAACAATTAACTCATAGACGCATTTGCGACTTGTCACGCAATAATAAACAATTGCTTGTCCGCTCGCGTGCACGCGCATCATACCTTGTCCTCACACCAGTACCGTACATATGCACATGCAATATCTACACCGCGACCAGTTTACCTTCTGTATAACATCGGCATTGCGCAACCCAAGTTTGAGAATCGTTTGGTGGGGTTTAGGCCTTTATTAGGGACAGGTGCCTAGTGCGGTGCGCGGCTTACAAAAGTATTGATATCGGCCCGAGCACCTTACAACAACGTGTTTTCTGCATATTCCGATTAATTAAAAAACAAAAAATCTGGGCGTTCGCGGAGGCAAATTAAGTCTACGGTAAAGTGTAAACGCGCCAATATTAGTCTTACATGGGGTACGGAAGAGGAGGGCAACATGTCATACGCTGCTGCCAACGATGCTGGTTCTGGGGAGACGGCGAGCATGTGGAGGATGCGCTACATGCTTTGCTTCCAATGCCCCAGTGTGCATGATCAGCTTAGGGAGCGGGGGTGGGCAGGCCCTTAAATGGTGCTCGTAACAACTTTGAGTTGTATCAGGGCAGGCATGGGTGGGATGTCCTGGCTATTGTGGAAGACGTGGTAGATATCGTTGAGGCGTAGACGTTTCGAGGCTTCTTTTGACAGACCTTTATTTCCAGTCTTATGTTTGCCCCTTGACTTTACTTCCCCTTTTCACTTTCATTTTGTTTGTTCACCAAGCCAATTATTTAGACGCCCATGCGGCCGAGCCTTTTGAGCAGGGCCCAAAGGTTTAACGTCATTGACATATCACATACCACGGCTGACGCTAGAGGTCAGCGCAGTGGTCAGCAGCGTGACGGACGGTGCTGCCAACGGTGTTGGGCAAGGGGAGATGGCGAGCATGTGGATGATGCGTTGCATGTCTGCTTCCAGTTCCCTAGCGTGAAGGAGAGGCTTAGGGAAACAGGCAGGTTGGGCAGGCCCCCCGGAGGTCGCCAAAGATTTAAAAGCCGCACCGGGACAGGCTTGGATAGTAAACTCTGAATTTTGTTGAGGGCGTTGCACGCATTGTTGAGACCTAGATTTGTTATTTTCTTTTCCCTTCTTGGGGAATAGGCTTGAGAGGGACAAAGATACTTCATGTTGCCTTTTCCTTTCTTGGGGGGGGGGGGTATGTTTTTCTCCTTTGTGTTCTTCTCCTTCTTTCCCTCTTACCTTAATACCTTCAATTTATTTTCTTCCAACGGGACATTTGGGCGCCCACGCGGCCAAGCCTTTTTGAGCAGGGCCCAGAGGTGTAATGTTATTGACATATCACATACCGGTATGTGAGCCTTATTGAGCAGGGCCCAAAGGTGTAACGTCATTGTCATATCACATATGACATATGTCTCGCATGTTAAGCTGCTGAGGCCAGAAAATGTCGGTCGTTTGGATTTCAGCTGAGGGTTGTGTGGGGTTGCCACCAGTATAGGGGGGGGGGCAGTTTATAAGCACCCCTTAAGAAAAAGATGGTGTAACCAGCAGCGGGACCTAGTGGGACGGCTCTTTACTGGGCTCCCCTACACCGCTCCAGTTATTAGTCGGGCTTGCCTCATTATGACATGACGGCTCCCCTCTCCCCAGTTTACCAGGCCCACACATCCTGAGGGTTAGGGCGGGTAAGATGGACAAATGAAAGATCATCCAGGGACACCGGTTTGTGGTTTGAAACCTCGGTTTGCAAACACTATTTTATTTACACAGTTCGGTCTGGTCTAGCCCCAAAGCATAATAGTTGTCCCATAAGAACAAGGTGGAAAATGGGGCTGGTCCTCATCATTCTGTGATCCAACCTCAGATTCAAGTGTCCAACATTTTATTCCGCAAAATCTGCAACACCATCCACATACATCCTCAACCTCCATCCAAGTCTTTATATTCAAGTATCGGTAATGCGCATGTGAACAATCTACCCCATCCAATACCGAGCAACAGAGAAATTACGCCTTCGTAACTCGAAAAAGAAAGTCTCCTGCAGTCTCCTACACATGCCATTATCCTGAAACGATTTCAAATTCCGATTTGCATGTTTCTTGGGATCTGATGTAGCACGTACTGACTGAGCCGAACACAACAAGATTCTGAAAACTTAAATGGAAATTTAAATAGCCATTGGTCTTGGCCGCTCATCAGAATCCTCGTATCGTCCTCAACCTACCCGGAATGAAGATCCATTCTACCGGTAGTGGCGACTCCACCCGTAGGCATTCATTCCTTGGATAAATGTTCATGGAAATCGCACACACAAATAGTAGATTAACATTGAAGAATGTAGATGCCACATCAACCATACAAAAATTAAACATGAACCCACAGTTGGGGCAGGAACATGAAGAAAAAACCCGGGAAAAAACGTTCAAAAACGCGACATCAACCAGCCGCAAGCTGATAGATCCTAACAAATCTGAGACTCGTGTGCAACATGAATGAGAAGAACAAAGTTAAGGAATCCTTATGGCCCACTGTAACCACGAAGACGAGCAACCGTGGATGAATGTACCCAGATGGCAGGCGATAAGATCAGCGAGCACAACCAAGTAATAAATGTCACGAACGCCGAGCCAGGCTGAGCTGTAATCACAAAGCAACAACAATGATGTCAATAAACTTGCAGCATGTGCCTAGCTTAGTTACTCAACCCAGAACCCAAGACAACTTATGCCAATTCCCTTAACGCCTTTGCTGCATACAATTGCACCTCCAGCACGCTTGACCTCGACATCTCCTTCAGCCGAGGAATGGCACCAGGAAATGCGGCAATCTGAACCTGGATCTCCACAACCTCGCTTGCAAGGTTATTTAGCGCCATGATTGCCCTTACTTGCACTTTCACAGAGCTCGAGCTCAGCAAGATGACCAATTGGATGATAGCACCTGGAGCTGCAACGATCTCCGTCTTGATCTCCCTATTGCACGCAAGACCAACCAGCGCCCCCATAGCTTGCTCTTGCACTGCCACAGAGCTTGAGCTCAACAAGCGGACCAACTGGGTGATGGCGCCAGGAGCTGCGGCAATCTTGACCAGGTTCTCCATATCGTTTGCAAGAACAGATATCACCCCCGCTGCGTTCTCCTGCACTACCACTGAGCTTGATCGCAGCAAGGTGACCAGCTGGTCAACGGCACCAGGGGCAGCGCCAATCTTGACACTGATCTCCGAATTGATTGTAATATTCCATAATGTCCCAGCTGCACTTTCCTGCACTTCCACAGAGCTTGAGCCCAATAAGCCAACTAACTTGGGAATGACACCACGAGCACCGGCGATTTTCACCGTGTTCTCCGTATTGCCTGCAAGTCTAAGTATCGCCCCCGCTGCCTGCTCCTGCACTGCCTTAGAGCTTGAGCTCAACAAGACAACCAGCTGGGTGATGGCACCATGAGCAAGGCCAATGCTGACCCTGTGATCTGCACTGGCTGCAAGAAGCCGTAGCGTCGTCGCTGCCATATCCTGCACTCCCACAGAGCTTGAGCGTAAGCAGTTAACTAGCTGCTTGATGGCACCGGGCGCAGCGGCAATCTTGTCCCCTGCGTCCTTGGTGTGTGCAAGGATAGTAATTGCCCCAGCTGCCTGCATCTGCAATGCCAATGAGCCTGAGCTCAGTAAAGCGACCAGCTGGGTGATGACGCCGGGAGCAGCGGTTATCTGGACATGGTTCTCTGCACTCTCTGACAGGAGCCGAAGTGCCTCCGCTGCATGCACCTGCACCGCCACAGAGCTTGAGCTCAACAAGACACCCAGCTGGGCGATGGCACCAGGAGCAGAGGCATTCTTGACCTGATCATCTGGCTCGCTTGCAGGTTGGAGCAGCGCCCCTGCTGCATGCCCTTGCTCTGACGTTGAGGGTGAGAATGGCATGGACACCATGTTTTCGATTTCAGAGGGTACCGTTGTCGCAACCTGGTTCACATTGGCAGGTCCAGGCGTTATGAAAGGTAGCTATATATGGTAGCTCACCTAGTGCTACGGCCGAACGGGTGGCTTCCTTATTCCACGCCTCAGGGCGTACTATTTATTTATTTATTTAAAGGAGAGCATGTGCTGATAAGAGGAGGGCCATGTGAAGGTGCACAGCTTAAGCATGAAAAAAAGTGCAGAACAAGATGTTCCACACTCGGCCCTAGGCAATATATTAGCAATGCTATTTAGCCATTCAAGATGCAACATACCGTAAATCCTTTATCTCACTCTTTGGATTTTGGTATGCTGCCTCCTATTATCACCCAGCAGGCTTATTCCGCCGAGGGGCTACAGATTTGCTATGTGGCAGCAAGCAACGACCTCAGCTCTGATAGTCTTGATAAGGGGTGATGAGCCGGCAATTAGGCCGGGACGAGGGTTTAGGACCTTCGACTCAAACATTTTTTAATTGTCAGACCGTACCTCAGCCTCCTTCTTCTTGCTGCACCAATGCTTGTGCCCAGACGCCCAGACCTTGGCATGGCACTCCTTGCTGCAGATCGCGACCGCACCCTCGCATGTCCCGGCGCACAGCCTCAGGCCCGCCTCAAACTTATTGCACCCCCAGCAGCGTGCCCGGATATGCTTCACACTGCTGCCCAACACCAGCTCCCACACCGAGCTGAAAGGCACGCTGCTGGCCTGCCTCCCGTACTGGTAGCCACCCAGGGCAAACACGTGGAAGCCTGCCATCTGCTTGGACTGCTTGTACTTCTTTTCAGTGCAGACATGGGTTATCTCTGCACTCGGCACCGCAATCAGTGCCGCCATTGCCCGATGCTCCGGCCATTCGTCACTGAACACATACTTCCACGTATTCCTCTCTGCGTCATACAAGAAGGTGTCGCCCAGAAATGAACAGTCCATCGCAACAGAGCCTGGGGGGTCTATCAACCTGAGCTCTGACGAGAAGCCGCCAAAGAGGACTGCATGGCTCTTCATGGAAGCGTCGCCGTCACTGCCGCCACCACTGCCATACGTTGCGACCGAGAATTGCGATCGCGGAGAGGGCATGTTGCTCTGGTTCCCGCCACCGTTCATGAAGGCGGCCTCATTGCGCCAGGTGCGGGCCACAACATCGTAGGACCAGAAGTAGCGGTCATCTGGCACCATGGGCTCGCAGTGGCCCGGGCCCACAGTGGGAGCTGGAAGGAGACACCAACATCATATGATGATATGAGGGGGTCAAGGAATGGGAGTTAGGGTGCAGGGTTTGGGGTTCAGGGTCTCAGGGTTCAGGGTCTCAGGGTTCAGGGATTGGAGTGCAGGGATTGGGCTGCAGGGTCTCAGGGTCTCAGGTTTCAGGGTTTGAGGTGTAGGGTTTTGGGTGCAGGGATTGGGGTGCAAGGTCCAAAGGCCAGGTGCTAGTCATCGGGGCTCAGGGCTCAGGGCTCAGGTTCAGGATTCAAGGTTCAGGGCTCGTGGCTCAGGGCCTAAAGCTTAGGGCTTAGTAGGGCTCGGGTTTTTGACAGTGCAGTTGTGAGACCATAGGTCATGGTAAATTCAGAAATTTGACGTATCAAAAACAAAATGTTTTAGTGTCGCTTCCCTCATGCACGTGTTTGTCGCTTCCTTCCACTCACATTGCGTGCGTCCTCCCAGAATGAACAGCCTGTCGGACATGGCCCACATTTGGTGGCAGTGCATGCCCTCGGGGTAGCTCTGTGACGTCCTGGGCAGGTTGTGCAGAACCTCCCAGGCATCAGCCGTGAGGCTGAAGGCAAACAGGCAGCCAAGGGAGCCAGTGGTACGATGGTCGGTGCATCCGCCATGGACGTACAGCTGGTCGCCGAGCACTGCCATGGCAAACTTGCAGAGCTGGTCCCCCTGCCGAGCTGGAGGGAAGTTCTCGACGTGCCTGTGAGTGTACGTGGGAGAGCGGACTGGGTCCATCCACTCAAGAGATTCATAACGTAGGACTCCCTATGGGACCCCTCACATGAGGCTGATTTCAATTCCAATAAACTGTACAACTGTAAATACCCGAGCCCCTGTTTTGACAGTGCCCTCCCTGAGTAGAAGAATCCAGCCAGCATGCTGACTGGTGGATTCAACACACAATCCATGCTGTCTTAACGTAAATTGGGAAGTATAAAACTGATATCATCAAATTGTAGCCCCCTCTTGGGTCAACAAGCCACTAGACCCAGACCCCCCTCAACATCAACATCTGGCGCTCTTACTTGGTCCTACAAGCCACTTGACCCAGACCCCCTCAACCTCAACATCTGGCGCTCTTACTTGGTCCTACAAGCCACTTGACCCTTACCCCCTCAACAGCAGCATCAGGCACTCTTACTTGGTCCTACAAGCCACTTGACCCAGACCCCCCTCAACATCAACATCTGGCGCTCTTACTTGGTCCTACAAGCCACTTGACCCAGACCCCCTCAACATCAACATCTGGCGCTCTTACTTGGTCCTACAAGCCACTTGACCCTTACCCCCTCAACAGCAGCATCAGGCACTCTTACTTGGTCCTACAAGCCACTTGACCCTAACCCCCTCAACAGCAGCATCAGACACTCTTACTTGGTCCTACAAGCCACTTGACCCTTACCCCCTCAACAGCTGCATCAGACACTCTTACTTGGTCCTACAAGCCACTTGACCCAGACCCCCTCAACAGCAGCATCAGACACTCTTACTTAGTCCTACAAGCCACTTGACCCAGACCCCCTCAACAACAGCATCAGACACTCTTACTTGGTCCTTGAAGCCACTTGACCCAGACCCCCTCAACAGCAGCATCAGACACTCTTACTTGGTCCTACAAGCCACTTGACCCAGACCCCCTCAACAGCAGCATCAGACACTCTTACTTGGGCCCAGCCGCACACACCCTCTTGCTCCACATCTCAGTGGCCATGTCAAACAGGTGCACAGCAGGCGCCTTGGTCCGGCTGAACACTACGTTGCAGATGCTACTCCGCCAGATAGCGTTGGAGCGGTACAGGTGGTCGGGTGGGGGATGCTCGCCTCCCTGAGGCTCCACAATGCGCCATGTCATGCTGGACAGGTCCAAGGAGTACACCTGTAGAATTCAGCATTAAATGTGACAGGGTCGATGCAGTCACACAAAAGTGGGGGGTCACCCAATAGTGGGGGCAAAGGGGACTTCAGTCAACCGGGCAACGTCCAGCACATTCAAATGAAAGGGCTTCATTTGATGGTTGCCTCATTCACCAGTGTGTGTGGGAGGGGTGCAGATGATTTAGTCAAAAGGAGACATAGCCCCCCATAGTCTTGGCACTGCATTCTCACTCTGGTCGGCTGGAGGTCCTCAAGGGTCTAGATTCAGGGTTGTTTTCAGCCCCACCCTGAGGGTCATAATTACACTGATCCACTCATGATGACACCCGCAGCATGCCCTACCTTGCTGTTATAAAGATGCAGCCACGATGTTGTCCCGCTCCAAAGCCCTTGAGCTCCGGCGGCACATCGCCCCCCGCCTGCCGCTGAGTCCACCTCGCAGTGCACACCGCCGACCAGTCCACCTTCCCGCGGCACGCCAGCCGCCCCTCCTCACTGGGGTGACGCATGCTGTCCAGTCGGCAGCGGTCGGCCTGGAGATCCGCAACACCCGCAGCAATCGGTAGTGCAGAGACTTCGCGGATCAGCTGCGCGGCGGCGGCGCTGTTGCCGGTGGCCTCCAACGCCTTGGAACGCCGGATGCAGGCCTAATTGAGTGAGAGGCGAGGGGGAGAGTGGGTGGTGGCTGGGTGGGTGGGTGGGGCTCGAGGCCACGCCCACAGCTAACAAAGGATGGTGTTTATTATGTAGGGAGGGAGGCCATCAGGGGCCGCACAACAAGCGGGTGGGCTGAGCAGATGGCTCCCATCAAAGGTATTTGGCCGGTGCTTCTACTTTGGGATCCGGCATGAGCGCATTAGAGAAATCATGAACCTGGGACGTGTCCATACATGCCACTGTCCTTTGCTTCCCATTCAGTGTGTCAGTGGACCCTAGTCATACCATGGTTCCAGCAGGGGGCCCAGCTACAGTAGGCGCAACTGCAGGCTGCTGCTGATTGCATGGCCTGACATGTCATGCCATAGCCTGAAATGGCTTAACATAGCATGGGACGGCTAAGCAAGGACTGACATGGCCCGGGATGATCAGGCACGGTCTGATATGGCCTGACATGAGCCAACGTACCTTCAAGAATATCTCCTCGGCACCGGGACGTATCTTGCGGCCAGCACGTGGGCCTGCCTCTCCATCAGCCATTAGCAGTGACGGGAAGCAGGTGGTGTGCATGGCCATGGCAGTGTCCCTGAGAACCGCGCGCATGTTGCTGAGCTTCAGGTTGCACATGGCTCGATTGTTGAGCGTCTGGCCTGGGAGTAGTCAAAGCAGGAACAGGGAGAAAACATTGGTTGGCATCAGTAAACCAGCAGGGGGACGGGCTGAGCAGAGCTTAGGGGGGAGGGGGCGACTAAAGGGAGGCGTACTGTGGGGAGTTCTGCTTAGAAATCACCTGACCCAATAAATGCACATATTGGAGTGGAATAAGGCAGTGTCACCTTTTGGCTGAGCATGTGACATGCAAACTAATTGTGACTTCTTCGGGCGTGAGAACAGGTGAAGGGTTAGCATTGGTGGCTGCTTGGGGATGGCCCACCATCCCAGCACCCAGCATCGTGCGCAAAACGGCATGGGGTCCATCAAAGTAGCATTTATAATCGCGAGCGAGCCCAGACGTATTTTTAGCTGCATGGCACATTGGCTTAAGGCACCGACATGCAGTATGCCTGTACCGTCCATATCCTTCCGCCCAGGTCCAGGCTCCTAGCACACCTAAGACATTGAACAACTCGTTGACGTTGGGAATGCCGCCAGCAGCAGCCTGCATCCAACCGCGGTGGCAAATTATCTTTTCCGTCATGTCGTCAGTCAAGTGTGTGGAATAGGCCGCGATCGCGCCGATATAGTCCTCCGCGCTGAATAGCTTGTTACCCGCATTCTTGGCTTCAGTCACTGATTCGCACATCATTTTCGCCCTAAGTAGGTCCTGCACCGGGACTGCATGTCTTGGTTGCGCCTGCCTCAGCGGCACCGGCAGCGGCATCTGATGAGTTTATCTCAACGGGTGTCTTAAATGAGATAAAGTATTTTTCAACCAAAGTGCAGGACGCAGTGCGCTTCGGATCTCCCCCGGCTTCGGATACACATCAGATAATACATCACGGCGTACAGGGCGGGTCACATGTATCGACACGCTTTAGGGGTACTGAGGTCTGACCCGCCGTCCCAACCTGGTTCACACGAACAGTACCAACTGCCATTTAAGGTAATCTCTCTAGGAACTGCCTCGATCGACCTGGTGTGTTGCTACATCGTCAAGTGCTGTAATCAGCTTGCCATACACGGTTTATTGAGGCATGTTGGGGTATCATTTGAATCCGAATGACAGTTGGATGCCAAAAACTGTCCCGTTGAGTACCAAACCTGCGGCGGCTGAGCCTGAAAAGTGGCTAAAAACCGGTTCACCTGAAGTGGGTGTAGGTGGGGCATAGACGGAGGCATTGCCACCATCCCTAGGTCATTTGGCCAATCCAACATGCAAATATGGCCTTCCATGTGGCCCACATCAGGGCTGTCTTTCATGGATTGGAATTCACTCCAAACCTGTATGATTGCTATGATTTCTGGTGATTCAGAGAGCCTGAGAGTAGCTCATTAAGACTGCCCAGTCAATTTGTGCACCATTCCCCACTCCCGAGGCTGCAAAATTGGGGCAAAGGTGGCTTGTCAGGAAGCCATGCCCCTTGCCCCATGCAGCCCCTCAGCCATGCAAGCTCCCATATCACTGTCACTGATTTCCAGAATTCATTAATTCAGGTATCCACTCTTTAAGCAAGACTTCTCGTTTACAAGATTTTTCGGTAACCTGTTTTTTAGCTTCGCTAATGGTTTGTTGGGGTCCAAATGCAGACACCAATGCGGGTCCATAAAATAATTTATTTGGATAGCTTTTAAATGAATTTGAGATTGTTTCAGTACCTATAAAGAAAATTATAAAGTATAGATGATCCATTACTTTATATTCGTGATTTTAATAATTTAAAATCACTAAACACATTTTAAAATATAATTATCAAAAAAAAGATAAAAACTTAGTAAACTACGTTTACAACTTTTTATAAAAAGAGTAGTTATTACTTATTAAAAAAGATATCTAACTTTTTTATTTAAGGCCTGTGAAACAGGGGAATTACAGATATTTTTTAAGGGGGAAGTCCCTGCAAAATCATATTTTTTTGTTTTGCTTGGGACCCTTTTGCCTGGGGTCCCCCCCCTTCCTCTTTCTCGGGACATAAGATTACCCTGCATGGTTCTCTTTCTTAACACATCTTGATTTGCATGTCCTTTATTCCAGGCCCCCCTTCTTATCTGAGCTGAGCCAGCCAGATCTGCCGAGGACTGGTTTTGCGAGAGGATGGGAAAAAACAGCACTGGTGGTTTCAGAGCCACAACCCTAGGCTTTACATCAGGTAATACTTCAGCTATGGAGGCCAACACTGCAATATAACATCATCAAAAAATTATAGGCAGGACCCTCAGCATGGCCAAGTTATCTCAAAACATAAATTTATTGGAGCTGGTGATTCTGTCAAGTGGACTCCTGAAGCCCATTGTGTTTGCGTTTGACTATCTCAAGGGGCAGTTGGTGCCTACCAGTATTAGTGCACTGCTAGCAATCAGTTTGGAGCACAGTCAATGTGTAACTGATATCAAGTCATGACCTAACCTCCTTGCACCGCTGGGCCTGTCCATGTTTTGACGATACATATGACCCGCCCTGTACGGCCCTGGGGTCTGGTGAAGCAAGCCCTACTGTTTTGGGCCGCCCAAGGCCCCGCCTCCAAACAGCCCCAAAAGGTGGTATAGCGCACATTACCGTACATGTAAAGTGATCAAAAACGCAATTTACTTAGGCCTGAATTCATTCCAGGCCGGGACTGGTGTGAAGCAAGCATGGCTGCATGGCAGCAAGCAGGGTTACACAGTACGGCCGTACCGTAGCGTACCGTTTATCCGTATCTTACCGCTTGACCGTACTTCTGAACAGTTGGGCGCCCACGCGGCCGAGCTTTGAGCGGGCCCAGAGGTGTCATGTTATTGACACATGATTACGGGCTTACAGCCGACGACAGGCGTCGTGCCGGCGCCCGGTGCGCACTAGGAGGGTGTCAACTGTCAATGTCAATGACATAACACCCTCGGGCTATGCTGCAAAGGGTCGGCCACATGGGCGCCCTGTTTGGTAACTTTGGAAGTGATGAAAAGAGGGTGCATGCTTGCGAACGTCAAAATTTCGGATGCGGCTCATTCCGGCCAGATCAGCCAACACTAGGGGACGGCGCAATGGTCAGCGGCACGAGACATGCCCATACCAACGACGCAGGGCCGTATGCAAGCAAGGGGAGACGGTGAACATGCATGTTCATTGTTCAGGAAGCCCTCCATACTAACCTCCAGCTGGCAGAGGGGACCTCAAAGATCCTGCCACTGAACACAAGTCTGCGGCCGCCTACCGCACCTGGTTTTAGTCGGGCGCCGTGCAGGCGTAGGCCAGGGGCCGCACCAACTGAAAGGAGTGTGCTTGCTTGCGCATGCACTTGAGGTTGCGGCTCGGCGCCGTCAGCACGGCTAACACTTGAGGACGGCGCAGTGGTCAGCAACGTGACATGCGGTGTTGGGCTAGGGGAGACGGCGACCATGTGCAGGACGTAATGCCGTAATCCCTTTAGTTAGGCGCCCACGCGGCCGAGCCTTATTTAAGCATGGCCCAGAGGTGAAACGTCATTGACTAACCTCCTGCTGTGTTCCAATGCCCATGCAGAATCTACAAGAAAATACGGGAGCAAGGGGGGACAGGATCCATGGATGACGCCGCAGGTTTTTCCTTACTATACAAACCGATTCCTACTTTCCTCCCAACTCTTCCGTTAGGTGCCCACGCGGCCGAGCATTTTTTGAGCAGGGCGCAGAGGTGTAACGTCAACGGGCAGCGAGCTGTAAGCGAACCTTCATACTTGTCCAGAAGGGTGTTACCAAGGGGTTACGCGACGCATCACTCGGGAATTGTCAGCTGTTTTCGCTTGTATTCGATGCAATTGGGATATTTTCGGTACCGAGCGAGTGCGCGCGTTGATCACATGATCACATTTATCTCTACCGTTCGTGAACGGCTCGCGACGGCTAGCGACAATGAGACTCCCATGTGTAACCTTTTCACCTTTTACGTCAGGACAAGCCTCGAGAGTGCCAAGGCGAGCGCTCTGCTTCATAGACTGGTAAAACGTTTTGTATTAAGTATTTTTGAACTCTCAAACTTCGTCCGAGGTGACAAAGGGAACCTCGGCATGTCGTTGGCCTATGGACCATCCCCAGGTGTTCGAATTCGCCACGCCAGCAGGTCGCCAGCCGCATCAAATATATTTGTTTCGGTTAAATAAAGAGAATTTCATCCATATTCGGCCAAGCCCAGAAAATTTTGTTGATCCGCCCCTCGTAATAACCACTATTATTCCCCACAAGAACACGTTAAACAAGTGTGCCCCACATCGAACATGTGTGCCCCACATCGAACAAGTGCACCCCACTGCCAGCCCACCGGACCACACTTTCCACACCGCGCACCCTAATCTAATACGGCCCACATGTAATACGGTGTCGTATTAGCTATATTAGCTAATACGGCCCACAGCTAATACGACACCGTATTACATGTGGGCCGTATTAGATTAGGGTGCGCGGTGTGAAAGCTAAGTGTGGTCATCATACATCCACCAATCCTTGTTTACCCGATCTACCCTTTCTCTGCCCCGGGGAAGCAGAAAGCTAGCATCCAGATCCTCTGCACGTATTTCAGACGTAGACAGCTGCCCTGCATTATTGTAACTTGCTATCTCGTTTGCCATTTATTCCATTCGAAAGCGCCATCACGCACCAGCGGCGGGTACAGCATCCGCTAGCTAGCTAGCTAGCCATGGATGACGACAAGAGCTTTAAGAGCTTTGCCGCCGTGTGGCAATCGCGCCTGCTAGTGCCTTTGGCTGACGTACGACTGTTTCTACCATCATAACTTGCGTTGGCCTACGCAAGCTTGTCGGTGAGAATGGAGGGAGGGGAGGGAGGGAGAGGACGGAGAGACGGGTGTGTTGCTAGTGTTGCACAGTGCCCGAATAAGCCATCGTTTCTGGCAGCGATGCATCGTACCGGGCTTTCATTGCACCTGTGCAGAATCTGCAGATCTTCGACAAGGATCAGGAGAGTTGGCGAATTCTGCAGCTGGATGTTACTAGACCTGGGGCCCGTTCACATTGGGGGTGATCCGAGCCAAAAGTGGGCACCGTACAGAATTCTGAGATGATCCTAACTAGATCCACACTAGAGGCGCGAGTTGGGCGACTGTTAGCCGTTGTACTTTGTGTACATCTAGGATCATTTCAGAAACGACCTCCCGAGGTAGTGTTGAGAAATGAGCCAAATGATCCTGCCACGCTGGCTGCCACGCTGGCTCGGTTCAGGGTTTACGCAAACTCAAACTAGGTCGATTACGTGCATTCTTGTCTCATTCGTTTACATGGTTGTTATATTTTAACGAGTGTGATTAAACAAAATGTTTGATCGAGGTGGAACCATGCTGGACATTGTCAAAATGGAAAGTCTCGGTCAGTACGATCTCTGGTACAAGCTCGAGATCCCTGAGCGATTTCTCTTGCGTTCACAGCAGCATTGACAAGCGCGCCACGACGATCGTGTTGTGCTCGCAACAGAAGTTGGCTGTGAACTCGTCTGTGGCTGGCGGATTCCTGCAAGTAGCTGAAACTGGCGAGAAAGTGGGCAAAAATGATCCTATCTAGTTCCACACTTGGGCCCCAAATGATCCCAACGACTGGATTGGAGCCAATGTGAACGGGCCCCTGGATTGAGGGATTCTACATCTCAGCTGATATGCCGTATTGCCGTGGTGTCAGTTCGTGATACTGTTTCGTGAGTGAATCGACGGCACCCACCCCATCTTGCACACACGTACGCTTAGGCTGTGTTTCCATTGGAGTTTCAGGTGTGCAGTCGGGCTGGTCGGTTTTGTTCGGTCCGCGCCAAGGTTTAAGCCCGAGGTGGAGACCACCACAGAGAAATCCGGCCTTCGTTTCCATTGCATGTCCGGGGTAGCCGATTCGCATTCAAGAACCTCGCAGGCTAAGATTTTCGAAATGTCGCAGCATTCCTTGGTAGTTGTTAAGCCGCGTTTGTTGTGCTGCTGCAAAACGAATCGCGCTATCGGCTTGTCCATGCGTCGTGGCATTGTGCGCAGCTGGCAACGCTCTTTTGAAATTTCTGCACCTATGTAGCTTGAACACGTAGATCAAAGCAACCAGTGGTGCTTACGTATACTATTGCTTTATTTCGGTTCAGTCGCGCATGCTGCAACGCAACGACGGGGTAGAAAATCGTCACGTGGCCTTCCATGTGCCGGGATGGACAGCGAGTCGACTTCCATCGAACCAGCAGAGTTTATCAGCGGTATGAATACAGGAGAACGAGCACAGGGCTCAACAAACAAGGCTGCGAAGTATTGTCCAGCTGGCGTTTGGGGTGGATGTCACCCAAACTCACTTCGGGTCTCGGACCCGAAGGCTGTGTTTCCATTGGCTGTTTTGACGTCGGGGTGGGTTGCCAGCTAGGCGCCAGCTGAGCCACCCCGACGAAAACGTTTCCATTGGACGTCGAAACACGACCGGCATTAATACAGTCGACGGTTGGTTTCCCAGACTCATCTGCCCAAACTTACCCAAATCCACTTCGGGTCCGAGACCCAAAGTGAGTTTGGGTGACATCCACCCCAAACGCCAGCTGGACAATACTTCGCAGCCTTGTTTTTTGAACCCTGTGCTCATTCTCCTGTGTTCATACCGCTGATAAACTCTGATGGTTCGATGGAAGTCGACTGGCTGTCCCGGCACATGGAAGGCCACGTGACGATTTTCTACACCGTCGTTGCGTTGCAGCATGCGCGACTGAACCGAAATAAAGCAATAGTATACGTAAGCACCACTGGTTGCTTTGATCTACGTGTTCAAGCTACATAGGTGCAGAAATTTCAAAAGAGCGTTGCCAGCTGCGCACAATGCCACGACGCATGGACAAGCCGATAGCGCGATTCGTTTTGCAGCAGCACAACAAACGCGACTTAATAACTACCAAGGAATGCTGCGACATTTCGAAAATCTTAGCCTGCGAGGTTCTTGAATGCGAATCGGCTACCCCGGACATGCAATGGAAACGAAGGCCGGATTTTTCTGTGGTGATCTCCACCTCGGGCTTAAACCTTGGCGCGGACCGAACAAAACCGACCTGCCCGACTGCTCACCTCAAACTCCAATGGAAACACAGCCGAAGTGTATTTGGGTAAGTTTGGGCAGATGAGTCTGGGAAACCAACCGTCGACTGTATTAATGCCGGTCGTGTTTCGACGTCCAATGGAAACGTTTTCGTCGGGGTGGCACAGCTGGCGCCTAGCTGGCAACCCACCCCGACGTCAAAACAGCCAATGGAAACACAGCCTTACCGCCGTACTTCAAAGAAATCCACGCCGTATTAGCTTTATATTTCTTTATTTCCATTCTTCTTATTTCTCTCACTCTCTGACGGCGCCCTCAATCGGCCCGCTCAGCATCTGGTTTCCCTGCCGTACCTCCTCGAAAGCCGCTGCACGCTTGTTTGTGGATTGCCCTCTCTCTTTCAGCTCTGCTGAACAAACTTGAACATTCTCTAGGAATTCAAAGTTTGAAGGTTAGAGGACACAGTTCCATCGCTGCATACATGTACGTGGGGCCTCAGGACTTTATTCCCTCCCCCCCTAGGCATAAATGGCATAATGGCATTATGGTGGCCTAATGGCATAATGGTGGCGCGGAGCAGCTATCAGCCAACAGCGGTGGCAGCCAACAGCAAGTAGCAGCTAGCAGCTAGCAGCGACAGCAGCCATTAGCGGCAGCAGCAGCAGCAGCAGCAGCAGCAGCAGCGGCAGTAGCCAGCAGAATCAGTAGTAGCAGTAGTAGCAGCAACAGTCAGCAGAAACAGCAGCAGCAGTCAACAGTAGCAGCAGTAGCAGCCAAAGCCATCCGCCGCCGCCGCCGCCGCCGCCGTAGCAGCAGTACCACCCCAGTAGCGCCATGCCCCAGCTTCAACGATCTGTGACCAGTGCCGTGCACCGGTCAGCAGGCCACACCGTCTGGGTAGATGAAGCCAGGGCCAGCGGCCTCGTTGCTCCCAGCCCCGAGCGCCTGGACATGCCAGTGCCTGAGTGCGGCGTCAGTCTCAGCTTCATCCACTGGCTACTGCATCGCTGCCTACGCACCCTACCCAAGGGCGGGAGCACAGCCACCTTCGTCTCGGACGCCATCCTGCCTCTTACAGCAGGCGGCAGCAACGGCAAATGCAGGTCAGGCACCGCTACGGGTGTGTCAGCCTCACATTGGCAGCCATGCTGAATTCGCCATGCAGTTGAACGCAGCTGAGAGCTACCACAGTGCTAGCGCAGCACTAGATTTGCCGGTGAACGACCGGGTGTTGCGCTAACTTTCGACAAGCAGTCCAATAGCTGATGCTGATATAGCTGACACCACCCACACGCATAGTTTGCCCCTCGCAAACATTCCCGCGACTGCATTTCCAGCCGGCAGACCTGGCTCGAGCTCGCTGCAACACCTATACAGCTGCAACCCCGCTTGCAACACGTACAGCATCACCACCCCTTGCAACCCCTGCAAACCCTTGCAACCCCTGCAACACCATCCCTTGCAACCCCTTGCAACCCCTGCAACACCATCCCTGCATGCAACATCTAAAGCATTGTCCCATCTTGCTGCACCCGTCCCCCCCTCTCAGGCTGTTTGATATCATCCCCAAACAGTACACAGGCCCACCCTCCTACTACGTCGCGCATGCATGGGGGGCGCCGCTGATATCCATGCTGCAACAACTTCTGTTACACCTGGGGACACCAGGTGAGCTTCAGTGTAGCCCAGTGTTTTGATGTTCAGTTCCAACATGGGTCCATTGCAATTTGCACCATGGATCCCATGCAAGAGGCACCGTGCGCACCATGCAAGAGGCACCAAGCTTTCCATGCACGAGGCACCATGCGCCCCATGCAACAGACAGCGTGCATCCCATGCAATAGGCAGCATGTATCCCATGTGAGGGGAGCCATGCCTCCCACGAAACGGGCACCCTATGTCTTATGAAAAAGGCAGCATACGTTCTTTGTAAAGGGCAGCATGCATCCCATGCAATAAGCAGCATGTATCCCATGCAACGGGCACCATGTACCTCATGCAACGGGAACCATGTGAGCCATCCACTAGGCTGCATGGTTCCATGTAACGTGCTGCATGTGTCCCATGCAACATGCTGCATGCGTCTCATTCAACGGGCACCCTGCATGCCATGCAATGGGCACCATGAATCGCATGCATCGCATGCAAGGGGCACTTGTGTCCCATGCAATGGGTACAATGTGTCCTGTGCAACGGATAACATGCGTCCCTTGCAACCAGAACAATACATATTTTGAAACAGGTTGCATGCATACCATGCAAGCAGCATATGCCCCATGCAACGGGCACCCTGCGTCCTGTGAAACGGGCACCCTGCATAGCATGCAAGGGGCACCTGTGCCTCTTGAAACGGTAACCAAGTATCCCATGCAACAACTCCCATGCAACGGACACCATGCGTCCCATGCAAGAGGCACCCTGCACCTTGTGCAAGGGGCCTCTGTGTCCCATGCAATGGGTACCATGCGCCCCATGTAAAGGGCACCCTGAATCTCGGGCAAGGGGTACCTGCGTCCCATGCAACCGGCACCATGCGTCCCATGCAACGCGCAGTATGCGTCCGATGCAGCATGCACCTCAACCCTGCTCCCACCATGCACCTAGCAGTTATCCTAACAACGGCCTCTAACATGGCTCGAGACCAGGCAACTTACATGGTTCCTGCACTTATGTTGCTTCTGCCCACCCTGCGCTCCGCCCTGAGCTCCCACACGCCCGACATTTTTGATGTTCAAGAATGCCTCTGACAATGCCGTACTTTCACTGATTTCAGACTTTGATGAACAGATGAAAGCGGGCGGCAGTGTGTCTGGCGGGCAAGTGTACGTTTGGATCGACTTCATCGCTGTCAACCAGCATCCCCAGTTCAACGCGAGCGCCAGCCTGGCTCTGGTGAAGGAGGTGCTGACCACGCATTGCCAACGCGGTACGTGCCTTGACTAAACCCTTAACCCTAAACCCAGTTCAACGCGAGCGCCAGCCTGGCTCTGGTGAAGGAGGTGCTGACCACGCATTGCCAATGCGGCACGTGCCTGGACTAAACCCTTACCCTAAACCGTTTAACCTAAACCCTTAAACCTAAACCCAGTTCAACGCGAGCGCCAGCCTGGCTCTGGTGAAGGAGGTGCTGACCACGCATTGCCAAAGCGGTACGTGCCTGGACTAAACCCTTAACCCTAAACCCAGTTCAACGCGGGCGCCAGCCTGGCTCTGGTGAAGGAGGTGCTGACCATGCATTGCCAAAGCGGTACGTGCCTGGACTAAACCCTTAACCCTAAACCCAGTCCTCCGCGAGCGCCAGCCTGGCTCTGGTGAAGGAGGTGCTGACCACGCATTGCCAACGCGGTACGTGCCTTGACTAAACCCTTAACCCTAAACCTTTCAACCTAAACCCTTAACCCTTAACCCATTTCAACGCGAGGGCCAGCCTGGCTCTGATGAAGGAGGTGCATCGCCAACGTGGTGCGTGCCTGAAATTGACCCTTGAGTCCTTTTCCCTTTCCCCTTCCCCCTTCCCCCTGAACCCTAAGCCCGTGACTTGTGGTAGATACCTGAGGACCAGTGTCGTGCCAATAGGCTTCAGAAAATGTGTTCAAAAATAACAGCTTAACAGTTCTGTCCCGGTTTTGTCAAAGTATCTGGACTTGCCTTGTCTTCGTGGTGGCTAAAGGTCAGCTACAGAGCTCAGCTACAGAGCTCGGCTACAAAACTCAGATACAAAGCTCGGCATCATGAAAGACCCTGTTCCTGCTTCCTCCTTTGATGGCCCGTGTCCACAAGTCCTAAGCCATGCACCCTTAAGTAAAATAAACACGGTGCTTCTCTGGAGAGATCTTTGAGGGTGGGGGGGATACAGGTATGCTGCTGCTGCCTCCCCTCATGGCCCGGGTTTACAAGCCCTGAGCCCTTAACCCTAAACTGAAACACAGTGCATCTTTGGAGAGATCTTTGAGCGTTGGGGGGGGGGTGCATGTATGTTCCTGCTGCCTCCCCTCATGGCCCGGGTCTACAACCCTTAGCCCTTAACCCTAAACTGAAACACAGTGCATCTTTGGAGAGATCTTTGAGCGTTGGGGGGGGGTGCATGTATGTTCCTGCTGCCTCCCCTCATGGCCCGGGTCTACAAGCCCTGAGCCCTTAACCCTAAACTGAAACACAGTGCTTCTCTAGAGAGATTGAGCGTTGGGGGGGG
The DNA here is from genome assembly GCA_037349105.1 of Limnomonas spitsbergensis. Lineage (NCBI taxonomy): Eukaryota > Viridiplantae > Chlorophyta > Chlorophyceae > Chlamydomonadales > Limnomonas > Limnomonas spitsbergensis. Next base: position 1,048,803 of record JAYJMM010000072.1, on the reverse strand, counting down.
GGGGGGGATACAGGTAAGCTTCTGATGACTCAGTTCCCTGCCCTTTGGAAAGAAGCCATTGGGTACGCGATAGATGTCTAGACATTTAAGGTCAAATACCTAGTGCTGAATCTGTGGACACCCCAATGATCAAGTCTACAGAATTTCGATGGGGGGATTAAAATCTGCTCCTCCTGACTTGCTTCCTGGCCGTTTCGAAATATGCCAAAATGTCCCCCAGTAGATGTGAAGACGCTTTAGGGAAGGCATGTAGTGCTCAATCTGAGGGAAACCTGTATGATTCGCTCCACTATGTTTCGAAATAAATCCTTTGGGTGCCTGGTGGATGTGCAGATGCTTTAAGGGAAACACTTAGAGCTGGATCCGAGGAAACCTGTGTGATTCATTCTACAATATTGCCTTGCTCACCTGCTGCCTGAGCGTCCACTTGCAACTCTGTAGCTTGCAAGAACGGCTGCATGCATGGCATGGAGCATGCATGCATGGACTGCTGCATGCGTGCATGGGAGGGTGTTGTGTATGGGAAGATGCTTTGCAGGGGCAGCTGATGCCTGGGCATCAGCATCAGGATATTGATATCTAATTATTTGTCATACAAGTTGGGTATAAAGATGGTAACGGCGCGGACGCGGCCTAGGCCCATGCCGCGCTGTTTCCTTAACCCTCACGCCCTTGCGGGGCGTAGTTTTCTTTCTTTATTCTGGGTATAAAGGCCCCCAGCTGTCCCCTCTGCCTGCTGCCTCCAGGCATGATTGCTATCATAGTCTCATAGATTACCAACTGCTAATCCTTAACCCTGACCTGAACCCTCAACTCTCGACCCTCAATCCTCAACTCTCAACCCTTAACTCTCAACTCTCAACTCTCAACTCTCAACTCTCAAATCTCAACTCTCAAATCTCAACTCTCAACTCTCAATTCTCAACTCTCAACTCTCAACTCTCAACTCTCAACTCTCAACTCTCAACTCTCAACTCTCAACTCTCAACTCTCAACTCTCAACTCTCAACTCTCAACTCTCAACCCTTAACCCTCATCCTTCAGCCCTCGACCCTCAGTCCTCAACCATCAACTCTCGAACCTCAACCCTCAACCCTCAACCCTCAACCCTCAACCCTCAACCCTCAACCCTCAACCCTCAACCCTCAACCCTCAACCCTGCCTTCAGGCATGGTTGCCATCATTGATGATGATCTACTGGCCCTGTCGAGGACTTGGTGCCTGTATGAGATGTGGTGAGTGGGAATCTAGATATGAGATACAGCGAGTGAGGATCTAAGCTTGAGATCTAAGATCCAGCCTGGCTTAATATCTGGTGCTTTCAAGATAAGCCATCCCCTCTTTGTGTGTTGGGTTGTGTTCACAGAGTTGCATAAGTGACTCGTTGACCATGGTTCTGCTTCTCGTAGCATGGTTCATTGACCCGGATAAGAAAAGCTTATTCACAAAGCAACCTCCTGCCAGGCTCACTTCCCATCCATGCATACATGCGGCCTCCCCTCATCTACCAATGCCCTATGCACACATGTACTAATGTACCCATGCACCATGGACTTATATACCCATACACCCATTCACCCATTCACCCCATGAACTTCCTTAATCCCATGGACATATGCACCCATGCACCCATGCCATGCACCCATGCGCCCTCTTCTCATGCCCCATGCACCCATGCACCCATGCCATGCACCCATGCGCGCTCTTCTCATGCCCCATGCACCCATGCACCCATGCACCCATGCACCCTTCTCCCGTGCACCCATGTCCCCTCCTCCTGCTTGCTTGACAGGACGTGTGTCCACGAGACTGATGTGACCCATCTCAGGGTCTGCCTCACAAGTAAGTGCAACGCATGTTCAGGGAAGCAGTGTGTAAGAGATACTAGGTGTCCAGGAGCACCAGTATATATAGTATCTCTTACACAGTGTCTGCAGCAGGCACTCCGGCAGGTGCTCTGGGAAGCAGTGCCTAGACAGACATGTACTGCTGTTAAGGAAATATACTCTGGAGCTGGGAAATAGAGTCTGAGGCAGGCAGGTGCCCTTAGGGATAGAGTATGAGGCAGGCAGGTGCCCTTAGGGATAGAGCCTGAGACAGGCATGTAGCGGTAGCTTGGAAATCTAATCTGGTGCAGGCAGGGCCCCTGGTGCTGGCAAGCACCCTCGTGTCGGCATGCGCCCACCCGCTCAGGGCTACGCTGGCTCCCCACTGGGGCCTAACCCCACCAGATGCCTACTGGGGTATACCCCCAGTCCCCACCCTCACTGCTAAATCTGAGGCCCTGACTTCAATTGTTACGTTCAGCCGGATTGCCTTTGGGGGATATTTGTGGTTCGTTGCAGGGTGTACACATCTGGACCCTTACCTGTACTGCGTACAGCCATCTTGCATTTGGATTTGGCAGGATAGTGTGGGGTAAAAGGCAGAGTGTGCGCATCTGTACCCTAACCTGAGCTGCGTACAGCCAGCTTGCATTTGGAGGATAGTGTGGGGTACAAGGCAGATGGTACACCTCTGGACCGTAAGCTGTACTTTGGTGTACAGGTAGCTTGCATGTGGAGGACATTATGCGGTACGAGGCTGAGTGTACGCATCTGGACTTGGTGGGCTGTACGGAATCAACTAAGCCTGAGGATAAGATACGCATGGTGTCTGAGGTGAGGATTTAGATTTGAGAGGTGAGGGTTTATATTTGAGAGGTGAGGGTTTAGATTTGAGAGGTGAGAGTTTAGATTTCAGTGGCGAAGGTTCAGGTTTCAGAGGTATGGGTTTAGATTTCATAAGTGAGGTATCACATTTCAATGGTGTGGATTTATATCACTGAGTTAGGATTGAGATTACAGATAATGATTCAGATCTAAGAGGCAAGGTTTAGGATTTTGAAGTCAAGGGTGTAGGTCTCAGAGGTTGGGGGGTTCAGATTTTAGAGGTGAGGCTTAAGGGTTCAAGGTCACGTCACTCTTTCTCGAAAATGTCGAATTTATTGAAGGCTTGAGTTCAAACGCTCTATCTCTCTTTCTCGTAAGGGTGGACGGAGATGGGGAGAGGTGGAAGAGGGACAGGAGTCTAGATGAGGCATGAAAATTGGGGAGGAGAGGGTCAGGAACAGTCTCACATCCACACTTTCCATGAGTGCCTGAACTTGCCCTTTACCTCGACCCTGTGTCCACCCTTTTTGTGCTTAAATTTGCCCCCATGCCCTCAACCCTAACCCCCCACCCTTTCCCCCAGGTGCGTTCCTGTATGGGTCAGAGGACGGTGCAGGATGGGCTGCTTGTGTGTGCTTGTTTGTGCTGTGCTTGTCTATGCTTTTGTGTGTGTGCTATGTGCCTGTGTGTGTGTGCTTGTGTGCATCTGAATAACACCTTCCGCTAAACCAAATATCGACACTATACCCTGAATCCAAAGCCTCCCTCCCAGGTGAGGCCCTCCACTGGTCTAAGGGCGATGCTGGGCAGCCGACCAGCTTAACCTAGAAGAACCCTAAACCCTGCATTCCCACACTTTTCTTCACATTGGCGCAGACATGTTCCTCCACTGGGCTGAGGGCGATGCAGGATGGGTTACGAGACGCCCTGCTGATATCCGCCTAAATTAAAAACAGTTTAATCATTTTAACCCTCAACCCTTACACTCTGCCCTGTATCCCCACACACGCACACAGGTGCGCTCCTCCACTGGGCTGAGGGCGATGCAGGATGGGTTACGAGACGCCCTGCTGATATTCGCCTAAATTAAAAACATTTTAATCATTTTAACCCTCAACCCTTACACTCTGCCCTGTATCCCCACACACGTACACAGGTGCGCTCCTCCACTGGGCTGAGGGCGATGCAGGATGGGTTACGAGACGCACTGCTGGTATCCGCTCGGGCCTGCCTGCAGTGGGGACACCGCCTGCCCGACCAGGCGGCGTACTGCCTGTACCTTCTAGAGGTGAGGTGTTAGCGTACTGCCTGTACCCTCTAGAGGTGAGGTGGCAGCATAGTGCCTGTACCTGGTAGAGTTGACGTGAAAGCATACGGCCTAGACCTTACAGCGGCAAAGGCACTGTGTACTGCCTGCAATTTCCTAAGATGAGATGATGTTTACTGCATGTGTCGTATATCAGTGTTTTTGTAGCGTACTGCCTTACCCATACTACCTCGCAGCGGTGAGGTGATAGTGTACTGCCTGTACCTTACAGAGGGGAGGTGATAGTGTACTGCCTGTACTTAACACCAGCGTGGTGGCACCTTAGATCAAAGGGCAATGTGAAATCTTGCACCTTCTTTTTTGCTGCCCCCTACCCTGTCGCGTCGCCTAGTCAACACCATTTTTGACACCCCCCACTGCATGACGGCTGGTCTTTCTCCCCCCCCCCTTGTCACATTTCGCAATCAACACCTTCCCCACCCCCATGCTATATTCTGCCCGTGCGTCCAGGCTGGGGCGCTCTGTCTCCTGCAGTATGCACTGCACTCAATCCCGGGTATGGAGGATGGCGGCGAGGGATTCACCTACATCATGTGAGTCTGCATGGTTCAGGGTCTAGGCTTGGGTCGATATGTCTAGGTATAGGGCACCTGGGCCACGGCCCAGGGCCTAGGGCAACTGGGCCAGGGCAAATGATGTGAGTCTGTAGGGTTTAGGGTCTAGGTTTAGGTTGATATGTCTAGGTCTAGGGCACCTGGGCTAGGGCTTCAATAAAATCGTGTGAGTGTGCTGGGTTAAAGCTCAGGCTGTGGCTGTAAACTCTTGGACCAGCAGATGGCCCTGAAACCTTGATCTACACCACAGAATGTCGTAAACGGGCTATCCTTCGTCGGGATAGAAATGCTATGGGCTGAGCGGCACCTCACACCTTATGCTCCGGCAAAACGCAGTCTTTTCTTTTTCTAGATCTATCTCCCCAAAGGACAGGAAACGGTTGGACAGACTCGCAGCAGGAAATCACAACGCTTGAACCCTGAACCATGAATCATGAATCATGAACCATGAACCATGAACCATGAACCATGAACCATGAACCATGAACCATGAACCATGAACCATGAACCATGAACCATGAACCATGAACCATGAACCATGAACCATGAACCATGAACCATGAACCATGAACCATGAACCATGAACCATGAACCATGAACCTTGAACCTTGTATGGCAATTGCAGGAAACTGTTGGACCAGCGAATGGCGCGGAGTAATTTCAATGTGATGCCGACGCTGATCAGCGTAGAGGTGTTCATCTTTGTGCTGGACAAGGCCGGTGAGGACCCTTTGCGCTAAACCCTTAACCCTTAGTCCTCATCACTAAACCCTCATGGCCGGTGAGGACCCTTTGCACTAAACCCTTAACCCTTAGTCCTCATCACTAAACCCTCATGGCCGGTGATACCTTTTGCGCTTAACCCTTTACCCTTAGTCCTCATCACTAAACCCTCATGGCCGGTGAGGACCCTTTGCACTAAACCCTTAACCCTTAGTCCTCATCACTAAACCCTCATGGCCGGTGAGGACCCTTTGCACTAAGCCCTTAACCCTTAGTCCTCATCACTAAACCCTCATGGCTGGTGAGGACCCTTTGCACTAAACCCTTAACCCTTAGTCCTCATCACTAAACCCTCATGGCCGGTGAGGACCCTTTGCGCTAAACCCTTAACCCTTAGCCCTCATCACTAAACCCTTATGGCCGGTGAGGGCCCTTTGCACTAAATCCTTAACCCTTAGTCTTCATCACTAAACCCTCATGGCCGGTGAGGACCCTTTGCACTAAACCCTTAACCCTTAGTCCTCATCACTAAACCCTCATGGCCGGTGAGGACCCTTTGCGCTAAACCCTTAACCCTTGGTCCTCATCACTAAACCCTCATGGCCGGTGAGGACCCTTTGCACTTAACCCTTAACCCTTAGTCCTCATCACTAAACCCTCATGGCCGATGAGGACCCTGTACCCTAAAACCTGAGCTCTTCACTTTCAACACTAAACCCTCATGACAATGGGGTCCCATCACTGACCAGCATGGAAGTGTTCTTGTCCTGGTTATGACCAATGAGAACCCTTAACCTTGAACACTAATCACTCGACTCTGATCACTTCACCCTAATAACAATGGGGTTCCGACATTTACCACCATCAGTGTGTTTGTTCTTGTCCTGGTCATAACCGTTGAGAACCTTTTGACCCCAACCCTAAACACTGAATTCCCATCACTAAACCCTAAACCCTAATAACAATGGGGTCTACTGTCTACACACTGGTCAGCCTCAACGTGTTTGTCTTCGCCCTGGACATGTCCAGTGAGGAACCCTTTACCCTAAACCCTAAACATCTCTCATCACGAAACCCTCGTAAAAATGGTGTCCCGACAATGATCGGCGTCGGCGTAATTGTCTTCGCTCTGGACATAGCCGCGGTGAGGACCCTGAAGAGCCCTTACCCAAAACAGGTTACCTTGAACCTTGAACCTTGGGCACTTAACCCTAAAAACAATAAACACTACAGTGTAGACAAAACCAAAGCAACTGATGACGACGCGATGACGGCACTGATCCGCCGGGACGTGTTTCTCTCCACTCTAGACATGGCCAGTGAGGACCCTTTACCCTAAACCCTGCACACTCAGCTCTTGTCACTGAACCCTGAGGACAATGGGGTATAGGCACTGATGAGCCAGGACATGGCCAGTGAGAACCCCAAATCCTTAACCCTAAACACTCAGCTATAATCACTGAACCCCCAAGGAAGATGGGGTGTAGGCACTGATGAGCCAGGACATGGCCAGTGAGAACCCCAAATCCTTAACCCTAAACACTCAGCTATAATCACTGAACCCCCAAGGAAGATGGGGTGTAGGCACTGATGAGCCAGGACATGTTTGTCTTCACTCTGAATACGGCCGGTGAAGACCCTGAGGCACCTACTTCCAAACCCTACACCTTCAACCTTCGACAGTAAAAAAACGACACAACTCATGGCGATGCGGTGCTGACACTGATTAGCATCGGTATTTCGTTTTCGATTTTTACTTACCCGCGAAAACCCCCCGGGCCCTCAACCCTGCTTATGGCAGGGTAGGGACCATTAACCCTAACCAGAATCCCTTTACCCTACACCCTTCTTCCTGAACCCGTTTTACCCTAACCAGAAACCCTTTGCCCTATCCCCCTGAACCCTCAACCTCAACCCCAAAACCGCAATTATTGCAGGCTTTGAGCGGGACGAGGCGGATAGCATCTTCATGACGCTGGGTGGCGGCAAGGATGTGACCAAGGAGGCCTTCAAGCGGTGGTGGCTGGAGGACAACCACGTGAGTGCTCAATCACACGAGGGCACTCAGACACATGCACACACACATAGTCACATACGCACACACACAGGCAAGCATGTCTGCACACATGTGAGCAAGCAAGTACGCATGCAAGCAAGCACACACACGCATGCATGCATGCAAGCAAGTGTCTATAGTCACTAAACAAATGCTTGATCAGCAGTTTGGAGGCGTTCAACAACTGTAACAACAACTGATCCGCCCTGAACCAGAAACACTGAACCCTGATGTATGACACTTGCCCCCCGCAGGCCGGCCCGCAGATCAAGGTGTCTGCTGTGCTCTCTATCTCCCCATGTGCCACTCGCTTTGTCAACCAAACCTTGTACCCTGAACCCTGAACCCTGAACCCTGAACCCTGAACCCTGAACCCTGAACCCTGAACCCTGAACCCTGAACCCCGAACCTCGAACCCCAAACTCTGAACCAACCCTGAACCCTGAACCCTGAACCCTGAACCCTGAACCGTAATCCCCAACCCCGCTGGCCGGCCCGCAGATCAAGGCGCCAGCAGTGCTAACAACGGAGTCGCTGTCGGCTAACCTGGTGTCCATGCAAGACATCCTAGAGCGGGGGGGCCTGCCTGATCTAGCAGACAAGCTGGCAAAGTGAGAGTTAAGGGTTTTGGTATTGATGCAATGTATTCGCAAGTGTGGGTGGGGGGGGGGGGGCTGTGTGAATTGGCAGAGAAGCTGGTCTCTTGGCAGCGGGAGGCTCAGGGTTTAGGTCCACGTTTTGAAATTGAGGGGGGCGCTGCCTGATCTAGCAGGCAAGCTGAAAAAGTGATTGTTGAGGGTCTTGGTGTCGATGCATGGTATTCTCAAGTTGGGGGTTGGGGCTGCTGGACCTGGCGAACAAGCGGGTAAGGTGAGAGTCTGGGGGTCAGGGTTCAGGTTACGGTTTTGAAACGGAGGGGGGAGGCTGTCTGATCTTGCAGACAAGCTGGCCAAGGTAGGGTTCAAGGATGGGTTTTTAGGGTTCTGGTGTCGATGCAAGACGTCCACAAGCAGGCAGGCCTGCCGGACGGACACAGCAGACAAGCTGGTCAGGGGGGACTAGAGGGCTTTGGGGGTTAGTTTTCAGTTGTTATGTAGTGTGTGTGTGGGTGGGGGGGGCTGTCTGACCTGGCAGACAGGCTGGTCAGGTGGGAGTGAAGGGCTTAGGGTTCAGGTCCCAGATGTTATTTAGTATAGAGGGAGGCCTGTCTGAACCAGCAAACAAGCTGGTCAGGGGGGAAATTAGGGCGTAGGGTCTGGATTTTTGTTGTATCAGACAAGCTGACCTAGGGAGCGCCCGCTGAAACCCTAAACCCTAAACCCTGCATCATGTTTTGTAACACAAAATGAGCCTGTCTGTCCTTGTTGCCGGTCAGGCAAAATGACGGAATGAGGGTCTAGGGTTTTAGTAGGGTCCTGCTCTTGTTGTGCAGGGGAGGGGCTGCCGGACCTGGCAAGTAAGCTGGCCATGGGAGGGCGTGAGTTGAATGTCCTGGTTTAGGGTTGAGGGCCGGCTCTTACGAAGCGGGGGGTATCTGCCGGATCTAAATCGTGGATTGTGGGCGCAGATCTGAAGTATGGACCAAGAGGGTGGATCCGAATCCTGAAATGAAGGCTCAGATGTGAACCCTGAAACCTGGGCACAGATCCCAAATCCCGGAACCTGGGTGTAGGTCTGAACACTGGAATCCGGGTTCGGATCTGTAACCTGAAAGTTAGGCGTAGATCTAACATGTGGGATCTGGTCGCATGCACGTGACGCCGCTGGTCTCCGGAGCGCCCATCCTGCCTCTAGGGTATTGCTGTAGATCCAAACTCTGAGATCTTGGGGGCAATTTGAGATACGGGCTCTAGATCTGAGATATGGCCTCTAAACGCTGATCGCAGCGCCTGCACCAGGAGCCCAATCCTACCTCTAGATAAAAACACGGAAATTTGACGGGAAATTTGAGATCTGGGCACAGATCTGAGATCCGGGCGCAGGTATCAGATCTAAGATCTGGATTGAACGCAGGGCTTGCACCAAGAGCGCGGCGCTGCTGGCACCTGGAGAGCCCATCCTTCCGCCCACTCTGTGGGGGAGCTGGCAGGCGCTCGCTGATAAGGTCTCGTTCAAGCTGCGTGACAAGGACTACAAGGCGGCTGTGGCCCTCCTGTGAGTGGTTAGAGGTGGCTGGTACAGGTTTAGTGGTTAGAGGTGGTTGGTAAAGGTTAGTGGGAGTGCCCGCAGGCAAGGTCTCTTTCAAGCTGTGGGACAAGGGCTACCAGGCGGCCGTGGTGCCCTGCTGGTGGTGGTGGTTGGAGGTTTCTGGTGATGGGTAGCGGTTGGTTGGCCCAGATTTCGAGGGCAGCACATCATTTAAATGCGCTACACAAGCTTCAAGGCGGCGGTGGCCATGCTGTGAGTGGTAAGAGGTGGTTGGTGTTGGTTGGTAGTGCTTGGTGGTAGCGTTCATGGGCAAGATTCTGTTCAAGCTGTGAGATAAGAACTTCAGAGCGGCATTGCCCATGCTGTGAGAGGTTAGGTGGTCGGTGTTGGTCACTTGGTGTTGATGATTGAGCCTCTGCTCAAGTCGAGTTTCTGCCATGGCTTGGTTCTGTTGCTGAAAGAAAGAAAGAAAGAAAGAAAGAAAGCTACGCCCGTGGGGGGCGTGAGAGTTCAGGAAACAGCGCAGCCTGGGTTTTACTCCCTAGCCTAGTTTAGGGTTTCCTAGTTTTAGGGTTTAGGGTTTAGAATTTCCTGGTTTACGGTTAGACGGTTGCTGATGTTCTTGTTGCGGCAGCTGTTACTGCTGCAGCGGTTGCTGTTGTTTATTTTTTGCTGTAACTGTTGCTGTTGTTGCTTGCTGTTGTTGTTATTGCTGCAGCTGTCGCTGTTGTTCCTTGCTGTTGTTGTTGCTTGCTGCTGCTGTTGTTGTTGCTGCTGCTGTTGATGCTTGCTGATGTTGCAGCTGCTGATGTTGTTACTGCTGCAGCTGTTGCTGATTTTGCTTGCTGATGTTCCTGGGCATTAGATGCCATTGTTTCAGCTGTTGCTGATGCCGCTCATGTTGTCCCGTTGTTGTTATTGCTTCCTGCCCCTAGGCGCGAGTTTCTGCTGGGAAATGGCTCCATGCTAAGTGTGGATGTCATGGGCATGATTCGTCCCAACCTCGCGGACTCAAAAGAGGTGGCAGAGGTCAGTACTGAAATTACATAAAACTAAATTTATAATTAATTTAGAGCCTCGACATTTTGAGATGTACGCGCCGCCTCAGAACACGGCGCCCTGCATTAATGCCCGTGCCCGTGCCCGTATTCACGTTTGCGCCCTGGCCTGCGCCTGTATTATGTGACAGGCGGTATGTCTCCTGCCCTCACTTCTCTCCTGCCATTCCTTCCTTCCTCCCTCCCTTCACTCCTAAACCCTCTCTCCCTCCCTCCCTCCCTCCCTTCCTCCCTCGTTCCTAGGATCCCGAGAGATGAGTCGCCCCCCCCTTCTGCCCCGCCTCAGCCTTCAACCCTTGACCCTATGACATAAAACCTACTTCCTGCCCCTCCCCCTACTCCCTGGATGGATATCCAGCCTGTCTCCCCCATCTGTTCATGATCTCCCTCCCGTCCTCTCTCTCGCTCTCCCCTCGCTCGCTCGCCACAAAGCTTGAGCCGTACAAAAAGTATTGCCGTCTGCTCGGGCCCGAGCTACCAATGATGCCCCACCTACAGAGCCAGGGGCGCTTGTCCCACGCGTAGTGCACTACCCTGTCCCCCGTAACCTCGAAAACTCAACCCACCAGCCCTGCCATAACCCCTATCCCCCTACCACCCCTTGCCCTAAGCTGCGTTGTTTCCTTAACCTCCACGCCCTAATAGGGCATAGCTTTCTTTCTTTCTTACCCCCCCCCTTCCGCGTTCCGTCCTGCCAGGCTCTTCCCAGGTATATGGAGATGTTTGTCAACCTGATGCGGACGCAAGCCAACAACGCCTATTACTGCGAGCACTTTGCAATCCTGTCCAAGCACTATCGGGACGCCAGAGTAAGTCAAATGAGCAATGTCCCTTACCGTAGGTGGTGTGATGCTTAACACACGAGGCTGAATCAGGGCGCAGGCCAACAGCATGTACTGCTACGAACACGCACTTAATAATTCCGATCAAGCGCTACAGAGACGTCAGAGGAGGTTGTACGTGCATGGGGCCTAAGGCTTCCTTAGGCGGTGAATTTGTAAGCCCGAATTAGGGTGCAGGTGAATAGCGAACACTTGAATAATCCCGGTCAAGCTCTACAGGGATGCCAGGGTAGGTTTAGGTCGAGAAAAGTTCATATGAGCGAGGTCCCGAAGGTGGTGTGATGCTTGGAAGGGCTTAATATGGAATGCTGGACAGCAATACAGCAACACAAGCGCTACAGGGATGCCAGGGTAGGTCATATGAGGGATGTCCCGAAGGTGGTGTGATGCCTAACTTGTTGAAGAGCCTAGAGTGGGTCGCTGGACAGCAAGATACCAGTATAGTACTGCGAGCAATCCAGGCAGCGAGTATATTCATGTTCATTCCATATTGAAATATCATACGCTATCACCATATGTACGAATCTCTATACCCATATTATGACTCATGCCAAGCACTTCCGAGACGCCATAGTAGGTCGGATGCACGAGGGGCTTCTGGCTTCCTGTGGTGGTTCACTCGGAGGTCTAGAATGGTACGTATCTGAGCAATATCTACTGCCAGCAGCCGGGGGGGAAATGTCTGTAGTGCTTTGGCCATTTATCCTGGCCAAAGAGTATAAGACTGGCTAAAAGTGTAAGGGATGCACCTGGGGTGCATTTTTGTAAGGGCTGCTAGGCTGCTTAGGCACCCCTGGGCCCCTTCGGGGGAAAATATGGCCTAATCGAGCTCAATCCTAGTTTAGGGTTCAGGGTTTTTGGTTGAAGCTTTGTTTAGGGTAAAGGGTATGAAGTCGAGGCGACGGGGCTTTTTGGACCAGGCCATCCCAGGCTTGCATTGGGCCGGCAACCTGCGGGTACATCAGGTTTGCCGGATAATCCGCGAGATATCCGTCCAACCAGGAAGTCTTTTCAGGGGGGATGGGACGAGGGCATCGAGCCTGAATTGCTGCTGTCATGTAGCTGAATTGTAGCTGAAGCACGACACTGATCTCCAAGGGCATGCAGCCTGACACCGAAGGCTGCTGTCTGTATCTATGTCTGATACAGACAGCAGCCTGTACAAGTGTGCACCACACAAAAATAAATGAACTGGAAGCAGATGACACAAATAAATGTAGTGGTACCATACCGGTATGGAAAAAGAAAACGAAATCAAAGCTGTGTGAGGTCGTGATTTTGCATAAGGAGAAAGTATTGGTAGCAGTTGTTGTTTTTACTGACAGCATCAGCAGATGTTTGTAATGTAGAGGAGAGGCCAAGCGAATGAAGCTGAGGGCACAGGCCACGAGACTCAGTGGGGCGATTTCCTGTATTGTTGCTCTTCTGTATGTCTTCCACCCTTCATGTACTTCTTCTGTCCTCCTTGTACTTCATGTACTTTTGCTGTCCTGCCTGTCCTTCATGTAATTTCATGCCCTCCCTGTACTTCGTGCAGACTCAAGCCGCCATCAGATACGGCACAGACCCCAAACAGCAGAGTGGGGGATATCATCGGGGCGTGGCAGCCGCCATGCAGGATCAGGTGTGGGATGTGAACAGGGTTGACCAGGTGTGGGGTGTGAATAGCTGGGACTAGGTGTGGGGTTTGAATAGGGGATACCATCGGGTGTGTGGTAGCCACCATGCAGGACCAGGTGTGGGGTGTGAACAGGGATGACCAGGTGTGGGGTGTGAATAGCTGGGACTAGGTGTGGGGTTTGAACAGGGGATACCATCGGGTGTGTGGTAGCCACCATGCAGGACCAGGTGTGGGGTGTGAACAGGGATGATCAGGTGTGGGGTGTGAATAGCTGGGACTAGGTGTGGGGTTTGAATAGGGGATACCATCGGGTGTGTGGTAGCCACCATGCAGGACCAGGTGTGGGGTGTGAACAGGGAGAACATATAGGGTGTGAACAGACAGGACCAGGTGTGGGGTGTGAACAGGGGGGGTCAGGTGAGGGGTGTGAAAACTGAACAGGGAGGAGCATGTGTGGGGTGTGAACAGGGAGGACGAAAACTCTCTGGCATTTTGAACGAGTGGCTGCCGAAGAAAAACAAATGCCGCTGTTGAGCATCTTGGGCCCTTTCTTACAGCCTGTACCTCATTGTTTTTCTTCTTCTTCAGGGTTTGGGTCAAGTTGACTAGGGTTTCATCCCTCCTTCTACTTTAGGGTTGAGAATTCCATGATCCCTCCTAGACCCGTGTTTCCCATTAACCTTGGCCTCTGCCCTATTCAGATCCAGATCCAGATCCCCAGATCCCATGCCTTTCTTATCCACCCACCCAATTGATGACTTACCACCCAGATCTAGGTCACCACCTTTCCACGCGGTTGTCCTCCACGCCTTATTTTGATATTTGTATGATCTAGATCCTGATCCAGGTGACCTGTTTTGTACATGTTTCCTTCTCTGTACACCCCTTTTAAGCAGATCTGGATCCAGACTACCCACTTTCCACGTGTTTCCTTCCCTGCCTGTTTTATTGATGCAATTGCATATCTAGATCCAGACCTTCCGCTTTCAACGTGTTTTCACTGCCTACTCCCCTTCCCACTGTGGACGTATTTTAGATCCAAATCGAGACGTCCATACTTACCCCCCCCCCCCCTCTTTTGACATATTTCAGGAGCGACATGTGATCATTCGCGACATGATCTCCCTCAAACACGGAAGCACCCACCCAGTCACCGGGGCCTACATCACTGAGGTGTGCTCATATATTTTGGGGTAAGGGCTTAAGGCTCAGTGTTGACGGTTTAGGTTTAAACCTGATGCATTAAACATGGAAGCAACCGCCCCGGCACCGGGGCGTATGTGACTGTGGTCCGTTCATAGTCCTAGGCTCCATGGCTGAGGGTTCAGGCTGGTACATAAAGCCCCGGCATAACTCGCCCTGTCTCCGGGGCCTACATTACCGAGGTGTGGTCATTGGCTCATGGTTTAAGGGCTTGGGGCTATGACTGGTACCTCACACCTCCAACATCCCCCTCGTCACCCGGACCGAAGTCATGGAGGTGCGTCCAGTCCCGTTGATAGATCTAGGCTTCAGGACTTAGGGTTCAGCCTGAGCTACCTCCAACATGACGGTACCCTGCCGTGTCACCGGGCTTATATCACCGAGGTGTGTGTGGTTGAGCTTGCGTGCACATAAATGTAATGTAATTCTGCTCACTTTCAGTCCCGTTGATAGACCTAGGCTTCAGGGCTAACAGTTATATAGGTTTAGAACAGTGCATGCCCCCTGGCTTAGGGCTATACGGGTGAATCCTGCTCACTTTAAGGCTGAATAAGGCACTTCAGGCACTCCCTCGAGTACCGCAAATGACCCACAGTTACAAATTCCCTCACCACTGAGGTGTGTGCTTCGGTAAGTGACCTGTGTGTGTGTGTGAATGTTGCTTTAGCTTAGCCCCAAATTGTATGGTATTACTTGATCATGGTATTACTTGATCATGGTATTACTTGATCATGGTATTACTTGATCATGGTATTACTTGATCATGGTATTACTTGATCATGGTATTACTTGATCATGGTATTACTTGATCATGGTATTACTTGATCATGGTATTACTTGATCATGGCAGCACCCACCCCATCAGTAGGGCCTGTCTCAGGGGTGTGCGCAAATGGGTCAGGTTATGGCGTCTCTGTGGGGTCAGGGTCAGGGTCTCTGTGGTGTCGGGTCAGGGTCTGGGTCAGGGTCAGAGTCAAGGTCTAGGTGGTTGTCTCGACCTGGGCCACGTACAGTCACTGAGGTGCAAGACATGGTGAGTGTTCGTGTGTGTGTGTGTGTGTGTGTGTGTGTGTGTGTGTGTGTGTGCGTACGTGCGGATCCTGTTTTAGGGCTTGGACAAAATATGGTACTGAAAGCCCCAAGCATGGCAACACCCATCCCGGCATCGGTGCCTATGTCACTGAGGTGTGTGATGAAAATGCGGATAGACGGCATGCCCTGAACCCTGAAAGATGAACCCTGAAACTATGAAATATGAAACCTTATCAAGCTCACAGATGAAAGCCCAACGAAGCTAACCACTCTGACCACTCTAATCACCCGAAATGACGGCTGATCAGGCTGAGATCATGATGTTGTCCATGAGCTTGAAGTCAACGGGCCCCAAGGAGAAGAAGCCACCTGGTCAAAGTCCAACCACCCTTACCACCATAACCACCTAACCATCTTAACCACCCTAACCACCCCATGATCAGGATGACATCATGTTGTCATCTATGAGCGCCTAACTGTCAGGTCCCAACGAGAAGAAGGACCCTGATCAAAGGCCTACCGTCCTAACCACCATAACCACCTAACCACCCTAACCACTCTAACCAACCCCTGATCAGACTGAGACCATGTTTTCGTCTGTGAGGGCCAAACCGACGGATCTCAACGAGAAGAAACAACCTGATCAAAGACCAACCGCCCTAACCACCCTTCCCACCTAACCATCTTAACCACCCTAACCACCCTCTGATCAGGCCAAAATCATGTTGTCAGATATGTTTTAGAAACGGTTTTAAAAATGTGTTTAATACCGGTATATTTGGCACAGCTCGTAAATGTGAGCTCGTAGACGACGGGTCCCAACGAGAAGAAGCTCGCCGATCCAAGTTTAATCACCTTGACCACTCTATCCACCCTAACCACCCTAACCACCCCCTGATCAGGCTGAGATCATGTTGTCATCTATGAGCTCCAAGCCGACGGGTCCCTACGAGAAGAAACTGGCCGATCAAACGCACAGCATGGCCTCCAAGTACATGCGTGCCGGCAGCGTGCAGCAGACCAAAATCGCCGCCATGGCCGGGCCGCCGCCATTCAGCCCGCGCGTCACGCGCAAGAGCGCCACCGGGGAAGGCGGCTCCGTGCTGCTCAGCCTCGGGCCGGAGGCTGAGGCTTTTGCTCGGAGCTTGGAGGCCGAGGCGGCGGCCGAGGCGGCGGAGGCCTTGGGGTGGGACCCGCGGCGCAGGAGCGTGGACGAGCCTGGCGGCAGTGGCACGGCCGACGGGCCGATGCGCTCGATGGCCAAGTGCAGGAGCAGGCGGCATGTGCCGGCGTCACTCATGGCGTTCAACGTGTCCTCGTTCGATCAGGTGTGTGAGTGGGTGGGACACTGGTGTGGAAGTGGGAAAGGGGGAATACCGTAAGGCAGGCTGGCGGGCTGGTGGGAGGGAGCGAATGTGGGCAGGTAGGAGGGAGCGAATATGGGCAGGTGGAGAGAGCGAATATGGGGGGCCAAAAAGGCGGCCAAGCGGGCGGGGTGGGGGGCACGCACGAATTCAGGCGGCGAGGCAGGCGGGAAAGGGTCGGGTAAGTGGGCAGGATGGAAGGTGGGGAAGAAGAGCGGGAGGGAAGAGAAAACTGGCGGGAGGGAAGGGGTCAGGCAATAGCCTATGGGGCGGTCCAGAAGGCAGGAGGGCGGGAATGTCAGCGGGCAGAAAGGCGCATGGGCGGGAAAACAAAATTAGAATTCTGACGTTTTGAAACGCTTCACATTTTGAAACACTTCACATTCATGATAGCTGTGGCAAGTCCTGGAGCTAGTGCCTCAGCTCCACCTAAACCCTAAATCCCAAAACCCTCAAACCTTAACCCTGATCCATAAACCCTACAAGACTTGGTTGCAGGTCCGCAACCAGCGACGCAGCTCCTCCTGGATCCTGAACCCCAAACCCTGAACCCGAAAACTCTTGTTTCTATGACAGGTCCAAAACTAGCCGCACAGCTCCACCTTAACCCTTAACCCTGAACCCTGAACCCTAAACCCTGAACCCTACACACTTTATTGTTGCAGGTCCGGAACGAGCGGCGCAGCTCGACCACCAACCTCGGGGATATCTTAGCCAACTCAAAGTCCGTGACCAGGGGCCCTTCCGAGGGAGGGAACGTCAAGATGGAGCAAGACATCGACCCCGCTTGCGTCCCTTCGGCACATTCGCCCTCACGTGTTCGGATCCTATCGAACGGCTCCGAGACTCAGCCGCGCCAGCCCATCTCAAGCAGCAGCAGTAGCAGCATCGCCCGCGTGGAGGGCGCACCCTCGGTGCTCTCCGGCATGCTGGCGGGCGCGCAACGCCGAGAAAAGCTGCGGCAGCTGGCGAGCATAAAGGTGGCGGCGGCGGCGGACGGCGGCGGCAGCGGCTGGGAGCCTTCGGGCCGACGGCGCGGGCCGGTCAGCGTGCCGTCGCTCAGCGTGCTCATGGCTGCGGGAGCGAGCGGCTCCTCCGACCCCGAGCCGTCGGTGTCCCCGACGACATTGTCTCCCATATTGCTGCTGAGGAAGCCCTCTCTCGCCGCGGTCCCCGACCGGCGCCGGCTGATCGCGATAGCGTCGCGGAGGTACTCGGACGTGAGCGGGGGCGCAGCCGGGAAGCGGCAGTCGGAGAGCACGCTGTCGGACGCCTCGCTGGCTGCCGCCGCCGTCGCCGGTGCGCGGTTCAGGGCCGGCTCGGAGCAGCGGCCGGACGCGCTGAGCGGGCTGGCGCGCCTGCCAGACATTGCGGCACGTGGCGGCGGCGGCGGCGGCAGCCATGGCAGTGGGAGCGATGGGATAGGCAACGCGCTGCCTAGTCCGGACAAGCTAGGCAAGGCTGGGACTGGGAGCCGCTTCAGGAGAGCGTCCATGGAGAACTTGCCCAGAGAGGCAGACCAAAGGTCCTGACCGGAGATACAGATCCAAGATCTTGACCAGAGATGTGGACCCCAGATCTTGACCGGAGACGTAGATCCAGGATCTTGAGCGTACGATAGATCTGGTCTTGATGGTGTGATCCAACTCACACTACCGCATGTCGCGCTGTCCTGCAGCGGGGAGCAGGGCGGGCTTTGTCTCGGGTCTCTCTGAGTATTTTTGAAGGTGCGTGGTCCCTGAAGTGCCAACAAGGGTGCTTTCTGAACCTCTAGGGGCTAAATATGAAATACCGGAAACAAATGATGTGCCTTGTCTCTTACTACATGCGGCGAGGAGCGTGGGGTGCACAGGAAAGGAGAGGCCCTCTCGTGCCTATTGGGGGTTAAGGGTTAAGGGTTTAGGGGGGCATTGGGGGGTGCGAAGGTACAGGCACGTGATTTTGTAATAATCACGGGCACAACGAAACTACGTTCACCGTACAAGAAATCCGATATGTGCAGTAGCCCAAGAGTATTGGCGGGGGTTAAACGTTGTCTTAGTATTGTGGTGGGGTAGTGCTGGAGGTTTGCCTCGTAATTTGAGGCTTATTGCAAGAGGTGCGCTCCAGTCGCAAGGGATGGGGAATCGCTCATGTCTTATTTTGTCCTCTTCTTGCGGAAATAGGAAACATAGCATATCAGTTGGGGTCGGAAAAGGGGGAAGCAATTTCCTGTCCTCCACAAAATGAAACAGTCATTGATTGGAGTTTGGGGAGTATGCAGCGGACTAGTTTCTGCTAGGCTTTGTTTTTTTTCTCTTTTGACTCAGCTTTGGCTGTGCAGGAGCGCAGTACAAAAAGACAAATAATTCACTCGACACCAACCAAGTGGAACGTCTATTTATGACAGGGGGACATCATAAACCAGCTTCAACAGCCTGTGCATTTCCGACATGTTGTTGTTGGCTTTTCCTAATAATCGTTTGCCGTAGATTTCAGTTGTTGATAGCCTTTGTTGGTGGTTTCAGGATGTGCACTCTCGCCAAGTTTGTTTAGGAGGGGCCTTGTCTCTGGCGGCTAGCAAGGGGTGTACTCACACAATATCGATTTAGCTAGTTTGACAGTAAGGTGTTATACCCCCAGCATGGATATTGTTAATTTTGGCGGTCAGCAAGGGGTGTGCTCCCACAACATCTATTCAGCTACTTTTGACAGTGAGCAATGTGTCGTATCCCCGGCATGGATTATGCTAGGTCAGGCGGCCAGCAAGGATGGAGCCCCGCACCATTAATTCAGCTTCCTGTCGGCTCGGGAGGTGGTTTGGAAGCCCTTGCTTGTCAAGTGTTTGGATGGGGCTTATCCACTTTTACTGGGTTGGCAGGCGCTTGGTCGCCCAAGACTGGTGTTTAGCTGGGGCTTATCCACAACAACACTTTCACTGGGCTTAGCAGGCGATTGGTCGCCCATGGCTATTTTATGGTTGGGGCTTATCCACGACATCAATTTCACTGGGATTGGCAGGCCATTGGCCGCCCTAGACTAGTGTTTGATTGGGGCTTATATATCCACAACATCCATTTCATTGGGGTTGGCAGGCGATTGGTCGCCCAATACTAGCGTCTGGTTGGGGCGTTTATCCGACTGCATGAGTGCATGATGGTGAATACCTGCGCCATAGTGTGGTTGGGCGGGACCCAGAAGTCGTACGTCATCGACCTGCGTTCCAGCGTGGTTATACGAGGCCCCAGCGGTTTAAGGTCATTCATCTAGGCCACGGCGTGTTTGATCAGGGCCCCAAGGTGTTCCGCCCCTGACATGCATGAAGGTGAAAGAATCAGAGTAGCATTGCCCAAGACCGGAACTGTACCACATACCGCACCACACCATGAAACTACATTTCACTTTTTTACAGTCCTGAGCAGGTCCAGAGGAGCATCACACATCGAATGATTGGATGCATAGGACAAACGCCCACATACAACCCAACCCAGGCAACAAATAAACTAGATCATCCAGCGAGAACGGTTACCCTCACCGCCCCTTTGGAAAGCAAGCAACACAGCCATGGAAAATCGAGCTGACCTTACGTTGTGATGGCGAATGCCAATCCTGCAAGGGCTGGTAAAGGCATGTATGTTCACTGGGGGAATATGTCCGAGCGCCTTGGTATCAATCAGGCACCTGCCTATGATGAGGCTCCAGTGCTCCACCCCCTCAAGAGCATAAAGGATGTGAAGGTGTCCTGTTTGAATTCTTAAACGATCCCATACAGGGAAAATGTTGAAGTAAGAGAGCATTAAGGAACAGCCACCAATCAGCCAATTGCTGGGAAGATTCAGTGTCAGTAGTCTGGAGAACAGCTGATGTTGCACGGTAGCTGAAAAAGAGCTTATGTCGCACAGTAGCTAAAAACAGCTCACAAAGCTGGAAAACAGATGATGTAGCACGGTAGCTGAAAAACTACTCACAAAGCTGGAAAACAGCAACTAATGCCTACCAATGAATGCCAGGTATGTCATGCCAGCCCTGCACCGGGTATGTCATGTCAGCCCTGCACCGGGTATGTCATGCCAGCCCTGCACCGGGTATGTCATGCCAGCCCGCTGCCTGGTTCTCATCCGTAGATATTGTCGTTATCTCCCGGGGGCGGGGGCGACGATGCGGGCGGCCACTGCGGCTGCCAGCCCTGCACCGGGCATGCCGTGCGGCAGTACACGTTCTTGGAGCGGATGAAGCAGCGGCCGTCGTCGCAACGCGTCGCCGAGGAGCCGCAGCAGTACGGGCTCGCGGTCGTGAACAGGGTCTGATGAGGAGGGGGGGGGAAGGGGATTCAAATAGAGATATTCCGTACCGGGAGGTGTGCGGGATGGTAGAAATTTCAAATTGTTTGGAGGCTGGCACGCTTCAAATGGAGTGTCTAGTGGGGGTGGGGGCACAGTAGGTTAAGAGCAGTCAAATTATAGCATGTGAGTTGACAAAGAAGATCAGTGATTTTCGGTACCCGGAGCTTCAGATTTATTTGTTGATAACTGTCAGACTTAAACCGGTGCTTGTGAGTTCAAATAATTATTATAATGCCCAAACCTCAGGGCCAATTGCCAACCCCAAACCGGACGCGACGGATGCTAAGTGTTTTAGTGCATCCCCCCACCCTCAGGCAGCCTTCATTGTGAGGGAAGCCTCCGCTAGGTGAGGGGACCTCGCTGCTTCTGCTCAGATCACATCTGCAGAGTACCGTTAGACAGGGTCTTGGAGTCAGTGAGCTTTTAATCCCAGCCCCGCTCCCCGCTTGCCCACGACCGGGCTACATAACAGCTAAATAACAACTCACTGGGCAGTCTCCTGGGCAGTTCCCGCAGTGCTCTCCCGCCCATATGTCACAAAAGCCGTCCCCACACGTCGCCTTGGTGATGAGGCACAACGCAGTTTTGGGGCTCGGGGGCGGGGGCGGGGGCGGGGAGTTACGTGTGTTGGGTGGCTGCATGTAGAAGAGGCCGGTCAGGGGCGGAGGTGATGAAGGCGGCGGGGAACGGGGAGAGAGGATGGGAGAAGGTGGAGGACTAGGAGGATTGGTTGTGAAGGCGTTCGGTGGGGAGTTGGGTGGGCGGGGGCTGGGAGGAGGGGAGCTGAAAGGAGGGGAGATGGGGGGAGGGGGGCTGGGAGGAGGGGGGGTTGGGAGGAGGGGGGCTAGGAGGAGGGGGGCTGGGGGGAGGTGGAGGAGAAGGAGGGGGGGATTTGGGGGATGGAGGCAGAGGCGAAGGAGGAGGAGGAGGGCTGGGAGGCGGGGGGGCGGGGGGGGAGGGGGCCTGGGGGGAGGCGGGGAAGGCGGCGGAGAGGGCGGTGGAGGAGAAGGGGGAGGCGGAGGGGAGGGGGGGGGGAGGGGAATAGGTCACGCCAGGAGTAACATCGCACTCGGAGGGTGCCAAGGAGAAGCGGCAGATGGTGAGCTGGGCACTGACAGATGTGCTGACGGATTTGAACGTGTAGCGGGTCATGGTGTAGGTGGTGTCGTCGTAGCTCTGCCCGGCAGAGAGGGTCGACTGCGACCAGGGTTCAGGGTTCGAGGTTCAGGGCTTAAAGGTCAGGGATTAGAGTTAAGTGTTAAGGGTTCAGTGTTAGGTTTTGTAATTACCGTTTTCAATTCTGTACCAGTACCCTCATCCTTCAACCTTATTTATTTTCCCTTTTCAACTCTGTACCAGTACCCTCATCCTTCTTTATTTACTCTTTTCAACCCTGTACCAGTACCCTTATCCTTTTCAACCTTGCACCCCAAACCCTCAACCTGTTTTATTGCACATATCGTGGCTTTGAAAGTCCTTCCCACTGAAAAAGGACTGCCCTTGCGGCCACCTCAGTCTAGCCTGCCACCTCCAGGCTGGGAGGTGGAATCTGCCATCTGCCACCTCCCATCTTCTACATTCCAAGAACGGCACGGACGTGGCTGGAGGCCCAGGCTGCGCTGTTTCCTTAACTCTCACGCCTCCCACGGGGCGTCGCTTTCTTTCTTTCTTTAGCAACAGGGTAGGGTCCGCTTCGAAAGGCCGCCTTCAGCGCATGCCATGTTGTACCATGCTGATTTATTTCCAGTGATGCTATGCTGGTAGCGAGCCTATAACAGGAACCAGATAGTCGACAGTTTTTGACAAGGCTGAGAATCCAAAGGGATTCTGCCATTGGGGAATAGGTCCCCCCCTCTCTCCTTCTCAACTTCTTTCTTTCTTCCATCTTCTAAATTGCAGTGCTTCTGTGCTGGTACCTAGCGACACATCCGGTCGTTTATATTGCCCTAAATCAGTTTGCGGGAACCCTTCTCGTCAACATGTTTTCGACGCTCCGCTGGACAGTCATCATTGAATACAGATCCAAGGGAGAGAAAACCAAAAATGCCACCCTTTGCTCAAAATAACACTTCACCCTCAACCCTCAACCGCAGCTTCAAAAAAATCGACCCCTCACCCCCCACCTACCTGAAGGAAGGTTTTGTACGAGCTGACGATCTTCTGCGTGCCTTGGAACAGGTGGATTGTCACTTTGTTATTATATGTACTAACCAGGCCATAGTCTCCGGACACGGGAGCCCTGAGGGGGATTGCAGGGAGCGAGCGATAATATCGAGAGTAGGTTAAGCCTAAACCCTAAACCAGGTCATAGTCCAAGGTCACAGGGTTCCTGGTTGAGGGGGAGTGCAGGGAGCGAGCGATAATATTGCACATCTTTTTGAACCTAGGTAAACCCTCAACCCTAAACCAGGCCATAGTCTCCAGACACGGGAGCCCTGGAGGGGAAATGCAGGGAGCGAGCGTCAAGGCCGTGTACATTTTAAGACCTAGGTTGACCATTTACCCTAAACCCTGAACCAGGTCATAGTCCAAGGAAACAGGGCCCCTGCTGGAGATGGAGTACAGGGAGCGAGCGTTACGATTTTCGAGCCTAGATGAACCTCATCTAGGATTTAGTTCCTAGTTTGGACACACCTGAAGCTGACGTAGAGAGGGTTCACCTAATTTGCAGTCCCAGGCATCCAGCAGGGCATGGTATTCAATTGGGATCGGGATGGGATGTTGTATGCAAAGAGCAGAGACCACACCTGAAGCTGACGTAGAGAGGGTTCACGCCGTTGCAGTCCCTGACACCCAGCTGACAAAGGTCTAAACTTAGGGGGGTCGGGTTGGGATGTTGTATGCAAAGAGCAGAGACCACACCTGAAGCTGACGCAGAGAGGGTTCACGCCGTAGAAGTCTCCGACACCCAGCTGGCAAAGGTCTAAACTTAGGGGGATCGGGTTAAAATGTTGTATGCAAAGAGCAGAGACCACACCTGAAACTGACGTAGAGAGGGTTCACGCCGTAGATAGAAGTCTCTGACACCCAGCTGGCAAAGGTTTAAACTTAGAGGGGTCGGGTTGGAATGTTGTACGCAAAGAGCAGAGACCACACCTGAAGCTGACGCAGAGAGGGTTCACGCCGAAGAAGTCCCCGACACCCAGCTGGCAAAGGTCTAAACTTAGGGGGGTCGGGTTGGAATGTTGTACGCAAGGAGCAGAGACCACACCTGAAGCTGACGCAGAGAGGGTTCACGCCGTAGATAGAAGTCTCCGACACCCAGCTGGCAAAGGTCTAAACTAAGGGGGATCGGGTCGAAATGTTGTATGCAAAGAGCAGAGACCACACCTGAAGCTGACGTAGAGAGGGTTCACGCCGTTTGTCGTCCCGGTCATCCAGGTCGGAACGATCTTGACGAAGTGGGTGTCGTTGGTGGCAAGCGCAGGGAGGGTAAAGGTCCGGGTGTTGGAGACGCCTGCAAGCGGTCAGGAGGGTTTAGGGTTCAGGCATTAGGGTCTAGGCCCGGGTTTGAAGGAGGTGCATGGACAAGGCACATGAGGCATCTGTTATGAGGCATGAGGCATGAGGGTGAAGGTGTTGGAGATGCCTGCAAGAGCTTAGGAGGGTGGAGGGTTTAGGATTAAGACATGAGGCATGAGGGTGAATGTCCGGGCTTGAAGGCGTATGCACAAGGCACATCAGGCAGCTGCTGTGTGGCAAGAGGCAAGAGGCATGAGAATTGAGGGTCTGGCGTTAGAGACGCGTGCAAGAGGTAGGGTTTAGGGCTTAGGGTCTAGGCACACGAGTTTAGGCCCGGGTATGGTGACACATGGACAAGGCACATAAGGCCTCTATTATGAGGCATGAGGCATGAGGGTGAAGGTCAGGGTGTTGGAGATGCCTGCAAGAGGTTAGGAGGGTGGAGGGTGGAGGCATGAAGCATGAGGCTTTAACTTGCATACTTAAATAAGATATTTCAGATTTAGGATCTCGAAAGGAAAAGCATATCCCCTTTCCCCTATTTAGGATCCCTGTTTGCCGGCCGCTGGGCGGCCTACTGAAGTTGGACTTGTAGCTGAAAAAGCAGCACTGAGTCTGTGGTCTGTCTGCCCTCCTGCGCTCACCTGCGGAAAGGCTGCTTCCGTCCAATGTCGCGATGGCCTTGGCCCAGCCTAACCACCAGTTGTGGGGGGCGTTGTGGCAGCGCACTCCTGGGTAGCTTCCCATCGGGGAGGAAAAGTCGCCATACTCCTACGGAGGAAGGGGCAGGAAGGTGGGCGATTGGCAGTTGGTGTGATGTTGGTGGGCAGTTGGAGGGTAGTTGGTGGACAGTTGGAGGGTGTGTGGCTTGCCATGGGGGAGGAGAAGTCGCCATACTCCTACAGAGGAAGGGGCAGGAGGGTGGGCGATGGGCAGTTGGTGTGATGTTGGTGGGCGGTTGGAGGTAGTTGAAGGGCAGTTGGAGGGTGTGTGGCTTCCCATGGGGGAGGAGAAGTCGCCATACTCCTACAGAGGAAGGGGCAGGGGGGTGGGCCATGGGCAGTTGGTGTGCAGTTGGTGTGCAGTTGGTGAAATTTGGTGGGCATTGGAGGGCGGGTAGCTCCCCATTAGAGAGGAGGAGTCACCATACTCCTACCGAGGTGGGAGCAGGAGGCTGAGCAATGGGCAGTTGGTGGGCTGTCGGAGAGTAGTGTTTAGACAAAGTGAGGGGAGGTAGCTCCACGTCAGGAGCGAGAAGTTGCCATACTTCTTATGAGGAAGGAGCAGGCTGGTCTGTGGTGGGGGTAGAGGCAGTTAAAGGGCAGTTGCAGGGCAGTTAGAGGGCCGTTGCGGGGCAGTTGGAGGGCAGGTAGGTTCCGATTGGGAACGAGAATTCGCCAAACTCCTATTGACGAGGGAGCAGGTGGTTGGGCAGGTGAGCGGTGGGCAGTTGATGGGCAGTTGGTGGACAGTCGGCCAGATCTTCGGATCTGGATGCAATCTGGGATGCTGAATCATGGACGCACCAGGTCGCCATTGCTCGCTAGTTGCAGGCCCAGCGTGTGGAAAAGTCAGCTTTCAGATCTTCAGATACGACTTTTCAGATCTTCAGGTACGACTTTTCAGATCTTCGGATCTGGATGCAATCTCCAAATGCTGACTCATGGACTCACCAGGTTGCCCTTGCTGGTGTGTTGGCAGGCCCAGTGTGTGGTCCAGTCAGCTTTTAGATCTTTATATCTGGGATCTCAGATCTTCAAATTTGATGCAGCCTCAGAAGCTGACTCATTGACTCACCATGTTGCCCCTTCTTGTGTGTTGGCAGGCCCAGCGTGTGGCCCAGTCAGCTTTCAGATCTTCAGATCTGGGACCTCAGATCTTCAGATTTAGATGCATTCTCCAAATGCTGACTCATAGACTCACCAGGCCGCCCAAGCTGGCATGTTGCAGGCCTAACGTGTGGCCCAGCTCGTGAAACACCGAGTCAGCTGACATGGCGTACGGTCCCTGTCAAAATAATGTAAAAAATGTCATCCGAGAGATTGCATACCAGGGTGTGAGATGGCGCATGTTCACGGTGAAGATCACGTCAAAAACCGAGTCAGCAGACATTGCGTGGAAATGGCCCTAAAGAAAAAAAGGGAAAAAAAGTGAGGTCTTGCACACCTCCCTAGAAAGAGAAGAAGAATGGTGAGAAGAAAGATGCCACCGCCTGACAAGATCCACGTTTAAAATTTAGGGGTTAAGGTTGTAGATCCTTACAACAAAAAGATAGTCACAGGAAGATCAGGTATAAAAGGCCTCCGAGTATCACACTTTTGTTTATCCACATGCAACACTAGGCTAGGCCAGATCTAGCAGCCTGTAGATCCTGGATGTCCAGATGTATTCAGGATCCGGATCTACGGATTGCACCCCCACCTGCATGTAATCATACCATATGGCACATCCTATGGAGCAAAACCGATATCTAGATCTTCTCTCTAAATAGATAGATCTCCAAAATATCTAGATCTCCTCTCTACATAGATAGATCTCCAAAATATCTAGATCTCCTGTCTAAATAGATAGATCTCCAAAATATCTAGATCTCCTCTTTAAACAGTTTGATCTCCAAAATATCTAGATCTCCTCTCTGA
The DNA here is from genome assembly GCA_037349105.1 of Limnomonas spitsbergensis. Classification (NCBI taxonomy): domain Eukaryota; kingdom Viridiplantae; phylum Chlorophyta; class Chlorophyceae; order Chlamydomonadales; genus Limnomonas; species Limnomonas spitsbergensis. The sequence goes on along the minus strand of JAYJMM010000072.1, from coordinate 1,021,801 downwards.
GTTCCACACCCAGCCACCCCACATCCATCCACTTGCAGTCGAACCCAACTAACTGAGGCGGGGTCTGATCTAGCTGCCTAAAGAACCGGATCTCCAGAGCTGCTCAGGATCTAGATCTAAAGAGTGCACACCCACGTTCATCCACGCGTAGCACTTGGAGCCGCATCCGACAGAGGCGAGCCCCGCAAAGCCACATGGAACGATAAACGGCATGATGAGGATGTGTCGTGAGTACTGGGTGAGGTCGATTTTCAAAACCTGCGAAATAGGCGGTGTGTTGGGTGGGGAGGCGAGTTGTTTTGGGTGGGGAGGCAAGTTGATTTGGGTGGGGAGGCGAGTTGTTTTTAGTTGTTTTGAAGTGTGTGTAGGAGCAATGCGTAGGGGGGGGGGATGGATAAGTATGAGGACGTGACGCGAGAACATTGGGGGGTGCCTTCCCCCCAGCACACACACACACGCACACACATGCATGGCAAAGATCCCAACACACCATCACCCCTGGTCTACCCCCATATCACAAACTTGTGTGCATGGTGAAGATCCTTGCGGACCATAACACCGGGAAAGCACCTGGCCTTCCCCCCAACACACACACACACACACACATATACCGATGCGCTCTGCCAGGACCTTTCAAACAAGGCTAGGTTTGGTTGAATTGATGTGAAGGATGCATATGATGTAACGAAAAGTTAGCTGTGTGCGTACCATATATTTGATTTGCCTTCCCTCGGGCATCAAAACATGAACATTTGTATGCGACCCTCAGGGCAGCATCAAATTTTCGACAAAACCCTAAACTTCCGACAGAAAACTGACGTCCACATTCGATAAGTAGTAATTCATGGATCCCTCAATCCCCCCCAGACTTAAATTATCAGGGAAGGAAGGCAAAGCAAATCTACGGTATAGGACTGAGACCTCAGCCTCCTCACAGTCAGGCCCTCACCCCTTTTACCCCCCTTTGCCCCGCATCCAACTTCCCCTGCCAATCCCCCCTTGAAGGGCCAACCCCTCTCCCTACGCACTGTGGTGAGGTAGAGTTTAGGGTTTAGGGTTAAGGGTTTTCAGATATCAGGGTTCAGGGTTTAGGGTGACCCCCCTCCCAACGCACCGTGGTGAGGTAGTTCTCAGCGAACTCCATCCAGCCATACACCTCGTTGGACCCACAAGTGTCTGCAACAGCACGAGAACAAGAGCGAACAAGATGAATGTTTCAAGCACATGCACGAGCATACACACTATTCCATGCGGACATGCGGGCACTCATTCAAAAGGTGGAGCTTGTACTTAGACGGTAAAGGTTTGTTCCCCCTGGCACCTTCTTGGCTTCCAGGGCGTCCCCCAGCAGTGGACTGTTGTGCATATAGGCAGCCCCCCCAAGGGTGGTCTGTGGCTAGGGCTGGTCTACACCGTTGTGCATTACAGGTCGCCTCCCAAGGGTTTAGGGTGTAGGGTTTAGGGTTTAAGGTTAAGGTCTATGGCTAGGGCTGGTCTATACTGTTGCACACTAAAGGTAGCCCACCCAAAGCACAGCCACAGTCGCAATCACATTTACAAGCACAAATGAAGACCCTTACAGAACGTCACACATGTTCTGAACTCATTACATAGATCCTTTGCAGGCCCCCTTTACAGAGACCCTTTGCAGGCCCCCTTTACAGAGATCCTTTGCAGGCCCTCTTTATAGAGACCCTTTGCAGGCTCCCTTTACAGAGACCCTTTGCAGGCCCCCCTTTACAGAGATCCTTTGCAGGCCCTCTTTATAGAGACCCTTTGCAGGCTCCCTTTACAGAGACCCTTTGCAGGCCCCCCTTTACAGAGACCCTTTGCAGGCCCCCTTTATAGAGACCCTTTGCAGGCCCCCTTTATAGAGACGCTTTGCAGGCCCCCTTTATATAGACCCTTTGCAGGCCCCCTTTACAGAGACCCTTTGCAGGCCCCCCTTTATAGAGACCCTTTGCAGGCCCCCTTTATAGAGACCCTTTGCAGGCCCCCTTTACAGAGACCCTTTGCAGGCCCCCTTTATAGAGACCCTTTGCAGGCCCCCTTTATAGAGACGCTTTGCAGGCCCCCTTTATATAGACCCTTTGCAGGCCCCCTTTACAGAGACCCTTTGCAGGCCCCCTTAACAGGGATCCCTCCTCTCTCCACTTGCAATCCCCCCCCAAAGCCTCAATGCAACGCCCCTATACATAACCCCCCCCCCCCCTTGACCCGCATGCCACCCCTAGAGCCCTAATATAAGTCCCCCCAATAGAGACCCCCCTTGATTCAAATTCCCTCATATATAAAGCCCTTATGTGCCGACCCCTTAACCCTTTGTATAAATCCCCTTCATAGACCCCCGCCCCCCCTGCGTATCACTTTCCCCCCAAGGCACTCCGTAGCTAGTGACGCCACTACATGCCCCCCCCTGTCCCTCCCACGACTGCAACTGTTTTGAAGCCTTGCTAATGATGAAAACTCCCTTTCCTTCCAGTTCCTGTCTCACATGTCCCCCAGGGCACTCCGTAGCTTGTCACGCCACTACAGGGAATGTCCACCTCGAGCTGCACCACCCGGTTGTAGCTGGACGTGAAGGCCAGCTTGTTGTATGAGCAACGGCCGTAAAAGTCCTGAAAGCGGTACAGGGTGGGCAGTACGGTTTTGGAGCTCTGCTCGAAAGGACAGCAACAAGGACAGCATCCGCTGCAAATCAGGATCCTGTATCCCAAGTGCTTCCCCACCGCCCACCCACCATGTCCTCCCCCCCTTCCACCTACCCCTTCTGCCCCCCACCGCCCACCCACCATGTCCTCCCCCCCTTCCACCTACCCCTCCTGCCCCCCCACCGCCCACCCACCATGTCCTCCCCCCCTTCCACCTACCCCTCATGCCCCCCACCGCCCACCCACCATGTCCTTCCCCCCCTTCCACCTACCCCTCCTGCCCCCCACCGCCCACCCACCATGTCCTCCCCCCCCCTTCCACCTACCCCTCCTGCCCCCCCACCGCCCACCCACCATGTCCTCCCCCCCCTTCCACCTACCCCTCCTGCCCCCCACCGCCCACCCACCATGTCCTCCCCCCCCTTCCACCTACCCCTCCTGCCCCCCCCCACCGCCCACCCACCATGTCCTCCCCCCCCTTCCACCTACTCCTCATGCCCCCCACCGCCCACCCACCATGTCCTCCCCCCCTTCCACCTACCCCTCCTGCCCCCCCACCGCCCACCCACCATGTCCTCCCCCCCCTTCCACCTACCCCTCCTGCCTCCCACCGCCCACCCACCGCGTCCTCCCCCCCTTTCACCTACCCCTCCTGCCCCGCCACCGCCCACCCACCATGTCCTCCCCCCCCTTCCACCTACCCCTCCTGCCCCCCACCGCCCACCCACCATGTCCTCCCCCCCCTTCCACCTATTCCTCCTGCCCCCCCACCGTCCACCCACCATGTCCTCCCCCCACTTTCACCTACCCCTCCTGCCCCCCCATAGCCCACCCACCATGTCCTCCCCCCCCTCCCACCTACCCCTCCTGCCCCCCCACCGCCCACCCACCATGTCCTCCCCCCCTTCCACCTACCCCTCCTGCCCCCCACTGCCCACCCACCATGTCCTCCCCCCCCTTCCACCTACCCCTCCTGCCCCCCCACCGTCCACCCACCATGTCCTCCCCCCACTTTCACCTACCCCTCCTGCCCCCCCACAGCCCACCCACCATGTCCTCCCCCCCCTTCCACCTACCCCTCCTGCCCCCCCACCGCCCACCCACCATGTCCTCCCCCCCCGTCCACCTATCCCTCCTGCCCCCCACCCACCACCCACCATGTCCTCCCCCCCTTCCACCTACCCCTCCTGCCCCCCCACCGCCCACCCACCATGTCCTCCCCCCCGTCCACCTACCCCTCCTGCCCTCCACCGCCCACCCACCATATCCTCCCCCCCCTTCCACCTACCCCTCCTGCCCCCCACCCCCCACCCACCATGTCCTCCCCCCCTTCCACCTACCCCTCCTGCCCCCCACCGCCCACCCACCATGTCCTCCCCCCCTTCCACCTACCCCTCCTGCCCCCCACCGCCCACCCACCATGTCCTCCCCCCCCTTCCACCTACCCCTCCTCCCCCCCCTTCCACCTATTCCTCCTGCCCCCCCACCGCCCACCTACCCCTCCTCCCCCCTCTTCCGCCTACCCCTCCTGCCCCCCACCGCCCACCCACCATGTCCTCCCCCCCCTTCCACCTATCCCTCCTGCCCCCCCACCGCCCACCCACCATGTCCTCCCCCCCCTTCCACCTACCCCTCCTGCCCCCCACCGCCCACCCACCGCGTCCCCCCCCCCCCTTCCACCTACCCCTCCTGCCCCCCACCACCCACCCACTGCGTCCTCCCCCCCCTTCCACCTACCCCTCCTGCCCCCCCACCGCCCCCCCACCGTGTCCTCCCCCCCCTTCCACCTACCCCTCCTGCCTCCCACCGCCCACCCACCGCGTCCTCCCCCCCTTTCACCTACCCCTCCTGCCCACCACCGCCCACCCACCATGTCCCCCCCCCCGTTTCACCTACCCCTCATGCCCCCCACCGCCCACCCACCGCGTCCTCCCCCCCCTTCCACCTACCCCTCCTGCCCCCCACCGCCCACCCACCGCGTCCTCCCCCCCCTTCCACCTACCCCTCCTGCCCCCCCACCGCCCACCCACCGCGTCCTCCCCCCCCTTCCACCTAACCCTCCTGCCCCCCCACCGCCCACCCACCGCGTCCTCCCCCCCCTTCCACCTACCCCTCCTGCCCCCCACCGCCCACCCACCGCGTCCTCCCCCCCTTTCACGTACCTCTCCTGCCCCCCACCGCCCACCCACCATGTCCTCCCCCCCCTTCCACCTACCCCTCCTGCCCCCCACCGCCCACCCACTGCGTCCTCCCCCCCCTTCCACCTACCCCTTCTGCCCCCCACTGCCCACCCACCATGTCCTCCCCCCCCTTCCACCTATTCCTCCTGCGTCCATTGTTCATCCAATCCATCGATCTCTCACCCTCTTAGACCCCAAGGTGTATTCTGCACATAAATCATTAGATAAAGGTGATGATCCTCCATCATGACATCACGCTTTCCTTTTGAGCCCCACCTTTCATGTCCACCAACCCCATCGACCTCTCTCTTAGCCCCCATAGCCCCTCCCCCCTGGCCCCATGGTGTCTTTTGCACCTGGATAGTTGTTCCAGTCGATGAGGCGGTTGATCCTCCGTAATCGTTCAGCCAGGTCCTCTGAAACGCCTACAGAGCAGCAAGGGGTGAGGTTCAAAGGGTTGAGGGTTTAAGGTTCAGGGTTAAGAGGTTGAGGGTTGAGGTTATAAGGGTTCAGGCCTTAAGGGTCGAAGGGTTGAAGGCTAAAGGGTTGAGGTTTGAAGGGTTGAGGGTTTAAGGGTTTAGGGTAAATAGTTGAGGGTTAAAGGGTTGAGGGTTAAAGGGTTCTGGTCTTGAGGGTTGAAGGGTTGAAGGTTAAAGGGTTGAAGGGTTGAGGGTTAAAGGGTTGAGGATTAAATAGTTAAAGGGTTGAGGGTTAAAACGTTGAGCGTTGAAGGGTTGAGGGTTGAAGGGTTGAGGGTTGAAGGATTGAGAGTTAAAAGATTGAGGGTTGAAGGATTGAGGGTTGAAGGGTTGAGGTTCAGGGGTTAAGGACAATGGGCCGCACCCCCCCGCCCACGCAGCCCTCCCCCATACCACTCACATGCAACCGTGCCCATACATCCTTCCCAACACATCCTTGCCGAAACACTACGGCCCACACACCCTGGCTCACATGCTCCGTACCACATGCTCGCATCGCCCCTGCCGTGCCCATCACCCCTCACCCACATGGCCCTCATCCACACGGCCCGCCACACCAACCCCAAACTTCCGCACTGCACCCGTCCACACTGCCGCCCCGCTCCCGCATAACCGACACCACCCTGACGGCACAAGTCAATCGCCCTCCCTCCCACCCACACAGCCACACAGCCCCCGTACGCACGGCCATGCCACCCCCGTCTGCAAGCCCTCACCGCACTACTCTTGCCCACAGGGCCTGCCCCAAACTGCCGCCCCGCCCCTTCCACTCCACCTCCCCGCCCCCACACTAACGGCCGAACCCTGCCTCCACCCACACCGCCCCTGAACACACAATCTCAATGCCCCCTTCCACACGCACACACCACCCCTGCACAAATGCCCCCACCCTGATAGCAGGTGTAAAAAGCCCTCCCTCACACCGCCACTAGATCAGCCACTCCATCCCCACACGCATGGCCCCCCCGCCCCCCCCCACACACGCCCTTGCCGCACTACCCTCGCCCACATGGCCAGCCCCAATCTGCCGCCCCGTCCCCATCCACACCGCCGCCCCGCCCCTTCACAAACAGCCCCACCCTGACAGCATGTGTAAATCGCAGGATCGCCCTTACTCCCGCCCCCACCCACATGGTCACCCGGTCTCCACACACACAAAGGCCCTCCACCCTGACGACATGTGTACAATTGAGAATCACATGCAATTTCCATTATTCCCCCCCAAGCGCCCGGCCAGTCAGACACCCCACTCCCCCCCACACAGCCACGTTGCCCCCCCACGCACGGCCAACCCGTCCCCCCGCCCGCGGCCGTACATTAATGTCGACATCGTTGTTCACGTAGCCGCAGATCCTGTTCACGATAATTGCGATGGAGCTCATTTGCACAACGCCGTTTCCATCCACGAAATCCTGATGGAGAGAGGAGTGTGAAGAGGTGTGAGAGGTATGAAGTGGTATGAGACGGGTGTGAGAGGGTGTAGGTGGATAGAGAGTTGTGAGGGGGTTGGGGAGGTTATCGTGATGGACGTGTGTGAAAGAGTATGAGGAATCAAAAGTGTGGGGAGGTTTGAAAGTGTGATATATAACAGAGGGGGGTAGCGACAACAAAAAATGTACATAAACGTAACCCCCCAGCCCTGCATCCTTAATCCCCAGCCCTACACCCTGCACCCCAAGCCCTTCATCTTAAACCATAAACTCACCTTGTTATTTGCTGGCAGCGGAACATCTAGCTGGATAAACACACTCAACACGTAACCCCAAATCCTTGACCCCAAGGACCAGGGCCCAGGCTCACCCTGTTATTTTCCGGTTGCAGCTCATCTAGCTGGATAACTCACTGAACCCCAAATCCACCATTTTCTTTGCCAGTTGCAGCACCTCCAGCTGGATAAATACACTGATCCCTTCACGCTTAACCCTGAAGCACATACCTACCTTGTTCTTTGCTGGTTGCCGCACATCCAGCTGGATAAAAGCACTAAACCCTTAACGCTTCACCCTGAACCCCAAGCCCACCTTGTTCTTTGCTGGCTGCAGCACATCCAGCTGGGTCACGTATAGTGTCTGGTTGTCGGTTTGGAACGTGCCGTTCACGAGGACAATCATACCTAGGGAAGGGGTTAGGGTTATGGGTTTAGGGTCCGGGATTCAGAGTGTAGGGTTAACACTTTAGGGTTCAGCCTTTAGGGTTAAGAGTTTAGGGTTCAGAGTTTATAACAACAGCGTCTAGTTGTCTGATTGGAACTCGCCATTCACGAGGACAATCATATTCATGGCAGGGTTGAGGGTTACGGGTTCAGAGTTTGAGGTCCAGAGTTACAGGTTTGAGGGTTCAGGGTCTATAACAACCACCTCGAGTGGTCAGATTGAACGGTACCGTTGAAACCACTAGACCTAGGCCCCAAGCCCCCAACCCGATAACTAGTTTATCCTCCTCCCTGTTCCCTCATGTCTGGCGGCAATAGTGCCAACATGGCTTTTTCGTCCAAGCTGCGCCGGTTCTTATGCCCTCCTCTGCCGGATCCCTGCGGAGCTCTCCTCCCTTCCCTCTGCTGTGGTTAATGCCTCATAACAGGGCACCTCAGCTACAGTTCAGCTAATATCCAGCTACACAACGGCCATTTGCTGGTAACGGCACGGATGTGTCCTTAGCTTCCACGCCCCTGTAGCTGAGGACGGTGCGCTGCTGGTCCCTGCTGAGCTAAAGCACAGGGCCCGCTCCCTGCGCTCCCTCCCGCCCGCCCACCAGCCTGCCTGCCCACCGACTTGAACATCACACAGCCCCCTGCCTGTCTGCCTACCTGACGTCAGATCGGGGATGACTGTCTGGAAGCTTAGGACGGTGCGCTGGTCGCTGCCGCTGGCCGTGATGTGGTACACGTCCCCTCCCGACAGGTTCAGGGTCTTCAGGAACGGGTTTTCCATCACCCACAGCTCGCCTGGTTTAAGATCAAGGGTCTAGGGTTTAGGGTTCAGGGTTAAGCGTTTAGGGTTTTCCATCACCCACAGCTCGCCTGTCATGAGGAGCGAGTGAATCTCAGATTAGGAATATCTAAACGTGGTGACATGTTGCATGCGCCTGATGCTTGCTGCTAAGGGTCTCTAATAATAGGAGAGTCTATGATCCCCAGCCCGCCTGCCATGCAGAGCGAGTCCATTGCAGGGATTGGTTTTCGTAAGCTGAGTCTCCCAGTTTTTTTTAGTGCGTGCCAGACCATTTTGACAGGGCCGCCGGGCAGCCACCACTGGGATGCTGGGGGACTTAACCTGGATTGGCCCATGGTGGGTAGCCAGAGCAGCTGGGCTGGCTGCACCAGGAGTCCCGGTCATGGGCCGTTTTGTAGCTAAATTGTAGCTGAAGAGTGCTTAGCCAAATCGAGTTGGTAGGAATGGTCGCTTGGTCATCTCAATGGGTTGAGATGCAAGTTGGTTTGCAGCATGCGGTGTGACAAGCAAGAATGTGTAAGCATTTTTGTGTGACGGTATTTCATTTTCCATTTTGCGTATGATTTGCGTCATCCATGGCTTGCCTTGAAGCTGCAGCACCGGTCCAGGTGGAGGCCACGGCTCGTCCGCAGCGGCCACGGCGACGCCTCCCGCGAGCTCAGGCTTCGCAGAAGTCAGCAGGGCGTCTGCATGGGACAGGCTCCGTCGTGGATAAATAGCTGGTGTTGCTGTTTCTGCTGCTGATTGTGAGTAGCGTAGCCGGGACTGTGTTGGGTTCGGCCCTGCTGCGTTTGCAGTGCCCAGGAGCAGCAGCGCGAAGGCCAGAGAGGTGCGCAGCATCTCGGAATTCAAATGTCAGGCGATGAATGGGGACGGTTTCGGTGTCTACGCGCTGGAAGGCGGAAGTCAGGCTGCTATCGAAGCGCACCCTTGCCTGTTGGGAGGTTCCGCCTGGCCCGGTCGGTGGGGCAGGTGTAGCTCTTCCGAGACCTGCGGGGCAGCCATGTGGCGTGTTTTGAGGTCGAAGCATAGTTAATTATATGAACTGGGGTAAGTGATGTCTGGGCAGTGGATGCAGAGGGGTCCGAAACACGTTTGCAGCCGCGGGGCAACGGGAGATCTCAACGGCGTGTCACAACACGCATGCACGCATGGGGGGCGGTCTGCCGACGAAACACGGCGTCTAACGAACACCAGGTGTGTGTTCCTTGCTATCAGAACACTAAAGCATGCAACGTTGGCGGCCTTGCCAACCTGATCTGCTTCCTCGCGTCGAAGGGTGCGCAGTAAAATGGATGCTACGAACGAATCCAATCGAAGAGCGCGCTTGCTGTTGCTGGGGCGTCAGTTGGCAACAGGGTGTTTTCCGCCTGAGGGAAGATTGCCGACTCGATCTGTTCGAGCTGAATAAGGATCCGCTCTGCGAAGACCTACCGACGTCTTCAATATTGTGTAGCGCTGGGCGTCGTAGCATGCTACCTGAGGGCGAGAAGGTGCCGGCCGCATGGGGCCGCAGGGTGCCTCCCTGCCTTCCGGCCCTCTCTCTTCCGGCCAAGCCAGCGCAGCAGACCATCTCCCGCTTGAAACCCTCTACAACCGAACGCTTCGAATTCCCCCCGCAGCGACATGTAGCAGCGGCAGTTAGCTGCTGACGCCTCAGCACACTTAAGTCTAGCATTTCGGTTCACTCGGCAATCCAAGGCTTTACTGCGGCAGAGCGCTAGTGCTGGAGGCAACCGAGACCTAGATTTATCTGTATTTATAGCTTTCGTTTACTTCATCCATACCTCTGGTTCGATGTGCCTATCTCTTTTGGAGAATGCTACACTGGGGGGATGGACGCATAGACGCTGCTACAAAAACCGGGCCGGCCGTCCGACCGTCCTGTCTGTATCAGTGAGTGGTGGAGTACTGGAGTGGTGGACTGATGCATGGGCTGCATGGGCTGCATGGGAACGTCGGCACTGTCGTTGCATGAAGGGGACATCCTGGTGCATACAGAGCTCTCTGGTAACAGTAACCGAGCCCGGCAGGCCGTCCAGGGTGATGGGCATCAGGGATTGTTTTAGTGGTTACTGGTGATCGTACGAGTCGTAACCAAAGTGGTATAACCAAACAAAAAATTCGGCGAAGCCGAGGTTCAGTAGCGAGGTAACGAAAATCGACGAAATCAATTATGATCGGGAAAAGTTCGCCGCCTGCGGCACTCTCTTCACCAACAACTCCATCAGAACTCACTGTCTCTGGTAACCAAAATTAATTCCGAATGTCAATAAAAATCCCCGATGGACATGTCTGCACTGCCCAGTCAGTGAAGCTGCATGGTAGGGACATATCATACCGTAAATCAACATACGGTAGGGGCCGCGCACCCCCCCAAAACATTTATATTTTCGTCGCGCAACTAAAAAGTAATCATAAACTGCCGAGAAACGGCAAATTTCGCAAATAAACGCAGCGCAGTAGGTTCTTTAATTTAATATCATGCATCAGTTACAATAATTTCATTTCCATCCGTGCAGCGCTTTCAGCCAGTACAGTAAAACTAAGTCGAAAACCTTGTTTGATGCTAGGAAGGACAGTACACGGTCAGCAATACTCAGCATAATCATCCTCCTCCTCCGCCGGTTCCTTAAGTAAGCCTCCAGAAGAAAACCCTCTGGAGAAGACCACCTGGCCTCAGGAAACTTGTGACCGTTGGGGCCCCGAAACGCCAGCAGTCGTCAGCACCCTTCTCTGCCCCCAGGATTGAGCTTTGCTACGGGGACTGGCGTAAGGATCGCTGGACGGATGTGAGATCAAACAGTTGCGCGCTAGCGTGCGGCTTTTTTTGACATGTGGCGTTTTTCATTTAGTGCGCGCAACCCTCAAAATAGTTCTTTGGGCACCTGACTGATACTCTGCGCAGCGGCGATTTTTGATGTACCGTAAAACAGGTTTGACTCTGCTATTAATTAATTATTTTTGAGGTGCGCGGAGTACATGCGCGATAGAAAAATAATAGCAAAAAGTGTGCGCGGCCGGTCTGTCATGGACCAAAGCAACTATTTTGGGGGGGCGCGGAGTAGTTTTTTACTACCTACCATCAAAAAAGTTGCGCGGGAGCGCGCGACTGATTGATTCGACATCCATTCACTGATTGTTGACCGTGTACTGTTCCTTCAGGCATCAAACTAGGTTTTTGATACAGTTGACGATATGTAGTGCCTGTAAGAGACTTGGAGCTGTGCGGAGTTGATTTTGCGACTGAATGAAAGCGCTGCGCGGTGTTTAATTAAGTGCTTCGGACCGACTGCGCGATATAGCAAACAACTATTTTAAGCCGCTCAGACAGGTGCTGCCAAAGCTGCTCCTGTGGCAAACAATCATAGGCCTTGGTGAAATCAACAAAGGCCACATGCAGTTTGCCACGGCCTGCAGCTGCCCTTTGCGCATGACCTGCATGCCTCAAGAGGAAAGCAGCCTGGAGAGCCGCCCAGCCTATAGAACCGCCCCCAGTCCATAGCTTCCACAACTGTTGCGCACCTGAGAATTTGGAAAATTGAATCCGGTGAGACCTCAGATAGAAAGAGAAAATAAGCCGGGGAGCTGTTCAGCTCAGCTCATGTAAAACCGGACTTCAAAAAAAAAGTCCGTCAAATCAGAGAAGGCATGCGCTAATTTGGGCCCACATACCCCACAGCTAACTCCGGCATGGATGCCGGGCGAGGGCTGCAACAGCCACATAAGTAGTGTGACACTACCGTACTGAGCAAAGGAGAGGTATCTCCGGAAACAGGGCTGATACAAGTGAAGACGGGGCGCGCGGCTGGCTGGATATTTTAAGACCAGAAGGCATGATTCTCTTGCTGCACAGGTTGTTGCTGCCGCTCATCTTATGGAGACGATACCTGCCGGACAAATGGGCAGGGACCAGCCTGTGGCATACCATGTCCTCCAGCTTCTGGAACACCATTGACCGTAAGGCGCCAGAGGGTCTCCTTCTGTTCGCTTTCCCACGGTAGCCTCCAGAGGGACTGCATGAAGTTGCTGAGCTGAGCCACCGCCGCATTAATATGGGCAGCCGCCATACCTGCACTGTCGACAAGGCTCAAGCCATGTAGCTCTCGCACCAGGCCAGAGCACTGAAACCTCCCTCCTCTCTCAATCTGGTGCTGCTGGTTGCTGCCTTGCTGGCTGCTGCTGCTGCTGGCTATCCCTACCAACAATTCTACAAATCGTACCTACAACTGTCACGAGGTACCAGTGACCTTGAAGTATCACTGCGCACAGCAGTTAAAGGAGTGCTAGGAACCCTTTGACAAGGGTAACCTGCTGTGCAGGAGCGATAATCTGGCTGGCACCAGATTATCCTCGACTTAATCCTCGGGTTACTGCACTAACCTTTGATGATTCTTCCCTTACTGTTGACAGAAGTTCCGAATTGAAGTCGACCCTTGAGGAGACTGATGCACTGAGGTCGACAGTTGCCAGATTGAGGCGGTCTGGATCGGACTTGTGGACGAAACAGCTCGAAGTGAAGAAGGATGCAGAGCAGCAGAGCTGACTGAACAACTCTTGATGAAGAAGAACAACCGAAGGATCGGATGGTCGACTTGGTAGCCAGGAAAGGCTGGGAAAGCAACTTGCACTGTCGACTTAAGTTCTAGAGATTGAGCTGAGAGCTCGCAGTGTAGAGTTATCAAGCGAGAGAGTAAGAAGAATGAGAGATGGAGTAGAGGTGCTGAAGCTAGAGATAGTGAATATGTGTAGTGTTAACTAGATATATTCTCACAGTGTAGCTGCCAGGTCCTGATACTGGATGAAGTGGGCTTAGAGCGAAAGGATCAGTGTAGAGTAAACTAGAGATCTCCGATCAGTGTAGTTTCCTGGCCTTGATAAGGAACCGAAATATCACAGGTAGACGATTAGTCCCAGAACAGATTAAAGATAGGGTGATTCAACTTCGTGTATACTTGAGTAAGAAGAGAAGAATGCCTGGAACGAGCCAGGCATTCTCGAAGTACCACAAAACATATTGGATCCGAAACCAAAAAGAATGTACAAGCCACCCCTGCGTGCGGTGCACCCATACGTCGTGACACAACTAATTTGTATGTAGGGCTATCCGTGAGAACAGTGAGGGCCACCTTAAGGGAAGTGACCTCCGCAACCAGGGCAGCAGTCTGGGCCGCAGAAGCGGCACGCTCCCCCTGTAGCTGCGAGCTGAGGGCCGTATCCTCTGCGGCCAACGCTGCAATCTTCGACACCCCCAATTCACCACAATAGCAAAAACGGGCAAGAACACTGGGATATAGAAATGAAACATGCGCTCACTGTCACATCAGGTATCTGGTGCAGCTCGTATGGTGTAGTGGTTATCACGTTTGCCTCACACGCAAAAGGTCGCCAGTTCGAAACTGGCTATGAGTACGTTTTAGTCAAGCTGCTGTTTCTGATGTCCAGACGGGCATGGACGTCTTTTTCCCCTGTGCTTCACCAAATCTGCGCCGTTTCGGCGTTATCTTCTTAGGGTGGGTGCCGTTTTACGGCTTCAGGCCGATGTTGTGGAAACGCGTCAGCCTTTCTTGCAACCTGTTCGGTCCAACATTCTGTCGCAGCTGGCTTGCAAGATGTGATATTGTCCGGGCGCGGGCGATTGGTACCGCCCTCCTGATGAAGAGTTCGAAGGGGCACCCCTGCTGACATATTGCCTGTTCAGGGCCCTGTTTCCGCCACGTGGCAGTCATTTGAGATCAGTCTCGCACATGGTGGGCCGGTTCACACACACACACGGCACTGCGAAAGCCAGCCGAAAGCTGACTCATTGACTTTTATCGTGACTCGCATACCGGAACACGGCATCATTATATCGCCCAGATTTAAACACCATAATGTGGGGGGAATATGTCTAGGTCGCAAGGAACTCAAACGCCCACTGCTTCGACATAGGCTCCGACCAAATCTATTTTTTGTTGATCGCTCTATCTCTGCTTGCGCCCTCCTCAGTAGAACATCGGCTTGCTCAGCCGCACATGCATATTCGCCAGACATTCAAGTCGCGCTCGCATCAAGCAGACTGGCTCGCAGGCCTCGAAGCCGGCCACTTACTCGAACAGCAGGGCAGCAATGCGTCACAGCAGCAGGCGCGCGTGCCGGTCCAAGCATGCGGCATCAGCCTGGATTTCTTGCGCCAGCTGCTGCGCTTGTCGCGGCCGAACCTGGTAGAGGGGGTGACCACCGCCTCATTCGTCGCATCGGCCGTGGTGTCGCTGCTGACCGCAAACCGAGGGAAATGCAGGCGAGAGCGCGAATCTGGCTCTCCATGCAGCACATTTGTCAGCTGCATTCAAACTTAATTCTTAGCAATGCTGCATGAGTGCATGCCCTATTGTGAGGTCGCAACTCCCATGCGCTGCATGACTCAGCATGGAGGACTGGATGCTAAAATGCTTCATATTTATCTCATGCATGGCTATGCAAGGCTATGCATGACTTTGCATGACTCTGCATGACTTTGCATGGCTCTGCATAGCTCTGCATGGCTCTGCATGGCGGTCCATTGCTGTGCATGGCTTTGCGTGGCTCTGCGTGGCAGTCCATGGCAGTGCTTAGCTGTGCATGGCTCTGCACATCTCTGCCATCCACTGCCACGGATGCATATGCTAGCTCGTAAGCACCATGCTGCTAGAGTGCTAGCCATGCGGGCTCTTTGACCTGACCACCAAGCTGACCCTTCCCAGGGCCCCCTCTTCTGTGTTGGCCATTTCCAGGCTTTTTGACCTAATCCCCAAGCAGTTTACCGGTCCACCTTCCTACTATGTGGCGCATGCATGGGGGGCGCCGTTCCTCAACATGCTGGAGCAGCTGCTGCACCACCTAGCGCCAGCAGGTGCGGCCGGGAGGTATGGGGTGTGGGTGCATGATGCATGACTATAAGGCGCATAAGACATATGGAGAGGGGGCAATTGCATGCCTATCAGTCACATGAGACATAAAGACATATGCATGCCTATAAGGCACATGAGACATAAAGACATATGCATGCCTAATGGTCACATGAGACATAAAGACATATGCATGTCTAATGGTCACATGAGACATAAAGACATATGCATGCCTATAAGTCACATGAGACACATGCATGCCTAATAGTCAAATGAGACAAATGCATGACTATAAGGCACATGAGACACATGGAGAGGGGGCACATGGCATACAAGAGGCACATGTGGCATAGGTGGACTTGTCAGAGAGGGGTACATGGTCTTGAGAGTGGGACATGTCAGCTGTAGCGTTATGAGAACGATAGGAAAGCTTTTATTATAATACACTTCCCGGCCTGGCGTGAATCTGTCTGGCATATCCATCCCGAGGGATATTAGCCAGTCCTGGCATGCCTAAATGGGCATGCCGTGCGGCACTAAGCCATCAATCAAAGTAGCAGCGTGAGTACTTAACTGAGGAGGGGACAAGTCAGAAGTGGGGGGGATATCAGAAGAGGGGGGGCATAGTCTTAGGAGGGGACTAGTCAGAAGTGGGGGGGCATCAGAAGAGGGGGCATGGTCTTAGGAGGGGACTAGTCAGAAGTGGGGGGGATATCAGAAGAGGGGGCATGGTCTTAGGAGGGGACTAGTCAGAAGTGGGGGGGATATCAGAAGAGGGGGCATGGTCTTAGGAGGGGACTAGTCAGAAGTGGGGGGGATATCAGAAGAGGGGGCATGGTCTTAGGAGGGGACTAGTCAGAAGTGGGGGGGATATCAGAAGAGGGGGCATAGTCTTAGGAGGGGACTAGTCAGAAGTGGGGGGGATATCAGAAGAGGGGGCATGGTCTTAGGAGGGGACTAGTCAGAAGTGGGGGGGATATCAGAAGAGGGGGCATGGTCTTAGGAGGGGACTAGTCAGAAGTGGGGGGGATATCAGAAGAGGGGGCATGGTCTTAGGAGGGGACTAGTCAGAAGTGGGGGGGATATCAGAAGAGGGGGGCATGGTCTTAGGAGGGGACTAGTCAGAAGTGGGGGGGATATCAGAAGAGGGGGCATGGTCTTAGGAGGGGACTAGTCAGAAGTGGGGGGGATATCAGAAGAGGGGGGCATGGTCTTAGGAGGGGACTAGTCAGAAGTGGGGGGGACATCAGAAGAGGGGGGCATGGTCTTAGGAGGGCCCAACAGGGTCTTAGGAGGGCTTAAGATGGTCTTAGGAGGGACCAAGAAGGGCCTGCATATTCAACTCTGACGTGCGTGTGTGTATGTGCTGTTCCTTGCAGCTTCTTCTCAGACACAGCCTTTAATTGACGGCGTAGACGGTGTGGAGCCCTGGAGCGGCCCCCACTTGTATTTGTGGATTGACCTAGTTGCGGTCAATCAGAACGTGGCGAGCCATGCGCAGACCGACTATAACCTGGTCCGGGAGGTGCTTGGCAGGACATGTGAAAAAGGTGCGTTGAGGGAGGAGGACTGGGTGGTTCCATGAAGGCTGGCACCTGCTACTCGCCCTGCCTGTTGCTCTCTCTGACTGGGTGTCGACATGTGAAAAAGGTGCGTTGAGGGAGGAGGACTGGGACCCGGTGGGGAGGCATGGAGCAGTACTGAGGGGAGCGAGGGGGAAGCGTTGGGGAGCCGGTCACCCCCCATTGAGCGATTTTGTTGGGGCGCATGAAGAGGAGTGGAACGGAAAAGGGGAGCGGGGAGGGAGCAGGGAGGGAATTGATCCCCACCAGGGGTAAAGATCCCCCCAGGTTGCTCGCAGCCTAATGAAATTATGGCGGAATCTAAAAGATTCTGCAGCAGAATCTTATGGATGCTTGGCTTGCCTCCGGTGGGTGAGATTCCCTAGACCCTAAACTGTAAACCCTAAACCCTTACCCCTAAATTTGGTTTACCTGCAGTAGGTGCGAATCCTAGACCCTAAACCCTAAACCCTGAACCCTAAACCCTAAACTAGGTTTACCTCAAGTAGGTGAGATTTTGCCCATGGCAGTCGGCAGGAGCCAGCCTCTCATGGAAGGTTCCATGAGGGCTTGCACCTGCAACTCGCCCTGCCTGCTGCTCTCTCTGACTGGGTGTCGACCAACTCATGGAGCCCTCGGCCTGTGTAGTTCTTCATTTCTTCCATGTGCGGATGGCTTCATCCCAGCCTCACATTCCACGGCAGGCTCGACCTTACTTAAACTACCCAATAATCACACAACCCTTAATCCTTACAATCACACAACAGGCCATTTGCGACTAAACAGGTTAGCATCACTTGCATACGGTATACATTTCCAGATTTTAAGATACATCAGCTTCCCGTAGTTGCTCATTGCTAAAGACACTGTTCGTACTTGGAGTAAATTAACCATACAGATTGTAAAACATGCCAGCCCTGCCTGCTGCTCCCTCTCTCTGGGTGTCGACCGACTGGTAAAGCCTTTGGCATGAGCCATTCTTCAGGGCCCCTGAGACTCTGCAAGCAAAGAAGGAGAGAAAAAACTATGCTCCGCATGGTTGTGAATAAATAGGAAACATTACATCATGGTCCGAGGCTGCATCCGCACCGTTACCATCCCTGAAAGTAGCTGCCGAAACTCTCCCCCCTGACAGCGACGGCCAGGTGTGGCCGTCTTGATAGATATAGATCTACCGGATGTGGCCTCAGCCCTTGCAGAGCTGATCTCATCACCTTACCACCCTGAACGAGTCGCATTTTTCACTTTTTTAACTCGTCTTCCGCTGCTCTGCTACCCCTGACTGCTGCCTCCAGGAGTGGCGGTTGTGATAGATCCAGATCTGCCACCCCTGCCTGCTGCCTCCAGGTGTGGCAGTCGTGATAGATCCAGATCTGCCACCCCTGCCTGCTGCCTCCAGGTGTGGCGGTCGTGATAGATCCAGATCTGCCACCCCTGACTGCTGCCTCCAGGTGTGGCGGTCGTGATAGATCCAGATCTGCCACCCCTGACTGCTGCTTACAGGTGTGGCGGTCGTGATAGATCCAGATCTGCTGGCCCTGTCGAGGACCTGGTGCCTGTATGAGATGTGGTGAGAAAACATCTAGATCCGGCGAGGAAATATCTAGATCTGTGATGTGGTGAGGGGGGATGTAGAGATGCCAGATATAATGATGAGGGAGGCTCTGGATCTGAGATGTGGAGAGAGGCATTATAGATCTATGATGAATGTTGGTGCGGGCGTGTAGTTTGTTCAAAAATTAACAACCCTGAACCCTGATCACCTGCCTAACACACCCCTAAACCCTAAACACGTATTTCTCAAGCCCACAAGTAAACCTTTAATCCTAATTCCAAGGCTTCAAACTTTCAGTGAGGTTTATCTGTCAGTGTACCTCATACGGTCATTCCACATGATGTTTAAACTGCACCATCACCAGCCGATGGCCTTTTACAGCTGCACTGTCTCCCTCACTAAGCGCCCTCCAACCACCCTCGCTCCCTCACCAGCCACCCTTCAACCGCCCTTGTTCCCACACCAACTAACCTCCCTCCAACCGCCTCCAACCGCTCCTGCTGCCGTTGCTGACGCAGGACTTGCGTGCGAGAAGCTGACCTGACTAAACTCAAGATATGCCTCATGCGTGAGTTCACACACGACTGATCCCCTGTACATCATGCATACCTTGACTGAGACAGGATTAATTAGGACAGTCGGCTGGTAACCGACAGGTGCAGGCGGTTTGTACTGCAAAATATATGGCACACGCCAGGCACACGCCATCTAAGACAAACACAATGACCGCAGTTGGTTCACAGCAGGAGCCAAACACTGTATGTCAATCCAGCGCATTGCTAGCGCAATAACGATTAAAGAACGCTGTCAATAGCAAGGCCAGTCGATAGGCTGGCCTGTTACATGAAGCGTGCACCCCTCCCGATATTTATTCAATGGCATCTGCTGAACTTGGACCTGGTCCATGCTACATCGGTTCATCATCCCTCACGTCCATGTGGAGCTTCCTTGCTTTCAAAGCTTAAAGCCCAGGGTTGAGGGCTGCCGGTTAGGGGATAGGGTATAGGGCTTAAATCTTGGCCCTTCAAAAGCTGTTACGGATGGAAGCGGCCTTGTTATCAAAATCAATCTCACGCCCAAAACGGGGGGGAGAGTAGGTAAGGGCCTGCTTGCACTGCATGGCCATGCAGCCGCCATGCTGTCGCCATGCCGATGAGGCCACCATGCAGACGCTCTGCAGCCTCCATGAAGCTGTCAGGAAGACTCCATGCAGCCACCATGCTGCCTATATGCAGCCAACATACAGCCTCCATGCAGCCATCATAAAGCCTCCATGAAGATTCCATGCGGCCCCCATGCAGCCTTCATGCAGATTCCATACAGCCGTCATGATGTCGACATGCAGCCACCGTGCAGCGGCCATGCTGCCTCCATGCAGCCAGCATACAGCCACCATGCAGGCGTTGTATTCACCATAAAGCTGCCATGCAGCCCCCCTGCATCGACCCTGCAGCCGTCCTGCACCCTCCATCCAGGTGCCATGCAAACGCCATGCAGCAACCATGCAGGCATCATGCATCCACCATGCAGCCGCCATGCAGTTACCTCGCAGCCACCATACAGGCACTATGTAGCCACCATGCAACCTTTATTCAAGTGCCATGCATACGCCATACAGCCGCCATGCAGCCGCCATAGGATCCACTTCCTCTCGTAATGCCTGTCCCAACCATCCTTAGCGAATGGCCCAAACAGGGGTGCGGCGTCAATTTCTTTGTCACACAATACCGCCCTAGCTCTAAAGGCAAATTGAAATTCTGCACACACCCTAATACAATGACTCTTCCAAATGGCTTGAGCTGCCCGTCCTGCTGACGACGCCAAAACAACCAGTCAGCCTGTTTAGCTTAGTTTTAAACCCAGCTTTGCCTGTCTGATCTACCGTTTACAGCCCAAGTATTTCCCCTTGTTCGCAGCCGGTGTCACTGCAAAGGATCTGATGCGCTTCGAGGCGGAATGTGCACGCATCGAATTGGCCGGCCACACAGAGTCCACGAAGCCTGAGGACAAGATGCACATTGTCTCAGAGGTACACTGTGCACATGCATATGCATATGCACACTGAAGCACCAATGCTCACATGCACATGCACGCATGCTCTTATGCACATACACCCATGCACCCTTGCACTTATGCACATGCAGGACGTCCTGGCATGATGGTTGTGTTTGACTCGGCCCTCCCCATGTGCAAACATCTTAAATCTCCACGAGGGTGCGTGATCACAATTCCGCATGCCTGCTAGATCTGTCCGCTAGATCCACGTTTACATGCAAGCCCGCCAGATCCGTGCAGCACCTAGGTCTGCCTGCAAGATAAATCTGCCTTCTGCATCTTTCCCTAGATCCACACAAGCATGCATGCCCACTAGATCGGCGTGCTACATCTGCCCACGAGATTTACCTACTAAGTCCACTTGCGACATCTTTACCTGCCTGTTTGCCCTCTAGATCTGCCCGTTCGATCCTTCCATGCATGCTCGCCTGAAAGATTCACCCCACTAAATCTGTACGGCCTCTAGATCATCATGCTTGCTAGATCCTCCCGCTAGTTTTCTGCATACTGCTCCACCCACTAGGTCCGATCACTATATCCACCTGCTAGATCTCAACAAGCCTGCCTGCCCGCTCACTAGATCCGCTCAACCACGGGTCTCAAGGCGATGCATGAGGGGCTGCGGGAGGCCCTGCTGGTCTCATCTCGTGCAGGAATGCGGTGGGGTGGGCGGCTGCAGGACCAAGCAGCGTACTGCATGATGCTGTTTGAGGTGAGCAGTACAGACCAGGCAATGCAGGACAGAGTGGGCAGCTGTGGGACCAGGGAGTGTACTGCATGATGCTCTTCAAGGTGAGCAGTACAGGACAGACAGTGCAGGGCAGGGCAGGTAGCTGAATGACCAAGCAGCATACTGCATGATGCTCTTTGATTTGGGCAGTACAGGACAGGTGATGCAGTACAGGGTGGGCGGCTGTAGGACCAAGCAGAGTACTACATGATGCTATTTGAGGTGAGCAGTGCAGGGCAGGTAGCGCGGGACAGGTCAGGTATGTTGTTGTTGCTGCTACTCTTGCTACTGCTGCTGCTATTGTTGCTGTTGCAGCTGTTACTGCTGCTGTTGCTACTGCTGCTACGAACGGCGCCCAGCATGCACAATCGTGTTTAGGGTTAACAATTGCATGCATAATTGTTGTGTTAAGGGTTTGGGGTTTAAGGATGAATGCATAATTGTTGTGTTGAGGGTTCAGGGTTTAAGGATGAATGCATAATTGCTGTGTTAAGGGTTTGGGGTTTAAGGATGAATGCATAATTGCTGTGTTAAGGGTTTGGGGTTTAAGGATGAATGCATAATTGCTGTGTTAAGGGTTTGGGGTTTAAGGATGAATGCATAATTGTTGTGTTGAGGGTTCAGGGTTTAAGGATGAATGCATAATTGTTGTGTTGGGGGTTTAGGGTTGCATGCATAATTTAGACTGGCGAGATGGCCCTGCTGCAGAGGGCTCTGTACAAAAGTCCCAAACAATGATGTTGCTGTTCCTGATGCTGCTGATACTGCTGCTGATACTGCTGCTGTTGCCCCTGTTGCTACCGCTGCTAATACTGCTGCTGTTGCTTCTGCAACTGCTTCTGCTACTGCTGCTGCTGCTGCTGCTGCTGCTGCTGCTGCTGCTGCTGCTGCTGCTACTGCTGCTGCTGTTGCTGCTGCTGCTGCTGCTGCTTTTGCTGTCAATTTTTTTAGTGGCGTTCCTGATGCTCATACTTTTTCCAGACTGGAGAGCTGGGCCTGCTGCAGAATGTGCTGCACAATATTCCAGGAATCGAGGACGGAGGAGCCGGGCTGACCAGCATCACGTAAGAATCCAGGGCTGGCTATATATTTCAATACTTGACTGAGCTTAACCCTGAACCCTAAACCCCAGCTGGGCTGACCAGCATCACGTAAGAATCCAGTACTGGCTATATATTGTAACACTTGGCTGAGCTAAACCCTTAACCCTTAACCCCAGCAGGGCTGACCAGCATCACGTAAAAAGCAGGGCTAAGTAGCTATGCATCTAAGTAGCTATGCATCTAAGCATGTGGCCTACACAAATCCTTTACCCTAATGCCTGAAGATTTAAGGCCATGCCCCCTAGGAGGTGTGAGGAAATAGCGCAGCCTGGGCCGAAGCCACACCCCTAAACCCTGAACCCTAAATAACAGCGGGGTCACTAGTATCACGCAAGAATCCAGTGCTAGCATTATATTTTGATATACGGCCTACCTGAACCCTAAGACTTCAACACTGCACACTTATTTTCTTACTAGTGTCATAAAAGGATGCAAGGGCTTGCCCCACATTTAAATGTATGGCCTGGCTTAACCCTTGACCCTTAACCCTAAACCCTGAGCCATAAACCCTAAGTAAAAACCCTAAGTAGTATCACATGAGGATCCAGGGCTTGCCACATATTGAAGGCCAAGCTCAACCCTCAACCGTCAACCCTTAACCACAGCTGGCATCATTTGTGGAGCTTGGGAGGCCTGGCTCAGCCCTAAAACCTCAACCCCAGCCGATGGAATTGTGCGAGCAAGGGACCCATGGGCATGTGCGGCACATAGTATTAGCTTCAATACAAAATTGCATTGCCTCTGATAATGCAATGTTTCTTTAATATGTAACCCCAACAGCCAACCATAAATTAATATAAACAGTTTTTGGCTGATGATCCTTAATTTCGATTCGTGCTGCAAATGAGAGGGAGTTTCCTGATGAAACTTCCCCCATGTCATCGGGAAGATTACCATTTTGCATGGCGAAAACAGCTTGACTACCAGTATCAGTTTGATCATTAATTTTGGCACAGCCAGTTCCTAAATTTGAAATAAATTCATTAAAATAGACATTTCAATATTATCACAACAGGATGCTCCTAGGCGAGAAGATGGCCAAGGATGAGAAGGTGGTGACGCTGGCCGTCTTTAAGTCGGTTCTAAGTGCCGCAGGTGCGGCTACGGCTGAAGGTTTAGGGTTTAAGGCTTAAGGGGTAGAGTTTAGGACTAAAGGTTTAGGATTTATGGCTTCATGTTTAGGGCTTAAGGATTAGGGCAAAATGTGTAGGGCGTAAGGTTAAGGGATTAGGCCTTGAGATTTGTGGGCTATGTCAGGCCAACCACGTGTGTGGGTGGGAGGATGCATGGATGCGTGCATCCACCCATCCTCCCACCCGTACATTCTGTGGGTTGATGTGTACTTAATAGTATGTGTGTGTGTGTGAGAGTCTTTGCATCGCGTCCTCGTTTGTGTGTACCGCATGCGTGTACCGCCCACATGTACTGCCTGTGTACCTGCAGGCTACGACGACGAAGAGGCCGAAACCATCTTCAGCGGTCTCGGAGCCGTGGTCACCATTGACGCCGTCATAAAGTGGTGGACGAGGGATGCTGTGAGTTCTGACACGTGCTGTGGATATTGACGGGTGGATGCCGGCAGGTAGGTGGAGGGTGACAGGTGTATGGTGGCTGGTAGGTGGAGGGTGGCGGGTGGATGATGGTGGGTAGGTGGAGGGTGACAGGCGTATGGTGGCTGGTAGGTGGAGGGTGGCGGGTGGATGATGGTGGGTAGGTGACAGGTGGCTGGTAGGTGGAGGGTGGCGGGTGGATGATGGTGGGTAGGTGGAGGGTGACAGGTGTATGGTGGCTGGTATGTGGAGGGTGACAGGTGAAAGGTGGTAGGAGGTATATGGTGGCTATTAGGTGGAGGGTGACGGGTGAATGGTGACAGGTGGAGGGTAGATGTCAGTCAGCCCATCATGTTCCGTTACCTCCCCTCCTCCCCTCCTCCCATCTCCTCCTCCCCTACTCCTGTCCTCCCCTACTCCTCCCCTCAGCTCTTGACTCTCTGAGTCACCACCTGGTATCTTGGCTAATTTAATTAATTATCCTTCTCTTAACCCCCCCCCCCCCCCCCCCCCCCCACTTCCTCTAGCTCAAATAAGGGTGGAATGTCAAATCGTGCGTCGGCCACTATGTCCATGCACACGCTGAGTCCCATCTTAGTCCCTTACACTTCCTAAATCGAGGATCGTCCTCCCCTCTTCCTCTTGCCGAATCAGGGTGGAAAGTCGACCCGTGCACCGGCAACTATGACCATGGATGCTCTGATTCAAAACCTGGCCGCCCTGCGGGAGCTCCTCATCGCCTCAGGTCTGACAACGCTGTCTGCCGCCTTCGAAAAGTGAGCTTTGTGCGTACTGTAGATTTGATTTGCTTGCCCTCGGGTGTGAAAGAAATATTCCTATTTGTGCTGCCCTCAGGGCAAATTTTCGACCAAACTCTAAATTGTTGACTGGAAACTGGCGTCAACAATTAATAACTAGGACATTCATGCGCCAGCATCTCCCGACCCCCAACATCATTCATTATGAGGGAAGGCAAATGAAACTTACATAAAACCGGTGCGACATGCTTGTACAGAAGAGGTTGAAAGAGGTAGCTGGCAATTGTCCTTGTCATGGCCTCAGGTCTGACAAAGCCGTTCGCTGCCTTCGAAAAGTGAGCTTGAGGTTTGGGGGGTTTAGGGTCTAGTTTTACCCTCAACCCGAAGTCTTGAGGTTTGGGGTCCTAGGTTTACCCTCGATTCTTTAGTGTCGATGGCGTCAGGATTAGTGGAGCTGCTGACTGCCTTTAATTTTTCCGAGTCCAGGATATAGTTGTCATCGGGGTTGCCCTACAGACCGAATGATGATTGGTCCACTCGCCAATTGAAATAACTGACAAGTGCACCCCAATTTTGTTTGGCTTTCCCTACAGACAAATGGCGATTGATCTTTAAAAGACAGGTCCCGATGATTCCCTAAAGCGCAAATGCGCCTCCGCGCTTAAGAGAATCATATATATATATAATACTTAATATTTAGAAAAGGGCCCGGCTCCCTCTCTTTGGGCGGGATATCAACCCGTCGGGTAGCAATCCCGTTTTGGGGGAGGGGGGATTACATACTAAAAAAAAAGTGGTTGGGCCAATGATGTTAGGGCCAACCACTTTTGCATGCAGTCATTTAAATTCCCTTTCCATGAACTTCTTGCCGTACAAATCGAACGGCAATTTGCCCATCTGCCATTTGTAGGCAGTATCGAAAGCGTCCTTTCTATTGACTGCTTGCCCCACGTACGGAACTGCGGTTGGCCCACCCACCTGAAGCAGGCAGTACCAGAAGTGAGCCTACTGGCAAGCAATCCCTGGCAAACCCTTGCCGCTGCCGGTGTTGTTAGGCGACTGGAAAACACCCCCCCCCCATTGACTGCTTTTACCACACATCGAGCGGCGGTTGGCCCAACCGCTGATTGCAGGCAGTACCAGAAGCGAGCCCAGTGGCAGGTCATCGCTGGCAAGCCCTTGCAACCGCCGGCGTTATTTGGTGACTGGCAGGCCCTCGCGGACAAGGTTACGTTCAAGCTGCACGACAAGGACTACAAAACACCTCTGTCGCTGCTGTGAGTGTGGCTGGGGGGGATCTGGGTTTAGGGTTCAGGGGTGTACGTCCAACCTGCATGACAAGGGCTACAAGGCGCCTCTGGTGTTTCTGTGAGCATGGTGGGTGGAATCTTGGTTTAGGTGGAAGGGTTCTGGTCTGGGTTTAGGTTTCTAAATGAGATCAAGCTTCACGATGAGGACGACTGCGCGACCCGTCGACCCCCTTGCTGTTTGATGTTGTGACGAGCACACAGAAATGGGAGAGGGGGCACTGTGCTTCCTGCTGGTCCAGCTTGGCAGGGGATACACAGCTGGCCTGCTGGTCCGGCTGAAATGGCAGAAATGGGAGAGGGGGCACTGTGCTTCCTGCTGGTCCAGCCTGGCAGGGGATATACAGCTGGCCTGCTGGTCCAGCCTGGCAGGGGATACACAGCTGGCCTGCTGGTCCAGCCTGGCAGGGGATACACAGCTGGCCTGCTGGTCCGGCCTGGCAGAGGATATACAGCTGGCCTGCTGGTCCAGCCTGGCAGAGGATACACAGCTGGCCTGCTGGTCCAGCCTGGCACGGGATACACAGCTGGCCTGCTGGTCCAGCCTGGCAGGGGATATACAGCTGGCCTGCTGGTCCGGCCTGGCAGGGGATACACAGCTGGCCTGCTGGTCCAGCTTGGCAGGGGATACACAGCTGGCCTGCTGGTCCAGCCTGGCAGGGGATATACAGCTGGCCTGCTGGTCCAGCCTGGCAGGGGATATACAGCTGGCCTGCTGGTCCAGCTTGGCAGGGGATACACAGCTGGCCTGCTGGTCCAGCCTGGCAGGGGATATACAGCTGGCCTGCTGGTCCAGCCTGGCAGGGGATACACAGCTGGCCTGCTGGTCCAGCTTGGCAGGGGATACACAGCTGGCCTGCTGGTCCAGCCTGGCAGGGGATATACAGTTGGCCTGCTGGTCCGGCTGAAATGGGACCTCATCATAGCTGGTCAGCCTGATCCTAAACTCTCAACCCCTTGGCAGCGAGCTGGGCTAAGCCCTATTCCTCAAACCCTGAAGCAGCGAGTTGGGCTAAGCCCTATTCCTTAATCTCTGAAGCAGCAAGCTGGGCAAAGCCCTATTCCTCAAACCCTGAAGCAGCGAGCTGGGCTAAACTCAAAACCCTAAACCTGAAAACAGTGAGCTGGGCTGAACCCTACACCCAAAACCTGAAAACAGTGAGCTGGGCTAATTCCTAAATCCTAAAGCAGTAAGCTGGACTGAAGCCTTAATCTTTTACCCCGACACAGTGAGCTGGGCTAAACCCTTAATCCTTAAGCAGGCAGTTAAGCATAAACCTGAACCCTTATA
The DNA here is from genome assembly GCA_037349105.1 of Limnomonas spitsbergensis. Taxonomy (NCBI): domain Eukaryota; kingdom Viridiplantae; phylum Chlorophyta; class Chlorophyceae; order Chlamydomonadales; genus Limnomonas; species Limnomonas spitsbergensis. Next base: position 994,763 of record JAYJMM010000072.1, on the reverse strand, counting down.
TCCAACAAAGTGGGCTGGGTTGTCTTAAATCCTCAACCCGACATCCGCATTCTTTTGTGCAATCGGCGCACTGCCCAATTCGAATGCGATGGACTGCCAAGGGTTGTCGGCTGGACGTAACCCTAAACCCTGAACCCTGAAGCAGTGGGCTCGAAAAACTGAGCATTCCAATCCAGCCACTCCATTGTATTTTTGTGTTGTGTACATTCCTCGTCAAGTCATCAGGCGTAAGTTTTCCCCATCAACTTCTAAATCTTTGTCTGCTGGGCTGGGCCCTGAGCCATTTGCCCTGCTGCTTCAGCAGGTGTCAGTTTGCTCCTGTTTGAACGTGATTTGAACGCGATTGGCCACCGAGGATAACATGCTGGGCTGGACCTTCACCCTTAACACTTAAACTATAAACACCTTTACCCTAAACCCTAAATCTTAAACTAGGCCACCGAGGATTGCGTGCTGGGCTGAACCTTTAATTCTAAACCCTAACCCTAAACTAGGCCACCAAGGATTACGTTCTGGGCTGAACCCTCAAATCTTAACACTTGACCCTTCAGCCTCAAACCCGTCGGCCTGCTTCATCCGCAGGTGTCAGTTCGTGTTTGCAAACGGCTCTCTGCTCAACCTGAACGTCATGAGCCTGCAGCGCCCGAATGTTCAAGATGTCAAGGTGGTGGCTGAGGTGAGACCAGGAACCCGCAACCCTGAACCCTTATCGCGGAACCCTGGACCTTGATTATGAAGCCCTTAGACGTGCCGCGTGTCGAAGCGGTGGTACGCGTAAGACCATGGACCCTAAAGATTCAAACCCCGGTCCAACCCTTTACTTTGAACCCTAAACATTTATCCTTCAATCTTGATCCCTAACCCTTAACCCTAAATATCTAGCCCTGTACTTTCAACCCGAAACATGGATTGGTGGATCATGCTATCATGGATCTTGCCACCTCGTAGATCTAGGTACCTCGTAGATCTAGCTACCTCATATATATACTCCTACCTCTTCACCCCCGCAGGCCCTCCCCCTGTACCTGGGCATGTTCAACTACCTCATGAGCACTCAGCCCTCATGAGCACTCCCCCTGTACCCCCGCAGGCCCTCCCCTGTACCTGGGCATGTTCAACTACCTCATGAGCCCTCAGCCCTCATGAGCACTCCCCCTGTACCCCCGCAGGCCCTCCCCCTGTACCTGGGCATGTTCAACTACCTCATGAGCACTCAGTCCAACAGCAACCACTTCTGTGAGCACTTTAGCTTGCTGTCCAAGCAGTTCACAGATCAAAAGGTAACAGAGGGGGGTCATTCGAACATTGAAGTATACTTGGTCAGTTTGAAGCAGTTTATGAAGCAGCTCTTAGAACCCGAAGGTAACAGATTGTTTTTTCCAATAATTGTACGTTGAATTAGCTGATCAAGGGTGCGATGGTAGGAGGGGTCCTTGTCCGGCAGCTTCAGCCCAGGCTGTGCTGTTTCCTCAACGCCCACGTAGCCTTCTTTCTTTCTGTCCGGTTTGTGTGCCTTAATCCTAGAGGAGGGTTGCATGGAAGGAGCGGCGGATGAATTCGCCGCATGACGCGTATGCCGGAAGGAGCGCTCTCCTCCTGGCGTAGGCAGCCCTGTGTGCCCTGTTTAGGGTAAATGCCTGAACCTGTAACCCTGATACTCCCCTGTCCTGTTTTTTGTTGCCATTACACCTTCTGCGGACCCACTCAAAAATAAATGTACTGCGTTGTCTCCTTTGCTGGAACATGGCTTGCCACAGTTAATCTGTTTTACTACCGTGCTCATGATTTCTCCGGTATGAACCAGATATTGAATATTTGTGGAATATTTGTTTGTCATCTCTTGATTGAACTTGTTGATTATTACTTGATTATTATCTCTCCTGATGATTATATCTTGATTATGTATCTTGATAATTATTTCCTTCATGATAATTTCTTGATTATAATATATCAGTACATATTCGTCGGTCTACCGTAGAACCGGATAAGGTTCGCGCACCCCTGTTTTACATATCTGATTAAAATCACCGCACAGGCAAAAACAAAAACATCTCTCCGCACATGCGCAGCTGAGATTTTTTGTAACAGTCAATTGCTGTATCGTGCAGCTGGTCTGAAAAAGTTTATAAGGGTCCGCGCAGCACTTCCTCCCCAAACAGATTATTTCCCCCCTTCCAAACGTGATACCCTGTATGAGTGCAACTCTCATGTCAAGCGGGTGAGTTTTGGAGAAGTAGGGGGGATGGGGTCCCTGGTTCTTTTTCTGCCTCCCCCCCTCTGGTTAGTACTAAATTACTCCGCGCACCCCCCAAAGAGTTATTTTGGCCCGTGACTGACTGGCCGCGCATCCCTTATATTTATTATTATTTTAACGCGCATCAACACCTCAAAAAGTAATCAATTAAAAAGTCAAACCGTTATACGGTATCCCCTGAGGGTAAGTATTCATTTGTGACTTTATTGTGTCTGTTGTGCTGCCTGCCTGCTCCTGCTGCTTTCTCTGTGTATGGCCGCCACGCCCCGTTCTCCTGTCGAAACGGAAGGCCTCCTCCATCCCCGCCCACGGGCATACTTTCTAATTGACCGCCCCTTTGCTTCATTGCCTTATTGCCTCATCAGGGCCAGGGGGCGATTTTGTACGCCGCGGCATTGCAGTCCCACAGCTCGCAGTTTGGTACAAACCGCGGCGTTACCACCGGCCTTACCGAGCAGGTACTACCGCCTATCTGCGTACGTCGTGCACACAAAAGCAGTGAAACAGTACAGCCTGTACATCGTGCACACGAAATCAGTGAAACGGTACAGCCTGCACATCGTGCACACAAAATCAGTGAAACAGTACAGTCTGTACATCGTGCACACAAAATCAGTGAAACGGTACAGCCTGTACATCATGCACACAAAATCAGTGAAACAGTACAGACTGTACATCGTGCACACAAAATCAGTGAAACAGTACAGCCTGTACATCGTGCACACAAAATCAGTGAAACAGTACAGCCTGTACATCGTGCACACAAAATCAGTGAAACAGTGTGTAATGCTAGTGCCTAACTGCCTACCTCAGAACTTGTGTGTGACAGATGCTGTCGGCATTCTCAAAATGTCAGAGGGGGGGGAGGGCATGCATGGGAGGGCATGCAAGCGAGGGCATGCATGGAAGTTCATGCATGGGATGGGCATGCATCTCAAGGGTCTGCATCCGACTGTGGGAGGGCTTTAAAAGGGAGGGCATGGGAGTCTGTTGCGGGAGGTGCATGCCTGATGGCATCTTTTGCAATGGTGGTGCAGGAGCGGTACGCCATGATCCGGGACATGATCTCGCTCAAGTACGGCAGCTCGAAGCCGATAACCAGCGCATGCATCCTCGAGGTGAGTAATGGGCTTCAGTACTTTCCATATAATTCAGTAGGGCTGTTTTCTCAACCTCCAAGTCTGAGCAGGGCGCAGTTTCTTTCTTGCAGTATGGTGGGACGAAAAGGTGAAGAGGTGCGGGTTTAAGGGCCTGATCGTGTGTCTTCACACATGGACGAGCACCTTCTGACAAGCTCCTCTTGACAAGTACCTAGCGTATGGACACAAAGGGTGAGATGAAAAATACCACTGCTGTAGATTTCTAGCTCGTACGAGGCTTGTGAAAGGGTGTACATGCTAGATGTTAGTCAATCGTGTGTATCAGTTTTTTTCTTCCGACTCAGCTACATGTCAGCTACACTCCAGCCCCCATAACCCTCATCCCTTCTGGTGGAGCTGGGGGGCTAAACCCTCATCCTTTCTGGTGGGGGGGGGGACTAAACGCTCATCCCCTCTGGTGGGAGGGGGAGCTAAACGCTCATCCCCTCTGGTGGGGGGGATTAAACCCTCATCCCTTCTGGTGGGTGGGGGGAGCTAAACGCTCATCCCTTCTGCTGGGGGGGGGTGGGGGGCTAAACCCTCATACCTTCTGGGGGAAGGGGTGACTCAACCCTCATACCTTCTGGTGGGAGGGAGAGCTAAACCCCCATCCCTTCTGGTGGTGGGGGGGGGGTACTAAACCCTCATCCCTTCTGGTGTGGGGGGGTGCTAAACCCTCATCCCTTCTGGTGGGAGGGGGAGCTTAACCCTCATCCCTTCTGGTGGGAGGTGGAGCTAAACCCGCATCCCTTCTGGTGGGGGGGATTAAACCCTCATCCCTTCTGGTAAGGGAGATTAAACCCTCATCCCTTCTGGTGGGAGGGGGATTAAACCCTCATCCCTGATGGTGGGAGGGGGACTAAACCCTCACCCCTTTTGGTGGAAGGGGGAGCTAAACCTCATCCCATCTGGTGGGGGGGATGAAACCCTCACCCCTTCTGGTGGGAGGTGGAGCTAAACCCTCACCCCTTCTGGTGGGAGGTGGAGCTAAACCCTCACCCCTTCTGGTGGGAGGGGGGTACTAAACCCTCACCCCTTTCTGGTGGGAGGAGGAGCTAAACATTCACCCCTTCTGGTGGGAGGAGGAGCTAAACCCTCACCACTTCTGGTGGGAGGGAGAGCTAAACCCCCATCCCTTCTGGTGATGGTGGGGGGGGGGACTAAACCCTCATCCCTTCTGGTGGGAGGGGGAGCTAAACCCGCATCCCCTCTGGTGGGAGGTGGAGCTAAACCCGCGTCCCCTTCTGGTGGGAGGGGGGGCTAAACCCTCACCCCTTCTGGTGGGAGGGGGGGCTTAACCCTCACCCCTTCTGGTGGGAGGGGGGGCTAAACCCTCACCCCTTCTGGTGGGAGGAGGAGCTAAACCTTCACCCCTTCTGGTGGGAGGAGGAGCTTAACCTTCACCCCTTCTGGTGGGGTGGGACTAAACCCTCATCCTTCTGGTAGGGGGGGACTAAACCCTTATCCGTTCTGCTCTCAACCTGATGCATGTGCCTCCTCTGGTGGCTTACAGGGCAGTTACAGCCGATCGGCGGCCGACCAGAATGGCAAAAAAAATATTATGGCCGATCGCCCCGCTAGGGGCGACTCGGCACTGGCCGAACGAAAAAGAAGGGGGGGGTCGGCCGAAGGCCGACTGTAGCCGAAGGCTGCGGAAGGGGGGTGCGGCTGAAGGCCGAATCTGAGGTGGGGGTTCGGCCGAAGGCTGGCCATTTTTTGACCATTTTGAATTCGCGTTCGGCCAACACGAGTTAATACTGAATAGCACGCGCTTCCCCTAAATCGTCACCATGTCCGACTCAGACAATCCGATCGAAATATAAAAGGAGGTACCCCAGCCTTCTAACGCCTTCAAGAGGGCCAATGTTTGGGGTGCATTCTTGCGTCGTGGGCAGCCCATCGTAGTTCCCCAGGCGGCCCCAGCCGTTCCCCCGGCAGCTAAGCTGAAGATGAGGCAGATGATGTGGAGGAGGAAGCACTCGTTGCGGAGGATGGGGCGACTGAGGTTGGAGCAGCGACAGGCGACGATCGGTAGTAGTAATACGTGATGTAATACGGTATGAACGGCTATTCCTCCCGGCCGAAGAAAAATAAAAACAGACTCGGCTGGAAAAAAAAAATATATATATATTCCGGCCGACCAATTTCCGACGGCAGTTCGGCCGACCGGCCAGCTGGCTCCGGCCGAGTAACTGCCCTGGTGGCTTAATTACAGGCATAACTCACGCTGAACACTTCAAATGTAAACAGGCCTCGTGGGGTGTGGCGTGCCTCCTCTTGCGGTACAGGCGGAGCTCATGCTTAGTACTTTGAATGTAAATCAACAAGCCTTTTGGCGTGTGTTTAGGGTTAAGGGTTACACCCTAAACCCTAAACGCTTAGCGCTCTGAATTCAAATTAATTAGCATATTTGCATGGTTTAGGGGTTATAACTTGGGTTAAGGGTTAAACGCTTAGCACTCTGAATTTATATCAACTGGCCTCTTGGTGTGGCGTGAATGAGTCCCGCCATTGTCCCGCCTCCTGTTGCGATATAGGCGGAGCTCACGCTCAACAAGATGAATACCCACCAAGGGTCGGTCAAGAAAGGGCAGGCGGCTCACCACGCCGTGCACAACATGACGTCCACGTACCTGCAAAGCACGCCGACTGGCAAGGGTGGGGCGGGCTCGCCAAGTAAAGAGAACGGCGGCGACACACACGGTGAGGCGGGCCATTGAGGTCACTGGTGGGTGGTGAGGGCCATTGGGTGGTGAGGGCCACTAGCAGCCCTCCTACTCTCACACTGGCAGCTCTCCTGCTCTCACACTGGCAGCTCTCCTGCTCTCACACTGGCAGCTTTCCTGCCCTCACACTGGCAGCCCTCCTACTCTCACACTGGCAGCTCTCCCGCCCTCACACTGGCAGCCCTCCTACTCTCACACTGGCAGCCCTCCTACTCTCACACTGGCAGCTCTCCTACTCTCACACTGGCAGCTCTCCTGCCCTCACACTGGCAGCCCTCCTACTCTCACACTGGCAGCTCTCCTGCCCTCACACTGGCAGCCCTCCTACTCTCACACTGGCAGCTCTCCTGCTCTCACACTGGCAGCCCTCCTACTCTCACACTGGCACCTCTCCTGCCCTCACACTGGCAGCTCTCCTGCTCTCACACTGGCAGCCCTCCTACTCTCACACTGGCAGCTCTCCTGCCCTCACACTGGCAGCCCTCCTACTCTCACACTAGCAGCTCTCCTGCCCTTACACTAACAGCCCTCCTACTCTCACACTAGCAGCTCTCCTGCCCTCACAATGGCAACCCTCCTGCTCTCACACTGGCAGCTCTCTTGCCCTCACACTGGCAGCCCTCCTACTCTCACACTGGCAGCTCTCCTGCCCTCACACTGGCAGCCCTCCTACTCTCACTGGCAGCTCTCCTACTCTCACACTAGCAGCTCTCCTGCCCTCACAATGGCAGCCCTCCTGCTCTCACACTGGCAGCTCTCCTGCCCTCACAATGGCATCATCCTGACGCTTCTATGCTCCTTCGTTTGCAATGTCGTTTGTCTCTCTGGCTCCCTTTCTTACACTCTCAACCTGGTCTAAACCCTACCACCTTAACCCTGACCCCCCCACAACAGACGGCCGGGCCAATCTCGTGCCGGTCTCTCGCCGAAGAGTGTCGGTGCTGATGACGCTTGGGCCTGAGGCCGCCGCTTACGCGCTAGAGGTGAAGGCCGCTGAGGAGGAGGAGGCGGCAGCTGGCCTCGATCATCTGGAGCCGGCCCTCCGTGCCCCCAAGACGGGGAATTCCGGCAACGAAATCCCGTCCCTGTTGACGTTTCGCATGACGGGTTTTGATGAGGTGAGGCGGGTTAAGGGTTGGGGGTTTCTGAAATGGCGAATGACAGGGTTTGACGAGGTGAGGCGGGTTCAGAGTTGGGGGGTTCTGAAATAGCGAATGACAGGGTTTGACGAGGTGAGGCGGGTTCAGGGTTGGGGGTTTCTGAAATGGCGAATGACAGGGTTTGACGAGTTGAGGCGGGTTCAGGGTTGGGGGTTTCTGAAATGGCGAATGACAGGGTTTGACGAGTTGAGGCGGGTTCAGGGCTTGGATTAGGAGTTTAGGGTACAGTGATTCTGGTTTTCCGAATGGAAGGGTTTCATGAGGTGAGGCAGGTGCAGGGTTGGGATTAGGGTTCACGGCCCAACATTTCTGAAATCCCGTATGATAGCGTAGGAAGGTGGAAGGAGAAAAGGCATGCCCTACAGGGGCGTGGAGGTTACGGAAACTGCATAGTTGGGCGAGGGGGGGGGAGTCCCGCCATGTTCGACCCCCATATTGCGAGGGGGGGGGAGTCCCGCCATGTTCGACCCCCATATTGCGAGGGGGGGGGAGTCCCGCCATGTTCGACCCCCATATTGCGAGGGGGGGGGAGTCCCGCCATGTTCGACCCCCATATTGCGAGGGGGGGGGAGTCCCGCCATGTTCGACCCCCATATTGCGAGGGGGGGGAGTCCCGCCATGTTCGACCCCCATATTGCGAGGGGGGGGGAGTCCCGCCATGTTCGACCCCCATATTGCGAGGTTTCCTCCACGTGCATATATATGTCGCCCAGGGGGAGGGAGTACGCGCGTGCATCCTCCACATATGTCGCCCTTCGCAGTTTCCTCCACGTGCATATGTTGCCCAAGGTCATTGAAAGAAACGGGGGCAGGGGGGTGAAATTCAGATCCTGTGAACATCGATCCCTCCCATATACCACAAACCCTAAACCCTAAACTAGAGGGTTGAAATTCAGATGGCCCCTGTGCTACCCCGATGATTCTCTAAAGCGTGATGCGACCCATCCAATGAACATTGATCCCTCCCATATACCCTGATCCCTTAACCCTTTACCCTAAACCATATACCCTAAACCCTAAACTAGGGTGGTGAAATCCAGATCCTGTGAACATAGATCCCTCCCTTATACCCGGAACCTTAAACCCTTTACCCTAAACCCTAAATCAGTGGGGTGGATTTTAGATCCTGTGAACATGGATGCCTCCCATATACCCTTCACTTTAAACCCATATGCCTGCTCTCACTCTCCAGGTCCGCAGCCAGCTTCAGCGTTCGTCAACAAAGTGCATAGGCAAGTCCCAGTCCTCGGCCCTCGCATGCTCTTCGGAACTCGCGGTAGCGGGCAGCGGCACCTCCGTCCCGCGACTGGATAGCCACGGCTCGGTCAGCTTGGACCTCGAAGTCAGCGGCAAAAGCCGCCCTTGCACAACGAAAAGCCCTGCCCAGCCCTCCGTCTTGACTGGCATGCTTGCCACTGTGCACCGGCGGGAACAGCTGCGGCGGCAGGCCACGAGCGGCCTCCAAGACTCGCCCTGCCCCCCCTCGCCCTCGGCAGCAGCGGCGGATTGCTGCGCCGACCTGTTCCTCGGGCAGGACGGGCAGGAGGAGGACGAGGAGGAGGAGGAGGAGGAGATGGGCTCTTTAAGGCGCCGGCGGGCAGCGTATCTGTCCTCTTCCCGGAGGATGACCTCGGACAACGATATTGGGGGCGTGCCCGCTCAGCCGAGGGCGCCGCGTGCAGCGCGGGCTGCTGCCCAAGTGAAGAGCCAAGCTAATATCGCGCACCCACCCACAGACACCTCGCCGCTGCTCGTTCTGCCCATGATGACTCCTTCACAAATGGGTAGAGGTAGCAGCAGTGGGTGTGCTGCGGTGTCTGTTGCTTCTGGGAATCCTGCCGTTGTTGCTGCTGCTGCTGCTGCTGCTGCTGCAGCGGCGGCGGCAGCAGCGGCGTTAGAGGCTGCAGGCAGTGATTTCGTGCGCAACAGCCGGCTGCGGCGCGCCAGCGGACAGGTGATGTCCACCAGGGCGTTGCTAGCTCGGGCGGAATTGTCGGCTTACCCACTGCTGCCCTTTGGCCCCGGGGTGAGCGGGAACGGGTCGCCGGTCGACACACCCCGCTTCACCCGATATCGGCGAGCCAGCAGTGTGGACTTTGTGGAGACGCGTCCACACCTTGCGCCGGTTGGGGGGGACAACAAGGGGGGTTGAGATGTTTCATGTTTGAGGAGGCCGCTTTTTTTTGCTTCCTCTCAGGGAAAGCTCGCGGGTGGACCTAGGGAGAACTCACGCAACCACTAAAAAGAACACTGCGTAGTGGGTTGTAAGTGACTGGGGCAGGGCAATTACATGATTTGTAAGGTGAAAAGCTGTATTGAAATTAAATGAACCATAGTCATGGTTTGTGATCCTGGCTTATCTTGTGCACTATGGGGTTCAGTCTCACACACGCCACTTGTCTGTGGTTGTGTGATGCTCTGTTGGAAGGCGTTTTTTACGCCGAAGGCAGGCAAAATCTTAGTCAGATTCCCAAAGGCTTACATGAATGTTTGCCGTTGCAGATTTTTTCAAGTAAAAAAGGAATAGGACAAGAACTTCACTATGGTGCCCTGTCAGTGCCCTTCATGTGTTTCACAATTGTGCAAATCAAAGGCGCTGAAAATTTGGATCCATCAAATCAAACGACGGTTATGAATCCTAGTAGGGATCGTGTGTCGATATTTGACTATAAGCCAATTATGGTGATTTCACACCAATGATGGTGATTCCACACCAATGATGGTGATTCCACACCACATTGGACGTGTAATGCTGCCCCCTTACCGAACTCACCTGCCTTGTATAATGTGTGATCAGAATTAGTGTGGATTTAAGTACCGGACACAATGTAACTGATCGTAACTTCCATGCGTGTAGGTTGTCCAGGGTGGGGCGGCCTGTCTCACACCTAGGGCAGCCTAAGCAAAATAAATCGATGTACGGCGTCTCACATTCGGAAATCCATTACATTATTTGTCATAGTGACTTGAGGTCATGTCTTCACGGTTGCTTCCAAATGTTGCCTTCGGCTTTGCTAATGTTGGTGACACTGAATCCAGTATGCGTGGGGGAGAGGTGTGTCTGGTGGGCCCTTTCTAGGCTGATGAATTTAGACAGAATGTTGCATTATTGCATGCAGTTCTGAAGGGATGAAGCTCCCATATCATCGTTCGGATGATGTCCATGGCTTTGGTTTTGTCATGGCGGCGGTTCTCGGGGACACGTAACCCCCGCCCATGCCTCGAATGCCACCTTGCAAAATCCAAAGAGGGCCAACCGGCCTACAAAACCCAGGTGCTTCAGCTAACTCTGGGACCCAAATTGAGCTCGAGGAGTTACGCCGCGGCTCCTCCACCGTAGGTGGAGGGCCGAGGCGGGCCTCTTAGGGGCCAAAGTTCTGCCCTTAGGAGCGAGGGGGGGGGGGGCAAAAATAAAAAATCGACCGCATGCCCCTTTTTGTAGAGCTTAACGAGAGCGTTTCATAGCTATTTTTCAACAGTTTTTGGGGCCCAGGGGGGTGAGAGTCTGGGAGATATGGGGGGCAAAGTGTGGGGGGGGGTCTCCCAAAAAGCCAACATTTGAAAAACGTTGCATCTTTTTTCTGGAGGTCTGTTGAGGCTGGCAACAGCACCTCTGTGTTCTTCTTGCCAACATGACTCCATTTACATCCTAAAATGTTGCTCGAATTACTACATGACCCCCTCGTCCCCCACACTGAGGGTTTGGCTTTATTGGACACACCCCGAAACCAGCCAGACTTAGAAAGAGCTGTACGCATGTACTACACGAAGCACATGGTTGTGTTGGTCTGGTGGATCATGAATGAACATATCGCTTGTTGTCGCTTGCGGCAAGGTCCTCAAATCCGCTGACCCTGCAAATGTCCGGCGCCACCAAAATGAGAGGGAGTGCATGACAGCTTCCGCGATACTACGCGATTCGAAGCGGCAGAGAACGCTCGGGTTTGCTCCCGCTCTACCCCTAGCTACCCCTGCTGCTGCCCCAGCTGAGCCAATAACTCTGGCAGCTCTGGTCACCCAAGCAGGGGGGATGCCAAGCCAGCTTCCGCCAGCTGCCCCCCACAGCGTGAATATGTCCGCTGAGTTCCCTTACAAAGGCAGTGAGGCCAAGTTATATATGGCCTCTTTGCAACAGCGTGCCTCAGCAGCTAGAGCAGCGCCAGGATCAGCCTGGGCCATCAGCAGCCAAGGATGTGCTTGTGGACTGCAGGGTGGCTGGATGTGGGAAGAAGTTCAAGTTATCCGCTACGCGCTTGCACGTAGCAAGCCATATCTTGGGCCAATGTGGCGCAGCCTGCAGCTCGGAGCCTCACGTTGATGAAGCATGTGGCTTCTGTGGTGCCGTGTGTGGAGACCGGGACTCTGGCATGTGCAAGTCAGAGCTGGGAAAGTCAGCTCCGCATGCCCTCTACACCACAATATGTCATAGGCCTCATCGCACAAGGTGTCAGCCGCCAATCCTTGCACCAACAGGCCAGTACCATGCCATGTCTGCAGGAGCAGGGATCCGCCCGGAGCAGGGATCCGCCCGCGCGCGGGTTCGGAGCTATCACTACGTTGATCACATGCTGACAGCCCATCCCGTTGAGCAGCTGGCAGAGGCAGATGTGGCAAGCTACGCTGTGGCGGTGGAGGGAGTAGTGGGCAAAGAGGTCCCGCTGAGGGAGAGGAAGAAGGCAGTGAGGGAGCTCATGGCCAAGATGAAGGCTGATGCCATCGCATTGCCACCGCCATCCAGGCCATCTGCCTTCTAGAAACATGTGATCGCTAGCTATAAGTAGCCGGTAGCCAATAGCCTGGCTGAGCTCAGTACCCCAATTGACTGTTGGTATGAATTGTGCTCGCTAGCGAGCATTAGTCGGTACTCAATAGCCTGGCTGGGCCCAGCACACAAACTACTTGTTGGCATGAATTGGCATCACCTAACAAATACCAGTAGAGGCGTCTTGACAAGCTGATAAAAAACACCCGTTACATACCCCTTTTACATGCCCTGTAATTTGGAATTTTGACTGAGATATTTAAATTCCAATAGGTTCCGGAGGCTGTGGGTCGGTGGGTGGTAGGCTTGGGTGCTCGTTTTGGGGGGGGGCATGGGGTCCCCAGCTTTTTTTTGCCCCCCCCCTCGCTTAGGAGCCAATTTTTTGTCTTCCAGCGCTGTGTGAATAATAGTACAATGATATAAACATCGTGGCCGACAGCCCCTACCGACAGCCTCTCTCCTCACCTCCTCGTTGAGCAAGACTCCCCAGCCGGGCATCAGAGATGTCACTTCATGATGCGTATTACAGTTGATACTATCTAGACAGGGAAACCTAACAAACCACCAAATGTCACCGCACAGTTCACACTTTTTAAACACTTAACTCACTTAGGTTACGCGTCATAAAGTTTATCACCTAATTCACACATTTTTAAACACTTAAACTCACTGAAGTTCCGCCCACGCATCACACAGTTTTTACACATACTCATATTATTTCACTTGAACTTTCTTGTTTCCTTCTTAATTTTCCTAGATGGCGTCAAACCGAACTCTTTTGCACCCACGTCATGTTTTATGGCTGGGGCTAATCTTCTGCGCTATGGGGTTCATTCCCACACTACTGCTCGGTGGTTGTGTGTTGGTTGCTTGCCCTACTTGCCCAGGGGGGGCACTGGTTTTCGCTCGCTGTCCTAGCGTATCTAGTGCCTGTACCGGTTTACGGGCACAAGTCCCATGCATCAAATGTGATGCCCCGTTGGACTGTAAAAACTTCACAAACTTCACCGCCCCCTTGTTGTTGTTACAAATCACCGACCCCCCTTGTACCACTGAGGGAGAGGGGAGCTGCACTTGATTCAGTCCACCCCGCATTTCAAAGAAAATATGTTACACACTTAAATTGAGACGATGGTTCGCCAAATCGGCCCTTGCCTCACAGCCTGCCATATTCAAACATATACTTATAACATGGCGCAACTTTATATTTTTGCAACAAAAAAAAAGTCGATGAGTGCAGGTAAGAGCGTTGCCCGAGGACGAAGTGATAAAACACATGCATGCAATGGCCAGCAATGCGGGCTGCCTCTCATGGGACCGAAATGAAGAAAACTAAACGCCGCAGGGTGAAGGCATTAGGGTTAAGGCGTTAGGGTCAAGGAAACAAAGCCGCCTGGATCCAAACAAATGGATGCCTGCTGGCCGTAGAAGCACACAGAGAATACAACAATAATTTCGCTGATGTGAAGACATAAAATAGAGAAGTCACCTTCCAGAACAAGGGGAAACGAGCGTAAGGAAACACATAGAGCACTGACACCGGACTCGAGTTTATTCAAAGGCACACTATTAGCCCCCCTCTGGCTTGCTGCTCCGCGACCGGCCGCCATTGGGCTGACGGGGATCAAACCTGGCCACCTACGGTCCGTGGCCCCAGCAGCATGGCATGCCCCACACGAGGGACACCTGGGCGGGCCGACAAAAAGAAAACGCTGAAAACCTGAGCAAGCTGAAAACCAGAACACCAGTCGGCGGTTCACCAGAATAACACCAGCAGGCTGATAGCTATGATAGCCTGATATACTGCTACAATAACAAGGTGTTGTTATTAAAATACTGTAAATTCACTAATTGATTTACTCAGCCCTGCGTTTTAAATAATGTGTTCAGAGGCCTACTACTGGGCAAGTAGCTTCATGTAGTCATGTGAGGCCTGTGGGAGAAAAAACAAAGGGCAGGCTGTCTTGATCTGGGGCGACAGCTTGTGTGGACAACTTGTGTGAACAGGGGCACAGCCCTGATCCTGGATCCCCGTTCTAGGTACATCTGTGATCTCCACGACGCCAGTCGCCCGCCATTTGGGATCTCCTACGGGGCAATTTATCATCTCCTTTCATCTACCGTGCCATGTGGAATAGCTGGATACAACAAATGAAGGGGAGCGACACCTCACGACTCACGAGCCGTTGCAATTTGCTGCATGCACGCCACACTTGCAGCACGTCAGCTTGAACCGCTGCGCGTTTGTTGCAACCGCTGCACGGACTTTACAACTGTTGCGTGGATGTTGCAACTGTGGAGTGGAAGCTGTAACTGCTGCACGGCTATTGCAACTGCTGAAAGGAAGCTGCAACTGCCGCACGGCTGTTGCAACGGCTGAAAGTAAGCTGCAACTGCCGCACGGATGTTGCAACGGCTGAAAGTAAGCTGCAACTGCCGCACGGATGTTGCAACGGCTGAACGTAAGTTGTAGCAGCGGTGCGGATGTTGCAATTGTTGCACATGCTTTGCACCTGTTGTCACACGAACATCGCAACTGTTGCAACTGACTTCAGTCACCCACTGCTTCAACTGCTTCAACTGCTCCAACTGCTCTAACTGCTACAATTGATTGCTGTAACCAGCACGCGTGTATGAGTCTCACGACTGACCCGATGTCCTACCCCTCACTTGCTGGATTGACGGCAGGTTCACAGACGCCATGCCATGCTGCCTTGACTGCAGCTTTGGATCCCCCAGACCCGTTCCTGCTGGCCCGATCCCGGCGCCTCCGGCCCAGAAGCCGCCCGGGTGACGAGGGTCCGGCTTCGTTGGCGACGGCATGCCACCTGCAGGCGGCATGTCGTCGCCGCCGCGGACACCGCCTTGCCAAGACTGTGGCATACCAGACCCTGGCGGCGAGGGGAAGCCGCCGCTGCCGCCGCCGTCCCCGGCGCTGCCACCGCCGCCGCCGCCGCGGGCGCTGTGCCGCGACCCTGGCTTGGTCGGAGAGATCAGAGGCCCGTCCCCGATCCCGGCGGACGCGAGCACCGTGGCGGCCAGGCTGCTTGCCACCGCCCTCATCTGCTGCTGCATCTGCTGTAGCGTCTGATGCAGCTGTTGCAGCTGTTGCAGCTGTTGCATCGGGTCGCTGTAGTCGACGGCGCTGTTGTCTAGCCGCGTCCTCGATCTCGAGGCCGCTGCGCCAAGCTGTCGATTGGAGGTTTCCGCCGTTGCAGCGCGGCTCTCCGAGGTCTTCGGCCTGTGCGGCAGGCCCCGAGGCCCGAGCGCCCGTGACGACACGATGTCCAAAGAAGCGCGCTTGCAGCGTTCCTACGAGGGCTTCCGCACGTACGCTTGGGGGGACGAGCTGCTCTCGAGGTCCAGCGAGTCGCGTTTGCTGCCGGTCTCGCCGTCGGGCGCGAACGGGAACCCGGGCGCCAGCTGCTCCATGTTCGAGGCGACCATCGAGGCGCGGCGCACGGTCGCGGTGGCGGGCGTGCGCCGCGCTGGTCCCGAATCAAATAGACACTTGATGACACTTGAGGTCTTTGCCATGTGCTTGGCCGTGGTAGGTTGCTGATAGGGGCTGGTCATCACCATCTTGGTGATTTCCATCTTGTTTTACATCCTTGTCTTGGCTGGTATGCAATATCTGGACTCGATCATCAACTTGTATTTTGGCTAGAACTCGACACTGGGCTGTCTCTCTTGTATCAGTTGGGATTACAAAGGCAAGCACTGGGGATGGTTTCATACCCTTATTCATAGCGGTACCAAGCGCTGAACTGGATTCATATTTCTTGACTAGGAAAAAGTGCTAGAGTAGCGGTTGTAATCCTGCTGCTTGTCTGGAGGAAACTAGAAGACATGAACAGGTGTTGGGTCTGTTGTTCAAATAAAGCCTAGCTTGGCTTTTGGTTTTTGCAACGTAAATCTGGTGTTTGTCAGGAGAGTTGGAGTGAATGACTGGAAGCGTGCAGGTACAATTCTAATGTTCGTTACAAATCACTCGGTCGTACGTCAGGTAGCTAGAGTTCATCAAGTCAGACACGTGGTTCTCAACTGCAATGCACACATGACATCTGGAGACAGGAGGGGACCCGGGAATACCTCCTGCAAAATTTCCTACTGGGACGGGGGCTTGTTTTCTTTCTTCTCTGGGCAATCTTTGGCAACCAGCATACATTGTACTCGTTCAAGGAGGCCTTGGCAGCGACGCTCAGGCTGTCCACGTACTTCCAGTACGGGCAGGACTCGGGCGGGGTTTTGAAAAACTTGGCCTCCTTGCCGGAGCTGGTCTGGGCGCTGGGCTCGTTCTTCCTCTTCGGAATGGACTCGGTGTGTGCCAGCCGAGCGCGTCGCGGCTGCTGGAAATCCTATGTTTTGGCAGGGTACTCTGGTTTGTGCACTGGTCTGGTATCTGGGCGGTAGCTGGGTCTGGTCACTGGAGTGTAACTGGATCTGGGTACTGGTACGAAACAGGCACGTGCACTGGTCATTCGCATGTCCTCTACATATGCGAATTTCATGAGGTTTGGCAGGGATTGCCAGGTGTTTCCATCCCTGTCTAGAATGCATCGCTGTTTCAGGGAGGGATCCATGCATGATAGGTAATGGACGCACAAGGTTGCTTGAGACTCGTCAGGCAAGAGTCTGGTCACGTTTATGATTTGCTGGGAGTACTAGGAGGCTGACTGGGAACCCTGGGTGATCATACGACCGACTAGTTGTTCGCGGGCAATGTCAACCGCTGAACGTACCTCGCCAGACACGAAGTTCGTGAGTGCCATGATGAACATGAACTCGTCCTGCTCAAACAGCATGTGTGACTCGATGTAGTTCATCAGGAACTCCTTGACCTCGGGATCGTCAATAAAGACGGACATGTCCTCGGGGTATTGGTGCCCATTCTCAAGGAGCCAGCGCCTGAGCTCCTCAAAGCTCATCGCGATCAGTCTAGGCTTGTTCTTGCATTGCTGGAAGAACGGCTTGCCCATTCGGCATGGTGCAGGCAAGGCTGGGGAACGACGACGATAGTCAGTATCGCGTCTGACATGTGCTGGGATTTGAACTTGGGTGGGAACACCGATGACAGGATTCCCGACAGGATTAACAACAAGCTGGGCATGGACGGCAGTTGGACCTAGGATGGTAAAGAGTGACTGCAAGAGTTGCAAATCACCTTGCTTGAGTTGCCTTTTAGACTGCTTGAACATCTCATCCCGAGTGTAGGGTGAGATATGCTGGGCTGGGAGCGGGTCCGTGCTGCAGCCATCGACGCAAGGTGTGATAACGACTCGAGGGTTGGCCACCGCTGCGTAGGTTGCAAATTGTGCCGGAGCGTTCTCGGAAGCCACAGCGATGGGTTGGAGGGCTGGTCTCGGTGCAGCGACCGCAACATGCGAAACAACTGATACTGGGGTTGGGACTGGGACTGGGACTGGGGCAGGCCGCTAGCAGAGCTTGCTTATATGGGAGGTGCAGGGTTTAACCCGTGAGGGTTCTGGTCTGGGCTTGCCAGGCGACCCTGCAACTTCGGTATCGGTGCGTAAGCGCCGATAACGTAGGCCAGGTCGCATCAGCACTAGTATTTCTAGTGTACTGGTTGGATGACCATTACATGTGGACCCTCGTGTCTCTCGCAGGGAACCGTAGTGCCGGGTTCAGGTTTGCCATTTAATTGGTCTTGCGAGACTGGAAGGATGCTATCGCGGCCTGTAAGGAAAGGAGTAAATCACTCATCAGGGTTGTCGACAAAACCGGGCAAAATGTGTGGCATAACCTCTACTGACGGCGTTCGTAACAAGAACGCCGTCAGTAGAGGATATGCTATTCCATACAGACGTAAATCAGCGGGCCCAATTACGGAAGTTCTCCAAATGGCAGGCGTGGATAGCGGCCTAGGCGCTGAAGTTGCTGCTTCTGGCCATGATGCTTCTGCTCTTCCAGCTGCTGCCACTGCTGCAATTGCTGCTCACTTGGGGTCCATACCGCCAACACCTATCGCTAGCATAGCACAACAGACACAACTTGGCCGGGTTAAGAAGGAGCCCATATCTGCTGCAGATGCCTCAGCATGTCCCTCTCAGTTCCTCGACTTGACCGGTGACAGCCCCCCACCCAAAAGGGATAGTGGTCACAAAAAGTACCAGGTGAGTCAGCCCCTCCCCAACTCTTGTAGTAGGCCGGCATTCGCTGGTAGGTTGTGATAGCGTCACCCACTTAGTTGCCACGCACCCGCTTAGCATTGCCATGTTTACCACTACGTTGACGACTTGACTTGACCGCGGCAAACGCCACATTGTGCGGGTCACATTGAGTGTGCGGGTGACTTATGCTGCCTTGCCGGCCTCTCAGATGCTCCTCACTTCATTGTTGGCCACTCATGCACTTGCTCCTCACTTAATCGCTGGCTCGCTGCCCATTGTATGTAGGATGTATCCCCAACCGAGGAGGCTTACCAAAAGCAGAAAAGGGAGCGCGAAAGGGCCATTGAGGTCATGGAGCTGGACATCCGGGCGCTGAAAGCCAAGAACGCTAGGGATGCCCAGAATACATGGGGTGTCGGCTCAACATGCGTACAATGCCCAGAGCGCATTTGCTGCCCGACTGCACGCATCCCAACAGCAACAACAGCACCCGCAACAGCAGCTCCATTGGTTTCTGCATGTTTGGGTGCATGGCAGGGGGGGGGGAGGGCTGGATGTTGAGGGGTGCAGGGCTGCAGGGGGGGGAGGGGGCTGGATGGTGAGGGGTGCAGGGCTGCATGGGGGGAGGGGGCAGGTTGGTGAGGGGTGCAGGGTTGCATGGGGGGAGGGGGCAGAATGGTGAGGGGTGCAGGGCTGCATGGGGGGAGAGGGCTGGATGGTGAGGGGTGCAGGACTGCAGGGGGGGAGGGGGCTGGATGGTGAGGGGCGCAGGGCTGCAGGGGGGAGGGGGCAGGTTGGTGAGGGGCGCAGGGTTGCATGGAGGGAGGAGGCAGAATGGTGAGGGTTGCAGGGCTGCAAGGGGGGAGGCGGCTGGATGGTGAGGGGTGCAGGACTGCAGGGGGGGAGGGGGCTGGATGGTGAGGGGCGCAGGGCTGCAGGGGGGCATTGGGCTGGATGGTGAGGGGTGCAGGGTTGCATGGGGGGAGGGGGCTGGATGGTGAGGGGTGCAAAACATTCATCAGTGGTCATATAGTCCTATTGAACAGCAAACAGAGGGCACTTACCATGCCCTCGGTGGCATCCAAATAGATTCCGTTGCAACCGTCCTGGCAGCAGAGGCACCAAAGCCGCAGCTGATGGTCCGTCATTTGCATCAGGGTCATGCTATCGTCCGGGAGCCCGCTGATGAACGGCAGGTCGCCAAACCACAGCCGAGACCTCCGGTCCCTCTCGGGCGTGGCCGCTTGGTCTTAATTCTGCACAAACTTCCTGCGCACCCACACGGCCGCCATCTCATCTGCTGTGTCCCCTAGGCTGCTGCCCTTCCTGCTGTTTTCATGCTTGGCTTGCCTCACAACGGCATCGCCGCTGCCACACTGAGACACATTGTTGCTGAGATGCTGCTCAGTCGGGCGGGCGAGGGAGGCAAGGCCTTGCACATACGCAGGCTTCCTTGAGCCGATTGCCTTAACCACATCAGCACGGTCAGCGCCTCGCAGCTGCCCATGAGGGGCGCTGTTTGCTGCATGCTGGCAATCGCTGTTGAACACTACCCGCAACACATGCCTGCTGGACTCCTCCCGCATCCGCATGACAACCAGCCTGGCAGGGCATCCGTTGTCCATCATGCTGCAGCTGAAGCAGCAGTACCACTCAGCTCCCACATGGACGTATCTCGCCGTGTCCGCTGCCTCCTTCCTCGTTACGCGCCGGCTGCTTGCTGCTGGCCACATGAGTCCAGAAGTGGTGGTGTCCCATGCTGCAGCCCCAGAGTCTGCCTCTTCCTCTACGTCATCATCGCTTTCATGCACTGACGCTGCTGATGGCGTGGTCGGAGGCGGTGTGCCTCGCTGGCTGCCCATGCTGCCCATGCTACCCATGCTGCTGGCAGAAGCAGCCCCTACTGACTCCACGCTTGATGCCCTCTTGATCCTTTGGCTGTTAGGGCGAACAATCGTCAGGTATTTTGGCCATGCGCTGTGAGCCTTCAGTGCTGCCATGATATACTTGGTCGCTGTTGAGAAGAAATCCTTGCTCCCTGGGGCTATAACCAGGTTTTTTTTTAGTGGGATTTGCAATTAATTTTGGTTACTTTTTGTGCGCGAGCGAAGCGAGCAGGCGAGCGAAGCGAGCCGGGGGGGTGTGGGGGGGTTTCCCCCCCACATGGGGGTCCGGGGGCAACGCCCCCGGAGCTCAGAAAAAATGGCTCTATCTGCATAGGTAGACACATTGTGAAAATGCTCAGAATTAAATGATTTGAAGTTTACTAGCATTAACAGTGACAAAGCCAATGAGGTCCACATGGGGCACCAAATGTCCAGTGAAGTTCCGATGGGCACCAAATGTATGTCCAACTAGGTTCAGATGGGGCACCAACTGTTCAATGGAGTGCGTCCAACAGGGTTCGTTTGGTCTGATCACTTGTCCACCCCCCTCCTCTTCCTTGCTAGCGCCCACCGGCTGATGCCCTTTCCGTAAGGGAAAGAGGCCAGGGTGAACCTATTGGAGGCCTTCATTCTGATGACATCTGTGACGTGGGGATTCACTAGCCTATTCCTCAGGGAATTCTTGGTGAAATTCATGATGGAGAAGAGCCTCTCATCCTCCACAGAACCCGGAACCATCACTAGTGCAATCTGGGCGAGCTTAACCCACTCGGAGCACGAGCTAGGGAAAGCACTCCCCTTGCACAGAAGGGCCATGAATCGAGAGGCCAGCCCAACGGTCTCCGCCATCGATGGGACTCTCCTGTCCCCCCTGGCCTCCCCCCCCTCCTCCTCCTCCTCCTCCCTTGCATTCTCCGCTTCAACCATGCTCCACAACTCCTTCGCCGCCGCCGCAGCATAGACCCTAAAGCTGCCAGCCTGCTGCTGCAGCTGATCCGCATCAAGCATGGGTGGGATGATGGCACCACCCGCCGTTGCCTTTGCCACACCGTAGAAGGTGCAGATAGTGTCAAGCCTGGCCTTGAAGTCTGGCAGTGAGAAGTCGCCGCGCCAGTGCTGAGGGAACACCAGCGACAGAGCTCGCAGGAGGGGCTGCGCAGGAAAGCGCCTTGCTAGCTCTGGCAGCAGCACCAAGACAGCCCGGGTGGCAGATGCCTTGACACGGCTCACAATGCCGTCCAGCATGGGCTCAGTGACTCGGACAAACTGCTTGCTGGTGCGGCGGGTGTAATGCACGGGCAAGGCCGTGACATTGATGAGCTGCTGCCCTGCCCTGATGGCTAGCTCCCTTGGCTCATCCTCATCTTCAGCATCCTCCCACTCCAGAATTGAATCTGCTGTCCCGACGTCCAGCAAGGAGTCGAAACCCTTGAATGTGTAATCTGTGAAGGCTAAGCTTCCCCTCAGAGGCTGCTTCCATGCATGGATATTGCTCAAGCCATTTAGTTTTCACTGCATGGCGCTCCTTGTCCCGCCATACACCATCGCTGGCTCCCCGATCAGCTCGGCGGCGTTTAGCTGGTGCTGCCCCTGCCGGTGAGAAGCGGCACTCAGTAGCACCGGCTGCTGTGGCAGGCCTGGCAGTCCTCTCCTCCCCTGACGATGCATCCATGGCTGACAGGAGGTTGTCGAGAGGGTCGACACCTTGCATGGGATGCTGAACCACATGCAAGGGATCCAGGAGCTCTTGCATGAGATCATGGAGCTCCCTCTCATCTGCCTCCTCCTCATCTGCCTCCTCCTCATCTGATGAGCCCAGCCTGAGATCAGGCATCAGGTCATCGTATGCCTCCCCCTCCTCCACATAATCTTCGTCCTCATCATCTGTTTCCCCCTCTCCAGCCTCCAAAGGTTGCGCTGTTTGCTGGTTTGCTCTTGGAACCGGCTTCCTTGGTCGGCCAGGCTTCCGCATGGGCTGAATCTCTATTAAAGTGTCAGTATTTGCGGCCACGGCATCACTTGTATTAGGAAGAAACGACAGAATCGAGCGTTGTTTGCCCAGGCTCGGCCCCCTTGGCGGCATTGTTGCGAAAGGAGTTAAGAAAGGCACTTCGGCACTTACGACTAGTGACTCGAATCGAACGCCGTCCGTCTAGCCGTTGCCTCACCGTACAAAGCAGGTTTCGGGGCTTGCGATCTTGTAGCGCAAATAAGAACAAATAATAAAAATCTGGTTACCGCCCGACTGAGCCTCTGCGAGGCTGAATTAATTGTTTGGTTACCGATTTGGTTACGAGTCGTAACCGGTAACCACTAAAAAAAACCCTGGCTATAACCTGGCTGTCAATGAATTCCTCATTGATGCTGTACTCCTCGCTGTCCCCCCCCCCTGGTCTGCACTTGAGACCGGCCTCAAGGTCGATCTCGAAGTTCTTATTCTCCAGGTGTCTGGTCGCGTCGGCCCCTCCTGGGACAGATGGAGGAATCCGCGCTTGAGGTGAAAAAGAGTCTCGGTGGTCGGAGGCTGCTCACAGCTGCTGGGCTGCTCGGGCTGCTCATCATTACTTTTTGCTTAGCTAGAATCCCCAACGCCCATTCTTCTACATAAAGGATAAAGTATAGAGATACAGGATTCAGAGCGAGAGGAGACAGTCGGCTTCTGGACTCCGTGTCAAAAGAAAAGAAAAGAGAGGGCCGATGTGGCGTGGAGTTTGGGAAGTACAGGCTGACAGGGGCATAACGCACGGCGCATGCCGAAGAGTAACAATTGACACCCAACCGAATTGCTCCGCGCGACTTCGTACGGCGCGCGACTTTCTTGACACGAGGTATTTATGGTTTTGGATTACGTGCCTCCGTTACCCGTTATTCAGTTTGTTGGCGGGTTAGGGCACAGCTTTGGGCGCATCTGAAAAGATATCAGACCTTAGCTTATGGTTTTCAGTGCGTGCTTTTAATAGCCGATTTTCAAATAGTAGGGTTTTGATTGGAAGGGTTGGGTAAAGCGTATAAGGGCACCTGAAAAGATAGCAGGCCTTAGTTTATGGTTTACAGTGCTTTCTTTTGATACCGGTCTTCAATATATAGGGCATAGGTGTGGTACTGGTAGTATTTGATGCATTGGCAGAAAGTGAACACACAGAAATTTCCCTGAAAATGCCTTTAACAAACACAAACACGCACACTTGCACACACATATGCACACACGTGATCACACACACAAGAACTTTCTCACTTCACCGCCGCCGCAATAGCCGCCGCCGAAGCATTCCGGACCGTAGGTACCTGGTCCGCCCACCCGCTGCCCCCCGAGGGGCTGACCATGTCCAATCCCTAAACAAATACAAACACGCACACGTGCACACACGTGCACTGACCATGTCCAATCCCTAGACGAACACACATGTGCACACACGTGAACACACACAAGCACACACACGAGCCTTCTCACTTCATTGCTGCCGCAATAGCCGCCGCAGAGGCATTCCGGTCCGGAGGCACCCGGTCCGCCCACCCGTTGCCCCCCGAGGGGCTGGCCAGCACCCCGGAGGACGGCATAGCGCAGAAGCTGGCATCAGGGGGCGACGACTCCTCGCACCCGCCGCCGCCGTTTCGCGCCATCGGGCTGTTTTCGGGGCTCCCTGCGCCCTCCCCCTGCGGGCAGCTGATTGCCAGGTTCACGCGCCGCAACCGGGCCCTTGCCTGAAAAGGACAGAAACGTAATTTTCAGAGAGCTTCAGCTACATTTCAGCTGAATGTCAGCTACATTTCAGGTGGCCAGGTCTGTGGCGAGACGAGCAGGACCGCGCCCGGAGCCCTTGCAGGGTAATGGGTCTGGGGGCCACCTCACCCCAACCTAAAAAACTGCCTGCGCACCTTTTCGAAGTGAAAAACTCGCAGCTGGTCGCCCAGCTTGCACACTCTTTTAAAGTTGGACACTTCACTACTGTGCTTATGGATCAGGGAATTCCGCCCCTTGCATGGTTTAGCGTCCGGGGTAAACACGCCCTTTTGCCAAATCTACTTGAAGCACCTGGCAGCTGGGTGTGCGACTGAGCACACCAAAGATCTCCGCATCTTGCAGGGTGAACCCTTAATCCTTAACCCTAAACCCTAGGTCCATGACTCTAGGGTACTTATCAACCCCTTCCACGACCGCTTGCACACCTTTTTGAAGGTAAACACCTGGCAGCTGGGTGACTTAAGCTCGCCCCCACCTTTTCAAAGTGAAGCACCTCACTGCTGGGCGTGTGGACCAGGGACCTCCGTCTCTCCTTTGCACTATCCTGCTCCGACTGGCTCTGCTCCTTGGCTAGCAATTGCCGACGGAGGTCAGGCTCCAGCTCCAGACCGTCAGGCACCTGCGTCTAAGGGGCGTGTAGGGTGAATGGAGCAGGCTTAGGGTTCAGGTTCCATGTCTAGGGTTCAGGGTTCAAGCTCATATTTGCAGGGTTCATACTGTGCTCTGCATTTATACCTCCAAAGTGGTATGGCACACACAATTGCATGATCCCCCCATTTGTACACGCCCCCCCTCCCCCATTTGTATCCCCCCCCCATTTGTACCCCCCCCATCTGCATCCCCCCCATCTGCATTCTCCCCACCTGCATCCTCCCCATCAGTGCAGGGTAAGCTGCTTCCTCAGTCCCCAAGTGCAGTGAGCACCAGCCATTCAGCATCCCACCACGATGATCTGGTAATTCTTGTGATTCATTCATCATGCCAGGTCCCTCACTCTCTTCACCTACCTCCCCCCCCTTCAACTTCTGCACCCCCCTCCCCCCTCTCACTTTCTGCATCTGCGCGTGGTATACCGCCACCTCGGACCCAACCTTGGTGAGCACCAGCTTGTCAACATCCCCCAAAGATGATATGGTGCATCTAGTTGTTAATTTAGGATGCCAGCTCCCTCACCTCCTACACACCTTCCCCCCTCACTTTCTGCACGTACCTCCTTCTCCCTCTTACCTTCTGCATCTGCACGTAGTACGCTGCTGCCTCTGGCCCGAGCTTAGTGAGCACCAACTCCTCGTCCCCCAGCACAACGACGGAGGTGCGGCGGAAGGCATTACGAATCTTAAGCGCACACTCAGCACCTTAGAGGAAGACCGGGGGGGGGGGCAGGTATTGTAGGACACTTCAGATACACCTCAGCCACACTTCAGCCACGAGCATCGAATCCCAACTTGGTTGCCTGCGTGCTCTTCCCGTCCCCGGGCGCCGCCGCCTTCATATTGCTTCATATGCTGCATTTGTTTGGACATGTCTCAGCTACTGCAACAGCAGCACTCCGCCACTTACCGTGTCCCAACTTGGTCGCATGCGTGCTCTTTCCGGCCGGCAACACGTCCCCAGGCGCCGCCGCCTTGTTGATGAGATACGACTGGCCCATCCTCGTGACAGCGTTGTTGGCCAGCTCCTTGGGGTCCTCACTCAGGACCCCCGTGTTGGCTGCGATGGACGCCAGCATGGTCTCGGCCTGCAAGGGCGCAATACGCGATTTGCAGATTCGAGCGTGTAGGTGCATGCAAGCGTGTTGGAGCATGTATGGTTGGGTTGTTGATTGGCTGTCTTGTTGAGGTCGTCACTCAGGACGCGAGTGTTGGCTGCGATGGACGCCAGCATGGTCTCAGACTCTTAGCCTGCAAGCGGGCAAGGCACAGAACTTGAGATTGCATGATTGTTTCAGAGAGGGGGGGGAGGGGTGTAACGACGATTCTGATGCATCCTATGTGAACATATCCCTGTAAGGAAACCTTCCCATGCAGAGACTTTCCCATACAGAGACCTCCCCGTGCGGAGACCTTCCCATGCGGATGTCTCCCCACATGCGGAGGCCTTCCCACATGCGAGCCCTAGCCCCCTCCATGCAGAGACCTGCCCAGGTGGAGACCTGCCCATATGGAGCCTCCTCCGTCATGCAGAGACTTCCCAAGAAAATACCCCCCATGCGAAGACCCTTGATCGGAGACCCCCATCCATGCGGAGACCACACCATGCGGAGAGCACACGATGTGGATACCCCACATGCTGAGACCTCACAATGAGGAGACTTACCAAAGTGGAGACCTTCCCATGTGGATGGCTCCCCATGTGCAGACCCCATGTGCAGACCGCCCATCCATGCAGAGACCTCCCCATGCGAAGGCTACCCCAAAGACTGGGAGATTTGACGATCTTCAGGTGTTCGTGAGGCAGCTCACTGCCCTTGAGCTGCTGCATTGCTCCTAGGCGGGATGGAGAATGCCGGGCAGATGACCGGCTGTGGCGCGACTGACAACCTCTGATGCGCATGTGCGGCTGACGTTAGGTGGGAATAACCCCTTGCAGACAGCAGATATTTCCTGGTGGTCGGAAGCGACAAGGGGCAGCAGCACCGGCCGGTTCCGATGGTTTATGTCACGGTGCTATCGCAACCACCCCACAGCCGATGCTGGTGACCGGGGGGACTTCTTCACCTGCACTTCTTGGCCTTGGTTGCAGGCATGACGGAATTAGTCACGAAGGAAGAAGTGGACAAGTCTTCCCTGAAGTTTTCGTAAGTGAGGCGCAGCATCTTTTCGATGAAGACGAGACTGACGCCGCACTCGTGTGCCTCCTTCGGCGAAGCATAGTTTTCCGGTTTCTCCGGCTGCATGCGCTCGGGAGTCGCGGGCTGCTTTGGACCAGGCGCTGTAGTCCCCTACATCTTTGTCGGCCTTGAATGAAACCTTTGAACAAGTCGAACATCCTGACGAGCTTTAAAGTGTGGATGGCCGAGGTCGAGGCCGAGGTCGACATGATTGGTGCAAATAGGTGATGTAGGGCTTCTTCAATTCTTAAAAACCCATTGTAGGACGGTGGCTTCCTTCCATGCGACGTGATTGGGGTCGAAGAGTTCGTACCAGAGGTTATTACATGATGGCATTCGTACAGATATTATCGCTGTTTTGATCTCAAATCACGGCGAATCCGTGGTGTGAAAAAAACCGTGCGTCCTGCAGAATCCCGCCCCGCCCACAGCAACTTTGGGGGTACCCAAAACGTAGGTTTTAGCTAACTCTCACGTTTCCTCTCGTTCATCAGCTCCATGATGATTGATAATTATATATGAATCATCCCCCATGTTCAGACCGGGTCTAGCAAGTTTCCTAAGCACTCCCGAGCGCTCACAAGCGTCGTTCAGGGCTACTTTCATGCAATATGGCTGTCATGCAATACGAGTGAACTTCTGTATCTTTATTATATCATTTCGCATGGGCCCACGCTTCATGATGCAGAATGCTGCTGAAGTGCTTATGTGCACCTGGTCATACTTCACACATGTGAAGTTTGTGAAGTTTTTACAGTCCAACGGGGCATCATATTTGATGCATGGGACTTGTGCCCGTAAACCGGTACATGCACTAAATATGCTAGGACAGCGAGCGAAAACCAATTACCCCCCTGGGCAAGCAACCAACACTCAACCACCGAGCAGTAGCGTGGGAATGAACCCCATAGTGCAGCAGATTAGCCCCAGCCATAAAACATGACGTGGGTGCAAAAGAGTTCGGTTGGACGCCTCCTAGGAAAGACAGGTGAGTGTCGTAAGAGACAGCGTTAGATTCTAATTGAGAAGGAAACAAGAAAGTTTTAGTGAAATTTTATGAGTCTGTTTAAAAACTGTGTGATGTGTAAGCGAAACTTCAGTGTGTTTAAGTGTTTTAAAATGTGTGAAATATGTATGAAACTGTGTGACACATAACTTAAGTGAGTTAAATGTTTAAAAAGTGTGACCTGTGTGTATAAATTATTGAGATGAGTGTGTGAAACTTCTGTTAGTGAGCCATTTCAATGTTAAATTAGTGATTCAAAAACGATGATACAAACACATGGACCAGAGATAGGAATTGTGATAATCAAGGTGATAGTCATCCCAAGTCAAGACTCCCCCTTAACCTGACATATGAAAGCAAAAACTCATGCGGCCACCTCCACCCCATCGACAAAGAGCCGAGCACGCGTGAAAAACACCCTCAACTTCATCTCCTTGGCAAACTGGAACTTGGGCCAGAGCTCATGCCGTGCCGACAACTCTGCAGGGGACATATCATCCCAGATGGTGACACCCTTGCCTGCCAACTGAATCCTCCCATACACTACGCTCTCGGCCTCGCTGCGATTGCCCACGCGGAACTTGATCTTCTGCATGAACTTGTTGTTGGGATCCGGCTTGCCCATGCGGAAGGCGCTGTTGACATTGATAGTGATACCCATGAGCTTGCACACTGTCTCACACACCAGAGCCGCACGGTCCTCCCCCAGACCACCCTCTGGCAGGCCAGATATCACGAAGCTGGAATCCCTGCTGTCATGCATGGCTAGCGGAGCAATGCCGTTGGCACCCATGCTGGTGCCACCGCCGCACGATGTTGCAACCGCCGGGGCTGCTGCCTGACGCTCTGTGTTGTTGTTGTTGTTGACGCTGCTGCCGTTAGATCGTTCGGTTTCTGCCATCAGTGTAGTTCCTGCTGTTGCTGCTGCCAATGTTGCTTCTGACACCATCTTCTTCTAAACTGCCTTCACATTGACATGCTCCTTCTGCATCGCAGCTATCACGACATCCCTGCCGTTCAGCACGCTCATGCTAGCCTTCAGTCCCGCTACATCATCACGAATGATCAGGAAAGATGGCTCAACGACTTCCTTCACCCACGTAGAAACCTTCTTCTCGAGCTCCACGAACTCCTTTTTTAATGTGCCATATGCCATATGCCATATGCCATGTGCCATATGTGCCAGACACAGTGTGACGATGCTAAGAAGACAACAGCATGCTTAATTTCGACGCACACTCAGCCTATTGTAAATGTTTATGAATGGCCTCTATGTCGCAAGCTTGGCCGGAGAGGCAAAGGTCCCGACGTGGTGAATTAGCCATGGGACCCACGAGTTCCCTCCACTAGAGGTTGACTGCTTTGTGCTAGGATCATTCAAATCGTAAATAAGGAGCACCTATGAAGAGTTAAAACACAAACATGCCTTTTCAAGTAAACACACTTTTTGCCTTGAGCGAGAACTTCCACAACCCCTGTAATTGCTTCATAGCGCCTCCTCATTAGGAAATTGAAAGCGTTTGCCAGGGCGCAATCGACCTCATGCGAGTAGAACTATCGGATCCTGTGGCTAATTGTTAATTCCTACCTTTCCCCCCCCACACAATGTTGCTGTGCCCGCCCCTTGACGTAACTTAAAGTAACGTATAACGTAAGGTATAAAAGCAGGGTGCCGTGGTAGGTTGGTGGGCACAAAACAGCCCGGCCTGTTCACAACAATTCAAAGTTACATAACAAGCACGCAGTCCCATCTTCAATTAACTCCCTTCCTTGCATACGTAATGACATCTGCGAGGGCAGGACTGATCACCGAGCGTACCAAGCGGTGGTACCGGTATCGGTGCGTTTTGGTTATTTTGGTATCGGTGAGCGGGCCCAGAGGTGTAACGTTATTGACATGTTAAGGGTTTAGGGTTTACCTTTATAGTTTACGTATCTTATGTAGCCGGCCGCGCCAAGGCAGGGAGGCTCCCAGCCACCGAATCCTCCCTCCGACGTAATTCGCACCCCCTCATGCCTATCATGCCACGCCCACCCCCGGCAGGCCGTAGCCGACGTATCTTATTGGCAACCAAATTCGTCTGGAGGCAAGTCAGGCAACTCGAGCCTGAACAGGGCTGGAGGAACAGGGCTGGAGGAACTTCTGGAGAAACTTTCGAAAACTTTCGTGTTTCTCGGCAGAGCCCCCCCGGGCGGCCGAAGGTCGCGGGGGCGAAGCCCCCGGAGTCACCCCGTATCAGTCTAATCAGTCTGTCAGTCTACTGGCTAGTAGTCTGTCAGTCCGCCAGCCCGATGTTTCTGGAGCGTCACGGAAACTTTAAGCGCTACATCGCATATCAACCGACTGTATTGAAACTTTATTAATGTTATTCCTGCCAGACCTCCAAGACCGAGGTGCAGAAATGAGAAACTCAGCCACCAAGGCTGGATCGCACAGCGGATAACGTATGAAGCAGGTAATCACTGAGTGAACTTCGGAAGGAAGTTCATGAGAACAAACACAAACGGAAACGAGCTTCAATCCGCACAGAGTAATATGCGAACTAGCATGACTAAAAGCATGGCTTCCTAGCTACCATCTCTGACAAGCATTAGCATGGCACATGCTAGGTGCCAGCTCTGTTACAACGTAGATAACGTCATCAGGAAGGTGTCACGCGACAGCTGCAACTTCGCTTCTGTATGCGCAATTCGATACGCATCATTAACAACACGCACTTGGCCAGCGATTGAGGTGTGACAAGTATTTTGAAATCCTGCAACATGGCGAGCGAGGGGGGTTGCATTATTGGGTCCAGGTGATGACCCCATCCGCACCTGCACGTGCCCTCTGAAAGGTCACATACCCGACAGCTCTGCCGTTTTTGCGCAGCACCTCTGATTACTTGTCCTCCGCCCCTTTTTCCTCCATCAATCGGAATCGGGCTACCAGTCTGTTCCGCAAGATTCGATGGAGGAAACGTTCCTACATGGAGGAAACTAGTTCATACACCAATCATAATCGTGGTGTTAGCAGCACATACTTGGAATGTCCCCAATACTCGCGATCATCTGCTTGCGATAGAAAGAAGAGAAAAGAAAAGAGAACGCCGATGCGGCGTGGATTTTGGGAAGTACAGGTTGACGAGACGCCCAAGCCCCGGTCTGTATACCCTTAAAGGGAGAAAGGGGCTAAAGCGGGTCAGTGAGAACAGGGGGAGATGCTGGACGGCAGTCGGGTGGACTGTTTTCAAGGTAACGGCGAAGTCGAAGTATGGAATAGGCAGATTGGACAGTGTGAACTGCTAGTTGTTTGAGCAGTGGGGGGACGTTGAAGAGTGTGATACCAAGGACTGGAAAGAGGTGCATGATATCTTTATAGAAAATGCCAGAGCAACCAATGATGACGAGGTGAACATAGGGGTAGAGGATGTCTGTAGCAGGGGGGGGTAACGGATATGTAAGAGGGTGGGGGGCAGGAGTGTGGAGAGGGTCTATAACAGGTGTAGTGAGGTTCCATCCTGCGGAGCGAAGCAATTGTACCAACTGTGCATGTTGTGTGGATTTGTGGGACAGGCAGAATTGTAGATTGGAGGTAGTAAACCCGAGCTCAATAACATGGATGGTACAACGGTGTTGGAGGTCAAGAAGGAAGGCAGGGTCGGCAAGCCGGGCGGGAGGATAACTGTGGAGATCGGCAACTAATGGCAAGGCCTTCAATTAAGAGGAGATCAGGACGAAGGCGGCAGAGTGTGGCAGGGGGGACAGCGGGAAGCATCCATTGCGGGATACGGGTGTCATACTTAGACGCCTGGTGGGAGGGATGTAGCGGGTGTGGCATCCATAATTGTGAACATTCCACTCTTTGTGCCTCTGTGGAGGGAACGTTGGATGAGGCAGAGGGCCTTGTTGTGTCGGGAGATATAAGAGGCCTGCATACGGGGATGCCTGCATCTTCCAAACATGTGTCCCTGTGTGTCAGAAGTAGCGTCAGGGGGGCCAGTAGGAGGTGGTGTACATATGGGGCAAAGGCCATCGGTAAACGAGCGCACTGTTGTTTTGTAGGGAATACGGAAGAGAAGTGCCCGTTTAGCTGTCCATAAGAGGTTGGCTCGCATACGGAGGATGCAGCGCTTCAGAGAAAAGTGGCAAGCAGAAGACTGCCACATGTGATTGTTATACAAGGGTAAAGAGTGGGCATTTTCTTCGATTATGCGGGTATATGTAGCACAAGATATGGTGGTATCACCGTCCGTAACGTGAGGGCAAGAAGAGTGAAGGTGTGCCTTGATAGAGGAGGTGAGGTCAGAAGTGAACCAAGGGGTGTCGTTTGTATCCGTTTGAGTATCGTCTTGGGGTAGGCAAGGCCAAGCTGGGAGGGAAGCCATGTACTGGTTGTTGATATGGGAAAGGTTAAATGTACATGTGCTGGGTGCGTCCAAGGCTCGTGTTGCCCCAATGTCAGCAAGTTCATTGCCGATAATACCAATATGTGATTTCACCTTCTGGATGAGCGTTGGTGGGCCTATGTTGGCCCGTGAAAGGAGTAGGCGGCGGATGGCCAGGAGAAGCGGTGCATGCTTGTCCTCAAGGAGATCATGTGGGTAAAAGACAGCTTTCTGTATGAGGTACATGCTGCAAAGACTGTCAGTGAAGATAGTAAGGGAAGGGGCAATGGTCAAGGCGGGGCCAGAAGGTGTATGGGCATGATCGAGGGCTGCATGAATACCTCCAAGTTCAGCCCTGGTGATAGTGTTCGTTTCACATTTTCCAGTAGGGTTGACTGTATGGGTGGAGCCATCGACAGTGAAGTAAAAGGCAGCCCCTATCAAGTTATTGCCGGCGTCATCCTGTATACAAGCCCCGTCTGTGTAGTATGCCGGAAGCAACGGCCAAGCAAGTGGATAGGTAGGGGGGTAGAGAGATCGGAGTTCATCGAAAAGGATAAGGGGGAAAGTGAGTGGGGCAAGTGGGAGAGGGGTAGGCGGGGTAGTGTGCGTGTGTAAGTGGGAGGCTACAGAGAATCCAGCGGGGTGTTGCCATTTGGCATGCGAACCGGGAAGTTGGGATTGGCGCCGGGTGGGTGGATGTGGACGGTGGGCAGGTGTGGTGCCAGGTGGGTGTCCATGTCCAGATAGTGTGTGCACATTGGAATCGACTGGAGCAGTGGGAGGTGGGTCAGGGTAGAAGCGAGCGAGGCCCTCTGTGTTACCAATGACAAGAAGTTGTAGTGGCCATTTGGGAGTGCCGTATGTTGGTTGGGTGGCTGT
Organism: Limnomonas spitsbergensis; assembly: GCA_037349105.1. Taxonomy (NCBI): domain Eukaryota; kingdom Viridiplantae; phylum Chlorophyta; class Chlorophyceae; order Chlamydomonadales; genus Limnomonas; species Limnomonas spitsbergensis. Next base: position 961,878 of record JAYJMM010000072.1, on the reverse strand, counting down.
GTAGATGTGTGCCATGTGGTCCGGGGCTGAAAAGCGAAAGTTGGGGTCGGTATGAAGAGTCAGAACATGAACCATATTGGCATGGGAGGTCCAATTCATGAAAGATGAGTTCTTCCAAACTGGGGCAAGGATAACAGTGCATGTGGGTACCGTAGTCATGCTGGCGGATGAGACAGCCCAACGGATTGCTTTTGTGATTGTTTTTATCTTGAAGTCTGGATGAACGAACGAGCTGCCGGTCCAAGGTGTGGAGTACGCATTATGGAGAGCATTATGGAGAGCCCCAAAAAGACAATCGTGATGGTGGGTGGTATAGTATGTGCGTGCATGGTAGGAGACGTCGAGAGGAGGAGCAAAACGGTGGAGATGGGTGGACATGTTATCAGAGAGCACTTGCATCATGGGTTCCGGGAGACACCAAGTCGTGTTAGGCGCGGTTCCTGTTTTTGTGCTTGGTATGAACGGGGTATCGGACAAGAAGGGAAGCAAGATCTTGCTCGAAGGAACCCTCAGAGTGGGCGAGGTGTAGGGCAGGAAGGGTAAGTTTCGTATGATCATAGCATGCACGAAGCCGGTGCAGGCGGCGGACAGGGATGCAACCAACAAGAGTACCATTTGGGTGGTATAGGTAGGCATATTGACATTGCCATGGAAGGGGTTGCGGATCAGAGGCAGGGGCGGAAGGTAAGGGGGGAGGGGGTAACGGGCCGGAAGAGGGTGAGTGGAGTCCAATCTGGATAGTGAAGGAATGTGGTGGTATCATGTCGAAGTCGGGATGGACCGGATTTATGTTAAAGACGTGTTGGTCGATGCATGAGTGATCCTGGTTTGCAGAGGATGGGACCCATTGGGTGCGGGGATGGGGGTTTGTGGAGCGTAAACGCCAGAGCCCTTGACGTTGGAGGTTTGTGAGGCCGAGGTCAAGGGGACGGGTAGGGGAAGGAGGAAGCAAGGGACAGGCGGGGTCCGTATGTGGGTGTGCTTGGTCTGGTAATGTCCGCTTACGTGAGAGTGATGTACGGTTTAAGGGAGGGTGGTGTGGGGTACAGGAACGATAGGGTGGACGAGACGAACGGTTGATCCAACAATCCTGAGCGAGTCGTGGGGGGGCATAGACGGGGGGGGGTCGGGGGAGGGGGGCATGAGAGGTCTAGAATGTAGTCATGATGATGAGGGAGTGGGGGACCTGGGGGTGCAGCCAGGTCCAGGACAAACAATATGGGATACATGTCCCCAGTATTTGAATATTAGGCATCGCTCGCTTCACTCTTTCTACGTTTAAAACGATTACTTTTGGTGCTCCGGTGGAATCGGTCGCGCGACGCCTAATCCCACGCGAAATGCTCCGGTAGAATGATACCCGATGTATCTGTTACATTACGGCCTATTTTACTGATCTGATCTCGAGCCCGGCAGGCCCTCGTCAGCGAAGCAGAGTCACACACCCTGAGTCTCTTGCACCAACAGATAATCCTGACTCCACCGTCCGCAGCTTGCCATTTCTCGGATACTCAAATCCCTACCGATCGATGCGCGTCGCCGCCCAGGCCGCTTTCAGTGCGACTTCTTCCCAGATCTGCAGATTCGCCCGTCCCGTCACCGCGCCAAGGTCCCACTCCGCGAAGATAAACGCTAGCAGCATGGCGACCGCACCCGATGTGTACAGCATGGGTCCCCACACGCTCAGGTGTGTTCAATCGTGCGTTCAGAATGCATGCAAAATGACTGGGCATGGGAGATGTGTGCAACATGGGTCCACACATGCTCCGGAGCAGGGTGCAATTTGCATGCCACACGCATGCAAAAGGCGCAGTGTGGGGGATGGCAAGAATTGGCCAGTGTCAGTTGAAAGTTAGGATGTCATGCGCATATGTGTGAAGCAGCTGACTGTGCATGCTGGGTTTTTGAATTTAGCTAAGGGGTAGGTCAGACTGCGTTGCGTTTGAGGCTGCGTTTGGAAGTGCAAATGCAAGCGCAGACGCGAAACGCAGGGAGGGGGGGGGGCGTCTGTAAAAATATTGTTATTTTTAATTGGAATCAACTGTGCCCATATCTTCTGATAGGCTATTTTCGTTTATTTATGTCAGACGCAACCCACCAAACGTGATTGTCCGACTGACCCTTAAGGCCTGTACGACCATGATGATAACCCGCATACATTTAGCGCTTGTCAGACATAAAGCAGGCTGCTGGGCGCCCACTGCCGGGCGTATGGGAACCAAACCTTGACCGACCTTCAGATAGTGTTTCAAGGAGAACAGCTTGCTACCCTAGACCCTGTTGTCGCATGCCGTGATGTTGCTGGATCACAGCTGAAGCACCCTGGAAAGGAACAGCGCATTAGCTGAGAGCCATGCTTGCTCTGTGCAGTGGGGGGCGCTCAACCTTTATTTGCTGGCTTATCCCCTCTTTCTCATCTTCTGGTCCTGCATTTCCTGGCTCTTGCAAAATAGACGGTTGGGTACGGGTGCAGGCGCTGTAACAGCAACACATATCACGAGAGTCAAACATCCTATTTTAAATTCCAATTTCGAACACCAGGAACGCTCATTGCTAGCCACTCACAGCACAGAGCAAGCGTGGCACAGCAAACAAAAAACGAGGTGCTGTGGGGAGCACCTTCATCTCAGGTGCTCCCCCACAGGTATGGGGAGCAGCCGTGGGGGAGCACTATATGCAAATTAATCGCCCCCCAAGCTGTCATAAAAACATCGTCTGATTACAATCATGCTTTGGAATCATGTTGACGCCCTGGATCCGCCCACAGCTTGCCCACAGAGAAGCTGCACCTGCCCCCTCTTGGCCACACGCCATGATGTAGCTGAATTGTGGCTGAAGTGCGCTAAATAATCATTGATCTGCCTACATTCGCGCTAGAAGCTGCACTCGCCCCCTCTGCCACATGCCATGATGTAGCTCAATTGTGGCTGAAGTGCACTAAAATAAACATTGATCTGCCCATAGTGTGCCGTGCAAGAGGCTATACTCGGCCCCCTCATCCACATGCCATGCTGTAGCTGAATTTTAGCTGAAGTTTGCTGAATTTTAGCTGAAGTGTGCTCAATTTAACATTTATCCGTCCGCAGCGTGTCGCGCGAGAAGCTGCATGGCAAGACCCGTGCCAAGCTGGTCTCTGCCATGCAGGCCGCTATTCCAGATCCGGCCAACAGGGGCATCGCGATGCTCAAGGTAGGCCTTCTTTAGGGTTCAAGTTTTCGACATTGTTATGTACATATGTGTAAGGTAGGCATAGTCTAGGGTCGAGGGTTTGGGGTACTGGCATTGCGATGCATTAGGCTGGCCTAGCCTAGGGGTCAGGTTTCTGGTATTGCTATGCATTAGGCTGGCCAAGTCTAGGGTTCAGATTTCTGGCATTGTGATGCATTAGGCTGGCCCAGTGACACAGTCAACTATTTGTTTATTCACATGGCAGTAACATAGGTACTCTTTGCCCATGTACCCCTCCTTGCCCCTCCAAACTTCTTGCTGTGCCACTTCTCTCCCTCCCACCGACATGATTATTCTCCCACTTCCAAACAGAGGATGCGCCTTTGTCCACTCCTTTCCACCTCCTTGACCCTCCAAACTGTGTGCCATCCCCTCCCCCCCTCCCCCTCACTCTGCAGGGAGGCGAGGCCTTCCACGTATACGCGACGGATGGAGAGGGACTGTTCAAGTGAGTACGCTTTATAAATTATATTGTACACAAAGGTGCGAGAAGGAGTGGCAGGGTAGTAGGTACTCTGGCTCACTCAGATTTGTGGCTGGGTGGTTAGTTTGTCATGCTATGTGCTGCTGCTAGAGCACCTAATCAAATCATTTCTGCCCCTGACCCGGCCCCCTTTTTGCCTTTCCTGCTGATGTAGGCAGGATGCGTACTTCTTTTACCTTTTTGGTGTCACCGAGGACGGCTACTTTGGGGCAGTCGACATTCGCAATGTGAGGGGACGCAAATGTTTACACTAGTCCTATTGAGGCGGCCAGGCGAATGTTTTAAGGAATGTTTGAGTGTTACCGAGGACAGCTTCTATGGGACAGCCTGGCATTTATAGGGGATCTCATTTTGATTACAGGGCACTCCACACTCTCCGTGCTGCGCATGCCTGCCAAACATGCCCCTCGCGAACCCCTCCCATGAAGACCCCTCCCATGTGCCCATGTGCAACTTTCCTCACATGCCCCCACCTCCCATGTGCCCATGTGCAACTTTTCTCACATGCCCCCACCTCCCATGTGCCCATGTGCAACTTTCCTCACATGCACCCACTTCCCATGCGCACCCCTGACAGCGCCACTCCAATATCTGCATGCCACGGCTGACCCTATCATTTGCACATTTCCCATGCAAGCCCTGCCATGCTCCCCTCTCCCAGGTACACTCCTCCCATGCACACCCTTCCCATGCACACACCTCCCATGCAAGCCCTGCCATGCTCCCTTTCTCCCTTGCACACACCTCCCATGCACACACCTCCCATGCAAGCCCTGCCATGCTCCCCTCTCCCAGGTGCACTCCTCCCATGCACACCCTTCCCATGCACACACCTCCCATGCAAGCCCTGCCATGCTCCCTTTCTCCCTTGCACACACCTCTCATACACACACATCCCATGCAAGCCCTGCCATGCTGCCTTTCTCCCTTGCACGCACTTTCCATGCGCCTACTCACCCTGCGTACACCTCCCATGGACAGCCTTCCCATGCAAGCCTTTCCATGCACCCTTCCTCCCATGTTCACCCCTTCTGTGCAACCCCATCCTCCCATGCACACAATGGCTGCAGGGCCACTCCACTCTCTTCATGCCGAGGCTGCCCGCTGAATATGCCGTATGGATGGGCGCCCTGAAAAGGTGAGCTGTTCCATTTCAGCTATCTCCAGGCCTGCGTCCAGCCTTGATGCGGCCTTGAACGCACAAATAAGGGGTTTTAAAAGCAAGAAACATTGATCTGGACCTGCCGCCAAGTGGTCGTTGGAACCTGGTGCAGCATGCCGTGCGGATGGGCACCCTGAAAAGGTGAGCTGTTCCATTTCAGCTACTTCCTGACCTGCGCGCAGCTTTAAATTGGATTTTTTGACGTAAAGATAGTGGTTCAAAAGAAAGCATCTCAGCTTTTTGAACGTAAAGAAGAAAATGGTTCAAAAGAAAGTGGTTTAAAAGAAACATTATCCAGGCATGCGGCCGAGGGGGTGTTGGATCCAGGTGAGGCATAGTGTGCAGATGGGAGGCCTGAAAAGGTGAGCTGTTCCATTTCAGCTACAGGATTGGATTATTTTGCACGTAAAGAAGAAAGTGGTTCAAACGAAACGTTAAATGGGTTGTTGGATCCAGGTGAGGCATGCTGCGCGGATGGGAGGCCTGACAGTGGGAGTTTTTCGGCTGGGTCCATGCAATGTGCAAGCCTGCATCCAGATCTGGATCTGCGTTGTGAAGGGAGCGCAGAAGGAGGAGCAGGAATCACATCTAAACATATGTCTATGTTTGCCTGCTGCCGAAGGTTTCCTTGTACCGTATTCCCTTTCCTGATACCATATATTTGATTTGCCTTGACTGGGGCATCCAAAGACGATTTGTTTTAATGCTGCCCTCAGGGCAAACTGTCGACAAGTCTTATTACACTAAAACCTGGCGTCGACAATCGATAACTTTTAAACGCATGGATCCCTCAGCCCCAAACAACGTTAATCATGAGGGAAGGCAAAACAAGTCTACGGTATCTGCAGTTTACTGAAGTATATAATTTGTTCGTTTTCAGCCCCGCACAGTACAAGCAGATATATACAGTGGATGAGGTCAAGCACCATCCCGCCCCTCCCATTCCTTTAACGTGGAGTTTACTGAAGCATGTGTTCTTGTCGTTTATAGCCCCGGGGAGTACAAGCAGATTTACGCTGTGGATGAGGTCAAGCACCATCCCGCCCCGCCCATTCCTTTAACGTGGAGTTTACGGAAGCATGTGTTTTTTGTCGTTTGTAGCCCTGAGGAGTGCAAGCAAATTTACGTAGTGGATGAGGTCAAGCACCATCCCGCCCCGCCCATTCCTATAACGTGGAGTTTACGGAAGCATGTGTTCTTGTCGTTTGTAGCCCTGAGAAGTACAAGCAGATTTACGCAGTGGATGGGGTCAAGCACCATCCCGCCCCGCCCATTCCTATAACATGGAGTTTACTGAAGCATGTGTTCTTGTCGTTTGTAGCCCTGAGGAGTACAAGCAGTTTAACGCAGTGGATGGGGTCAAGCACCATCCCGCCCCACCCATTCCTATAACGTGGAGTTTACTGAAGCATGTGTTCTTGTTGTTTGTAGCCCTGAGGAGTACAAGCAGATTTACGCAGTGGATGAAGTCAAGCACCATCCCGCCCCGCCCTTTCCTTTAACGTGCAGTTTACTGAAGCATGTGTTCTTTTCGTTTGTAGCCCTGAGGAGTACAAGCAGATTTACGCAGTGGATGAGGTCAAGTACGTGGATGAGATGGAGACATGGCTCAAGACCTCAGGAGCATCCCACATGCATGTTATGGAGGGGGTGAATACTGACAGGTGCGTGCGTGTGTGGGAGAGGGGGGGGAGGGGAGGTAGATGTAGGGTTAAAGGACGTTTATATCATGGTGGGTCTAGTGCTCAGGAGCGGCCCACATGCATGTTATGGAGGGGGTGAATACTGACAGGTGCGTGTGTGTGTGGGAGAGGGGGGGGGGGGGGGAGGTAGATGTAGGGTTAAAGGACGTTTATATCATGGTGGGTCTAGTGCTCAGGAGCATCCCACATGCATGTTATGGAGGGGGTGAATACTGACAGGTGCGTGTGTGTGTGGGAGAGGGGGGGGAGGGGAGGTAGATGTAGGGTTAAAGGACGTTTATATCATGGTGGGTTTAGTGCTCAGGAGCATCCCACATACATGTTATGGAGGGGGTGAATACTGACAGGTGCGTGTGTGTGTGGGAGAGGGGGGGGGGGGAGGTAGATGTAGGGTTAAAGGACGTTTATATCATGGTGGGTATAGTGCTCAGGAGCATCCCACATGCATGTTATGGAGGGGGTGAATACTGACAGGTGCGTGTGTGTGTGGGAGAGGGGGGGGGGGGAGGTAGATGTAGGGTTAAAGGACGTTTATATCATGGTGGGTCTAGTGCTCAGGAGCGGCCCACATGCATGTTATGGAGGGGGTGAATACTGACAGGTGCGTGTGTGTGTGGGAGAGGGGGGGGAGGGGAGGTAGATGTAGGGTTAAAGGACGTTTATATCATGGTGGGTCTAGTGCTCAGGAGCATCCCACATGCATGTTATGGAGGGGGTGAATACTGACAGGTGCGTGTGTGTGTGGGAGAGGGGGGGGAGGGGAGGTAGATGTAGGGTTAAAGGACGTTTATATCATGGTGGGTTTAGTGCTCAGGAGCATCCCACATACATGTTATGGAGGGGGTGAATACTGACAGGTGCGTGTGTGTGTGGGAGAGGGGGGGGGGGGGAGGTAGATGTAGGGTTAAAGGACGTTTATATCATGGTGGGTCTAGTGCTCAGGAGCGGCCCACATGCATGTTATGGTGGGGGTGAATACTGACAGGTGCGTGTGTGTGTGGGAGAGGGGGGGGAGGGGAGGTAGATGTAGGGTTAAAGGACGTTTATATCATGGTGGGTCTAGTGCTCAGGAGCATCCCACATGCATGTTATGGAGGGGGTGAATACTGACAGGTGCGTGCGTGTGTGGGAGAGGGGGGGGGGGGAGGTAGATGTAGGGTTAAAGGACGTTTATATCATGGTGGGTCTAGTGCTCAGGAGCATCCCACATGCATGTTATGGAGGGGGTGAATACTGACAGGTGCGTGTGTGTGTGGGAGAGGGGGGGGAGGGGAGGTAGATGTAGGGTTAAAGGACGTTTATATCATGGTGGGTCTAGTGCTCAGGAGCATCCCACATGCATGTTATGGAGGGGGTGAATACTGACAGGTGCGTGTGTGTGTGGGAGAGGGGGGGGGGGGAGGTAGATGTAGGGTTAAAGGGCGTTTATATCATGGTGGGTCTAGTGCTCAGGAGCATCCCACATGCATGTTATGGAGGGGGTGAATACTGACAGGTGCGTGTGTGTGTGGGAGAGGGGGGGGAGGGGAGGTAGATGTAGGGTTAAAGGACGTTTATATCATGGTGGGTCTAGTGCTCAGGAGCATCCCACATGCATGTTATGGAGGGGGTGAATACTGACAGGTGCGTGCGTGTGTGGGAGAGGGGGGGGGGGAGGTAGATGTAGGGTTAACGGACGTTTATATCATGGTGGGTCTAGTGCTCAGGAGCGGCCCACATGCATGTTATGGAGGGGGTGAATACTGACAGGTGCGTGTGTGTGTGGGAGAGGGGGGGGAGGGGAGGTAGATGTAGGGTTAAAGGACGTTTATATCATGGTGGGTCTAGTGCTCAGGAGCATCCCACATGCATGTTATGGAGGGGGTGAATACTGACAGGTGCGTGTGTGTGTGGGAGAGGGGGGGGAGGGGAGGTAGATGTAGGGTTAAAGGACGTTTATATCATGGTGGGTCTAGTGCTCAGGAGCATCCCACATGCATGTTATGGAGGGGGTGAATACTGACAGGTGCGTGTGTGTGTGGGAGAGGGGGGGGAGGGGAGGTAGATGTAGGGTTAAAGGACGTTTATATCATGGTGGGTCTAGTGCTCAGGAGCATCCCACATGCATGTTATGGAGGGGGTGAATACTGACAGGTGCGTGTGTGTGTGGGAGAGGGGGGGGGAGGGGAGGTAGATGTAGGGTTAAAGGACGTTTATATCATGGTGGGTCTAGTGCTCAGGAGCATCGCACATGCATGTTATGGAGGGGGTGAATACTGACAGGTGCGTGTGTGTGTGGGAGAGGGGGGGGGGGGGGGAGGTAGATGTAGGGTTAAAGGAACGGACGTTTATATCATGGTGGGTCTAGTGCTCAGGAGCATCCCACATGCATGTTATGGAGGGGGTGAATACTGACAGGTGCGTGTGTGAGTGGGAGAGGGGGGGGAGGGGAGGTAGATGTAGGGTTAAAGGACGTTTATATCATGGTGGTCTAGTGCTCAGGAGCATCCCACATGCATGTTATGGAGGGGGTGAATACTGACAGGTGCGTGCGTGTGTGGGAGAGGGGGGGGGGGGGGGAGGTAGATGTAGGGTTAAAGGAACGGACGTTTATATCATGGTGGGTCTAGTGCTCAGGAGCATCCCACATGCATGTTATGGAGGGGGTGAATACTGACAGGTGCGTGTGTGTGTGGGAGAGGGGGGGGAGGGGAGGTAGATGTAGGGTTAAAGGACGTTTATATCATGGTGGGTCTAGTGCTCAGGAGCATCCCACATGCATGTTATGGAGGGGGTGAATACTGACAGGTGCGTGCGTGTGTGGGAGAGGGGGGGGGGGGGGGAGGTAGATGTAGGGTTAAAGGAACGGACGTTTATAGCTTAAAAAAAACGTTAAAGAAAAGGAAAGGACGTTTATAGTTACAGGAAAACGTTAAAGGAAAGGAAAGGAAAAGACGTTTGTAACATAGTGTCGATCTAGAGCTCAGAAGTGGCCCAGGTGCATTTCATTCAGGGGGTCAAAACTGACAGGTGAAGGGGGGGGAGGAATAAGGGGTAGGAGGTGTATGTGCAGGGATTGTTCATATCACGGTGTGGGGGGGGCAGATATAATGTAGGGGGTCAAAACTGACAGGTGATTAGGTGAAGGGGGGGGGGAATAAGGGGTAGGAGGGATATGTGCAGGGATAGGGGGTTGTTCATATCATGGTGGCTCTAGGGCTTCTGGCAGTCCATATGCATGTGACTGAGTGGTTGAACATAGGCATTTGCGTGTAGGTGAAGGGGCAGGGGCGGGGGACCGTCATGTCGACGTGGCTCAAGGGCTCGGGGCACTTCAGATGCATGTGACTGAGTGGTTGAACATAGGCATGTGCTTGAAAGTGTAGGGGTAGGGGCGGCAGACGTTCGTGTCGACGTGGCTCAAGGGCTCAGGGAGGCCCAGATGCATGTGATGGAGGGGTAGGACACAGACGAGTGCAGGCGGACGACAAAGACAAGGGCGCAATCCCCTAAACCCTAACCATGGCCATACATCCATAATATCCTCCCCTGTAAATCTCAACCCTGTGGGGCTTGCTGTGTCAACCCTGAACCCTACACGCCTCATTTGAGTCATGAAACCTGCATCACTGAACTCTATACCTCATTTTTATATATAATGCCATATACCTATTTGTTTCCTGAAACATGTACCTCAACCCTTCACCCCGCTGTAGCTTAAAGGTCCTGCCACACACACTCACCTGCATGCACGACACCCTCTGCTAGGACCTTATCCCTGCACCCCCTGCTAGGACCCAATCCCTGCACCTGCCTGCTCTCATGTTCTTCACCTTGAACATGAAACTCTGAACCCCGCAGCGACTTCAAGGTTCAGCCGCCGACGCTCCCATTTATACTGGAGGGCATCGAGGTTGAGAAGGCAACGCTGTTTGACGCGATCACGGAGTGCAGAGTGGTGAGGTCTGGGTGTATGACGGGGACATGGAGCAGGGTAGTGACGCCGGGGCCGGCGCGGGGGGAAATGGGCCGAAGGTCATGGAGTGTAGAGGGGTGGGTCCGGGGTGTTTGACGCGATCGCGGAGTGCAGAATGGTGAGGTCTGGGTCGGATTTTTATTGTTGTGGTTCAGGGTACAAGCATAGGGTTAAGGGTTAGTCTACATTGTTCGACGCGGTCCCAGAGTTCAGTGTGATGGGGTCCGGGTTGGTATGTTTGGGCCAGTGAGGTGAGGTGAGGTTTGGTGGTTTGTTTGTTTGGGTTTGGGGTCCACGACTTGGGTCATGGGTTGATCAAGCATGTTTCACAGCCATCACTGAGTGCAGATTGTTGTGTTGGTTGGCGTGTTGGGCGTGTAGTGCCCCTGTGGGTTTTTCAGTGCCTGACCCCAGTTAAGTTCAAAGGTTAGGGCATGCTGATGTTGCCGTCGCCACTGACATCAGACGCTTGAATGTGCCACCACTGGGGCTTTCAGCCTGACCATTGCCATCCCACCCGCCCCCTTTCCTCTGACAGAAAGAAGTAAAGCTACGCCACGTGGGAGGCGTGAGAGTTAAGGAAACAGTGCAGCCTGACCATTGCCATCCCACCCGCCCCCTTTCCTCTGACAGAAAGAAGTAAAGCTACGCCACGTGGGAGGCGTGAGAGTTAAGGAAACAGTGCAGCCTGACCATTGCCATCCCACCCGCCCCCTTTCCTCTGACAGAAATAAGTAAAGCTACGCCACATGGGAGGCGTGAGAGTTAAGGAAACAGTGCAGCCTGACCATTGCCATCCCACCCGCCCCCTTTCCTCTGACAGAAAGAAGTAAAGCTACGCCACATGGGAGGCGTGAGAGTTAAGGAAACAGTGCAGCCTGACCATTGCCATCCCACCCGCCCCGTTCCCTCTGATATTAGAAGAAGCTGCCCTAGGACACTTCCCCTTCAGTGGATTACGTATGTTCAAGCACCCCTGGATTCCTTCAACCCTTAACCCTATGTATAAAACCACTCCAGGATTCGCTTTCAACACTGCCCACTTACCCTCCCACCCTCCCTTGTTCAAGCCTGATCCCCAACCACTGACCCCTACTCCTCCCCGTGACCCCTGCTAATCCCCTGCTCCCCCCTTGTGACTCCTGCCCCCCCCCCCATGATCCCCGCTCCCCCCCCCCGTGACCCCTGCTCCTCCCCGTGATCCCTGCCCCCTCCCTGTGACCCCTGCTCCCCCCCTGTGACTCCTGCTTCCCCCCCCCCCTGGACTCCTGCTTCCCCCCTGTGACCCCTGCTCCTCCCCGTGATCCCTGCCCCCTCCCTGTGACCCCTGCTCCCCCCCTGTGACTCCTGCTTCCCCCCCCCCCTGGACTCCTGCTTCCCCCCTGTGACCCCTGCTCCTCCCCGTGATCCCTGCCCCCTCCCTGTGACCCCTGCTCCCCCCCTGTGACTCCTGCTTCCCCCCCCCCCTGGACTCCTGCTTCCCCCCTGTGACCCCTGCTCCTCCCCGTGATCCCTGCCCCCTCCCTGTGACCCCTGCTCCCCCCCTGTGACTCCTGCTTCCCCCCCCCCGCTGGACTCCTGCTTCCCCCCTGTGACCCCTGGTCCTCCCCGTAATCCCTGCCCCCCCCCCCCACCCTCTGACCCCTGCTTCCCCCCTGTGACTCCTGCCCCCCCCGTGATCCCTGATCCCCAACCTCTGAACCCTGCCCCCCTCCTCATAAGCAGAAGAAGCTGCCTGAGGAGATTGAGCTGATCCGCTACGGCAACACAGTGGGGAGCAAGGGGCACATTGAAACGATGCGCATGTGCAAGCCAGGTAGGAGGATCATATGCAGAGTAGCCTTGAGCCATGAAGGAAGTGGGGAGCAAGGGGTGCATTGAGACAATGCCCACCCTCCCTCACCTCCCACACCTCCATCACCTCAGTCACCTCCCTCCCTCCCTCCCTCCATCACCTCAGTCACCTCCCTCCCTCCCTCCCTCCCTCCCTCAGCTCCCTCCCTTTCTCACCTCCCTCCCTCCCTCCCTCCCTCCCTCAGCTCCCTCACTTATCTCCCTCCGTCCCTTCAGTCACCCCTCCCCCTTTGTTGCGCAGGTGTGATGGAGTACCAGTTGGAAAGCACCTTCTTGTCCTTCTGCTACCAGACTGGGGGCAGCCGCATGCCTATGTATGGGCCCATAGCAGCATCCGGGCCTAATGGGGCGATCCTGCACTATGGACACGCAGGGGCACCAAATGGTGAGAGCAGGGGGAGGGGGGGGAGGCAAATAGTCAGAGCAGAGGGGTGGGGGAGGAACGTGATTGATGTATGGACCTGTTGCATGGTGACAGCGGGGGGGAGAGGAGGAGTAGGATGGGTGGGTGGGGCAATTCCGGTGAGAGCAATTGGGGGAGGGGGCGGAAGAGGGAGCAGGGTGGGAGGGGGGGGGCACTTCAGGTGAGAGCAATTGGGGGCAGGGGGCGGGAGAAGGAGCAGGGTGGGAGGGGTGGGGCACTTCCGGTGAGAGCAATTGGGGGGAAGGGGCGGGAGAAGGAGCAGGGTGGGAGGGGGGGGCACTTCCGGTGAGAGCAATTGGGGGGGGGAGGGAGAAGAGGCAGGGTGGGAGGGGGGGGGCACTTCCGGTGAGAGCAATTGGGGGGAGGGGACGGGAGAAGGAACAGGGTGGGAGGGGGGGGGCACCTCCGGTTAGAGCAATTGGGGGAAAGGGGCGGGAGAAGGAGGAGGGTGGGAGGGGTGGGGCACTTCCGGTGTGAGCAATTGGGCGAAAGGGGCGGGAGAAGGAGCAGGGTGGGAGGGGTGGGGCACTTCCGCTGTGAGCAATTGGGGGCAGGTGGCGGGAGAAGGAACAGGGTGGGAGGGGTGGGGCACTTCCGGTGACAGCATTTGGGGGGAGGGGACAAGAGAAGGAGCAGGGTGGGCGGGGTGGGGCACTTCCGGTGAGAGCAATTGGGGGCAGGGGGCGGGAGAAGGAACAGGGTGGGAGGGGTGGGGCACTTCCGGTGAGAGCAATTGGGGGGAAGGGGCGGGAGAAGGAGCAGGGTGGGAGGGGGGGGGCACTTCCGGTGAGAGCAATTGGGGGGGGGGAGGGAGAAGGGGCAGGGTGGGAGGGGGGGGGCACTTCCGGTGAGAGCAATTGGGGGGAGGGGACGGGAGAAGGAGCAGGGTGGGCGGGGTGGGGCAGTTCCGGTGAGAGCAATTGGAGGAAAGGGGCGGGAGAAGGAGCAGGGTGGGAGGGGTGGGGCACTTCCGGTGAGAGCAATTGGGCGAAAGGGGCGGGAGAAGGAGCAGGGTGGGAGGGGTGAGGCACTTCCGCTGTGAGCAATTGGGGGCAGGGGGCGGGAGAAGGAACAGGGTGGGAGGGGTGGGGCACTTCCGGTGAGAGCAATTGGGGGGAGGGGACGGGAGAAGGAGCAGGGTGGGAGGGGTGGGGCAGTTCAGGTGAGAGCAATTGGGGGCATGGGGCGGGAGAAGGAACAGGGTGGGAGGGGTGGGGCACTTCCGGTGAGAGCAATTAGGGGGAAGGGGCAGGAGAAGGAACAGGGTGGGTGGGTGGGGCACTTCCGGTGAGAGCAATTGGGGGGAGGGGCAGGAGAAGGAACAGGGTGGGTGGGTGGGGCACTTCCGGTGAGAGCAATTGGGGGGAGGGGACGGGAGAAGGAGCAGGGTGGGCGGGGTGGGGCAGTTCCGGTGAGAGCAATTGGGGGCAGGGGGCGGGAGAAGGAACAGGGTGGGAGGGGTGGGGCACTTCCGGTGAGAGCAATTGGGGGGAAGGGGCGGGAGAAGGAGCAGGGTGGGAGGGGGGGGGCAGTATAGGTGAGAGCAATTGGGAGGGGGGAGGGAGAAGGGGCAGTGTGGGAGGGGGGGGGCACTTCCGGTGAGAGCAATTGGAGGAAAGGGGCGGGAGAAGGAGCAGGGTGGGAGGGGTGGGGCAGTATAGGTGAGAGCAATTGGGGGCAGGGGGCGGGAGAAGGAACAGGGTGGGAGGGGTGGGGCACCTCCGGTGAGAGCAATTGGGGGGAAGGGGCGGGAGAAGGAGCAGGGTGGGTGGGTGGGGCACTTCCGGTGAGAGCAATTGGGGGGAGGGGGCGGGAGAAGGAGCAGGGTGGGAGGGGTGGGGCAGTTCAGGTGAGAGCAATTGGGGGCTGGGGGCGGGAGAAGGAACAGGGTGGGAGGGGTGGGGCACTTCCGGTGAGAGCAATTGGGGGGAGGGGACGGGAGAAGGAGCAGGGTGGGAGGGGTGGGGCAGTTCAGGTGAGAGCAATTGGGGGCATGGGGCGGGAGAAGGAACAGGGTGGGAGGGGTGGGGCACTTCCGGTGAGAGCAATTGGGGGGAAGGGGCGGGAGAAGGAGCAGGGTGGGAGTGGGGGGGCACTTCCGGTGAGAGCAATTGGGGGGGGGGAGGGAGAAGGAGCAGGGTGGGAGGGGTGGGGCACTTCCGGTGTGAGCAATTGGGGGGAGGGGGCAGGAGAAGGAGCAGGGTTGGTGGGGTGGGGCAGTTCAGGTGAGAGCAGGGGGGGGGGGTCTCTAGGGCATATACTTCATGTAAAGACATATTGCTGCATCCGTATTCGATGTTGCCATCATGCACTGCATCAACGCACAACAGTGGCCATGCAGGGTTAAGGGCCAAACCCTTAACTGCCTGAACCATTGGTGGGAGCTGTGGTAAAGGGATGAGGGTTGATTACAGCACTGGGATTCAATAGAGAGGTTCTGCACTTTGGCTGTGCAGGGTCCAAGGCCAAACCCTTAACCTGTAATTCTAACCCTCAAACTTAACCTTAACATGGCCTTGGGTGAATTCTGGAGGGGGGGGAGGGCGGGAGGAATCGTTTAGGTAGCCCGTAGCCATGCCACGCCTGGGAAGAAGGGGTAGGGGGAGGGGGGAGGGCCTCGTTGAACTTGTTTGTTGGCCCGGCGAGCCAGGGCAGGATGCAGGGCTCGTTAGAAGCGGGTGTAGGCACATGCGTCTTGCTTCATTGGGGTCTTACCAAACCAGAAGCCCGAAGGGGGAGAGGGATCATATTTGACGGGAGGGGGAGGGGGGATAACAATCTTGGTGCAGGTGGGTACTGCAAGGGCAGCTTCCGGGGCGGGAGGGGGGGGGCAGGGGCAGGGGCACAGGGAATTATCATGAAGTAAGCATGCAAGTCTTAAGGTAGCAGTCGTGCTGACCATTCTGAACCCTCTGAATCTAAACCACGAACCCTTGATCGCCATGTGCAGACCGCCAGGTCCAGGACGGAGATATGATGCTCATTGACTTCGGGTAAGTGACAAGATGGCTCGGGGCAGGGAGGGGGGGGAAGATGAGAAAGGCGGCAAGACAAGAGCAGGTGGCATTGGGGGAAGGGGGAGATGAGGGTATGAGCCTCAGGGGTCGGGATGGGGACACTGTCTACATTGAGTTGACAGGACTGAGTGGCAGGAGGTGAAAAGGGGGATGAGGGGTCAGGCCTTGGGGTTCAAGATGGGGACACGATCCTAGCTACGAACGTCGTCAGTAAAGCTTTTGCACCGCCGTATGGAGGGGGTTTTCGGGGTCTGGCGCAGGGGGTTTGGCGAAAGCAGGAAAGCAGGAAAATCGCTGGTGACAAATAGGCCCGTTGATTGATGGCCGTTATGTGAAAGGGTGCGAGCGTAAGCCCCTACAGGCCCACAGCCACATGCACCGCAACTACAGGGTCATGAACAAAATAAACGGGCGTAGCCTACGTTGCCGGCTAGTTGAGATTGTTTGAGATATAAGATCAGGTGGCAGTGGGTGAAAGGGGGTATTAGGGTTTAAGCCTCGGGATGCTAGATGGGGACACGATCTTGGTTGAGGTCGGGTGAGGGACAAGAGTGGGTGGCAGGGGATGAAAAGGGGGATGAGGGGTTAGGCCTCAGGGTTTAAGATGGGGACACGACCCTAGTTGAGATTATTTGTGATTTAAGAACAGGTGGCAGTGGGTGAAAGGGAAGATGAGGGTTTGAGTCTTAGGGAACAGGATGGAGACACGATCTTGGTTGAGGTTGGGTGCGAGACTAGAGTGGGTGGCAGGATGAGAACAGGGGGATGAGGTGTGAGGCCTCGGGCTGCTAGATTGGAACACATTGACAAAGTCTGAGTTGAGATTGGGTGAGAGTCAAGTCTGGGTGGCAGAGGATGAAAGTGGAGATGCGGGGTTCTAGCCTGATATTTCCCTCTTTCCCTAGATCACGAGACTGTGGGCTTTAGGGCCACTACTGCGCCTTTTTATCTTGCAACTATAAGGCTCAGCCGCCAACTCAGGTACCCCACACTCAAATGTTTGATTCCGAATGAAGAGACAAATGAATAGGGGTCCTAGACCTCTACTGCCCCCCTGACATGGCGGCCGTGCGTTTTGACTTTTCTTCTTTGCGGCCTTCTAGTGTCCTTGGTATGAAGGAGCACTTGAGTGGGATTGGATTCCAAATCTGAGCGTACCTTGAGCGAATTCGGATAGATTTGACTAGAAAACTCCGAGTAGCGCATGAGTGAACCCATGGTGAAATATGGAAGTACCATGATATGAAGCCGAGTAAATCATGATTGAGCTTGCATTAAAGCTTGTGTTAAAGCATGTATAGATGAAGCGACCCTTTAAAATAAAGACAGAAAGCTACGCCCTGTGTGGGACGTGAGAGTTCAGGAAACAGCGCAGCCTGGGCCGAAGCCACGTCCGCGCCGTTTTTGTGAAGAGACCCTTGGTACAACTCCAGTGAGGCGCGACCAAACCCTGGCCAAACCTGGATTAAACCCTGGCCAATGAATGAGTAAACCCTGATTAAAGCTGGAGTAGACCCTGACCAAAGCTTGAGTAAACCAGTAGACCCTGAGTCATACTCGATTGAGATCTGTTCAAATCTGACTTAAACCTGACCAAGCCATGCATACAACCCAAGCCCCCCCCCCGCCCCCATAGGTGTGAGTACTACCACTACGGCTCTGACATCACCGCATCATGGCCGGCTAACGGAAAGTAAGTAAAGCGGCTTACACTTTCTCTCAACACAAATCCATTACCTACCACTTACCTGACCCATAAACCATTAAGCATGCACCATGATCTACCTGTAATCCATTTTGATCCCCAAAATCCCTACCTTACTCTCATCCTTATTCAAATACCTTAGTCAGCCAAGTGGGTAATGAATAGGGTGACCTAAACCTGCTTGTGCTTAGCTTGTGCTTAGCCTGTGACCCCTAGGAGTTGCGCTTCTTTCTGCCCGGACGTCATGAATGCAAATTCGTGTTGCCTGCCATGCATGGCTGACCACAATCGTTCAGTTTGCCCCAAAATAATCGCGTAAATCATGTGCATGTTTCCTTCATGGTACATCACCTTATTTGCCTCCCAGATAAATCCTGAACTTGGAAACTTGCAACCTCAATCCAGAGCCCTTAGCCTGTCACCCTATGCACTTCACCCTAGACTTTGACCATAACTCTCTCACCCCAAGTAATTTCTCCCAACCCATTTTAACCTCAATTTTCCACCCTCAACCTTTTACCCCACACATTTCACCCTAAACTCTAAACATTCCACCCTATGCGTGAACCTTTCACCCTTGAACCAGAACCCTTAACCCTTCACCCTCAATCCTAAACATTGCACCCTTACCCCGAACACTACATCCGTTATGGTGCAACAGGTTCACCGCCTCACAACGCGTGATCTACAACATGGTGCTGCGGGCCGCTACAACTATCATCAAGGCTCTGAAACCAGGCGTGGTGTGGACGGTAAGATGCAGATCTAGATCTATATCTTCGTCATAGTATGTATGGGTGGTCCATGTAATGGTAATGGCGCGGACGCGGCCTAGGGCCCATGCGCATGCCGCGCTGTTTTCTTAACCCTCACGCCCCTGGGAGGTGTAGTTGTTTTCTTTCCTCCTCAACATGGACGACTGAAAGGTTTGCAGGTGCAATAGGCCCGGCTTTTTGGCTTGGCGTGCCCGCAGGGGCGCCAAATCGGTATGTTTCGTGTTTTGTATGTGGCTGGTGAAAGCACATATATGGGTGGTCGAGATATGCATATTCACGGGGGCAGGGCGGTAACTTATTTGTCTCTTTGCGTTGACACTAATTTCTGGCGGTTGTTCAGATCCTGATCTTCATATGTATCATGACATCAGATCTGGGTTGGGAGCAGCAGCTTCCGGATCCAACCAGCAAGCTTTTTGAAGATCTGGTCAACATGTTTGGGTCGAAGACGCAAACCCTCAACCTCAAACCTAACCCGGACTATGCAGTATAGGAGCTTCAAACTGTCAATACCAACCCAGACTGCCTTGTTTAGCAGTGGCAGCAAACCCTAAACTGTGAACTCCCTTCCAAACTGCCCTGTTTAGCAGCAGATGCAAACCCTAAACCGTAAAACCCTTCCCAGAATGGTCTCCTAAGCAGCAGATGCAAACCTTTCACCCTTTACATCAACCCGTTGCAGGACCGGGCTGCAGCTAACGTACCGCACCATGTTAGAAGACCTGCTGGCAGCTAGTATTCTTACTTGGCCATATGCCCTGATAACCCTAAGTCATAATTCCTGACCCCCAACACCCTCACCCTACACTCTTCACCCTAAACCCCGACCCCGCTGCAGGACATGGCTGAGCTGACGTATCGCATCCTGTTGGAGGACCTGCTGGTAGCTGGCCTTGTACGCGGAAGTGTGGACGAGATGATGGCGGCTGACGTTGGGGCCTTGTTCATGCCGCACGGTGAGACCTGACAATGGCTCTCAGGATGTTGGTGTGGAGGGTGTAAACAAGATGATGGCGGCTGACTTGGGGGACTTGTTCATGCCGCACGGTGAGAACTGACAAAAACTTGCACACAACCGTAGAACGTCTTTGACTCCGCTCGTAATTAAATAATTATTGGGGTGCGCGGACATGGTGCGCGGTAATTTAATAAATAACATCTCCGCTGCGCTGCGCGGAGCGTCAGTCAGTCAGTCAGGAAATTAAAATTCCGTCGCTGCGCGACCATTTTTAAAATTCTTTTTGGGGTGCGCGACCAAAAAATAAATCCTTTTTTGGGGGGGTGCGCTGAGTCCAAGGCGTTCTACGGTACGGGATGAGGGTGTGGAGGGTGTGGACGAGATGTTGGTGTGGATGGCGTGGAGGGTGTAAACGAGATTATGGCGGCTGAAGTTGGGATCTTGATCAAGCTGCACGGGGAGAACAGACAAAAACTTTCACATAACGGAATGAGGGTGTGGAGGGTGTGGACGAGATGTTGGTGTGGAGGGTGTGGACGACATGATGGCGGCTGACGTTGGGGCCTCCTTCATGCCGCACGGTGAGAACTGACAAAAACTTCCACACCAGAGGATGGGGGTGTGGAGGGTGTGGACGAGATGTTGGTGTGGAGGGTGTGGAGGGTGTGGACGAGATGATGGCGGCTGACTTTGGGACCTTGTTCAAACCGCACGGTGAGAACTGACACTGGCTCTCAGGATGAGGGTGTGGAGAGTGTGGACAAGATGATGGTGTGGAGGGTGTGGACGAGATGTTGGTGTGGAGGGTGTGGAGGGTGTGGACGAGAGGATGGCAGCTTGCATTTGGGTCTTGATAATGCCGCACGGTGAGAACTGACAATGGCTCTCACACAACAGGATGGGGGTGTGGAGGGTGTGAAGGGTGGATGGAGGGTGTGGATGGTGTGGACGAGAGGATGGCAGCTTGCATTGGGGCCTTGTTTATGCCGCACGGTGAAAAGTGGCCAGTGCTTATTTGTTCCGTCTATGACTCCACCATGGGGGTGGACGACAAAATCCCGGTTGGGACAAAGCCTGGACTAGACTGCGGCTGGTGGCCGAAGCAGCATGGCTGGCCACAAATGGGGTTCAAGCCAGAGGCTGGAGTGAAGCTGAGGCGCGGGAAAATAGCTCATTCAGGCTGGCAATGGCTCTGGCAAAGCAGGGTAGGGGGGTGGGGACATCGAGTATAAGATCGTGGCAGCCGACATCGTGGCTCTACTCATGCCGCACGATCATGACTGGCAATGGCTGTCATGCTGGGAGTGATGTTGGGGCTGGTGCTGGAGAAACTGGCCCAAATGTTTAGGGTTGATGGGCTCCTGAGTTTTGGCTTCCCTACGGCCCATTTCCCATGCTGCTTTTGCAATGTCCGTCGGCGAAATCCGGCATAAATGGGGTTACCTAACTGCCTGACCATGCCGCGAAGCAGGGTGGATGAGATGATCATACACAGGCAATGCAGTTTGCCGTCGATATCGCGTGTGTCTAGCTCGAAAGAGTGGCCCAGTCCAGGAAACATGGTTTAGGGTTGATGATGTAGAATGGAAACCAAAAATTAAACTAAATGACGTGTGTTGTGCCCTCTGTCTAGGCCTAAGCCAATGCTTCAGTTATGTTTACTTCGTTGCTATGCAAGTGTGCTGAAAAGTAAAATACGTGTGCCCTATCCGCAGGCCTGGGTCACTTCCTAGGACTGGACACACACGACGTCGGTGGCTACGCAAAAGGCGCTCCTCCACGCATCATGAGGCCAGGTTTCAAGAGCCTGCGCACTGCCAGGTCTGGATATAGATCTAGATCTGTATTTAGCCCCACAGCATGGATCTAGATCAAGGAGCCTCGGTGGTAATTCAAAGTGCGCCCCTCCACGCATAATGAGGCCAGGCTTCAAGAGCATGCGCACTGCCAGGTCTGGATATAGATCTAGATCTGTATTTAGCCCCACAGCATGGATCTAGATCAAGGAGCCTCGGTGGTAATTCAAAGTGCGCCCCTCCACGCATAATGAGGCCAGGCTTCAAGAGCATGCGCACTGCCAGGTCTGGATATAGATCTAGATCTGTATTTAGCCCCACAGCATGGATCTAGATCAAGGAGCCTCGGTGGTAATTCAAAGTGCGCCCCTCCACGCATAATGAGGCCAGGCTTCAAGAGCATGCGCACTGCCAGGTCTGGATATAGATCTAGATCTGTATTTAGCCCCACAGCATGGATCTAGATCAAGGAGCCTCGGTGGTAATTCAAAGTGCGCCCCTCCACGCATAATGAGGCCAGGCTTCAAGAGCATGCGCACTGCCAGGTCTGGATATAGATCTAGATCTGTATTTAGCCCCACAGCATGGATCTAGATCAAGGAGCCTCGGTGGTAATTCAAAGTGCGCCCCTCCACGCATAATGAGGCCAGGCTTCAAGAGCATGCGCACTGCCAGGTCTGGATATAGATCTAGATCTGTATTTAGCCCCACAGCATGGATCTAGATCAAGGAGCGTCGGTGGTCATGCAAAGTGCGCCCATCCACGCATAATGAGGCCAGGCTTTAAGAGCCTGCGCACTGCCAGGTCTGGATATAGATCTAGATCTGTATTTAGCCCCACAGCATGGATCTAGATCAAGGAGCGTCGGTGGTCATGCAAAGTGCGCCCCTCCCTGCATCATGAGGCCAGGCTGCAAGAGCATGCGCACTGCCAGGTCTGGATATAGATCTAGATCTGTATACAGCCCCACAGCATGGATCTAGATCAAGGAAAAGTATGGTGTGGGCCGATGTTGCTCTGGCCGCTGTTGTTGCCGCTGTTGCTAGTAGTGCTGTTGTTGCTGCCACTGCTGCTGCTGTTGATGCATGCTACATGATGCTACCCTTGTTCTATGTTGTGTGGGGGCCTACTCCATGGCCCCCACTATTTTGTCTTCCCAACCCTTCCTCTTCCCATACCCTTCTCTCGACCCTAACTCTTCCCGTTTACATTCCTCCATCCACTTTTCTTCCTCCCACCCGTTTCTCTCCCTCTCAACCTTTCCTCTCCCTCCCACCATCTCCTCTTCCTCCCTCCCTTTTCTCTTCCTCCCACAAGTCCCACCATTTTCTCTTCCTCTCTCCCTTTGTCTTCCTCACACCCGTTCCTCTTCCTTCCACCCTTTTTTTCTTCCACCTTTTTCTCCTCCCCCCACCCTGTCCTCTTCCTCACACCCTTCTGTCCTCCTCACACCCTTTTCTCTTCCTCACGCCCTTCTGTGCTCCTCACACCCTTCTCTCTTCCTCACACCCTTCTGTCCTCCTCACACCCTTTTCTCTTCCTCACACCCTTCTGTCCTCCTCACACCCTTTTCTCTTCCTCACGCCCTTCTGTGCTCCTCTCACCCTTCTCTCTTCCTCACACCCTTCTGTCCTCCTCACACCCTTTTCTCTTCCTCACACCCTTCTGTCCTCCTCACACCCTTTTCTCTTCCTCACACCCTTCTGTCCTCCTCACACCCTTTTCTCTTCCTCTCACCCTCTTTATCCCTTCCACCTTCCCCCACTATTTCCTCTTCCTCTCAGGGTCATGGAGGCAGGCATGGTGGTCACAGTGGAGCCCGGCTGCTACTTTGTGGGGGCCTTGCTCGGCCCTGCCCTCAAGGTGGGCCAAGGCGGTTGGGACGGTTGGCCATGGTGGTTAGGGTGGTTGGTTGAGACAGACAGGGCGATTGGCCTTGTGCTCAAATATGGTGGTTAGGGTGGTTGGCCCTGTCTTGAAGGTTGGTTGAGGCGGTTGGGGCGGTTGGCCCTGCCGTCGATGGCGGTTGAGGGGGGCGGAATAAGGGGAGGGACTAGGGAGGGAGGTGCAGCAATCTTGGAACTAGGAAGTGGACAATGGGAGCCCATTCCGATGGCCGATCAGGTGGCCTCCTCCACCTCCCTGCCTTTAAACCATGTGTGAGGGCGAGCCCTAAAGGTGATTTATGAAGCGGTATTTGATTATTGCCTTGTAGAATATATGTCCAGTCAGGTGCGTGAAAAAGCGGTTTCGGCACGCAATCGATATGCAAATATGTTTTGTTGCATACAAAACATTCCTCTGGGTTGCACATGTGGGCAGCAGCCCTTCGGTCGCAGCACATTGACATGTTTTTATATTCCATCGGCCCCAAGATGAAGCTGCCACGCTTGAAGGACTTTCCTTGTCCTGTATGATGGCTTGCTCTGCCAGTGGGGCCTGATCACAACTTACCTGCGCGGCCAAGGACTGTACCGCATCCCTGTACACATTTTCCTTGTGTACTGAACAGTGTAACGGCGCGGATGTGGTTTCGGCCCAGGATGCGCTGTCTCCTTAACTCTCACGCCTCCCACGGGGCGTAGCTTTCCTTCTTTTCTTTGAACAGAGTACACACTTAAACCCTGAAATGTTGCAGAACCCCGCCCAGTCCAAGTACCTGGTTGCCGAGGCCATCCTTGGATACATGGGCACGGGGGTGAGTCAGCGCAACAGAATAAAGTAATTAATTAATGTCAGTATATGTGGATTGAGGAAGCCACCCATATTTGCGGCGGAGCGCGGAGCATGGCCCTTGTGGTACAAGGTACAGGGAGCAGTACTGGGGGCGGTAAGAGGCCGTGCTTTTTGGCAGTACAAGCTGGTGGCCGATTCTTCTATGGAGGGTGGGGGGGGGGGCATACCCTTTCTAAAAAGACCACCCTTTGCATGTTCTTTGGTCAGCTTGCATGCAAGTTGCTACTGGCTCAGTATCTTGAAAGAAGCATGGCATGAACAAGGGACGTGTTTTCCTTTAAAGGTATAAAGTTCAAACCCAAATATTCCTGCCTTCTGAATTGAAGGACTGGGGTTGTAATGATGATAACAGCAAATCATCTCAAAACTTTGCTAAATCTACCGTCTTCCCCATAATTTTCTAGGCGGTGCTCAATCGAACTCTTTTGCACCCACGTCATGTTTTATGGCTGGGGCTTATCTTCTGCACTATGGGGTTCATTCCCGCGCCACTGTCGTGGTTGTGTGCTAGTTGCTTGCCCAGGATGGTCGCTGATTTTCGCTTACTGTCCTAGTGTATTAAGTGCCGGGTACGGTTTACAGGCACATGTCCCATGCATCAAATGTGATGCTCTGATGGACCCAAAAACGTCACGAAACTTCACAATTATACCCGACTCAAACCCGACTCAAACCGGTTATTCCCTCCCCTGCCCATCTACAGGGTGTACGCATTGAGGACAATGTGCTGATCACGGAGGCGGGTGCTGAGTCCTTCACAAACGTGCCGAGGACGTGCGAGGAGATTGAGGCGGTCATGGCAGGGGGGAAGTGGTGATGAAGCAAGGAAGGTTGTCGTGGCTGCAGAATTCTGTATGACATATCGAGAATGAAACCACACCCTCAGCATGCCAACTGAAAACGCAGCGGAACCCTATGCACGCGGCGCCCCTCTCTCCCTCCCTGCTGTACAGCCGGGGGCTACTAGTGGTGATGCTGCGATGGAGGCGGCTGTGGTTGTGAGGGCTGGTGGTGGTGGAGGCAGTGTGTGTGTTGGCCCAGGCAGTGAACATGATGATGGCAGAAATAAACAATAAAAGGGAGCATGTAGGCCGGTGCCTAAGGTGAGAGCCGCCTACATGGGAGCAAGATAGCTCCATCTGTCAGTCAACAACGGTTCAAAACGGTTTGGGTTTCTGGTTATTCGGCGCCAATATGTAAGAGATGATTCAGTGGTTTAAGCACTGTTGAGGTTACCAGAAAGAGTAAGTGCTCAATATGAAGGTAACATCACGAAGTAGCTCCGGGCATGGTCAAAGGGCGTGTGGGAGTCCATTTGGAAGGAAAGGACGTGATTAGAAAGAGGGCTGCAGGAAGAAAGAAAGAAAAAGATACACAGGCCTGAGCCTCACTAATGTGAATGACGGAGGCATAGCCTTGGTTGGCTGCTGGTTGCTTTACTAGCTTTGTCAAGCCAAGCTAATAAAGCAACCAGCAGCTGATCAAGGCTATGACGGTCACGAACGTTTAAGCCTGGCCAATAATGTCGATGAATTAGTGGGACCAACAGGTAAGGTAGGCAAAGACTGATGGCCAGGCCATGGAGGTAGCTTTAAGCTGTTAGTCCAGCAGACAAGTAAGGGGAAGACAGATTTCAGATTGATAGCGAGACCATGAAGTTAGCTTCAAGCAGCAGGTCAAGCAGCCAATTCAAAGTTTGTAGCTTGTTGCCGTGCCGATTTCAAAAGTGGCGCAACTACAGCTGTTGTCAGACGCAACGCAGAGTGTGCACCGTGGAAATTCGACATGAAGACTTGTCATGATGGATGGGCAAGTCTTCATATCAAATTCGCCAACATATCGCCTAGTCATTAGGAATATGGGTTTCAGGGAGTGATGGAATGATTCGGATTCGGATCGGCTCCAGATCTGTCTGCAGCCAGGCTGTAGCTTGCCCCCGGGTTTGGTTGACCTCGTCTGGACAAGGCGTCAGATTGACTATTCGCGTGTTTTCGTTGTTGGCAATTCCCGAATTCTTTCACCGTTGGATTCATTTATAACGCCCTCACATCTGTCGATGTCGCACCCAGACTGAAGCTGCAGCGGACAGAACAGCCAATTTGTGCCCACAACAACCGACACAACAACAGAAACTGCCCTCCCCTCCCTGTATGAGGCTTCAGTTCTGGCGCCGTAGAGTCGCGATTGTTGCAGCCGTTCGCTGCTTCGAGATCCCTTACCTGCCTTCCTCTGAACTCGACGAGGACGAGCTCGTTGACGCCATGAGCTGCGAGGCAGGCCAGCCCGAGTCACCCCTCTGCCTCAGCGCGCATGCAGCAGGTATCGCAGCAGGCGCATCATCCCACGCCAGTCAGCCTGTCAATGCAGAGACTGACGCTGCCAAGCAGCTGCGCACAGTTTCAGTCGACCTGGACGACCCAGCGGTTTTTCTTGACGACCCAGCGGTTTTTAGTGACCATGGGGTCGATGCTGGGCCCAGCTTCACAGAGTGGCATGCCGAGCCAACCCTGCCAGAGGTGCAGCTCAATTTTTCGGTCGAGGCCCCGATCATGGTGCGTGCCTCTGACTGCATCAGCATCAGTACATACTCGGGTACATACTGGTCATTGCTGATGTTGTGGTGCTCCGGTTACAAACCGGCCTGCGGCCGGTAGGGCATAGTGCAGAAAGCTCTGTAGCTCTTGCCAACAGCCGATAGCGGGTCTTACTTTGTTCCACATCTGCCCCGTGGTGACCACCTGGCAGCCCCCCAAATATGGTCTGGTGCGCAATCGAACACAGATCATCGCGGCCTGTCCTTACCTTCAGCCTCCTGGCCTCAGGCTGGGAGCCCCATGCGTGGCCAGCCATGCTGCCTGGGCTTGTGTCTGAGGGCCAGTCAAGGCTTCGCCCCAAGTTGGGCCATGGGTTACCTTTTATTCGGAAAAAGAAACACCGGCCAGCTGGAACACGCACTCACATCCCCCACCGAGGCGGCGAGGCTCCACCCCTTTTTGCACATTTGTGCTGTTCCACACTTGTTTGTCAAACCTGTGCGGATATTTCGTTTCAAGAAAATAAAGAGAAGAAGATGACTGTACTGGTAGATTACCAGTAAGCAGGGTCATCGTCTACGGGGCACATCTGCTGCTGGGGCGGCAGCAGCAGAAGCAGCAGCAAAATTAAAGCTGGCAAGCTGCGCCAGCGGCAGGAGCAACAGCAAAAGCGAAAGCATAAATCTAAACCATGCGGCAGCATGTGCACATCCAGGGATTTACGCTCGGGTATTTTCTCAGGGTTCCGCAGTGCCAGGGGTGCAAGCACACCGCTAGATGCACCAGCTGCACTTCAGAATCCTCAAACGCCCTCTCCTGGGTCCTGAATTTACACCAAAGCTGGAGCTCTAGAACTCTCCTGTAGTAGGAACGCTACCAGCTCCCTCTCCTGACGTAAACCATAGCCTGGGGATCATCAATTTACAAGGCCGCTGGGTCACGAGGTACAGGCTGGGTGACGAGGTACAGGCTGGGTCAGGAGGTATAGGCTGGGTCACGAGGTACAGGCTGGGTGACGAGGTACAGGCTGGGTCAGGAGGTATAGGCTGGGTCACGAGGTACAGGCTGGGTCACGAGGTACAGGCTGGGTGACGAGGTACAGGCTGGGTCAGGAGGTATAGGCTGGGTCACGAGGTACAGGCTGGGTCACGAGGTACAGGCTGGGTCAGGAGGTATAGGCTGGGTCACGAGGTACAGGCTGGGTCACGAGGTACAGGCTGGGTCAGGAGGTATAGGCTGGGTCACGAGGTACAGGCTGGGTCACGAGGTACAGGCTGGGTGACGAGGTACAGGCTGGGTCAGGAGGTATAGGCTGGGTCACGAGGTACAGGCTGGGTCACGAGGTACAGGCTGGGTCACGAGGTACAGGCTGGGTGCCTGGCTGCA
Source organism: Limnomonas spitsbergensis (assembly GCA_037349105.1). Classification (NCBI taxonomy): domain Eukaryota; kingdom Viridiplantae; phylum Chlorophyta; class Chlorophyceae; order Chlamydomonadales; genus Limnomonas; species Limnomonas spitsbergensis. The sequence goes on along the minus strand of JAYJMM010000072.1, from coordinate 934,159 downwards.
CCCGAAGCATGCGTCTCAAGCTTTGTTTTTCTCCCAGCTCTCATGCTCTGCTCACTTTGCCTGGCCCTCTCTCAAATGGCTCTGTCTTTAAGGGGCCTTTCTAAAACGGCTCTCTCTTAGAGGGCTGTTTCTAAAATGGCTCTGCTTTCAAGGGCCCTTTTTACAATGGCTTTGTCTGACAGGGCCCTTTCTAAACAGGCTCGGCATTAGGGGCCCCTATCTAAAACGGTGGATGAGTTGGTGCTGTCACCCTCAGATCCTCAACTGACATTATTTTTCCCAGCATTTCCAACTGATCCCTACAACCCACCCCGCACCCCCCCCAAAACGCATCCCTTCTTTTAACCCTGAACCCTGCCCTGCATATTTAACTCCTTCTCTGCCCCATTCCCCTGCCTTCAGAGCGGCATTGCTATCAACAGCCCAGTCCAGCACCATGCTGACTCAGCGCTGACATGTCCTGGGCAGGTCCTGACCGTCCAGATCTCTGTCTGGGAGCCAGCAGAGGGCAGCGGCTGCGCGGTGAAAGTGTACCTACCTGCCCCAGCGGAGGTAGCACTTGCCACTGTTCCTGAGGCTGACACTGTTCCGGCTACTGCTGCTACTGCTGGCACTGGCACTGCTGCTACTGCTGCTGCTGCTGCTGCTGGCACTGGCACTGCTGCTACTGCTGCTACTGCTACTGCTGGCACTGGCACTGCTGCTACTGCTGCTGGCGCTGGCGCTGGCCCTGTTTCTCCTGCTTCCTCTTCTGCTGCTACTACTGCTAGCGCTGGCTCTGCTGCTACTGCTGCACCAGTTTCTGCTACTGCTGCTGCTTCTGGCACTGGCCTCGCTGCTGCCATGCGTCCACCACGCTTCACCGACGACACGTTGGCAGACGCCGGGGACTGCTGCGCCTCCCCGGGAGACGGGGCCTGCCTGGTTCAGCTTCTGGGCAAGCCGCCGCGCTCCCCCGAAAGGTATGTCCCCCGTGCAGCGCCTGGGCCTGCCTGTTTGTGTGTGTGAGTGTGTATGCAGTCCCTGGGCATGCCTGTGTGTGTGTGTTTTGCCTTTTGAGTGAGCAGCATGAAGTTATTTTTAGGGCTCAGCATGACAGCATCTCAGCCTCTCTGTTGCATTTGCTGCAAATTGCGTCCCTGGTATGGCCCCTGTGTGAGTGCATGTTAGCGTGTACGGCTGCTGACCCGAGCAACAGGTCTTGCAGCACCAGGCCCTATGGGTTCTAGCTGAAGTGTAGCTCAAGGTCATCATTCGGAAACAGGTCGTGCTGCAACAGGCCCAGTGCGCCGTAGGGCGGGGTTGCAGCTGAAGTGTGGCTGAAGCTTGTCGTAAATAAACAGAGGTTCCCAGCATCACCCAGGGGGTGGTGGGATCCCTCTGTCCTGCCCCTTTACCAGGCCCTGCCCCCTCGTAAACATGCCTGCCTCCGTCCTCCTTATTGAACCCGCCTCTCCCCAATTCCCGCTTTCAGCCGAGACGCGCTCTCTCCGCAGTTCATCGATCAGGATTCCAAGGCCGCAGCCTCGCCGCTGTCCAAAAAGGCGTCCAGCAGGAAACCTGCGGCCGCCGGCAGAGGGCCGATGGACGCCCACCGCATGGACATCCACCAGCTGCTGGAGCAAAGCATCCGCGACGCGCCGGCCCACACGGCTGGCCTGCTGGCGCCGCACCGGGTGCTGTTGTACAGCTTGGAGCAATCTCTGGATGCAGCTTACGAGCAACAGCAACGCCAGCGGCAGCAACAGCAGCAACGTCAGTGTGGTCGCAGCGTAAGCACCTCTCCGGACTCTTCACCAAGGTGAGCGGTACATCTGTCAAATTACCTGAGCACTGCTGGCCACCCGGCCACCCCCGTCTACCCCTCTTCCCCTTCCAGATATGAACTCAGCACAGGCCTCTTCCACCTGATCTGAGCGCTGCGTCCCACCCCCACTCCTTCCCTCTGTCAGGTGACCTGAGCACTGCTGCCCCCCCTCCTCACTCCCCCCTCCCTTTTTAAGTTGACCTCAGCACAGCCCCTGCTAGATGGCCTGAGCACTGCCCCCCCCCCCCCTTCACTGTCCCCCTTCTTTCCCACATACCCTTTTCGCCCTCCCCCCCTCCTGCCCCCCCACACCCTTCCTCCCCCCCCCCCCCCCTGCCTCCCTCCTGCCCTCACATTGACATACTCCTCCCCCGCTCCCTCCTGCAGAGATGACCTCAGGGTAGCTCCTGCCACATGACCTGAGCAATGCTCCCACCCACCCCCCTCCTCCCCCCTCCCAGCCTTCCCCCACACACTGACACACCCTTCCCCTCTTCCCCCCTGCAGAGATGACCTCATCGCCGCAATGTCCATGACGGCAGCGTCTGGAGGAGCAGACAGAGCTGCTGCAGCTGCCGCTCCTGCCGCTTCTGCAGTGTCCATGTCCTCTGGCTGTCCTGCTGGATCTAGCTCAGGCTCGGACTCTTGGCACCAGCACCCGCTGTTCGGAAGCCCTGCACCTCCAACAGCAGCTCAAGCAGCAGCAGCTGCAGATGGTGGGGGAGCAGGAGCCACTGGCGCCGCGGCCTACGGCATCCCGCTCTTTTTTGACGCTATCAAGAAGGCTTGCTGTACTGTGGAGGGTCTGGTCATGAAGCTCGTGCCGGGGTATCCAATGGTTGCTCACGGGGGGGTGGCGGGGCCGCTCGCGGCTGTCGCGGAGGACGTGGTAGCTGCCCATGAGGCGGACGAGGAGGAGGGCAAGCCGTTCCCTTCGGACTGTTTGTCTGATGAGGAGGCGGAGAGGGAGGGTCTCCCATTCCCCGAGCAAGGCCTGCCTGACGGTTATGAAGAGGAGGAGGAGGCGATGGACATGCCCTCCCCCGAGCAGTGCTTGTCTCCGGTGCTTTTGAAGGCACGCAGCGAAGATGATGATCAGTTTGAAGGCGTAGGTGATGAGATGCCGGATGAAGAGGGGGGTGAGCTCCTGGCTGAAGATAAAGACGATCTTCCAGCTGAAGATGTGTTGGCACATGAAGATGCACTGGTTGGTGATAAAGAGGAGGGTGCACTGGCGGTTGGCGAAGGGGACAAGCTGCTGCTGCTGCAGGAGAGGGAGGGGCTTTCGGGCAAGGAGGCTGAGCAGCAAGCAGCAGAGGGGCATGCGCGGCTGGCCGGAGAGGAGGACGAGATGCCCGATGAAGACGAGGACGCGCTGCTGCTGCTCCTGCACGAGGAGTTGCAGAACGCAGACGAGGAGGAGGTCCAACGCGAAAACTCGATGCTTTTCCTACGAGAAGGGATGCTTGCGGAGCTGCATCATGCAGCGGCGGCCGGGCGAGGGGGCTCACACGCCCTTCGAGCATCCCCGCCTCAGCGCGGGGCGCTGCTCGGTGCTGGCACAGGAATGCTTGGCACGCACGCTGGGCCTGCCGCGCCGCAAGCCCGCTCCGTCGCTGTCGTCCCCGGCGGCGGCCACGGCAGCTCTGCCCGCATGGCCTCCATGCGGGCCACAGCGGCTCCCTCCGTTGATTTCCCTGGGGGCTTCAACGAGGACTACCCGGCTGCCCGTGACAACGAGGACAGCATGTACGACGCAGGCCCGCCCGCCGGGAGTGCTCCCAGCGAGAGCATCGTGTTCGCCGGCGGTCGCGTGTGCCGTCAGCTGCTCTCGACGGCGGTCAACGGCCTGTTTGACAGCTTTGTCACCGTTCGGGACAGCAGCTGCGGCAGCATGAACCGGCAACACCTGACGCCTGCTGCCGGCAGCAGCTTTGTCACTCTGAGGAACAGCAGCTGTGGCAGCATGGACCCGCGACTGGTGCCTGCTGCTCCTCCTGCCCTTGCTGCTTCCGCTTCTGCTGCTGTTACACCCGAGCTGGCCCAGGTGGACAGGGACGGCTGGGCGGCCTTTGCACACAATCCATTTCCAGTCGTGGCTGACGGTGCTGCTGCTGCTGCTGCTGCTGCTGCTGCTGCTGAGCAGCCGCCCATGTTGATGCCCGGTGGGCGTGTGCATGAGCCTGCAGCCCACGCGCTGCTGATGGCCGCTGAAGATGGCAGCAATGTGCCGGTGTGGATGCCAGAGCCACCGCCGGCGCCAGGCCATGCGGCAGGTGCTGATGACCCGCTGTTGCAAATGGCCGTGGCAGGCCAGGTCAGAGGCAGCAGCTATGCATGCCGAGCGGACGGGGGTGCGCTCGAGCCGGGCGACTGGGCGTCAGAGGATGCGGCAGATGACGGCGACCCGCTGCCGGCGGCGGCCGCATTAGAATGGCTGCCTGCCGATGCAGAAGGGGAGAGGCTGCGTGCTGATGCGGACAGGAAGAGAGACGATGAGTTGCATGCCTTTCTGTTGAAGGAGGCCATGACCCTGCTGGCAGAGAAGAGGGCCGAGAGGGAGGAGGCTGCGGTCAAGGCTGCCCTGGACTTCCCTGGACTGGCTGTCAACGCTGCGGCACCAGCAGGTACAGTGTTGCGCCAGACTAAACGATATGTTGCAACGTGTACTGCACCGGTCGCTAGCGTTACTCATCTGTACATCGTACAGTCCAGGTTGTACAAATCGGCAGTACATGCCACCGTGTATTTTGTGTCACTTGGCTGTGCATTGTACTGTGCGTGTTGCGTCACCCGCCAGTACATAGCACCATGTTTGCAGTGATGTACATCAGCAGCCACGATGCAGTGTGTACATCAATGAAGAGACATGGACGCCATTTCTGTTCATTGTTTTTAATGTGTTCCCGCCCTCTTCAAGGGGCCGATGATTCGTCTCCTGCGTGGCGCCAGATGTCTCAGCAGCTTAGATTCGTTACATCAACAAACAGTAATCCCCTGGAAGGGTGAACTCCATCATCCTGCCCCAGCGGTCGGACCTCAGTCAACTTAGTACTGGCCCAGCCTGCCTGTTGCCCGCCATGTCCGCTAATCTGGTACCCTCTTATTTAATACATGTTAACTGCCCAGGGAACTTGGTGTTCAAGGAATAGGTTTCCTGACTACCAGGGTTTGGTAGTCTGGTACGTTGGTACTTCCCTCTCGTGTAATACCTCTTTCTTGTCCTAGTGCCGTGCCTGGTAGTCTGGTGCCCTCTTGTTTGATACCCGTAACCAACCGTGTCTGATTCCCTCGCGCACGCAGCTGTTGGCAACGAGGAGGCGGTCTCCCCAGTCCCTGCATTGCCTGGTGGCCCTGCAGCCGTCCCCTTGGCGGTCCGCAAGCGCAAGGCAGAGATCATGGTGAGCGCCTGCCAGTCGCAAGTCAGCTGGGCCTGAGCTCACTTTTCCGGATATACCCTGAAACATACCGCCTAGGTCTGAGCTCACCCTAAACAATGTACCTTTAACCCTAGGGTGTTAGCTCACCCTGAACAATAAACCCTTAACCCTAGAGCCTGAACTCGCCCTAAATAATACCCCCTAATCCCCAAGGCCTGAGCTCACCCTAAACAATGTACCTTAAACCCCAAGGCCTGAGCTCACCCTAAACCCTAATTGATCCTACCCTTTATGCCAGGTTTACCGCTGCTATGGCTGAAATCTGTTATGATCCCCGTACAGTTTTCAAAACGGCCTGATACAGTTTCTAAACGTGGCAAAACCCTGGGCTTGAGCTTACCCTTCATAGGCTCACAAGGCAGAAGCCATTGTGAGCGCCTACCGGCCCCTGCGCGTGCCCGTGTCGAATTGGCTGCCATCAGCTGTCCTGAAGTGCAAGGAACACCCTACACCCTTGACCCCTCTTTGCTTTATTTTCTCTCCAGCCTTCTCTCTTAAGTTTCCTTGCAGACATTGTTTTTGCCGACGTGGCCGAGCTTTGTTTTTTAGCAGAGCCCAGAGGTGTTCCGTCTATAACAGTGTTTATTTTAGTGCGCACTATACCACATTTAAGGGGCTGCCGTGCGGGGCATCACTGAGCCCCTGGGCACAAAATCATGATCTATCTATGGCCAGTGGCCCAAGCAGCAAGATTTGCTGCACCAGGCCCCCACCGCTGTCGGCCGTGATGTAGCTGAATTGTAGCTGAAGCACACTTAAATAAGCAGTGGTCATTCACCCTTCACCCTTGCCTGGCCCTTAATCAGCTGTGCACCTAAGGATATGAGGGACACTGGACACTTTCCCTATAAATTCAAATTTGTTGGCAGGATCCGCCTACCTGTCTACCTGCCACTTTCAGGAATGCCCCGTAGATGAGGGCCACTGGGCCCCGAACACTGTTTTCGTAATGAGAAAAAAATCGTTGGGACTAAAACAATCCAACTGCCTGCCTGCCTGCCTGCCACTTTCAGGTGTGCCCCGAAGATGAGGGCCACTGGGCGCCGGACGCCCCCGGCTTGAGGATGAAGCCCGACGAGACCTCGCCTGCGTCCCAGCCTTTGTGCAAGGTGCAAGGGGCGCCAGAGCAACTGCCGGGGGAGCTGCAGCTGGTGCTTCTCGAGGATCTAGAAGGTTTTGAAGAGCTCAAGGAGCTGGCGCCTCGTCAGCTGTCTGACGTCAGCTTGATGGTTCCGGAGCAGCCTGTCCTCGCAGCGACGTCGTACGGCTCTGGCGCGTTTGCTGTCCTTGGTGAGGCCAGTGCGGCGCCTCGCGCAATGACGGCGGCAGGGGATTCTGGAGGCCGCGAACCCGCTGCCAAGAAACATACGTCTGGGTTCTTGAAGTCGTTGTTTGGGGGCTGCTTGAAGCCTAAAGCAAAGCAGTGGGATGCAATGACAGTGCCGGAGTGATTCACATGCCTGATTGTGGGGCCAAAGTGATGACCGCGGCCGAGATCTGAGACGACTTCAACGTCGAGACAGGGCAGTGGGGCGGGAACATGGTTGAGCCGGCGTGATCTGTGCCACAGTGACTCTGAGGTGTGACGGTATTGCTTGAGTGGCCAACAAGAGTAACCTGCGGGGCCAGAGTGGCGCACAAGAGTGACGTCAGCTGGTAACAAGAGTGAGTGTGGGGCTTGAGTGAGGCCATGAGATAAATTGCCGACGCTGAGTGTGTAGATGTGCTGCTCTGCATCATTTCGTGACTGATTGAATACAGCCAGCCGAGATCTGAGATCTAAGGAGCACCCATCAGCGTCGGTCCTGGATCCGCGTTTATTTGATTTGTAGCTCTGCTGCCGTTAGCGATCAATGAGTGACTGCAGGGGGTGTTTGGAGGGAAGGGGTCCATCCCCTTTTCCTCTTTAAGCGCCCTTGAGTGTCAGAGATCTCGGCCTCCTTGCTCTTGAAACAGCGTGATGATGCAATATGCGGCCAGGTGACGAGAGTTTCTGTTTGGGGGGGGGGGCTTTCCAGGCCGGTATTGCTCGGTATTCGCAGCGATGGAGGACAGGGGAGGGGTCGCCTACCCTGCCTAACAGACCTTTCACATCTGCTGTTTGGGAGAGGGGGAGGATGCGTGCCTTGGGAGTTCGCCGTGGTTGGTAGTAACAATATGAAGATCTACCCTTTTTGGCAGGATCTAGGAGTGAGCTGTCGATGGACCCGCACAGTGCACACACATTTGAATTGCACTATTGCACACCTCTGGGCCCTGCTAAAAAGGCTCAGCTGTTCGGTGGGATGAGGGGGGGCGGGCTCTTGTAGAGTTGTAGAGTGTGGATACATTTCGAGTGGAAACGTGTGAACATTCACCTTTGTCAGCTGACGACGAGGGTAATCATACTTTTTTTGGTGTTGGACTTAGGGGTGGGGTGGCCTGCTGCTTCACATTTTGGAAAGAAAATGAAGCAAAAGTGTAAATGACGTTACACCTCTGGGCCATGCTGAAAAAGCTCGGCCGCATGGGCGCCGGACTTTCTGGTCGGGGGGGAAATAGAGTAAAAGCTAGAGGAGGGCAGACAGGAACAGGCGGAAAAAGGAGAAGGGAAAAGACCATCACAAAAAGGAGAGGAAGTCTGAAGAAAGGCAGAAAATCCGGAAAGAGGAAATAAGATGTAGGGACACTAAAGAATGCTGTGAGGAGGCAAATGAGAAAGGAAGCCCGGCCTCTGAAACGACTAAGCCTCGACAAGCGCTACCTCATCCTCCACAAAAGTTAGAGCTCCCCACTGTAGCCTGCCCTGGCACAAAGCGTGGAAGTCTGCAACACCTTCTGAGGGGGGCGCTCGCTAAGATGGTCTTTCACCCTGGGGCATAGGCAGCAAGCATGTCAATGAGGTTACACCTCCGGGCCCTGCTCAAAAAAGGCTCGGCCGCGTGGGCGCCTTACTTAGGGTTGGGAGGACAGAACGAAACAAACACCAGGAAGAAATGTCACGGTATAATGCAGTAAACGTGCCAGAACCGTATTTGCCGCTGACGCGGCTTGGGAGACTCCGCAGCTTCTCTGCGGAGCCCCCTTTTCTAGGTTAGGAGCCCAGCTTCCCACTTTCGGGAAGGTCTGAGGCAGGATTTCCCGTGCTTAGTAAATAGGGCTTGCCGGGACCTTTGAATCCCGGCTTGCACGCTTGACACTTACTTCGTTCCTTTTAAGTGGACAGGCCTCTAATTGTAATCAGCACCGGCTATTATCCCAAGATATACCCTGTGAATACCAATAACGCCAGTACCACGAAGGCACGAAGACGATCAAGCCTAGTTCAGCCTCAGAGCCGACATAGCAACCTAGTTATCCTCAGCTAGCTGCCCAGCACGACCTGGGACACCGCCCGCAGTCTACGGCTACGACATCCCCCGCTTCACGCGGTAAGTGACTCAGCGACCCGACAGATCAGCTATCTGAAGGGCCAGCAGTTAAGCTTTACAAGTGACCAGCTCCGTGTATGTCATCTAGAAGTTCCAGCCACAGCTTAACGCGCTGCGCATACGCGGCCAGTGTGTAGTCACTGAGTCCGCCCGTAGGCGTCCGCCACTATGTGGGGAAGAAGTCCGCCACGGACCTGAAGCAAACCTCTCGAGTAAAGTAGGGGCGGTACCCACAGCTAGGGGCGCCCGGGTAGGCCAGCCTTCCCTCTTATACGGTACGCTGTACCTAGTTACCCCTTTACAGCCCTTGTACCTCCGCAGTGTAGTACAAGGTGCACGTGTGTACGGTGTTGTACCGTAGTTGTGAGTAGAGTGAGCCTCTCTAAGGCGACCTGGCCAGCTTTTACCATTATGGCACGGTTACTGCTTTATGGTGCGACAGAAAGCATGTAATGCGTCTTCCTCATGCTTGCCATTTTCCCTGGACCAACATCGTTGGTAGCAACGTGTGCCACCCTGATGACCGCTGCGCCTGCCCCGCCGCATGTGTGCTTTCAGTGCCCTGGCGAGAAAGTAAGGCTGAGGGCTAGAGGTTGGAACTACCCCAGGGAGGAGTGTCTTAGGCTTTCCGCAGTTGTACCGTGGAAACGGCAGGACCCAGAGGTGAAATGTCATTGACCATGGCAGGCGTGGGTGGGAAGCTCTTCGGGCTTTTGTTGAGGATGTGGTACACTTTGTCAAGGGCTGTTTTTTTGCCTTTATTTGCCTGCGCCGAGCCGCGCCTAGCTTGAGCCCCTGGCGACAGTTAAAGCTTGGCACAGACCTTGCTAGGCTCAATCCGCTTGATGCATTGCTGTATACCTGTATTCGGTGGCAGGCAGGGGGTGGCGGTGTCCTTGGGGTCCCTCTGGCCAGCGGCGTCCAGCTGCGCTTGCTCGTTGGCAAAGGCCAGCAGTGCCAACAATTGTATGACGGGTAACGCCAGCAGGACAGTCACTGCCTGGTGCAGCTTGAAGGGTGGCTGCTCCCTGCTTGAGCACGCAACGGGACACTGTACACATTTAAAATCCAAAGCATGCCTCATGGGGATCAGCCTGCTTGTCATTGGCCTAGGGATCAGCCCGCGCCGCAAGGCATATGTTATATAATGACGTTGCACCAGATATATGTCAATGATATTAAGCCTCTTGGCAATGCTCAGAAGCCTTGGCCGCGCAGGCACTGGACTGTCTGTTCGGGAGAAAAAGAAACTGGTGAAGTCTAAGAGTGACGAAATAAAAGTAAACAAACGAAAAAAGGAGAAGGAAACATAACGTTGTTCAACGGCATCTTGGTTACCACTCATGGAGAATGGGGGCTCAAGATCATGAGAACTAGAAGACCCCTCTCCTCATGAGTATCGGGGCCTCAAGACAACAGAGTTACACGGCAGACAGAGGATCTTTGACGGCAGAGGATCAGTTTCTTTTCTTCCAACGGGACAGTTGCCTCTGATGAGCAGGGGGGCTCGAGAGAAAGAAAAGCATGGCACCCTTCTCCTCAAGAGTATCGGGGATCCTAAACTTAAGATCTGTTGGAAGAACAAGGCACACGGGCAAGGTACCGTAAGTTGCATAACAGGGGGGGGGTAGGAATCAGTGGCATCAGGGTCAATGACGTTACACCTCTGGGCCCTGCTCAAAAAGGCTTGGCCGCGTGGGCGCCTAATGAAAGAGTTGGGAGGAACGAACGAAACAAACTCGAAGGGGCAGGACAAAAAAATGAGGAACAGTGGGAAATAAAGTGAAGGGACAGAACTAAAGGCTGGAAAAGAAAGGCAAAGGAAGTCAATGCCGTTACACCTCTGGGTTGTACTCAAAAGGCTTGGCCGTGTGGGCGCCTGACTTAAGGGGAAGAACGACATACACGTAAGGGGGCAGGGGAAAAGGAGGAAAGTGAGAAATAAAGTTGAGGGACAATCAAAAGGCTGGAAAATAAAACAAAGGAAGTTCCAGCTTGTGAACACGTCTACGCCTCAACGATATAAAGAAGTGACATCATTTTTGCATAGTACTTGAGTATGAGGAGTCATAAATTATGAGCGCCAGGTCTTCCACAAAGGCCAGGGCATCCCACTCAAGCCTGCCCCGGTACAAGTCGAAAAAGTCTGTAGCACCGTTTGGAGAACCTGCCCATCCCCGCTCTCCAAGGCATTGAAATTATGCTTGCAACGTGACCTCCACATGCTCGCCGTCGCTCCTAGCCCAACATCCCTTCCAGCAACGTCTGTCACGCTGTTGACCGCTGCGCCGTCCTCTAGTGTCAGACGTGCTGACGGCGCTGAGCCGCAGCCTTAAGTTTGTGCGCAGTTGGGTGGTACCAGGGTGTTGGCGCCGCCACCCCTCCCCGATGAAAGGGTGTTGTGGTGAAAGGATAGCCCTCCATGATGGGTTTGGGTGTGGGGGTGCCCTGTTCCCCAAGGGTTGGAGGAGGGGGGAAACAATACATGGAAGCCCCCAAGATGCGCGTGGCCTCGTCCGTGAGAGCAGGCATCGCGGCACCGGCCAGGTGTGTATGCACCCAATGGACCCATGTAGACCCATGTAGACCCATGTAGACCCATTTAGACCTATGGACATCAAAATCGGATGAAAGAAACCATTTCTGCCTACCCTCCCGCTGCATGAGAGCATTGATTCCATGTTAAACATGGTGACGGGAATTGCGATCGCACCTCCGGAATCTCCGCCACGGTAAGGATGATGACGAGGATTGCGGTCGAATCTCCGCCTGGTGAAGTGTGATGACGGGGATTGCGGTCGAATACCAGCCAAATGAAGTGTGATGACGGGGATTGCGGTCGAATCTCAGCCAAATGAAGTGTGATGCCGGGGATTTGCGATCGAATCCTCGTCACCCATCATGAGCTGCGGATGTTTTGTGTAGGATTTGCCGCTTTTCGTAGGTAGACAGGGCGGAATGCTTCATTGACTGGCCCAGAGGAGTTGGTACACGGCGGGGGACAACCGATAATAAATGCAATAATAAAGGCTTCATATAACCAATTGCATATCAGGCTTTACTGACATTTGTCGGACAACAACTATCGGCGGCGAACCCGCCTGCAGCCAGTGAGTCAGACGTGAAGTTTGTGAAATTGCGCAGTATTATATTCTAGCACCAGTGCTGTCAGAATAGACTACTCTCCAGTCCACAGGTGACGCACGTAGCTTGTGGCGGTAGATCTGGACACGCCCTTGTGAATCCCTGTAATTTGGAAGCTATTTTTTTGTAGCAAACCAATTTCAAGAGGACAAAATTGGTGCCCCCGGCCCTACAGTACCCATCTCCTCTACAGGATCCAGGGGCGCTAGCTAGCTCACAGGTCAAAGATATTGCTACCTGAGCGAGTACCTGCTGACCCCTACCTGCCTGAGCCGCAACTGTCCCTTTGTCATAGACTCCGGTCCTTGCTTGGTACCTCTCGGAACAAAATTGCCCCCCCCCCGCTATCCCCCCCTCCATGATTGGGGGGTGCTCACAGCCTCAGAGGTCAAGTATATCGCTAGCTGAGCGACAATGCGACAGAGCGAGTACCTGCTGACCCCTACCCGTGCCATTGTTACTGTCCCTTTGTTGTAGGCTCCAGCCCTTGGCACCTCTGTGTCATCCGGGCTCGACACACCATTACAAGCTAAGACCCAATTGTAGGTACATCAAGACGAGCCGTTCAAGCTAATCAAGCTTGGCCCACTACCTTGGCGCATTCGACTTCGGCCAGATCTCGGAATTTGTCCACCTCCGGGATGAGCTGCCTCAGCAGCAGCCACGTGCGCCCCTCCACTGAAGTGCAGATTCTTCAGCAGCAGCAGGACGAGAGCCCCGGCAATCGAAGACATAGCTGCAGCAGCGGCAGCAGCGGCAGCAGGGGCAGCAGCAGCAGCGATAGCGGCAGCGGCAACAGTGGCAGTGTCAGAGGTGGCGGGAAAGATGACGAACCAGCAAACGCCCCACCTCCACTCAGCAACGGCAACAGCAGCAACAGCAGCAACAGCAGCAACAGCAGCAGCAACAACATCATGCTTGTTGACGATGCCCGGCACACCGTGTTTCCCATTTGGATGCAAGTGTTGTCTCCAATTACCCCGCTGCTAGTGGACGCGGCGGGCGAGCTCCCGCAGTCCCAGATTGGTTCGGCCGGCGCGCTGTTATTTGCAGCAGCCTGGACAAGAGAGGGTGCCCGGGGAGCAGCCGGCAGCCCGCTGCGCACTCCCGCGCCGCCACTGCTGCTCGAGGACGACGGGCCGGCGGCGGCCTGGACGGTGAGGCCAGACGGCAGCGACATCATGTCTTTTGAAGCCGTCGCGTCCGGCATTGCGCAGGAGCAAGCTGCCGAGCGGGAGCTGCTGGCGAAGTGCAGGTGTGCCGCGGCTTCAGCGCTTACCTCCCCCGGGCCCGGCAACGCTCTCCCACTGGTGACTGCTTCCCATACTGCGCCGCTGCGGCCGCTGCTGCCCTTCGGTAGCTTTGACTCGCCTCCCGCTACTATGCCCCCAGTGCCGTTCTGCTAGATCAGTTCCTACCAGAGGTAAACCACCTGCTAGCTGATCTCCTGACGCCCAAGATGCCCCGCAGCAGATGGTCCAGGCCCAGGGGCTTCTCGGCACACATCTAGATCCGCGCTGTAGATCTGTACTGCACCTTGAGTGCTGCAGGTCTATCTATGATGCGCCTTGATACCTCAGTGTTGCCAGCGCCGCCAGATTTTGCCTTGATCTACCCCGGATCTGCGGATCTGCCTCAAGACCTGAGCCAGATGGCTGCTACGCCTTGCTTGATGAGAGAAGCCCAGCTGGCTGCAGTGGCCACAGATTTGCCCCGGATCTGTGCCGGATCTGGTCTGGATAGATGCCGCCTTGCTTGGTGAGAGAAGCGCAGCTGGCTGCAGTGGCTGTTGATCTGACCCGTATCTGCACTGGATCTGTTCAGGATCTATGTTGCACCTTGATGATGAGAGGAGCGCGTGCTGCTGCTAGCAGCGGCTGATCTGCCCTGGATCTGCCCAGGATCTATTCTTGATGACAAGGGCGCGGGTTTATTGAGTATTATCAGAATTGTCCCTGTAATATTGATATTCCCAGTAATTTTGGTATTCACACGGTTAATTCCGTGGTGATAACACCATTATTCTCACAGTATTATCAGGATGAGCCTGTTGCACGATACTGGTTTGTGTCACAACTCACACGCATGTATTTCTCTGCTCAAGCTCTCTCTGTATGCATGGCCAAGCTTCCGGAATCAATTGTATGGTTCATTCGTATTTGAAAGCACTAAAGCAGAGGGAGCTTTTCTTTCATGTTGATACTGGCTTCCTTACCTCAGAAGCGAGGGCTTGTACTTCAGAAGAAGAAGCTTTTACTTCAGCACTGATGAGAGGGAGTTTCAATTCAGCAGAAGGAACGTGTAATTTGAAGTACACGTTCCTCATGCTAGAGTGAAAGCTCCCTCTGAACAGCTTAGAAACAGCTGCACTGCTGGACGGCTGAACAACAAGCAAGAGAAGGTTGTACTAAAGCAGAGGGAATGTGTTTTCCTGCCAAGGGATTGTGTATTTCAACAGAGAGAGCTTGTAAATCAGCCAAGAGCGCTTGTGCTGTGGCAAAGGGAGCATATAATTCAGCAGAGGGACCTTGTCTTTCATCTTGAAGCCTTTTCCGTGTTAGCTTGTGTTTAATATTCTCTTGCAAAGTTCCATCCCTGCCCCCCAGCAAATTTTGATCTCGAATGGCATGTTTTGTTTGCTTATGGAGTTATGGTGTATGCATGCCTGCATATCTGTAAAGGATATTTAAGACAGGCGACGCGTCTTATGAAGACATGCATACAACATGTGCCGGTAGCGCTCCTCCAGGGTGTTGTTTTGATTAGCTGAAGTCTGAAGTCTATTGAATTTGTTCATGCACGTTTTTCGGTTCCCGGTACTTGTCCAGTTTCGCAAGTTTGCGCGCACAAACCGTTTTTTGTGTGCGCTCAGGAGGTACAGTTGAGTGCCTTCAAGTTCATTTGCGCCTTCCAGTTTTGTGCCTTCAAGTTTTGCACCTTTTAACTTTGTGTGCAAATAAATTTCCGGAAGTTTGGATCGGTGGCCGTATTTGTTACTGCATGTTCCGTCCATCTGGGTCATCCACCTCTACAGTACTAATTACTTGTCTATCTTCGCGGCCGTCCCTTTTTGAGCAGGACCCAGAGGTGTGTAAGTAATGTCATTGTTTTTTCTATGTTCGTTCCCTGTCAGCACTTTTTTTTTAAGCTCCTGTGCAGCCATTGCAACGAGGTTGTTTCAAGTTTTTAACGATGCATATTGATGCAACTTCTTTTTAGTGTAGAGGCAAACATAGCATGCATTGCAACCAAGTCTGTTTTTCGGATTAATGATTAGGTACTTCTCATTCACCGGGCATCTTACCATGTGTTTACAACTTTTGGATTCCAGTTGGTTATCAACCCATGCTTGTCGCAATACATTTAAGGAGTGAAGAAATTTTAAGGAGTTGGGCATCTTGGGCACTTCAACCGTTTTTGACCCTCTACATTCGTTTACATTCGTAAGATTAGTTGGTTGGTTTAAGTTAAAGCTTATAAATTGAAAGCCACTCTCATGCAGCAAATGATTATGTGATTGAAATAAGCACCTGATTAAAACCTATCGTCAATCAATGTTTCATTAAATAAAATCAAAACTTGGGGCCCTGTCATGCCGCACCATCCATGGGCTGGCATCGACACGGGCTCTGGCTTCCCTACAGCAACAACCGTTACAACCGTGAATGGCGGCCTCAAGCCCCGGTCTCAAGCGCCCCTCTGGCTCACATGGCTCTGACTGAGTGGAGGTTCAAGGTTCCCACTATGTTGCAGCATGAAAGCAACCACACGATTGCCTGTTACAAAAGCTCTAGACAGAGAACTGGATATGCCAAAAATTGAAGAGTTTGGTGTGACCATGGTGTGATGGTGTGACCACCCGGGATACGACCACTCAGAGACCTCTGGCTCTGGGCGGGGCTCTGGGTGTGACGAGGAAATTTTCTGACTTTCGGGTCTTCTGCCTCTGTCTGGTCTCTCGGCCTTAAATATCACGCACATCTGCTTTGGATTAGACCATTCCTGGTAAATATCGACGTGAAATATCGGTTACCGTAGTTCCTATTATCACGTGATCAAGGACACAAATCCACGTCAAGACCCGCATCGCTGTGAAATAATAAGCATCAACATCTTTATCAGCAACGGGAGCAGAAGTATGAGTACCAGTATGCCCGCGGGAGCCAGTCAAGGCAGCCGCGCTCTGTTGCCGACAGCTGTGCTTGTCACAACTGCAGCATCGACAGCCGCGATCGCCACCACGCTGCTGGCCACACGCCTATGGCGGAGAGCCAACAGGCACTGCAGTGATGGACGCCAACTGCTGCAGGGCACGGGGTCGAGAGCCTTGCAAGCGCTACACTCCATGGTCTCGAGGGGCAAGTCGAAGAGCTGGTGGCAGAGCCTCCCGGTCTTTACGCTTCAAAACAGTAAGGTGCAAGGGCAAGATATCCTGGTCCGGGTTGTTAAGTTCATGTTTTTGTCCCCTCACATAGGAGAGTGACATGGCTGCAGTGCTGCACCATGGTCCCACCTGTGCATGGTGGCTGAAATCGAGCTTGCTCGTCCCCTACCAGCCCCACACAGCCGAACCTTCAGCAGGGCCCAGCAAGTATGCACCATACTTAAGGCAGGGTGCAGGTGGGCACCCTGGGAGATCATGCATGGGTGTCTGCATGCAGTGTGTTCCGGCATGCACGCCTTCATGCATCACGTTACGAAACAGCTGGACGGGCCAGTTCACTCAGGAACATCAATATCGGGCAGTATGAAACACAAAGAATACTGCTACCGTATGCATGCAAGGTATTCAGACCCCCCCCATGGCCAACGCCTCACAACGCTTTCTACCCACACCTGGACCAGCCATTTCATCTGATTCAAGGTATGAAAAATGGTGGCGAGGCAGGGCTTAGCATGCAGATGAGCCGGGAAGGATGTGGGGTGCCTCCGTGTCTGGCTGCTAATGTGTACTGGAATGGCGCAATGCAAACATGTGTGCATGCATTCGCACGTGTGAAGGCATGCGCAGTTTCACGCTGCGAAACAGAAAGGTAACACGGCGGTGCTAAGCTTGCAGCATGAGGCGGACAGGTTAACGTGGGAAGGCAGTAGGGCTGCTGGGTTGCGTATATGGCATATACGCGTATATTACTAAATGCTTATATACGGCATCAGGTAATGTTTTTGAAATATACGGTAAACAACAGCCCTAGAAGGCAGCGCTGGGTGGGTGACCGAATCATGCATTCACATTCCATCGCATGGTAGCACAATCCGACTTGACTATTGTCGCTAGCATGCTGTATCGTGCTTCCTTGGTGGTACAGGCTCTGGCTCAACCTGAACTGTGGCGTACCGCTCTGTGACACCTTAGAAAGTACAATCGGGCTTAACATGAACCGTTTCGTGCCTCCATCATGCTCTGAAACAGCAAGCCTAGGTGATGAGACAAGGTGGGTCGGGCCGGTTTATAATAGTCATAATAGCCATAATAGGCCGGTAGCACAATCCTTTTATGTCTTTGCCGTATCGTGCGGCATTGTGCTGTCTTGGTAGCACAGTCCTACGTACTTAGCCTTAACCCTAAACCCTGTGCCGTATTGGCCTTCATTGTGATCTGAAACAGCAAGCCTAGGTGTATCCCTGATAGAACAATCCCTCCTAGCCTGTGCCATATCCTTCAGTGTCCTGCCCCCTTATAGCTTGATAGAACAATCCCTCTTAGCCTGTGCCATATCCTTCAGTGTCCTGTCCCCTTGTGGCTTGATAGAACAATCCCTCTTAGCCTGTGCCATATCCTTCAGTGTCCTGCCCCCTTGTAGCTTGATAGCACAATCCCTCTTAGCCTGTGCCATATCCTTCAGTGTCCTGTCCCCTTGTGGCTTGATAGAACAATCCCTCTTAGCCTGTGCCATATCCTTCAGTGTCCTGCCCCCTTGTGGCTTGATAGCACAATCCCTCTTAGCATGTGCCATATCCTTCAGTGTCCTGCCCCCTTGTAGCTTGATAGCACAATCCCTCTTAGCCTGTGCCATATCCTTCAGTGTCCTGCCCCCTTGTAGCTTGATAGAACAATCCCTCTTAGCCTGTGCCATATCCTTCAGTGTCCTGCCCCCTTGTGGCTTGATAGCACAATCCGTCTTAGCCTGTGCCATATCCTTCAGTGTCCTGCCCCCTTGTGGCTTGATAGAACAATCCCTCTTAGCCTGTGCCATATCCTTCAGTGTCCTGCCCCCTTGTAGCTTGATAGCACAATCCCTCTTAGCCTGTGCCATATCCTTCAGTGTCCTGCCCCCTTGTAGCTTGATAGCACAATCCCTCTTAGCCTGTGACGTACCGTGTGGTCTGGTGCAATCTTGGTAGCACAATCCAGCTAAACATGTGCTGTATCGTGCCGTATCGAGCCACCTTGGTAGTACAATCTGTCTTAACCTGTGCCGTCTTGTGCCACCTTGGTAGTACAATCTGACTTGACCTGTGCCGTCTCGTGCCGTCTTGTGCCACCTTGGTAGTAAAATCTGACTTGACCTGTGCCGTCTCGTGCCGTCTTGTGCCACCTTGGTAGTACAATCCAGGGGAAATACCCGACCCCCCCCTCCCCCTGGTACAATCTGATGAAACCAATACCGTATCAGGCTGCCTTGGGCCCGAGGCTGTCAGTATCTTTTCCAGCTACCAGTCCACCTTCGGCAGGCCGCCCCGCGGCTGTGTGAGGACCTTTAGGGACCAAACCTGGACCGGCCTAGGACTGGTGGCCAGAGCAGCATGGCCGGCCACAAATGGGGCCGCTGGCCAGAGATCGGAGTGTCACTGACATGCAGCCGAGATGCGGAAAAAGCAATACGGGCCTGGAGCCTGCTGAACCAGGACCTCACAGCCACAGTCCTTGGTGTAGCTAAATTGTAGCTGAAGCATGCTTAAATACCTAAAACTAATATTGCACACCAAGCGAACATAAAAATGTGGATATCGTGGTAAAGGTGCCTGGGCTGGCGTTCACGTTTTCATGAGAGCATCGACGGGATAGATGGCCATCCCCCAACAATTCTCCTGGGCAGAAGGAGGGTGCAACGAATAATGGAATAAATACCCATTCATCATGCATCCCGCTTTTCCTTTTCCGCCGATGAGCAGCAGCTCAGCCACCGTCCATCTATTTGTTTTTCCGTAGGGCAGCTACAGTTCAGCTACCGCTCACCTACTTTGTGAGGGATCAGCTTTTGCTCAGCCTCCGTTCAACGATTTACCCCCGAGGATTTTTCAGCTACAATGCTGCTATCTTGTAGCTACATTTCAACATTTGTGAAGATCAGCATTAGTTCAGCTACAATTTAGCTAATTCTTGGTGAGGATCAGCTGCGGTTCATCACCTACTGCAGGCGTCACGCACAGCCGGCCAAGATGCACGGGCATGCGGCTGTGGGCGGCTACAGGTTGCGCCGTGCTCGGGCGCTTAGCGTTAACAGGGATGGCTACTGAACATGGCCTTGTGGCGTGTTTTATTTACCTCAGGCGTGCATGTTGTTTGAGTCACCAAAGGAATACGGTACATGTTGTTTGTGTCACCTTGCGCTTTTGAATCCATGTTGTCACGGTCATGATTATCCTTTACCTGCGTCAGTCGTTGTGGGGCGCGTGTTTTCATCAGGATTATTGGAGAGATGCCTCTGGACTTTGCATAGGTCGAGCTGACTGCATGCCATGCTCGTCTACTCCATCCTATGAAACATAAAAGGAAGAAGACCCGCGCGCCCCTAGGGGGGCGTACTTTTTCTTCCTTCCTTCTATCTAAAAGGAAGCAAGCTACGCCATGTGGGAGGCGTGAGTGGGAAGGGAACATCGTATGCCATCGGGAGGAGCAGCCTTTTTTTTTTTTTTTTTTTTTTTCTGCCCCCTATTAGTTAGGCGCGGCCACGCGGCCGAGCCTTTTTGAGCAGGGCCCAGAGGTCTAACGTCATTGACATCAGGAGGAGCGGCCCAGCGGGTATGCATCATCCTCAGGCACGATGCTGAGATGTGCTTTTTCGTGACTCTTGCGCCTTTCGGACGCACAGTTTTTTCTGTCTCTGTGGTTGAGGCTGACTCACAATGAGGTTTCTTGCAAGTGCTGCACTTTCATTGTTGGGGAAATTGGGAGTGACTAAATTTCATGATGAGACTTCTTGGAAGTGCTGCGCTTCCATTGTTTGGGCAATCGCACGCGGATTCGTGCCCTTGTCCTTGAACGTCAGTAGAGCCAACTAGAAAATGAACTTGATCATAGGGAAATACGAGGGGGGGCAAAAAACACCCCATCCTCGAAAAGTATGGAGCTTGATGATTGCTTTCCATATCTGGTCTTTAAATGCTTTTCGGCCCAATGGTGAGTGAGGTACAGAGAGCCAAACAATGAGGATTTTGAAGATTTCACAAAAGCTCATTTTGTGAATAACATCTCAGCCCCAAGAAAACTGCATGATATGAAAATCTCACCGCATAGGTTAGGGACAGGGCTTTCCAACGACCCCCTATGCATCCATGGTTAACGTTAAGTACCGGGTCAACGCATGTCAAACTAGGAGGGGGGGGGGGGCAAGTCCCTAATAAAAACCAGAGACCTCTGATAAAAACGCTTGCTTTTTTTCTAGAAGCCGAGATACCCTCTCCAAAGTCCTTCGGTGTCAAATTCCCATGTCAAACTCCCATGTAAAACGGATGAGTTTTGGAGAATTAGGGGGTTTTGTGTACATATTTTATCCTGCCCCCCCCTTGGGGAAATTTTGAACATCAAGGAAAAAGTCCTTTTCACACTACTTAAGCATCTTGGATACGGCAACCACCTTCGGGACACGTGCAATTTCTTGTTTGGCATATGCCTAGAATAGTCCAACACCAACCAGGACACGATGGCCACCTTCAGCAACAACACGAGCTTACGTTTGATCCCTGTTTTCCACTTGCTAGTGAGGTTTGATTGAGTACGGGTGCCCACTTTCCACCATGCGGTCCAAAAATGCAGATGCTAAATTCTACTTGTTGCAAATCATATAAAGTTACTCCTGCATCAGATAGCATGGTGATGTCTAAGCATGGTGGCATGGTCCTAGAGTCACACCTTCTACATGTCATATTACGCCAGTCATCAAATGGAGGATGACATGGCTGCACCCAAGCTGTGCATGGTAGCTGGATTTGAGTCTAGTCATTCCCTACCAGCCCCACGCGGCCGAGCGTTAAGCAAGGCACAGCGGGTAGGCACCGTTATAAACCAGTCATCAAATAAAACCTGAAAGACCCGCATCATGGTCATCAAGTCACTACAGATGACCCGGCCATCTGATCACAATTTAGCTCATAGCACCCATTCATGTCCTACACCCGTCACCCTCAATCTGCTCCAAAGCATTCATGCCTTGACCCGCATCATAGTCATGAAGTCACTGCAGCTGACCCGGCCATCGTGATCCAAATCGAGCTCGTCAAAAACCTGTCGGTTCAGGGTCCAGGACAAACAAACGGTTTTGGTTGAGGGACAAGAGCGAACAAACGGTTGGTTTGGGTTCAAGGGCAAACAAATGCCATTGAAAGCCAAAAATCACATTTGGTTTGGGGACAAAGGCAAGCCCATGTTGGTTTAGCTAGGAGCAATGGTTTCGGGGCCACGCCACTGCGAGGAAATAAAATGCCCAACCCAGCCTGCTCCCTCAAATAAACCCAGAAGCCGTAACCCTCATACCAGCCTGCTCCCTCGAACGAACCCTAAACCCATCCTGAAGCTGTCGACAGAGGAACTGAATCCTCCCTATTATGCCGTGCTTTTGGGGCCTGGCTTTGGGGCCGGGTATGGAGTTTTCCAGCCAGCCACACATTTGACAAAGCATCCAGGTTTCAGGGCCACCGCAACACAATTGACTAATATATTTTCCAGCCATGCAATACCATACACACACCGCAATTCGATGCCGCCGCCTACCCACACTCCCCCCCCCCCAGCTGCCACATACCCACACTTCACCCCCCCAGTTGCCACATCCCCACACTCCTCCCCCCCAGCTGATACATACCCACAGTCTACCCCCCAGCTGCACTTAGCCTCCCCAGCTGCCACCTCCCCTCACTACATCCCCAAGCTGATACATCCCCAAAGTTCACCCCCCAGCTGTTACATCCCCACAGTCTACCCCCCAGCTGCACTTAGCCTCCCCAGCTGCCACCTCCCCTCACTACATCCCCAAGCTGATACATCCCCACGCTTCACCCCCCAGCTGTTACATCCCCACAGTCTACCCCCCAGCTGCACTTAGCCTCCCCAGCTGCCACCTCCCCTCACTACATCCCCAAGCTGATACATCCCCAAAGTTCACCCCCCAGCTGTTACATCCCCACAGTCTACCCCCCAGCTGCACTTAGACTCCCCAGCTGCCACCTCCCCACACATCATCCCCAAGCTGATACATCCCCACGCTTCACCCCCCAGCTGTTACATCCCCACAGTCTACCCCCCAGCTGCACTTAGCCTCCCCAGCTGCCACCTCCCCACACTACATCCCCAAGCTGATACATCCCCAAAGTTCACCCCCCAGCTGTTACATCCCCACAGTCTACCCCCCAGCTGCACTTAGACTCCCCAGCTGCCACCTCCCCACACATCATCCCCAAGCTGATACATCCCCACGCTTCACCCCCCAAGCTGTTACATCCCCACACTTCACCCCCCAGCTGTTACATCCCCATGCTGCACCCCCCAGCTGCTACATCCCCACTCTTCAAGCACCTCATCCACAACTCTGAGGCAGACTGAGGGTGCCGCACTCTTGAACACCGCATGGGCGTCATCTCGGTTGATGAAGCCGGCAACTGCAAACATGCATGGTGGCAAGGGTGCATGGTTGGGTACATGGTTGGGTACATAGTTGAGTACATGGCTGTGTGCCCCCCTCACTCCTCACGTTGAATGGCCTGAACCCTTACACCCCCATCACCCCTCACGTCCAATGGCCTAAACCCTTACCCCCCTCACCCCTCACGTCCAATGGCCTAAACCCTCACCCCCCTCACCCCTCACGTCCAATGGCCTAAACCCTCACCCCCCTCACCCCTCACGTCCAATGGCCTAAACCCTTACCCCCCTCACCCCTCACGTTGAATGGCCTAAACCCTCACCCCCCTCACCCCTAACGTCCAATGGCCTAAACCCTCACCCCCTCACCCCTCACTTCCAATGGCCTAAACCCTTACCCCCCTCACCCCTCACGTCCATTGGCCTAAACCCTTACCCCCCTCACCCCTCACGTCCAATGGCCTGAAACCTTACCCCCCTCACCCCTCACGTCCAATGGCCTAAACCCTTACCCCCCTCACCCCTCACGTCCAATGGCCTAAACCCTTACCCCCCTCACCCCTCACGTCCAATGGCCTAAACCCTTACCCCCCTCACCCCTCACGTCCAATGGCCTGAAACCTTACCCCCTCACCCCTCACGTCCAATGGCCTAAACCCTTACCCCCCTCACCCCTCGCGTCCAATGGCCTAAACCCTTACCCCCCTCACCCCTCTCGTCCAATGGCCTAAACCCTTACCCCCCTCACCCCTCACGTCCAATGGCCTAAACCCTTACCCCCATCACCCCTCACGTCCAATGGCCTGAACCCTTACACCCCCATCACCCCTCACGTCCAATGGCCTGAAACCTTACCCCCCTCACCCCTCACGTCCAATGGCCTAAACCCTTACCCCCCTCACCCCTCACGTCCAATGGCCTAAACCCTTACCCCCCTCACCCCTCACGTCCAATGGCCTAAACCCTTACCCCCCTCACCCCTCACGTCCAATGGCCTAAACCCTTACCCCCCTCACCCCTCACGTCCAATGGCCTAAACCCTTACCCCCCTCACCCCTCACGTCCAATGGCCTAAACCCTTACCCCCCTCACCCCTCACGTCCAATGGCCTGAAACCTTACCCCCCTCACCCCTCACGTCCAATGGCCTAAACCCTTACCCCCCTCACCCCTCACGTCCAATGGCCTAAACCCTTACCCCCCTCACCCCTCACGTCCAATGGCCTAAACCCTTACCCCCCTCACCCCTCACGTCCAATGGCCTAAACCCTTACCCCCCTCACCCCTCACGTCCAATGGCCTGAACCCTTACCCCCATCACCCCTCACGTCCAATGGCCTGAACCCTTACCCCCATCACCCCTCACGTCCAATGGCCTGAAACCTTACCCCCATCACCCCTCACGTCCAATGGCCTGAAACCTTACCCCCCTCCCCCCTCACGTCCAATGGCCTAAACCCTTACCCCCCTCACCCCTCACGTCCAATGGCCTAAACCCTTACCCCCCTCACCCCTCACGTCCAATGGCCTAAACCCTTACCCCCCTCACCCCTCACGTCCAATGGCCTAAACCCTTACCCCCCTCACCCCTCACGTCCAATGGCCTAAACCCTTACCCCCCTCACCCCTCACGTCCAATGGCCTGAAACCTTACCCCCATCACCCCTCACGTCCAATGGCCTGAACCCTTACCCCCCTCACCCCTCACGTCCAATGGCCTAAACCCTTACCCCCCTCACCCCTCACGTCCAATGGCCTAAACCCTTACCCCCCTCACCCCTCACGTCCAATGGCCTAAACCCTTACCCCCCTCACCCCTCACGTCCAATGGCCTGAAACCTTACCCCCCTCACCCCTCACGTCCAATGGCCTAAACCCTTACCCCCCTCACCCCTCACGTCCAATGGCCTAAACCCTTACCCCCCTCACCCCTCACGTCCAATGGCCTAAACCCTTACCCCCCTCACCCCTCACGTCCAATGGCCTGAAACCTTACCCCCTCACCCCTCACGTCCAATGGCCTAAACCCTTACCCCCCTCACCCCTCACGTCCAATGGCCTAAACCCTTACCCCCCTCACCCCTCACGTCCAATGGCCTAAACCCTTACCCCCCTCACCCCTCACGTCCAATGGCCTAAACCCTTACCCCCATCACCCCTCACGTCCAATGGCCTGAACCCTTACACCCCCATCACCCCTCACGTCCAATGGCCTGAAACCTTACCCCCCTCACCCCTCACGTCCAATGGCCTAAACCCTTACCCCCCTCACCCCTCACGTCCAATGGCCTAAACCCTTACCCCCCTCACCCCTCACGTCCAATGGCCTAAACCCTTACCCCCCTCACCCCTCACGTCCAATGGCCTAAACCCTTACCCCCCTCACCCCTCACGTCCAATGGCCTAAACCCTTACCCCCCTCACCCCTCACGTCCAATGGCCTAAACCCTTACCCCCCTCACCCCTCACGTCCAATGGCCTGAAACCTTACCCCCCTCACCCCTCACGTCCAATGGCCTAAACCCTTACCCCCCTCACCCCTCACGTCCAATGGCCTAAACCCTTACCCCCCTCACCCCTCACGTCCAATGGCCTAAACCCTTACCCCCCTCACCCCTCACGTCCAATGGCCTAAACCCTTACCCCCCTCACCCCTCACGTCCAATGGCCTGAACCCTTACCCCCATCACCCCTCACGTCCAATGGCCTGAACCCTTACCCCCATCACCCCTCACGTCCAATGGCCTGAAACCTTACCCCCATCACCCCTCACGTCCAATGGCCTGAAACCTTACCCCCCTCACCCCTCACGTCCAATGGCCTAAACCCTTACCCCCCTCACCCCTCACGTCCAATGGCCTAAACCCTTACCCCCCTCACCCCTCACGTCCAATGGCCTGAAACCTTACCCCCCTCACCCCTCACGTCCAATGGCCTGAAACCTTACCCCCATCACCCCTCACGTCCAATGGCCTGAAACCTTACCCCCATCACCCCTCACGTCCAATGGCCTGAAACCTTACCCCCATCACCCCTCACGTCCAATGGCCTAAACCCTTACTCCCCTCACCCCTCACGTCCAATGGCCTGAAACCTTACCCCCTCACCCCTCACATCCAATGGCCTGAAACCTTACCCCCATCACCCCTCACGTCCAATGGCCTGAAACCTTACCCCCATCACCCCTCACGTCCAATGGCCTGAAACCTTACCCCCATCACCCCTCACGTCCAATGGCCTGAAACCTTACCCCCATCACCCCTCACGTCCAATGGCCTGAAACCTTACCCCCATCACCCCTCACGTCCAATGGCCTAAACCCTTACCCCCATCACCCCTCACGTCCAATGGCCTAAACCCTTACCCCCCTCACCCCTCACGTCCAATGGCCTGAAACCTTACCCCCATCACCCCTCACGTCCAATGGCCTGAAACCTTACCCCCATCACCCCTCACGTCCAATGGCCTGAAACCTTACCCCCCTCACCCCTCACGTCCAATGGCCTGAAACCTTACCCCCTCACCCCTCACGTCCAATGGCCTGAAACCTTACCCCCATCACCCCTCACGTCCAATGGCCTAAACCCTTACCCCCCTCACCCCTCACGTCCAATGGCCTGAAACCTTACCCCCTCACCCCTCACGTCCAATGGCCTGAAACCTTACCCCCATCACCCCTCACGTCCAATGGCCTGAAACCTTACCCCCATCACCCCTCACGTCCAATGGCCTGAAACCTTACCCCCATCACCCCTCACGTCCAATGGCCTGAAACCTTACCCCCATCACCCCTCACGTCCAATGGCCTAAACCCTTACCCCCCTCACCCCTCACGTCCAATGGTCTAAACCCTTACCCCCCTCACCCCTCACGTCCAATGGCCTAAACCCTTACCCCCCTCACCCCTCACGTCCAATGGCCTGAACCCTTACCCCCATCACCCCTCACGTCCAATGGCCTGAACCCTTACCCCCATCACCCCTCACGTCCAATGGCCTGAAACCTTACCCCCATCACCCCTCACGTCCAATGGCCTGAAACCTTACCCCCCTCACCCCTCACGTCCAATGGCCTAAACCCTTACCCCCCTCACCCCTCACGTCCAATGGCCTAAACCCTTACCCCCCTCACCCCTCACGTCCAATGGCCTGAAACCTTACCCCCCTCACCCCTCACGTCCAATGGCCTGAAACCTTACCCCCATCACCCCTCACGTCCAATGGCCTGAAACCTTACCCCCATCACCCCTCACGTCCAATGGCCTGAAACCTTACCCCCATCACCCCTCACGTCCAATGGCCTAAACCCTTACTCCCCTCACCCCTCACGTCCAATGGCCTGAAACCTTACCCCCTCACCCCTCACATCCAATGGCCTGAAACCTTACCCCCATCACCCCTCACGTCCAATGGCCTGAAACCTTACCCCCATCACCCCTCACGTCCAATGGCCTGAAACCTTACCCCCATCACCCCTCACGTCCAATGGCCTGAAACCTTACCCCCATCACCCCTCACGTCCAATGGCCTGAAACCTTACCCCCATCACCCCTCACGTCCAATGGCCTAAACCCTTACCCCCATCACCCCTCACGTCCAATGGCCTAAACCCTTACCCCCCTCACCCCTCACGTCCAATGGCCTGAAACCTTACCCCCATCACCCCTCACGTCCAATGGCCTGAAACCTTACCCCCATCACCCCTCACGTCCAATGGCCTGAAACCTTACCCCCCTCACCCCTCACGTCCAATGGCCTGAAACCTTACCCCCTCACCCCTCACGTCCAATGGCCTGAAACCTTACCCCCATCACCCCTCACGTCCAATGGCCTAAACCCTTACCCCCCTCACCCCTCACGTCCAATGGCCTGAAACCTTACCCCCTCACCCCTCACGTCCAATGGCCTGAAACCTTACCCCCATCACCCCTCACGTCCAATGGCCTGAAACCTTACCCCCATCACCCCTCACGTCCAATGGCCTGAAACCTTACCCCCATCACCCCTCACGTCCAATGGCCTGAAACCTTACCCCCATCACCCCTCACGTCCAATGGCCTAAACCCTCACCCCCCTCACCCCTCACGTCCAATGGCCTAAACCCTTACCCCCCTCACCCCTCACGTCCATTGGCCTAAACCCTTACCCCCCTCACCCCTCACGTCCAATGGCCTGAAACCTTACCCCCCTCACCCCTCACGTCCAATGGCCTAAACCCTTACCCCCCTCACCCCTCACGTCCAATGGCCTAAACCCTTACCCCCCTCACCCCTCACGTCCAATGGCCTGAAACCTTACCCCCTCACCCCTCACGCCCAATGGCCTAAACCCTTACCCCCCTCACCCCTCACGTCCAATGGCCTAAACCCTTACCCCCCTCCCCCCTCACGTCCAATGGCCTAAACCCTTACCCCCCTCACCCCTCACGTCCAATGGCCTAAACCCTTACCCCCATCACCCCTCACGTCCAATGGCCTGAACCCTTACACCCCCATCACCCCTCACGTCCAATGGCCTAAACCCTTACCCCCCTCACCCCTCACGTCCAATGGCCTAAACCCTTACCCCCCTCACCCCTCACGTCCAATGGCCTAAACCCTTACCCCCCTCACCCCTCACGTCCAATGGCCTAAACCCTTACCCCCCTCACCCCTCACGTCCAATGGCCTAAACCCTTACCCCCCTCACCCCTCACGTCCAATGGCCTAAACCCTTACCCCCCTCACCCCTCACGTCCAATGGCCTAAACCCTTACCCCCCTCACCCCTCACGTCCAATGGCCTGAAACCTTACCCCCCTCACCCCTCACGTCCAATGGCCTAAACCCTTACCCCCCTCACCCCTCACGTCGAATGGCCTAAACCCTTACCCCCCTCACCCCTCACGTCCAATGGCCTAAACCCTTACCCCCCTCACCCCTCACGTCCAATGGCCTAAACCCTTACCCCCATCACCCCTCACGTCCAATGGCCTGAAACCTTACCCCCATCACCCCTCACGTCCAATGGCCTGAACCCTTACCCCCATCACCCCTCACGTCCAATGGCCTGAAACCTTACCCCCATCACCCCTCACGTCCAATGGCCTGAAACCTTACCCCCCTCACCCCTCACGTCCAATGGCCTAAACCCTTACCCCCCTCACCCCTCACGTCCAATGGCCTAAACCCTTACCCCCCTCACCCCTCACATCCAATGGCCTAAACCCTTACCCCCCTCACCCCTCACGTCCAATGGCCTGAAACCTTACCCCCATCACCCCTCACGTCCAATGGCCTGAAACCTTACCCCCATCACCCCTCACGTCCAATGGCCTGAAACCTTACCCCCATCACCCCTCACGTCCAATGGCCTGAAACCTTACCCCCCTCACCCCTCACGTCCAATGGCCTGAAACCTTACCCCCTCACCCCTCACATCCAATGGCCTGAAACCTTACCCCCCTCACCCCTCACGTCCAATGGCCTGAAACCTTACCCCCATCACCCCTCACGTCCAATGGCCTAAACCCTTACTCCCCTCACCCCTCACGTCCAATGGCCTGAAACCTTACCCCCTCACCCCTCAAGTCCAATGGCATGAAACCTTACCCCCATCACCCCTCACGTCCAATGGCCTGAAACCTTACCCCCATCACCCCTCACGTCCAATGGCCTGAAACCTTACCCCCTCACCCCTCACGTCCAATGGCCTGAAACCTTACCCCCCTCACCCCTCACGTCCAATGGCCTGAAACCTTACCCCCATCACCCCTCACGTCCAATGGCCTGAAACCTTACCCCCATCACCCCTCACGTCCAATGGCCTGAAACCTTACCCCCATCACCCCTCACGTCCAATGGCCTGAAACCTTACCCCCATCACCCCTCACGTCCAATGGCCTGAAACCTTACCCCCATCACCCCTCACGTCCAATGGCCTGAAACCTTACCCCCCTCACCCCTCACGTCCAATGGCCTAAACCCTTACCCCCCTCACCCCTCACGTCCAATGGCCTGAAACCTTACCCCCATCACCCCTCACGTCCAATGGCCTGAAACCTTACCCCCATCACCCCTCACGTCCAATGGCCTGAAACCTTACCCCCCTCACCCCTCACGTCCAATGGCCTGAAACCTTACCCCCTCACCCCTCACGTCCAATGGCCTGAAACCTTACCCCCATCACCCCTCACGTCCAATGGCCTAAACCCTTACCCCCCTCACCCCTCACGTCCAATGGCCTGAAACCTTACCCCCTCACCCCTCACGTCCAATGGCCTGAAACCTTACCCCCATCACCCCTCACGTCCAATGGCCTGAAACCTTACCCCCTCACCCCTCACGTCCAATGGCCTGAAACCTTACTCCCTCACCCCTCACGTCCAATGGCCTGAAACCTTACCCCCCTCACCCCTCACGTCCAATGGCCTGAAACCTTACCCCCTCACCCCTCACGTCCAATGGCCTGAAACCTTACCCCCATCACCCCTCACGTCCAATGGCCTGAAACCTTACCCCCATCACCCCTCACGTCCAATGGCCTGAAACCTTACCCCCTCACCCCTCACGTCCAATGGCCTGAACCCTTACCCCCATCACCCCTCACGTCCAATGGCCTGAAACCTTACCCCCTCACCCCTCACGTCCAATGGCCTGAAACCTTACCCCCATCACCCCTCACGTCCAATGGCCTGAAACCTTACCCCCATCACCCCTCACGTCCAATGGCCTGAAACCTTACCCCCATCACCCCTCACGTCCAATGGCCTGAAACCTTACCCCCATCACCCCTCACGTCCAATGGCCTGAAACCTTACCCCCATCCATCACCCCTCACGTCCAATGGCCTGAAACCTTACCCCCAACACCCCTCACGTCCAAGGGCCTAAACCCTTACCCCCCTCACCCCTCACGTCCAATGGCCTGAAACCTTACCCCCATGACCCCTCACGTCCAATGGCCTGAAACCTTACCCCCATCACCCCTCACGTCCAATGGCCTGAAACCTTACCCCCCTCACCCCTCACGTCCAATGGCCTGAAACCTTACCCCCTCACCCCTCACGTCCAATGGCCTGAAACCTTACCCCCCTCACCCCTCACGTCCAATGGCCTGAAACCTTACCCCCTCACCCCTCACGTCCAATGGCCTGAAACCTTACCCCATCACCCCTCACGTCCAATGGCCTGAACCCTTACCCCCATCACCCCTTACCTCCTCTCACCCCTCACGTTGAATGGCCTGAACCCTTCCCCCCCCTCACCCCTCACGTCGAATGCTTTGAAAACATTCCTGGCTTGTTCACTAGGGTCTTGATGCCGCAACTGCGCCTGTATCAGATATCAAAAGGGTAGATTAGCTTAACAATGGAAATCGGGGTGAAAGCCGCTGCCTTGAGCACAAATCAACTGCCTGGAGCTAAAATGAATTCTGCATGCAGCAGAAATCAAAAGGGGAAATTCAACGAACAAGAAAATTGGGTTGGTCCAGATGTTGCACCTCCGTCTGCATCAGACTTAAATCGACAAATCAATACCGTACAACACATAAAAAGTGGGGGAGGTCTGACCTCTCAACTCCGCCTGCATGTTAAAAAGGGGGGGGGGGTCTGACCTCTCAACTCCGCCTGCATGTTAAAAAGAATGGACATACATAGGGATGAGGGCGGAGGATTCTTCAGTCAAGGGGGGACTGTGACAGCAAGTAACGCCTGTATGTGAAAGGGGATGGACATAAATGGGGATGGGAGTTGAACCAGGACGGAAGTTGAATGGGGACAGAAGTTGAAGGCCTTGCCGTCAAGGGAAAACTGGGACATCCACTCCAGCCTGCTTCTTGAGCTAGGCACCAGCTGGGGGCCTGGTCAAGGTTTGGTCCCCATCGGCCAAGTGGTGGCCTACCTGCCGCCTGAGGGGGGACTGGGATATCCATTCCTGCCTGCTGCTTGAGCCACAAGCTGTGGAACCTCTACTAGGCATCCCCCGCTGGGTCACTCATGTTTAGCTGAGCTTGAATGAATTGCCGTTCAATAAAATGCCTCATACAGGACAGTGTCCTCTGAGACCTCCTCCACGCCCCATCAGAGACCTTCTTAGTGGCAATCGATCACTCTGTGGCGATAAATGTAGCGATTGGATTTCTTTATTTCTTTTCTTTCTTTTGAAATGGGCAAAATTCCTGGATCGGAGCTGGAGGCGTCATCCATGCCCCGGCCCCATGCTAGCTGGACTTGCCTGCATCGCCGTCACAAACACCTCGTATGTGACGGTGTCATTATCGTCCTCGTTGACCTGCTTGGGCAGCATCTCCCACACCACCTACACACCAAACAGGCAGGGTGGTCAGGCGAGATGTTGCCAGACATGGGATAATAATGTCATACTACCTACACTCACCACAGACAGGCAACCAAGGGGCACGGCCGTGCGGTACAGTATTGTACAAAGGTACAAGACTGTACTGCACAGACAAAAGAGGAAAGTACGCTAGTGGACAGGTGTCCTGGGAATAGGCACCACCACGGCACCACCTGCTATCAGACCATTCTTAAAATGGCATGCTTGCATTGTACTACACTGCTCTGTAGTGCTCTGTACTGTACGGTACTGTACTGCATTGTGCGGACAAAGGGTAGTATACTGGCCTGGGGCATGGTGCTGTAATATGGTTAAGTGGTAAACGCAACCACCCAAAGCCTTTTCAAAAGGGCCCGGCAGAGCAAGCCGGTGGGTCAACCTAAAAACAAAAAATACTGGTTTTCCGAGTAATCGATTCTCTTTCAGATCGTTTTTCTGGCATCGGCAGCCGACCAGCGCCCAGTTCCCTGCTGGGGACACACTTCTCCACATACCTGTCTAGCTTTCATTTTGATTGGTTTCCTCTTGCCTTGTAGGCAGGGCAACTAAATGCGGGAATGGAACAACGACTGGGGAAGGGTGGAGCAGACGACTCCATGGACCAAGGCAACATGCAGGAAGTTTCAATCAGGCCTGAGGCTTGCGGCCTGGGTCCATGCATGGCTTGCAGCCTGGGTCCATGCATCCAACCTGAAGCATTTAGGTGTATTGTTTGCAACGCCTATAGCATGCGGCATGTTGCCGAAAGGCCTATGTCTGATGAGGCATGTGGCCTATTGGCCTGATGAGACATGTGGCCTACTGGCCTGATGAGGCATGTGGCCTATTGGCCTGATGAGGCATGTGGCCTACTGGCCTGATGAGGCATGTGGCCTACTGGCCTGATGAGGCATGTGTCCTATTGGCCTGATGAGGTATGTGGCCTATTGGCCTGATGAGGCATGTGGCCTACTGGCCTGATGAGGCATGTGGCCCATTGGCCTGATGAGGCATGTGGCCTATTGGCCTGATGAGGCATGTGGCCTACTGGCCTGATGAGGCATGTTGCCTATTGGCCTGATGAGGCATGTGGCCTATTGGCCTGATGAGGCAAGTGGCCTATTGGCCTGATGAGGCATGTGGCCTATTGGCCTGATGAGGCATGTGGCCTACTGGCCTGATGAGGCATGTTGCCTATTGGCCTGATGAGGCGTGTGGCCTACTGGCCTGATGAGGCATGTGTCCTATTGGCCTGATGAGGTATGTGGCCTATTGGCCTGATGAGGCATGTGGCCTACTGGCCTGATGAGGCATGTGGCCCATTGGCCTGATGAGGCATGTGGCCTATTGGCCTGATGAGGCATGTGGCCTACTGGCCTGATGAGGCATGTTGCCTATTGGCCTGATGAGGCATGTGGCCTATTGGCCTGATGAGGCATGTGGCCTATTGGCCTGATGAGGCATGTGGCCTAATGGCCTGATGAGGCATGTGGCCTATTGGCCTGATGAGGCATGTGGCCTATTGGCCTGATGAGGCATGTGGCCTACTGGCCTGATGAGGCATGTGGCATATTGGCCTGATGAGGCATGTGGCCTATTGGCCTGATGAGGCATGTGGCCTATTGGCCTGATGAGGCATGTGGCCTACTGGCCTGATGAGGCATGTGGCCTATTGGCCTGATGAGGCATGTGGCCTACTGGCCTGATGAGGCAAGTGGCCTATTGGCCTGATGAGGCATGTGGCCTACTGGCCTGATGAGGCATGTGGCCTATTGGCCTGATGAGGCATGTGGCCTACTGGCCTGATGAGGCATGTGGCCTATTGGCCTGATGAGGCATGTGGCCTAATGGCCTGATGAGGCATGTGGCCTATTGGCCTGATGAGGCATGTGGCCTATTGGCCTGATGAGGCATGTGGCCTATTGGCCTGATGAGGCATGTGGCCTATTGGCCTGATGAGGCATGTGGCCTACTGGCCTGATGAGGCATGTGGCCTATTGGCCTGATGAGGCATGTGGCCTGTTGGCCTGATGAGGCGTGTGGCCTACTGGCCTGATGAGGCATGTGGCCTATTGGCCTGATGAGGCATGTGGCCTATTGGCCTGATGAGGCATGTGGCCTACTGGCCTGATGAGGCATGTGGCCTATTGGCCTGATGAGGCATGTGGCCTATTGGCCTGATGAGGCATGTGGCCTATTGGCCTGATGAGGCATGTGGCCTACTGGCCTGATGAGGCATGTGGCCTATTGGCCTGATGAGGCATGTGGCCTATTGGCCTGATGAGGCGTGTGGCCTACTGGCCTGATGAGGCATGTGGCCTGTTGGCCTGATGAGGCATGTGGCCTACTGGCCTGATGAGGCATGTGGCCTACTGGCCTGCTGAGGCATGCGGCCTGAAGCATGCGGCATGAAGCATGACGAGGCATGCACGTGGCATGAGGCATGATGTGGCATATGGCCTAACGAGATTTGTGACAAGTAGCCAGAGGCATGTGGTCTGTGTCATGTGGTCAGAGGCATATCGCGCATTCCCAACAAGATCTGCCGGTACCTTGGTAGGTCTGACGCCGAAGACAGCTGTATAGGCGCATTTGAATTGGTGACGCGTGAGGGCGGGGTGCGGGGAGGGGCAGGTTGACGAGACAAACTGCCGGAACACATCTTGCAGGAGAGATGTATGCTGCTGGTTCGGTTGTCCGACGAAGGGGGTATGCGTGACAGGCAAGCTCAGCGCGGTGCTGTACTGCTGCTGGTGCTGCTGCTGCGGCATGCCTAAGGAACAAGCAGCATCAAATGCGATACGACGGCTGGCAATTCACGAGAGAAGAAGATAGAAGTAGGTCGCCTGTTCGGCAAGGGGTAAAGAGAGGAAATGCCGTGGCTTGCTTTCGGGAATACGGCAGTAGCCGGTGGGCAGTAGCGACAGAAAATGTCGGGGGGCTGATGTGGCACTCAGCTCCATTAGACCCCTAAGCTCCAAGCACCAACAGTAATCTATTTATACACTTGGAACCCTGAACCCTGAATCCCAGACATTGCAAAATTTGACCTACAGCAAACCAGGCATGCACTTACAACCCACTTACCGTTACGGCACCACAGTAACCACAGTGGTACGGCACATACCGTATCCATATACCGGTTTTGCATGGAAGGAGACAATTTTGTCAATTGCTTGCCTCAAAGATGGCATCAAAAAAATAGGTGTAGTTGTAAAAAGGAAATTTAAATTTACGGCAATCATGTGCCTAACTAAATAAAGAGCTTCATACAACACAACTTGGCTTGGAGGTGTGCCTAAGTATTATTACTTTTTAAATATCATTAAGTATCTTACTTGCCGGGGAGGCCCTGACTCTTAAACCCTTCAGCGTTGAACTCAATACCAATGGTGCAATTATAAGGTTTTAATATACGGTATGTGTATCAGTAAATGTGACAATACAATGCATTCAAAATGCTAAACTCCAGGATGGGAACAAGATTGTAAAAAGGGGACAAATCGACAAAGGGGTACATTGGGAGATGGACTCTCTTGACATGAAATGATCTACACTTTTCCTAGTTGATAGGGATCGTCATGGAACGCGGCCCCCGTCCCAAGGATGCACCTCGCTCTGCAGCCGCACTTCAGGTCTGAGCCAATGGGCCGAAGCAGTCTTACTGAGAACTCAAACACGTTTTTATTATGATATAAAGCTATACTTTTGAATCTAGCGCGGTCTATATAAGAAGGTCGCCTACCGCCTCGGGCACCACTGCAGGGTGAAAGAGCACGGCCGTTACTTTGAATGGGGATAGAGGTGTAGAAGAGCCTTGGCGGGAATATTCCCCCTCCACCATCACCTCTTTCCTCCACTGACGTCTCCCCTCTTGCATCCTTGCCATCAATTGTTCAGACTGTTCCATGGCGACCCATCCTACCACCATCGGTCCATCGCTTCCACACTTGCCACACATAATGCAAATATCAGCTCAACACCCCCGTCAGAACCCTCAACCCCTCCACGTTGTCATCAGCTCCATACACTCCCCCCTCAAAAACAGTTTGGGGGCCATAGCAAATTTTGACTGCAAGATATGATACAGTCAGAACACCATGTCATAGCATATCATATCTATATCGTGCCACCTTGGATGTCAGGCTGGCATGCATGCAACACACTTGACGGAGTGGGCAATGGCCGTCCGGCTGCCTGTGAGGGGCGTGCCTGACATGAAGCACATACGAATCAGCTCTGCGCCCGACGCCACAACCATGCTCGGAGGGCTAGCTTTCAGGCAGAGGATGAGGATGCATGTTGACCCACTGCCTAAGGATAGAGCCCTAGAGGAGCAACCATGCCATGCGCCACCATTTCGCAGGCTGATCAGGGTGATCATAAGTGAGGGGTGTAGACGGTGAGAATTGGGAATAGGACATGTACCGGGTGGAGGAGGCATGCTGGTGGCAAACTCGACTTTTCCTCCACCCCCAATGGTTTCGGCGCACACTTCTATTTTGGTACGACTGGGGGCGGAATTCGGCATGTAGCAAAGTGTCGCAAAGCAGCCCTCAACAACCCGATCAATATGGCGGAACATCTAGCGAGCATTTTCGGTACCGAGAAGGACCGCGTGAATTGTCCCTTTTATTTCAAGATCGGCGCGTGTCGTCATGGAGACCGCTGCTCGCGCATGCACAACCGCCCCACGATCAGTCAGACGATGCTTCTGAAGAATATGTACCAGAATCCCGTGGTCACAGCACCGCTGGGCGCAGATGGCATTCCTATGCAGGTGACGAATCAACCCTGAATGCTCGAGAGAGCGGGAAGGGATGGGAGGTCAGAGGCGAGAGGAAACGTATCCAAAAGGCCTCGAGCAGCAGTAGCAACAGCAGCAGCAGCTTCATATGCCGTGCATTTCTGAACGCCCCATCGACAGCGCGAGCAGCAAGCTAACGCCTTGGTTGTGCATCTCATCCCGACAAAAAAAATAGAGCAGGAGGGGTTCCCTGGGCCCTTAAGTCGCCAGGGTGGTAGATTGGGCGAGGTGTGGCGATGGCATCTTGCCGCTGTTGGGTTTTTGCACAGCTGACACCCCCCCGCACTGCACCCCCCTCCTGACCCGGTAATCGTGCCCCTGCTGAAACGCGAAGAAAGAGGCGCACCTTGAGGGCGGATATGCACAGCATGTACACGTGTTCCCCTCCCCATGCACCACCATACACATGCCCCACTCTCTGAACATTCAAAGCCAGTCTCTGAGCATGCTACCTGAGTACCGGTATATAGCCTTGCCAGCCCTCCCCAACCTCCCCCATGCTAGTCCGGTCATCCTACCAAGCTCACAACATGGAGGACAACCTTGAGGCCGGCTATGCCAAAACAGCATGTCCACATATCCGCCCCCCACGCACGCCATTGAGCAAGGCAATGGCGCAATTATATGTGGCAGCCATGCAATTGTGCCCTGCAGCCAATCATACACATAGCCATCGTACATGCAGCCATCATGCACGAAGCCATGCACTGGTGCATGCAGCCATTTGCGGTCGTGCAGGCAGCCATCATGCATGAAGCCATGCAATTGTGCAGGGAGCCATCATGCATGACGCCATGCAATTGTGTATGCAGCCATGCAATCATGCACACAGCCAATCATGCACGCAGGTGCCGGCAGCCATTGAATCATGTCCGCAGCCATGCAATCATGCACCATGCCAATTGTGCATGCAGTCATGTAGCCATGTAATCGTGCGTGCAGCCATGTAATCGCCCATGCAGCCATCACGCACGTCAGCCATGCAATCGTGCACTCGGCCAATCTTGCAGTCAGCCATGTCAGCGTGCATGCAATCGGAACTTAGCCCTGCATGCTATGCAGCCATGCCCGCCATGCAGCTATGCATCCACTTCTCCCAGCCTTGCAGACATGCGCATCATGGAGCCATGCAATCAAGCACGCTCATCATCCATGCAACAGTGCTATTGTGCATGCAGCTGTGAGCGGCCATGAAACTGTGCATGCTGTGCAGCCATGCCTGACAAGACTACCTTCAGAGTGGCAGGTGTCGTTTATAACACACACACATAGTGCTCCCAGTGCATGTGGCTCTCACGGAACCCAACTGCCTATGTTCTGCGAAGACGTTTTTGAGGCGTTGGCGCCCATAACCCTATACCATGCATCCTTACCCTGTTCCCCAAACCCTTAGCGTCTCGGTTGATGCGCGGACCGGTTAGGCCAACTTTCAGTAGTTGTTCGAGCACGTGTTTCAAGGAGGCGGCGCCCCTACCCTGTACCTTCCACCTAAAACCCAAACCCAGCCCGTTGTAGGTTGATGAGCACACTGTTCATACCAACTAGGAGATGTACAACGACGTGTTTGGAGGAGGTGGCGGCGTGGCGCCCCTCCCCTGTACCTTCCACCTAAAAGCCAAACTCTACCCGTTGCAGGTTGATGAGCGCACCGTTCAGACCAACTTTGAGGAGTTCTATGAGGACGTCTTTGAGGAGGTGGCACAGTTCGGCGAGATTGAGAATCTGAACGTTTGCGACAACATTGCGGATCACATGGTTGGCAACGTGTACATTAAGTTCAAAGATGAGGAGGCGGCTGCAAAGTCTCTTCAGGTGAGAGGGGAGGAGGGACAAGACGGGCGTGGGGGGGAGGGGCGGCCAAGGTGAGGACAGGGAGGGTGTGTGGAGGAAGGGGACAGATGAGAAGTGGGTGGTACGAGGGGGAGGGAGGATCGAGGGGAGGGGGGGGAAGGGAGGGCGGAGGAGGAAGAAGAAAGGTGAGAAGAGGGCGGTACAAGGGGGAGGGGAAGGGGGAGGGGAGGGGTGGGTTGCGTGTACTTGAAGAAGCATTCAGATGAGATGATGGTGGGAAAGGAGGGGATGAGGGGCATTTTTTGGAGGAGGAGGGAAAAGGGCAGGTAACGTGAGTATCAAGTTGCTCAAGTATGAGGAGTTGGCTGAGAAGTGGGTGGTACAACTCGGAAGGGGAGGGGAGGGACAGGGAGAGGAGAGGATAGGTGAGGGGGAGGGAAGGGGCAGGTCATGAGTACTGGAAGGGGTGCATTAATATGATATGATTTGGGAATGTAGGGGATGGAAGGCATTTTCGAAGAAGGTGGTGGGAAGAAGGGCAGGTAACATGACTACGTGAGTATCAAGTTACTTAAGTAGGAGGAGTTGGCTGAGGAGGTGGGATGATCCAGTGTTTATTTGAGGGCGTGCCAAAGCAGTAATCTTTGGGGGTTTGCAGGGCGGTAATAACTGGGCTGATTGGGACCTCACCTTGACCGGTCTACAGCCGGTGGCATCAGCAGTAGGGCTTGCTGCACCAGGCACACACAGCCGTAGGCCGTGATGTAGCTGAATTGTAGCTGATGCACACTAAAATTACCAGGTGTGGGAGTATGCCCTGGTTGGCCCCCACTCTCACCCCAAACAGATACACCAAGGAAGGTGCTGATGACGCCTTATCCAATTCTATTTTCCAAGCCTAGGGTTCAGGGTTTGGGGCTAAACCCTACGCCCTTAACCCCAAACACATGATGGCTTGCAGCCTCTTAGTTTGACCCCTGAGCCTAGGGTTTTGTGTTTAGGGCTGAACCCTGAATACATGATGGCTGAACCCTGAATACATGATGGCTCAACCCTGAATGCATGATGGCTGAACCCTGAATGCATGATGGCTCAACCCTGAATACATGATGGCTCAACCCTGTATACATGATGGCTAAACCCTGAATACATGATGGCTCAACCCTGAATGCATGATGGCTCAACCCTGAATACATGATGGCTGAACCCTGAATACATGATGGCTCAACCCTGAATGCATGATGGCTGAACCCTGAATGCATGATGGCTCAACCCTGAATACATGATGGCTCAACCCTGTATACATGATGGCTAAACCCTGAATACATGATGGCTCAACCCTGAATACATGATGGCTCAACCCTGTATACATGATGGCTAAACCCTGAATACATGATGGCTCAACCCTGAATACATGATGGCTCAACCCTGAATACATGATGGCTCAACCCTGAATACATGATGGCTCAACCCTGAATACATGATGGCTCAACCCTGAATACATGATGGCTCAACCCTGAATACATGATGGCTCAACCCTGAATACATGATGGCTCAACCCTGAATACATGATGGCTCAACCCTGAATACATGATGGCTCAACCCTGAATACATGATGGCTCAACCCTGAATACATGATGGCTCAACCCTGAATACATGATGGCTCAACCCTGAATACATGATGGCTCAACCCTGAATACATGATGGCTCAACCCTGAATACATGATGGCTCAACCCTGAATACATGATGGCTCAACCCTGAATACATGATGGCTCAACCCTGAATACATGATGGCTCAACCCTGAATACATGATGGCTCAACCCTGAATACATGATGGCTCAACCCTGAATACATGATGGCTCAACCCTGAATACATGATGGCTCAACCCTGAATACATGATGGCTCAACCCTGAATACATGATGGCTCAACCCTGAATACATGATGGCTCAACCCTGAATACATGATGGCTCAACCCTGAATACATGATGGCTCAACCCTGAATACATGATGGCTCAACCCTGAATACATGATGGCTCAACCCTGAATACATGATGGCTCAACCCTGAATACATGATGGCTCAACCCTGAATACATGATGGCTCAACCCTGAATACATGATGGCTCAACCCTGAATACATGATGGCTCAACCCTGAATACATGATGGCTCAACCCTGAATACATGATGGCTCAACCCTGAATACATGATGGCTCAACCCTGAATACATGATGGCTCAACCCTGAATACATGATGGCTCAACCCTGAATACATGATGGCTCAACCCTGAATACATGATGGCTCAACCCTGAATACATGATGGCTCAACCCTGAATACATGATGGCTCAACCCTGAATACATGATGGCTCAACCCTGAATACATGATGGCTCAACCCTGAATACATGATGGCTCAACCCTGAATACATGATGGCTCAACCCTGAATACATGATGGCTCAACCCTGAATACATGATGGCTCAACCCTGAATACATGATGGCTCAACCCTGAATACATGATGGCTCAACCCTGAATAC
Organism: Limnomonas spitsbergensis; assembly: GCA_037349105.1. Taxonomy (NCBI): domain Eukaryota; kingdom Viridiplantae; phylum Chlorophyta; class Chlorophyceae; order Chlamydomonadales; genus Limnomonas; species Limnomonas spitsbergensis. Next base: position 893,110 of record JAYJMM010000072.1, on the reverse strand, counting down.
ATGATGGCTCAACCCTGAATACATGATGGCTCAACCCTGAATACATGATGGCTCAACCCTGAATACATGATGGCTCAACCCTGAATACATGATGGCTCAACCCTGAATACATGATGGCTCAACCCTGAATACATGATGGCTCAACCCTGAATACATGATGGCTCAACCCTGAATACATGATGGCTCAACCCTGAATACATGATGGCTCAACCCTGAATACATGATGGCTCAACCCTGAATACATGATGGCTCAACCCTGAATACATGATGGCTCAACCCTGAATACATGATGGCTCAACCCTGAATACATGATGGCTCAACCCTGAATACATGATGGCTCAACCCTGAATACATGATGGCTCAACCCTGAATACATGATGGCTCAACCCTGAATACATGATGGCTCAACCCTGAATACATGATGGCTCAACCCTGAATACATGATGGCTCAACCCTGAATACATGATGGCTCAACCCTGAATACATGATGGCTCAACCCTGAATACATGATGGCTCAACCCTGAATACATGATGGCTCAACCCTGAATACATGATGGCTCAACCCTGAATACATGATGGCTCAACCCTGAATACATGATGGCTCAACCCTGAATACATGATGGCTCAACCCTGAATACATGATGGCTCAACCCTGAATACATGATGGCTCAACCCTGAATACATGATGGCTCAACCCTGTATACATGATGGCTGAACCCTGAATACATGATGGCTCAACCCTGAATACATGATGGCTCAACCCTGAATACATGATGGCTCAACCCTGAATACATGATGGCTCAACCCTGAATACATGATGGCTCAACCCTGAATACATGATGGCTCAACCCTGAATACATGATGGCTCAACCCTGAATACATGATGGCTCAACCCTGAATACATGATGGCTCAACCCTGAATACATGATGGCTCAACCCTGAATACATGATGGCTCAACCCTGAATACATGATGGCTCAACCCTGAATACATGATGGCTCAACCCTGAATACATGATGGCTCAACCCTGAATACATGATGGCTCAACCCTGAATACATGATGGCTCAACCCTGAATACATGATGGCTCAACCCTGAATACATGATGGCTCAACCCTGAATACATGATGGCTCAACCCTGAATACATGATGGCTCAACCCTGAATACATGATGGCTCAACCCTGAATACATGATGGCTCAACCCTGAATGCATGATGGCTCAACCCTGAATACATGATGGCTCAACCCTGAATACATGATGGCTCAACCCTGAATACATGATGGCTCAACCCTGAATACATGATGGCTCAACCCTGAATACATGATGGCTCAACCCTGAATACATGATGGCTCAACCCTGAATACATGATGGCTCAACCCTGAATACATGATGGCTCAACCCTGTATACATGATGGCTCAACCCTGAATACATGATGGCTCAACCCTGAATACATGATGGCTCAACCCTGAATACATGATGGCTCAACCCTGTATACATGATGGCTCAACCCTGAATACATGATGGCTCAACCCTGAATACATGATGGCTCAACCCTGAATACATGATGGCTCTAACCCTGAATACATGATGGCTCAACCCTGAATACATGATGGCTCAACCCTGAATACATGATGGCTCAACCCTGAATACATGATGGCTCAACCCTGAATACATGATGGCTCAACCCTGAATACATGATGGCTCAACCCTGAATACATGATGGCTCAACCCTGAATACATGATGGCTCAACCCTGAATACATGATGGCTCAACCCTGAATACATGATGGCTCAGCCCTGAATACATGATGGCTCAACCCTGTATACATAATGGCTCAACCCTGAATGCATGATGGCTCAACCCTGAATGCATGATGGCTCAACCCTGAATGCATGATGGCTCAACCCTGAATACATGATGGCTCAACCCTGAATACATGATGGCTCAACCCTGAATACATGATGGCTCAACCCTGAATGCATGATGGCTCAACCCTGAATACATGATGGCTCAACCCTGAATACATGATGGCTCAACCCTGAATACATGATGGCTCAACCCTGAATACATGATGGCTCAACCCTGAATACATGATGGCTCAACCCTGAATACATGATGGCTCAACCCTGAATGCATGATGGCTCAACCCTGAATACATGATGGCTCAACCCTGAATACATGATGGCTCAACCCTGAATACATGATGGCTCAACCCTGAATACATGATGGCTCAACCCTGAATGCATGATGGCTCAACCCTGAATACATGATGGCTCTACCCTGAATGCATGATGGCTGAACCCTGAATACATGATGGCTGAACCCTGAATGCATGATGGCTGAACCCTGAATACATGATGGCTCTACCCTGAATGCATGATGGCTGAACCCTGAATACATGATGGCTGAACCCTGAATACATGATGGCTCAACCCTGAATGCATGATGGCTGAACCCTGAATACATGATGGCTCAACCCTGAATGCATGATGGCTCAACCCTGAATGCATGATGGCTGAACCCTGAATACATGATGGCTCTACCCTGAATACATGATGGCTCAACCCTGAATACATGATGGCTCAACCTTGAATGCATGATGGCTGAACCCTGAATACATGATGGCTCTACCCTGAATACATGATGGCTCAACCCTGAATACATGATGGCTGAACCCTGAATACATGATGGCTCAACCCTGAATGCATGATGGCTGAACCCTGAATACATGATGGCTCAACCCTGAATGCATGATGGCTCAACCCTGAATGCATGATGGCTCAACCCTGAATGCATGATGGCTCAACCCTGAATACATGATGGCTAAACCCTGAATACATGATGGCTCAACCCTGAATACATGATGGCTCAACCATGTATACATGATGGCTCTACCCTGAATACATGATGGCTGAACCCTGAATACATGATGGCTGAACCCTGAATGCATGATGGCTGAACCCTGAATGCATGATGGCTGAACCCTGAATACATGATGGCTCAACCCTGAATACATGATGGCTCAACCCTGAATACATGATGGCTCAACCCTGAATACATGATGGCTCAACCCTGAATACATGATGGCTCAACCCTGAATACATGATGGCTCAACCCTGAATACATGATGGCTCAACCCTGAATACATGATGGCTCAACCCTGAATACATGATGGCTCAACCCTGAATACATGATGGCTCAACCCTGAATACATGATGGCTCAACCCTGTATACATAATGGCTCAACCCTGAATGCATGATGGCTCAACCCTGAATGCATGATGGCTCAACCCTGAATGCATGATGGCTCAACCCTGAATACATGATGGCTCAACCCTGAATACATGATGGCTCAACCCTGAATACATGATGGCTCAACCCTGAATGCATGATGGCTCAACCCTGAATACATGATGGCTCAACCCTGAATACATGATGGCTCAACCCTGAATACATGATGGCTCAACCCTGAATACATGATGGCTCAACCCTGAATACATGATGGCTCAACCCTGAATACATGATGGCTCAACCCTGAATGCATGATGGCTCAACCCTGAATACATGATGGCTCAACCCTGAATACATGATGGCTCAACCCTGAATACATGATGGCTCAACCCTGAATACATGATGGCTCAACCCTGAATGCATGATGGCTCAACCCTGAATACATGATGGCTCTACCCTGAATGCATGATGGCTGAACCCTGAATACATGATGGCTGAACCCTGAATGCATGATGGCTGAACCCTGAATACATGATGGCTCTACCCTGAATGCATGATGGCTGAACCCTGAATACATGATGGCTGAACCCTGAATACATGATGGCTCAACCCTGAATGCATGATGGCTGAACCCTGAATACATGATGGCTCAACCCTGAATGCATGATGGCTCAACCCTGAATGCATGATGGCTGAACCCTGAATACATGATGGCTCTACCCTGAATACATGATGGCTCAACCCTGAATACATGATGGCTCAACCTTGAATGCATGATGGCTGAACCCTGAATACATGATGGCTCTACCCTGAATACATGATGGCTCAACCCTGAATACATGATGGCTGAACCCTGAATACATGATGGCTCAACCCTGAATGCATGATGGCTGAACCCTGAATACATGATGGCTCAACCCTGAATGCATGATGGCTCAACCCTGAATGCATGATGGCTCAACCCTGAATGCATGATGGCTCAACCCTGAATACATGATGGCTAAACCCTGAATACATGATGGCTCAACCCTGAATACATGATGGCTCAACCATGTATACATGATGGCTCTACCCTGAATACATGATGGCTGAACCCTGAATACATGATGGCTGAACCCTGAATGCATGATGGCTGAACCCTGAATGCATGATGGCTCAACCCTGAATACATGATGGCTAAACCCTGAATACATGATGGCTCAACCCTGAATACATGATGGCTCAACCCTGAATACATGATGGCTCAACCCTGTATACATGATGGCTAAACCCTGAATACATGATGGCTCAACCCTGAATGCATGATGGCTCAACCCTGAATACATGATGGCTCAACCCTGAATGCATGATGGCTCAACCCTGAATACATGATGGCTTGCAGCCTCTCAATTAGAACCCAACAAGTCTTGGTTAACAATCGCGCAACCCGCTCCCATGGTAGCACCATCTGGCTGACCCTGTCACGTATCGTGCTGCCATGGGCAGTACAACCCCGCTAGACCTGTGCCGTATTGTGCTGTAACATGCTACCATGCCCGCCCCAATGACGTCCGGCCAACAAAACCTAGCCCAGCAAGTCCTGAAACCAAACCTTCACCCTAAACCCTTAACTTGATCACTGCCTCTCCGCCTCCCCCCAAACAGGCGCTCCAAGGGCGGTACTACGACGGCCGGCCAATCATTGCCGAGTTCTCTCCGGTGAGCACCCCGAACGCTGCCTGGCAAGAATTGAAGTATTACAAGACCTGTTAACCCTGAGTTGCCGGAACTGGTACCGGTATCTTTAGGTAGAACTGGATAGGGTTCGCGCATCCCTGAGTTGAATATTTTATCAAAATTACCACGCAGTCAAAAGTCCAACAAAATGTGTATTGCTATTTCAGTATTTCACGCAGCCGGTCCGAAGCAATTAAGGTCTGCGCAGTGCTTATGGCACTGCCGTAGAATGAGCTCCGCGCAAAGCTTGTAACCACTACGTAAAGTCAATCAAAATCCTTGTTTGATGCCTGGAAGTACAGTCCACGGTCACCCATCAATGAACGGGTGTTCAATCAATCAGTTGCGCTAGCGTGCGACTTTTTTTGATTGTCGGCACCGGTTAACTACAGGATTATCAGCCGGAATTCATCTATCGGTCGTTTTTCAGGAAAACGAAGGACCCCCGGCCTCGCCCACCCCTGGCAAGCCGTATGTGACGTATCTTATTTAGTCTTAAACGAACAAACGAAACATGAAAATAATACTTTTGCACCGAAACCTGGAAAGTTGCCATCACAGAGCGTATAGAAAAGGCAGCTTTAAGAGTCAATAGCTACAGCAAAGGAAAGTCGTGCCGGGGAACCAGCAGTGCCTCAGCCGACAGCACGGGGGCACGTTAATGTGGCAGTGAATCTACCAGGACCTTCAACAGCAGCCACAATTCGTGTCACAGCACAGACAGCAACACCTGTCGATCTGATCATCGTGCTTTCCAGTCTTACCGGTATTGCAACGAACCGTATATACCGTAAAACCGCTTAGGGTTGGCGCATCTTCCCCAGAAAAGATTTTGTTTGTTCGTCGCGCAGCCAAAAAGATATTAAAAAAACAGCGTCGGAATTGTAATTTAAGTTAACGTCGCGCAGCAGGTACCGTAGTGATACGATGAATTGGTGATATCAATTGGTGATTGGAATTACCAAATGTATACCATATAAAATGTTGCGACAAAGAATCACCAACGTACCGGTGAATCACCGCGACTTAACCGCCCAAACCGTCGGAAACCCTCGAAAATTCGCGTCAAGCCAGGATAGACGCAAAAAATTTCTCCAGGTGATATCTCTCGCGATGGAGGGTCCCAGCAGTGGACCAGGTCCACCTCCAGGTGCTTCTAGCTCACTACTAAGGCCTCCGTCGAGGCAGCGGAACTTCTCGATTTCATGCCCCGGGTTCTTCTGGGGCAGCCTAGTGGTTTAACGCAATCCATCAGGCTAGATCCAGAGGTACAGCGACAAAAGGAACAGAGGATCTTGGAGACGCAGCGCAGGGCTGAACGAACGGGACCCTCACTCGGGAGTTGCAAAGCGACATAAGCGACCTCGCATCCTGTCGGTGCTCTGACATACAAATCTTCAGCCGCAGGGACTGTCAACAGTTTATGTTTATCTGCGAGGCCTCTTCAATGGATAGCCGGTGCTGCACCAGCAAGATGAGGCATAGCAACTGCCGGGGTAGGTGGGATCGGATACAGCATGATAATAAGGATATCGGTTTGGGAATGTGTAAGGAATTGGTACGGTACAACTGTTGGTACTCACACGGAGAAGCAAATCTTTAATTACCATGGTTCAACAGAATGGTTCATAAACATGAAAACGCTTCGGATAGAGTTGCATTCAAAATAAACGGCCGAACCAAATGTGGATTTTCGCCCTTTTCTTCCAAGGGACAGTTTATTTTTTTCATGATGAATCTGTCTCTGGACAGTTGAATTTGAATTTCCAATGTGAACCATTACGCAGGTGACGGATTCCCACGTGTCACTAACCCACAGTATGAGAAAAACACAAGCAATCAAGGCGGCTGGTGCTCTTTCATTTGAAATTCAAATTTTCAAACCCAGACTCAGCCCTTTGCAATTCCACTTGCCAGCGGTCCAAGGAGAACTCGTGCGACAGAGGGGGTTTCAGCAGGTTCATTTGAATTTGAATTTCCTTATTTGGATTTTCGTTGGGATGCACAAAGGTGACGGACCTCTGTGCGTCCTCCTAACAGCAGTGCAAGGAGAACATGCGCAACCAATGCAAATACCGTAGTCGCACTCTGGTTTCATTATCCCAACAATTTTGAAGGGCTGACAATTAGCGAGGGTGTTATATATTGGCTGTTCTAAGGGCAAATAAACTGGAGTTCTTGTTGTAATGCGGCATTTGACGAAAATAATCGCGCGCTAGCATGTATCGAGATGGTTCAACACACTGCCTTTTGTTCCTCCTCTTCCTCCTCCTCCAGCTGCTCGATCCCAAAATCGACGATTGCACGCTCATTCTCAGCTTGGAACGTCCAACCAAGGGGGACACATTAGCTTCATTTAAATTTGAATCGAAGTTGAATTCGAATACGCCTTCTACCTGCATCCAGGTGACGGACTTCCGTGATTCTACCTGCCGGCAGTACAAGGAGAGCACCTGCAACCGAGGGGGGTACTGCAACTTGATATGAATTTGAATTTGAATTTGAATTTCACTTCTGCCTGCATCCAGGTGACGGACTTCCGTGAGTCTACCTGCCGGCAGTACGAGGAGAACACCTGCAACCGAGGGGGGTACTGCAACTTCATGCACCTCAAGCCCATCAGCAAGGAGATGCGCAAGAGCCTCTTCGGGCGGTACCGCAGGCGCAGCCCTGATCCAAGGGAGGAGCGCGGGAGGTGAGCTCTAAAAAAAATGCATGCTGGTACCTATGCAAACAAGTGTGTGGACTAAGGCAGACGCCCGTTTTTGCTGGAGCATGAGGAAAAACTACTGTGAAGCTTCTCAGTGTGTGTGATTGAGGGAGGGGGGCGCGCGTTGCTCCAGCGCCAACGCCCATTATGGAGGGTACCGGAGGCGGGTCCCTGACCCCAGAGAGGAGCGCAGGAGGTGAGCTCCTCGGTGTGTATGTGTGACTCATGAGTCAGCTACAAACCCTGAACCCTGTCCTGCATCATCCACCTTAAACCCGTAAATTTGGGTTCTTGGTTCTTTACGAGGCAGCGGCGACTTGTGTGGATGTGTTTTGCCTAAAGGTGTGACATCATTGACCTGGAGGTGTGACATCACGGCCCAGGGGTGTGACATCATTGACCCGAGGGACGGCAATGCAAATGCATGGTACTCTTATAAGAATTGTGTTATGCTTTTGTTTTGCCCACACAGGGACGACCGCCGAGGAGGCGGCAGGGATGAACGGGCTGGTGGCGGTGGCGGCGGCGGCGGTGGTGGCGGCGGCGGCGGCGGCGGCCGTGATGGCCGTGGGCGGGAAAGGGAGCGAGACGGCGGCGGCGGTGGGGGTGGCGGGCGCCGTGAGCGCGAGACGTCTGCGGAGCGCCGCGCCAAGATCGCCTCTTGGAACCAGGAGAGGGACGAGCCACCGTCCGGCGGGGGTGGGGGTGGGGGTGGGGGTGGGGGTGGCTATGCTGGTGTTTATGGAGCACCCGGAGGGGGCGATGGTGGCGGTGGGGGCGGGTATGGACACCATTAGGCTGATCGCGGCCTGATAAGGATGGATCACTGTCCAGCGGTGGCGGGGGTGGTGGCGAGGGGGGCGGTGGTGGAGGTGGTGGGGGCGGCTATGCTGGAGTAAACCTGGAGGAGGAGATGGGGGGGGAAGTGAGGTTGGGTATGGTTACGAGTAGGCTGATCGCCAGATGATTGGTATGGATCCCCGTCTGGCGGCGGGTACGGTGGCAGGGGTTGGGGCTATGCAGGGGTGTATGGGGCAACCCATGGGAGGTGTTTACGGTGGCGGGGGTACTGGCTATTGCCAGCTTTTGGCTGGTCGCTTGAAGAGTATGAGTCGGAACTTTGTATGGTTCATGAAAACGTCTCATTTGTCTGGATGAGCAAATATTTTTGGTTGCGTCCAGCCACCTGTGATTGGTCTCCGGCCGGATGGCTTACTCTTGGCCAGCCATCTAGCTTGGGCCTCGGTCTTCTTGCCCTCAAGGTTTGGTCCAGGTCTGGCCTTTGGCGGCCGCAGGGCCGCACATCGAATGTGGGCTCAGAGCCAAAAAGATGCACTAGGTTGATTGACTTCTTTTCCTTTTAATGGGCTGAAAGCCACAAAGATGCAATGTGATGCCCCGTTGGACTGTAAAAACTTCACAAAGAGATAGGTTGCTTGACGCATCGGACTTCATTTCCTTTTGATGTGCTGAGAGCCACACAGAGAAAGGTTGATTGATAGGGTAGTCGGACTTAATTACCTTTCGGGGGGTGCTTCTCCTCCTTATATCTCCTGATTCTAAGCAGGGCCCAAAGGTGTAACGTCATTGACCTGGTTGATTGCCGGAGAGGTAGCCTGCAAGGGATTCATTCGCTCTCTCAACCCAGACTCTTCATTTCCAACTGAAACTGGCATTGATCTTATATTTTTTCAGCAACCCCTAACAAATAGTGGTACCGTTTGGGGGCAATGGAAAGGTGCAACAGCCGGGGAATGTACGACAGGAGAGCGTGGTACCAAGGCGGAAAGAGGTTAAGCAGCAGAAAATGTGCCCATGGATTTACTATTTATCAGTTGTCGAAGCCAGTTTCCAGCCAGAAATTAAGAGTTTGGTCGATAATTTGCCATGAGGGCAGCATTAAATGAAAGGAAAGCAAATCAAATCTACGGTACACCGGCTGCGGCGCCGCCAACAAAGTGTTTTTGACTTAAATTCCAGGCAACGACTACTACTGAAACCCCAGTAGGCTTTTACATCAGGGTAACCCTGATGAAACTCGCTCACTCCCTAACCAGTATCCAACTATACACACAAAAATAACAAGCCCGCTACAGGCCTACTTGCTGCCACAACCAAGAACTTTGTAACAACAACACAAAATAATACCCCTAGCTGCTACAACAAAAGAGTTACCTGGCGAATGTACCTCTATACAAGGGTCAATGACGTTACACCTCTGGTCCCTGCTCAAGAAGGCTCGGCCGTATGCACCTCTACACAAGGGTGTACTCGTTGCACGCCTTTTCGCCTTTGGGGCCGCTGCAGCACAAACATCGACGACAACAGTACAATAAACGACAGCAGCAGTACAACCCGCACATGTGGCAGTAAAAATAATAGATTGGCAGTACAACCAACTTTGACAGCAGTGCAGCCGCTAAAAGTTGCAGTACATGTCGTTAAACTAGGGTTTACTCGTTGTATGCCTTTAAGCCCTTGGATCCGTGACTGGGATTGAAGCATTGCAGTACAACCAACTAAGATAGCAGTACATCCGAGAAAGGCGGCAGTCTATTTTTTAAACCAGGGTGTACTCGTTGCACACCTTTTCGCCATGGGATCCAGGACTGGGATCAAAGTATTGCAGAATAACCAACTAGGACAGCAGTACTACAGCCAGGAAAGACGGCAATACATATCTCTATACTAGGGTGTACTCGTTGCACGCCTTTTCGCCCTTGGGTCCGCGACTGGGGTCGAAACATTGCATGAACTGGTCATGCATCAGCCCGGCATCCTGTTAGGGGTCACAGGGAGGAGGAGGAGGAGTGAGCATGGCATTCTAGGGTTAAGAGTGTCCAGGGTTTAAGGGTTTAGGGGTCAAAGTGTTCAGGTTTTAGTAGTTCAAGTGTTCAGGGTTAAGGGCGCAAGCAGGCAGGCAGGCGCAAGCACAGCATGGACTGGTCATGTGGAGTTTGCTCAGTCAAGCAGGGTACCACATTTGATGCACGTGACAGTCGTGCATCAGGCAGGCACACAAGGGCCAGCGACAGGGATATTTGAAGTGGTGACTGGTCCCAAGTCATAACCCAAAATGGTAACCGAACAAATAACTCGGCGAAGCCAAGATGCAGCTGCACGGTGATGAAAAACGACGAAATCAATGAGGAACGGGAACTTTTCGGCGCCCGCGGCGCACTCTTCAGCGAGACCTCGGCACTTCTATGTGACCAAAATTAATTCCAAAAGCCACTGGAAAAAAAATAGGTCGGCGGGGCAGCGGCGGCAAAGGAGGATCATGGGAGCGCAAGGTGGAGAATGTAAAAGGCAAGCGGCAGGTGAGCAGGCAGGAAGGAAGATAGAATAGGCAGGCAGGCAGGCTTTAAGCAGGCAGGCAGGCAGGCAGGCATTAAGCAGGCAGGCAGGGAGGCATTAAGCAGGCAGGCAGGCAGGCATTAAGCAGGCAGGCAGGCAGGCAGGGAGGCAAGCATTAAGCAGGCAGGCAGGCAGGCAGGCAGGGAGGCAAGCATTAAGCAGGCAGGCAGGCAGGCAGGGAGGCATTAAGCAGGCAGGCAGGCAGGCAGGCAGGGAGGCATTAAGCAGGCAGGTAGGGAGGCATTAAGCAGTCAGGCAGGCAGGCATTAAGCAGGCAGGCAGGCAGGGAGGCAGGAAGGCATTAAGCAGGCAGGTAGGGAGGCATTAAGCAGGCAGGCAGGCAGGGAGGCATTAAGCAGGCAGGTAGGGAGGCATTAAGCAGGCAGGCAGGCAGGCAGGCAGGCAGGCAGGCAGGCAGGCAGGCAGGCAGGCATTAAGCGGGCAGGTAGGGAGGTATTAAGCAGGCAGGCAGGCAGGCAGGCAGGCAGGCATTAAGCAGGCAGGCAGGAAGGGAGGCAGGGAGGCATTAAGCAGGCAGGTAGGGAGGCATTAAGCAGGCAGGCAGGCAGGCATAAAGCAGGCAGGTAGGGAGGCATTAAGCAGGCAGGCAGGCAGGCATTAAGCAGGCAGGCAGGCAGGCAGGCAGGCATTAAGCAGGCAGGTAGGGAGGCATTAAGCAGGCAGGCAGGCAGGCAGGCAGGCAGGCAGGCAGGGAGGCATTAAGCAGGCAGGGAGGGAGGCATTAAGCAGGCAGGCAGGCAGGCAGGCAGGGAGGCAATAAGCAGGCATGGAGGCAGGCAGGCAGGGAGGCATTAAGCAGGCAGGTAGGGAGGCATTAAGCAGGCAGGCAGGGAGGCATTAACAGGCAAGCAGGCAAGCAGGCAGGCAGGGAGGAAGGCAGGGAGGCATTAAGCAGGCAGGCAGGGAGGCATTAAGCATGCAGGCAGGCAGGGAGGCAGAAAGGAAGGAAGGCAAAATAGGCATGCTTGCATGCTTTAAGCAGAAGGCAGGTGCGATAAGAAGTGCTGCCTGAATTGCAGTCCCAGAGCGGCAGGAAGCCGGTGCTCCTCACACCTCCAAACAAATTCCCATGCCACATGGAGGAGCTTTCGCATGCGCTCCTTCCGGTGTTCGCCCATGCGGCCGTCCACGTTGCACACCTTGAGCCACATGGCAGGGAGATGTTGTTCCCCATACTTCCCATCTAATACCCACGCCAAATGGGCAAACGGCCAAATGAAAGATTAACGCACGCGGCCGTTACGGTCATCACCCATGCGGTCTGCTGGTCTATACTCTGGCCAAGTGGCGCACCTTGAGCTACAGAGTGGCAGGGTGCTTTTGCTCCCCATACTTCCAATCTAATGCCCACGCCAAATGGGCAAATGGCAAAATTTGAGACTATTCGCATGCGGCCATTCCGATTATCACCCATGCTGTCTGCCGGTCTGTACTCTGGCTAAGTGGCGCACCTTGAGCCACAGGGCGTAAGCACGGCCTGGGTCGGAGACACATTTGCCTTGGAGCTGCGCGCTGGGCGACCATTGACATTGCCGCACGTGGCACTCGTCGACATTACCCGCAGTGTCGCACGACGTCAAGTAGGCCACCCTGGCATAGTTGGCGTCTGCTGTGGAGCAGTTACCCCTGCATGGCACAACAGTATAAGATGTATGGGCGACTATAGTAGGCTCTACCACCCGTGGAAGTTCTCCTTTTGATTTGTCGTGTTGTTGTACGACGTTATATGTGCCACCCGGGCATAGTTGGCGTCCGCTGTGGAGGAGTTTCCCCTGCATGGCACAACAGCATGAGATATATTGACCACCAAAGTCCCTGCCAGACATATATGTCATTGTTTTGTGTTTTGTTTGCGATGTTGCAGGATGTTACGTAGGCCATTCGGGCGTAGCAGGCGTCTGCAGTGGAGCACTTTCCCTGCATGACAAGATAGCATAAGATGCATGGGCGACTACAGGCTCTGCCACCTAAAGTATTTTATGGGCTGCCACCTAAAGTATTTTATGGGCAATGTCGCAAGACGTTACATAGGCCATACGGGTGTGGTCCACGTCGTCTGTGGAGCAGTTTCCCCTGCATGGCACAACAGCACAAGACGTATTGACCACCACAGGCCCTGCTAGACATAGTAGTTTTTGCATTATTCTTTGCTTGCGATGCCGCAGGACGTTACATAGGCCATTTGGGCGTAGCAGGCGACATTGGGGCAGCTTTACCTGCATTGCAAAACAGTACAAGATGTTTTGACCAACATAGGCTCTCCAGACAGGACGTCACGTAGGCTGTTCAGGCGTAGCAGGCGTCTGCAGTGGAGCACTTGCCTGTCAATGTTTATTTTAGTGTGCCTCAGCTACGCCTCAGCAAGAACCCGTCCCACTTCTGGTAGGGCCTGGTGCAGCCAGCCCTGCTGCTTGGGCCTCCGACCATAGGTCGATCAAAGTTTGGTCCCCATTGGGCCAGTGGTGGCCGCCCGGCGGCCTCCCAATTATTTGTCTGGAGCGCACTAAAATGAACAGTGTTCCCTGTGCACGAGATGTGAGAGCTGCAGCATCAAGCGAGAGACTGGTCCCCAGGATTGTTCGCTGCTCAACTACCACAGGCCCCACGATGAGAAACCACGAAGGGGGGGGGATGAAGTCCGGCTGACCCTTTAAGATCCTATAAACATTTAATGACCCTGCCCCACATGGCTTATATACCCCATCTATGAGAGCCACACACCATTTTTCTACAGACACAGACGTCCACGAGTCCCGTTTCCTGTCTTCACCAACCAGAAAGACCTCAAATGCCTCGCCCGTGCCGTCCTGTATGCTCCACAAGGCCTACTCACTCCAGCTGAGTGCCTCACAACACCTATTTGTAGACTCAGGCGTCCACGTTCCCCGGGTTCTGCCCAAACTAAGCAGACAATCCTCAAATGCCTCGCCTGCCCCGTCCCGTCCCGTTCCATGCTCCACATAGCGCAAGGCGCCAGGCGTGAGGCACCAGGCACGAGGCACCAGGCACGAGGCACGAGGCACGGGGCACGAGGCACGGGGCACGAGGCACGGGGCACGAGGCACGGGGCACGAGGCACGGGGCACGGGGCACGGGGCACGGGGCACGAGGCACGGGGCACGGGGCACGGGGCACGGGGCACGAGGCACGGGGCACGAGGCACGGGGCACGGGGCACGAGGCACGAGGCACGAGGCACGAGGCACGAGGCACAAGGCAGGAGGCACAACGAGGCACAACGAGGCACAACGAGGCACAACGAGGCACAACGAGGCACAACGAGGCACAACGAGGCACAACAAGGCGCGAGGCACACCCCAGATGAGTGCCTCACCACATCTTTGTAGACATTGGCAGCCACGCTTCCCAGTTTATGTCCAAACTATTTAAAATTGAGCCACAGCTTCTCTACGTCTTCGAAGTAATCGTGCTAAAAGTAGCCAGGCAGGCCTCAAATGCATCGCCCGCCCCTTCCCATCCTGTGAACATGCTCTCTCACCACATCTTGTCGTAGACAGCCTCATCCACGCTCCCAACGTTCTGTTCAAACCAGCTGTCGAATTCAGAGACGTTTGCAGGCACGGCGGTGTGGTAGCAGCTGCGGGCAGGGATGGCCGGCAGGCAGTACAGCACAAGGCGTGAAAGAGTGATACCAATGAATCGAGGGGCATGTGCAGGCAGGTTAGTGTGGTAGCGGCTGGAAGCACGTATGGTGGGCAGGCAGTACAAAAGGTGTGGAAGCATGATGGAAAGAAATTGAGAGACATGTGTTGACACATTGGCGTGGTAGCATGAGCACGCAGGGACAGGCAGTGCAACACAGGCTACAGGGTGTAAAGAAAATAGTGATGTTTTGGATTTGAGGGACATGTGCATAGCCCCGGTGGATATTGCTGTTTCGCCCTGTCCCTCTGCCCTAAAGTGCTGCCATGGCACATGCTATCTTTCCACTCCTCAAAACCTCAGTGGATCTTGCTGTTTAAATAGCAGATCCGGCAGCCACTGTCACTTTGTCCATAAGTGTTTTCATGACAAGGCTTCGTCTGTCTTGCCAATCACGACAAGCCCAGCGGATCTTGATGTTTCGCTGATAGCTCCTGTAGCCACTGCTACACAGGTAGCGCAACCATGACAACACTGCCATCACCAGGCTGCTTCTGTTTGAATACTCAAAACAAGCCCAGCGGATCTTGATGTTTCGCTGAGAGCTCCTGTAGCCACTGCTACACAGGTAGCGCAACCATGACAACACTGCCATCACCAGGCTGCTTCTATTTGAATACTCAAAACAAGCCCAGCGGCTTGATGTTTCGCTGAGAGCTCCTGTAGCCACTGCTACACAGGTAGCGCAACCATGACAACACTGCCATCACCAGGCTGCTTCTATTTGAATACTCAAAACAAGCCCAGCGGATCTTGATGTTTTACTAGCAGGTCCGGCAGCCAATGACACTCTACCCTGAAGTGCTATCATTACACGGCTATCATTCCACTTACGACAAGCCCAGCGGATCTTGCTGCTTCGCTGATAGGTCCGTTCGCCACTGACACGGATACGTTGTTGACGCCACACAGGATGCCTCGGTGTTGAAATTGGCCAGGCAGCTGTAGTACGCATTGACAAACGAGCCTGTGTTGCAGGTTAAGGTTTTGGGGTTAAGGGTTTCAGGCAAGAAAGTAGCGAAGAGTGGCGCAGGCAGCTGTAGTACACATTGACAAACGAGCCTGTGTTGCAGGTTCCAATTTTCAGGTTTCAGGCCATAACTTTCAGCCCTTGCCACTCCTACACCGCTGCGCAGTCAAAACAAACTGTGGACGCCATGTCCCCTGCATTGGGCCAAAACGGGCAGCTTCCTCAATCTACGTTTCAGGACGTGGACCGTAGATTTGATTAGCCTCCCCTCGGGCATCAAATAAGGGTTTCTTTTAATGCTACCCTCAGGGCCAACTGTGGACAAAAACTCTTAATTTCCGACAGAAAACTGGCGTTGTCAATCGATAATTAGTAAATGCATGGATCCCTCAACCCCAAACAATATTTTTGTGAGGGAAGGCAAAGCAAGTATACAGTACCTTCATTTAATGATTTATAATTTGAACATACCAGGGCACGCGATAATCTGTCGAAGCGGGTAGAAGCTTGTTTGACAGAAGCCATCATTGTACCTGCGGGGCAGAGAAACAGGGAATACAGGTGTGTTCGGTAAGGGGACAGACTTACATTCTAACGCGTTAGAGGGTTTCAGGGTCCCGAGGGTTGTGGGTTCAGCCTTCGCAGGACCAGCAGCACTCAGGCAGCAAGAAGGCACGAGGAGAAGAGTTAATAAACCGCTGGACCTGCAGCAAAAAAAAGATAAAAACGGGTTCTAACTTCCAAGGTGAAGCCATCAGTCTGCCGGCAGCATGAAAATGGGAAAACAGGATGTGGGTTCAGCCCTTTGCAGGACCTGCTGCACGCAGACAATAAACAAATAACTATTTGCTGGAACCAGGAGGGGTTCCAACTTCCAAGGTAAAGCTATCGGTGTACCTACGGCAATTAAAAGGAAAATAGGGTTGTGGGTTGAGCCTTTACAGGGCTTGCAGCACGCAGCCAGAAAAAACGAAAGGATAAGGGTTTAGACAGCTGTAATTTCAGCATGCGGAGAGATAGAGTTTGGGGTTAGTGTAGCTTGCCACAGGGACCCAGGATTCAGAAGAGAGGGAGATGTGTTCGTCGCAGGGAATTTAGGATCCAAAGAAGAGAGTTGTTTTTGCCACAACTTTCTGGCAACAACTTTTTGCACCCGGGGCATGCCCCCTCTTTGCCCCTCCTCCCGCACAGCAGCATCTCTTCAAGGAGGATCAGTTTTTGCAACAGTCAAAATAAAAGGAAGAAGATGAGCCATTGGTTTATTTTGCGTTGACTATTGGTAGGCCTATTGGGCTCCCGAGGCCACAGCTTTGCGTGGGTGCCAGGGACCCTGGGTACGGAATATGGTCACACGATACCCCTGACGATACGGTACGATACAATATGTTTTTTTTTGCCAAAACGGGACACAAGTGTGGATTTTCAGTCCTTGCACAGTAGTGGACCCTATCAATACAATACAATACGATACGATAAAGGATGTTAGGCCAAAACGGCCCGTATCTGGTGTCCCTGGTGGGTGCTACGAAGACCCTGACACATGCTTGGCACCCACGACACTACCTTACTGGAGGTTGAGTAGTGCAGTTCGGATAGTAGAGTAATGCACCACTGGCATTAGAGTAATACAGTAACGGTAATTAATTGTGTACCAATACCGGTAGTGGTCTAGTGGACAGTGTGGACTGTATCAAATTTAAAATCAGAGGAAGGCCTGCTCTACATACCGCACCGGACCCGCCACTATGCATTTCTATGTCTAGGTCTCACATGAAGCAGCCGTGCGATTCCATCTGGCTCATGCAGCCCTGCGCATCCTGCAATGTCTTCTCGCATTCGTAGTTGTCGGCTATGTCATTCTGAAGCTCCCTGGGCAACAGTCAAGGGTTTCGGCACATTGTTGGCAGCAGGTTATAAAAGAATCACTCATAAACTTCCGGGTGGACATGTGAAGGGACTGTCTACAGACTTCACTGCCAACACATGCAGTATTGAAGTCATGCATGCATTTCTGACGGGGACACGAAGGTTCGAGGCATGCTTCAAACCAGGTTGAAACAAAATGTCATAGGAGATGCCTTTACTGGCGATAATCAGCAGCTGTTCCCAGGAGGGATCCTGATGCATGGGTGAGAAAGAGCGAGCGGGGCGATGGCATAGACCCGCCTTCCGATCTCGGTGAAGATCTTCCTGCTCCGGATCCGCAGCGTGAATTCGTCGTTAGTGCCGCATACGCCTCCATAAGGTGCCTGAGTCAAATTGGCATTCGCGTACCACTGCAAGACATAAATCGCGGGGATGGCAGTCAGTAATGTATTGACGGTCACAGAACCTCAATTTGAATTTTGATTGATGTGGGATGGGTCCTTCTAATGAGGGGCTGGTGTCATCATCACACACACGGCGTTCCTGCTGCTGTGTCAGCATGCATGCCAGAACGTGTGGCGAGCAAGCATGATAAGCAAATTGCGTTTTAATGGGTGGTCGCAGTGGTTGAACGCACGACGTCTCACTATTTGGTTGACACCTACATACGCAGTTCCCGCTCTCGTCTAGCAGTAAACTGAATCAGTATGCGTTTGTGGTAAGGCTGCAGCTTCCATCGCTCATGTTTCAACTTGATACGAACGCACGAATTATTCGTGACTGGTTCGGATCGCTCGCTGGCATACCGACCAGGGTACATGCCTCCCATGGTACATGCATGGCGCAGCTCGCTCACTCACCGCGCAGGGCTGTACAGCCAGGCTACTACCGACGACAAAGCAGAACAACGATGTCATGAGGAGGACGCTGTGCATATCCTTCTGGATGATGTCGCATCGAACAAAGCAAAGCCATCTATCTTATTTGAATTGTAATGAATATAAGCAGCTACCGGACAGTTACCAGCTAGGTATTCCATTACTCTGTACGGAAGGCTGTCAATCAGGGATTTCTCTTTAGGGATTCATTTTAATTCGTTCCTGAAATCCGTGTTGTTGCATAAAGATGCTGTATTTATGGAATGAGGCCCAAGCCCTGTCTAGCAAACCCGGTTCGCGAAGGTCAATGACATTATACACCTCTGGGCCCTGCTCAAAAAGCCAAAGAGGCTCGGCTGCGTGGGCGCCCAACTGTCCCGTTGAAAGAAAAGAAACGGAATGTAAGAGGGAAAGAAGGAGAAGAACACAAAGGAAAAAGAACCCCCCCCCAAAAGGAAAGGCAGCCCGAAGTATCATTGCCCCTCACTGGCCTATTCCCCAAGAAGGCAAAGAAAGCAACAAATCTAGGCCTCAACAAAACGTAGAACGTCCTCAACAAAAGTCAGAGCCACCCGTCCAAGCCTGCCCCGGTACAACTGTTGAAAGGCTTTGGCGCCCTCCGGGAAGTGAGGACAGTCAAAGGAGTCCCTGGACGCTGAAACACCGCAGACGGTCCATGCCTCGACGGTGTCTCCTGTATCCCCAGGGCCCAGAGGTGCAACCTCATTTACAAAAAAACTGAACACATGCCGGTAGCAACAGTCAGCGTTCTTCAATAGCCGCCTTGGTGACACATGCCTGATGCTAACGGCTGTCCAAAGCGGTGGTCCAAACGGAATTGTCGTTATGTAGAGCCCGCCAGACCAATTCAGTTAGACAGGCAGCTGGAAATGAGGATTGTTCACCTGTTGCAATGGGCCCCGTCCGACCGCAAAGGTCGGGACATAGGTGACGTGTCAATGACATGACACCTCTGGGCCCAGCTGACAAGGCTTGGCGGCATAGGCGCCCCACAATGAAGTAAGGAGACGGAACTTGAAGTGAATAGGGGAAAAGAAAGAAAGGGAGGGACACGAAGGGGAGAGAAATAAATTACCCCCCCCCCAAAAAACAGGGAAGGCAGTGCGAAGGTCCCTTGTTTCTGAATAGTCAAGGCCTGAACAAATAAATTTAAAGAGAGGAGAAAGCAAGAGAGGAACAAAAAGGAAAAGACCCCGCCTCCCCCCAAAGAGAGAAAATTAAACCAATGTCCCAGCTCCTCAAGAAACTGGCCCTCAATGATGTCAACCTCATCCTCGACAAAAGCCAGAGCCTCCTACCCAAGCCTGCTCCGGTACAACTGATGCAAAGCCGAGGCGCGTTTAGGTGGGCCCGCCTTACCCCTCTCCCTTGGAGGGTGCGGCGCTGCGGCAGTGTTGCAACGCACATACAGTGCATGCCAGTGGGTGCGGCGGTACTGCAGCAAGCTGGCAGTGTATTCCAGTTGGTGCGGCGATGCATCACCATGTAGCTGATGCATGTCAGTGGGTGCTTTGGTACTGTTTCACACAGGCAGTACATGAGGGGCAGAGGGGGGGGAGGAATACTTTGTGCTTGAGAGGGGCAGGGACACATCGGGCTGCCTTTTCCTTTTGGGGGGGTATTTTTTCTCCTTTGTGTTCCTCTCCTTCTTTCCCTCTCCCCAACTTTTTTTTTTCTTTTCTCCAACGGGACAGTTGGGCACCCATGCGGTCGAGCCTTTTTGAGCTGGGCCCAGAGGTGTAATGTCATTGACAGGCAGTACAGGCCAGTGGGTGCAGTGGTACTGCTATGTGCAGGCAGTGCATGTCAGTGGGGGTGAGGGTGCTAAAGCGTGCATGCAGTGCATGCCAGAGGGTGTGGCCGTGTTGCTGCCTGTAGGAAGTACATGCCAGTGAGGTCGGTTAGGCAGCATGCATGTAGTGTACCGTATGTCTTTATGCCAGGGGAAGGTGGGACCGTGGGACATCATCGTGCACGCAGTGCATGTCAGGGGGGTCGTGCCGGTGGGGCGGTTCTGCAGGCAGGCAGGGTGCTGTCTTGCCGGCAGGGCTAGATGCATGCATGTAGGATGCTGTGCAAGTAAGCAGGGTGTTGTCCGCGGTAACTGATGTGTTCCTCCACCTTGTCGACAGTTCCTCCATCCGTTCCTCCACATTTTCCCCGTGAGGTTCGATGGAGGAAAAGTCTCTCCATCAATCAGAAACGGGGTGTTGCAGTATGAGTGGCAGACTTATCTGAGTTTACAGGTCACGAGGACCCCTTTGCCCCAAATCGTCACTAGGGCCTGCCAATTTGAATCTCCAGGTTGGCAGTTGGCATCAGGGATTCATCGTTGGCAAGTTCAACCTGTAGTAATTACGCACCTAGGGCAGAGGACCAAACATAAGTCGACTCGACTACTATTTCGCAATTAGCAAAATCAAGTTCAAAATTAACGTCTGCACGGAAGATGGTGGCGAAGCAGCCTCCCAAGCCGCCCTCCAAAGCGCGCGCTGGCAACGTGCACTCCACACAGACGCAAGCAAAAGTCAGAGGAGGCGTCACCAAGGCCGCGAGCCAGGTGCGCGAATGAACAGCATGTATAAATGATGCATGACAGTAACGATTTGCAGCAGCATTCTCTGATAAAATTGACGAGCCACATTCCCCCCGGCCGGGCCCAACCGTCGCGACCTTGTCACCCTCGTGAAATCTGTCACGCACTGTAGCACCCCTCTGGTAGCACCTCGCGGTTTCCATCTTCCTTCCATGTTATGCAAGGCAGTATTTAAAAGCTACGCCCACATGAAGTTTGTCCAGCATTTGGTGCAGCGCACAGGTCGCGCAGCGCGTAGACAACTGCCCCTGCCGACCTTTCTTTGCCCCACGACGACTCTCGACTCCTTCATCGATCCACTCTCAATTACAAGCAGGAGTAACATCGCACGATATCTGATGTTGGATCTTTCTTGTTTCTCCCTCCCTGAGTCAGATCTCGCCAGTCTCTGGCTCAAAGACATGGACTTCGCCCTCGCCCCCCAAACAAAGGACTTGGTCTTTGCTACCCATGAATCCATGGGAAGATCATGGCCTTCACCAATATAAGCTGTTTAGCTTTACCCTAAATGCCTAAAAAACCTACGAATCCCATAGTCCCATGGCCCCATGAGGGGCAAAGGCCTATTCCATGGGCCATACAGAAGGCCCTCCATGCTACATTGCTACGGTTTGTCGGTTTGTAGGATACCTACAATGGGAAACTCCTACACGATGTAGGAATCCTACAGTGCATAGCAGTGCTTCACTGCTCTCGTGCTTGCAGCAATGCAATACTCAAATATGCTACAGTGTACAAATCGGGACTAGTGCTACAAGGGGGGTCAGAATCCATAGTGCTCGCCACTGCCATGTACCCACGGACTTCATCTCCGCCCCCCAACCTTCCTCGCATCCTCAGTATGCTCTCACCTTTTTATTCCATCCTCGGTATGTTTAAGTTTCTAAGCCTTACTACCGTAGCTCTGTAGCCATGTACTGCACTCGCCTCCCTCTCTCATCCTACCTTCCTAATTCCCTCCCTGCCCCTTGCTCATGGACTTAAACTCCGCCCCCCAACCTTGCATTCTCACATCTAAGTCAGCTTCCTCCTCCCCCCTCCCTCCTGCTCATGGACTTAAACTCCGAACCTTATCCTCACATCCTCAGACTGGCCCCTCCGTGTGCTGGAACAGCAAGCCATGGCCTGCTCAGCCTCTTCCCCCCACGCAGACACATGGACCTGACTCTCGCAACCCTAGGCTGGATCCTCCATACGCCAAACCCTGAGCCTTGCTCTACCCCAGACCGGCTCCTCCATACCCTAAGCCTTTGAAGTCCGTAACCCCCAACATAACGTCCACAGGCCGGCTCCTCGATACGGTTTGAGCACGGCGTTGCTCGAACAATCAAGGCACCCGTCAAGCGCTGTCTAGACGGAGACTTTGATGACACGACCGAGATCAGCTTGACAAAAACTGTGTACAGGACAGTCGACAAGGTGAGGAGGGTATGCCATGCAGCAGAGGCAAGGTGAGGAGTGTATGCCATGCAGCAGAGGCAAGGGTTACTTTTGCTTTCCATCCAGACAGTGGGACGCTCACACGGACGAGCCTTTTCGAGCAGATCCCAGAAATGTAACAACAGGGTCAAGAGTCCAGATTTAAGTTGTTAGGGCTTTTATCCACATTTGCAATCTGCATCAAAGGGCTCATGCTTGCACCTCAGTCTGTTTGCTTGCAGATTGGACGGAGGGGGGCACCTAGTTTGTCTTGTTCCCTGTCCTGGTTGTAGATTGTCCACAGCTGCATCAAAGGGTTCATGCCTGCAACTCGTCCTATACGTATTACTTGCGACCCTGGTATATATTCTGATCACTCGGGAGTCGGGACGCAGGACGGTAGTTTATCTGTGACCTCTGACCAAGGCTTTTTCACCGCATCATATTGGTATAGGGTTCATGCCTACACTTCAGCCTGTTTCTTAGATGGTAGGACGCCCAGGGGGGCCATCACTTGGTCATGTGCTCTGCCCTAGTTGTGGGCACCTGCCCCTTGCACCCAATATGACGCTCCGCTGCACACGAACAAACCCACACATTCACGGCTAACTTAACAATGCACGCACTCGTCCCCTGCAGGCGCCTCTCTCCTGCACCAGCGGCTTGACGAACAGGATCAGGACATTTCAGCCGGCCTTGCCAAACGACCCCTGCGGCCTGCCCTGTCTCGACACCTGTGGGTTGCGAAGCCTGGCATGCAGCGACCTTACCAGCAGGGGGGGTATATTTCAGGCGGCCTTGCCAACAGCCCCCTGTGGCCTGCCCTGGCCTGCCTCCACCGTGCCGCGCAGCCTTGCCTCCAGCAGCATGACCTGCAGCGCGGAGCTATTTCAGGCGGCCTTGCCAACAGCCCCCTGTGGCCTGCCCTGGCCTGCCTCTACCGTGCCGCGCAGCCTTGCCTCCAGCAGCATGACCTGCAGCGCGGAGCTATTTCAGGCGGCCTTGCCAACAGCCCCCTGTGGCCTGCCCTGGCTCGCCGCCGCCGGTGAGCGGCCCTGCCAAAGTGCTGCCGAGGCATGGCCTTACGCCTCCAGCAGCAGGGATATGTCAAGGCACCTTGACGTTTGCGAGCTGGGACACAAACTGACCTATATGACCCTCAAGCAGCAGCGGCAGCAGCAGCACGGGCAGCACTGCACGTATTAGGAGATTCAGCTACTCTCCAGCTACACTTCAGCTGCCTTTCAGCTACGTGGCGGAGGGGGCCTGGTGCGGCAAGGATCCTTCCAGCTGCCGCCTTGGCTTGCCTTGTCGTTCAGAAATCATGAAAGTAATAACGGTCCCTTACTGATGAGAGCACATACTCTGACTTTGCCTTCAAATTGCGATGGCTGAGCTTTTTTGACTCTGCCACCGCAAGGACTTTAATCGGCACAGCACTGTTTGTTTGTTTGCACTTATTTCGAATCGCAAATGAATGTTTGGCTTGACGCAATAACTGGTGTCTTGGGTTGGCATATACCGTATGTATTGTTTTTATTTAGTGATTTGCAACCCCCTTCTGATGCTACTCAAGACGCAAAATGGTTATACCGTTGAGGGTTATCCACACCTGCATTATATGGTTCATCCTTGTTTATCAGCTTGTTCTTTGCTGGTTGGAAGCTGGGGCGTAACTTGTTTGTCATGTTCCCTGCCATGGTCAACTTTCTTTTGTACTCGTAACGCAGGATGGTCCCTGTTTCCGTTATACCATTGACTGGGGTTGATCCACACCTGCGTTATAGGCTTCATACTTGTTCACCTACCTAGGGTTCATGCTTGTTACTCTGCTTGTTGTTTGCTGGTTGGAAGCAGGGGCACAACTGGTTTGCACTCGTGACGCAGGATGTTATGTTTTCGTTATTTTGGGGCTCAGACTTTCCCCGCTGATAACCCTCGGTATAGGGTATAGGGTTTGTGCCCATGCCTGTGTGTTCCTTTGCTAGTTGGAAGCCCTGGGGGGAACACAGGTTTTTTATGTGCTGTGCCCTATTTTACCGCGATTTACTAGTACCGGTATTCTAGTGCACAAAGCGGTTTGTGGGCAAGTGACCCATGCATCAAATAAAGTGCTACCTGCACAAAAATTAGCACTACTTGTCGACTAGTTCACTGTCTCGTCATCATCAGAAACCAACTCCTCTGCCTCCGGGTTGATTATTTTGATGTTTATGTCAGCTTCTGTCAGTTTTTGTTATCCAGATGAAGGGCAGTGAGGGTTTACAATGAATTCCAAGTGTGAACTGTTTGTGTACAGATAAATATGTGAAGCTTCGAGAAGCCTCCTGTCCCAAGTTGCCAGTGCCAACGCCGTACTCTGTCGCAGGCAGGCCTGCCCTCATACCCAATGCCCCAGCCCTAGAGAACTTTCAAATCTTGTCCTGAGACGCAGTTACATATAACATACCGGTGTTCTGATACACCGACAGGGGCAATAACGTTACACCTCTGGGCCCGCCCAAAGCTCGGCCGCGAGGGCACCCAACTGTTCAGAAGGGAGGAAAGAAGAAACTAAAAGGAAGAGGGGGGGAAGGAACAAAAGGAAAGGCCGGGAAGGCAAAGAAGACCAAGTCCGACACCTGAGTTCCACTAGAGACTAGCCCTTAACAAAGCCTATAAAAAAAAGTAAACACAAGCAAGAGTATCCCACCCCTGCTTGGCCGCGAAGGCGCCCCACTGATCAAAACGGAGAACAGAAGAAACTA
Organism: Limnomonas spitsbergensis; assembly: GCA_037349105.1. NCBI lineage: Eukaryota > Viridiplantae > Chlorophyta > Chlorophyceae > Chlamydomonadales > Limnomonas > Limnomonas spitsbergensis. The sequence continues at coordinate 867,915 of JAYJMM010000072.1, read as the reverse complement.
TAAAAGGCACTGATACACCGATAGGGTACGACAACCTCGTGGCTACTTATATAGGCCAACCAAAGAGATAGCCTGCTGCATGGCCAATCCGTCGTTTCTCGGGTCAATGCGGCATTTCAGTCCCTGCCGTGAGTTCACTTAAAGCGGCCCGCCGCAAAGCTGCCCAAAGGACCAACCTGGGAGAGCCTTAGATCGGTCATTACAGCAGTCACAGGCCTCAAGGGCATAAACCCTTCGTGGCTGCATTAACCTGTAGTATAAGCCCTGGTGACAGCATCTTGGCTCAAGGTCATTTTTCTGGACTTTTGAAGTCCAGAAGAGCATAACAAATTGAGCCATCACGGTGTGGTATGCATGGGACAGATGCCCACGAACCAGTTCTGGCACCTCATTCACAAGGATACAAGTCATGACAGATCACCGGTGGCCCTCTGGGTAAGCAAGGCGTGCAGCCCCGCGCATGTCAGGTTACAGGGGCCTGTTGTTTGGCCTGAGTGCTGGAGGGGCTGTCCCCTCAAGGTCGCTTTTCCACGGGATGGGTTCATGATCATTGGACCCCTGTGCCATGCTGAACAGGCTCCGTCCCATGAGTGACCAAATTTATGTTTGCCGACGTGGCCGAGCTTTATTTAAGCAGGGCCCAGAGGTGTCACGTCATTAACAAAGGTGCCCAACTGAACGGCTGGGAGAATTGAATGAGAAGGAGGTGAAAGGAAATCGGGGACATCAGAAAGTGTTTTTTCAAATTGAAGGAACGCTAATGATTTTTGTTTTGGCGCCCCATTTTTTTCCTCGGGCGTTTCCATGATGTTCTTTCTATTGTGGAGATGGGAACTGTCTCCTTGAGCCCGAGGTTATCCATGTCACCGCTCTCAGTGATCGACAGTTAAATAAGGGTCGTAAATAAGGGGTGGCCTAGGCTTTTTGTTGCCTGGCACCTGAAGTTTCTGGGCACAAATGTCACATGCCTGCTTGGCACCCGAAGAGCATCCTGCTAATGACTGAACACCTCTGAGCCCTGCTCAGAAAGGACTGGCTTCATCTGCATCCCTGTTTGACTGGAGACTAATGCCTACCGGTAGTACCGGTAATGAGATGTTAGTGTGTCGGGTGTGCATTGACCCCCGCCGGGCGGGTGCCCGCCGGGGCCTCAACCCTGTCTCTTGGTCATGTCCAATCGGCAGCCAGCAGACTGCCACCCAACAGCAGCTACTGCACAGCTCCACATCATACTGTTACATAAACCAATGCATTGCAGTATAATAAGTACAATGGCGCCTACTTGACATGTTCGGCAGATTCGTAATAAGAGATGAGTTTATAAGCACTGGTGAACAGACACAAAGCCTTTTCGACAAACCAACCTCCAACCCCATCAGACAGCCGGAAATCCACAAATATCACCGAAGGGTGTATTTACCCCAGATTCACCCGGATCACCTTGAGAGGCAAGTCTAACAGTTTGGCCTCGACGCGGGCCCAGGTGGTCCTCACAGCCAAGATGCTAATCACTGCCCTCTCAATGCCACTCCGGAAGTATTTCAGACCGTCAGAAGTTCTCAGTAGCACCCCTAGGACGCAGCATAATAGGCCACAGCGGGGCAAGGCAGGCCAGCGACCATTCCCTGTATTTCGAGGGCGCAGCACTGTTTAGGATGGCTGCATACCCGCTGGGTCCAGCTCGGCCGCGAGGGGCTGATAGGGGATGAGCAGGCTCAATCCCAGCGACTGCGCACAGTCAGGACCAGGGTGCAGCCATACCACCCTCCTATGTGAGGGCCAGCTATGTTGGGGACAGGGGAAGGCAAAGACCAGGCCCATCCCTATCATAGATGGGTGGCGCTCGCTATCGCCAAAAAACAAGCTAGCGGCGCAAGCCCCCTTGGCCATCCCCCAGTTTTTCCAAAGGAAGAAGTCCGCCAAACAGGCTAGCTGTGCAGGTCCGTTCCTCCCACGAGACGTGCTCCTTCAAATGCTGTCTAACGCCAAGGTGGTGGTCCATAGCCAGGTTGGACATGCAGCTTAGTGGACAGCCCTCTAGCCAAAGTGCCTACCGACGGCTGTCCTGAAGTTGCTGATTTTGCACTGGCCGTGGCTCCTTCCTGCAGAGACATACCGAGCTGTTGCTGCTGATGTTGCCGAGATCGTTGTGACCACTCCTCGCAGTGACATGCGCAGCTGCTGTTGCTGCTGTTGCCTCGCTCAGTGGGGCCTCCCCCACAAACTGCTGCCCTGGCTGAGACTCCTGCGATGCAGCCCCTTATGACCACCAGCGCCAGGGGCCGCGTCTCCGCACAAAGTGCGGGTGCAAGTCGCGCAAGGGCGCTCCTCGGCAGTGCGAATCTCATATAGACACGCACCATGCCACTATGCCAGAGCCTGGGCCATCCTCGACAGGGCGAACTTGACTGCATACGCTTCTTGCCATGCCAAGGCAGATCGTGCGCGGAAACCTTTCCCATAGCAGATTGTGGCTGGACTCTCCGTAGGTCTTTTGAGCCTGACCGCTCAGTTCTTCTGGATGGGTAGGAAGAGCTTGAACTCTGGGGGCAGCTCCTCTTCAGAATAGAGCCGGTCAGAGAAGTAGATGCGTCGGATGCGGCAGTTGGCATGAACTTGCACTCTCAGTGTCTCAATATAGTTGGTGCCTGAAAGGACAGGGAGGAGGGGGCATGAGGTCAGAGTTGCACAATGTTGCCTAATAGATTCAGTCTGGTCCTGACCCCTGTACTTCTCACCCCACCCTGCATACCCATCGATTCCCACCCCTGCACTCCTCATCCCCTCTTGCCTCCCCCCCCCCCCTTGGCAACACCCCAGTCCTGTGCATAACCTGCACCCCGACATTTCTGGCCCCTGCACATGTGGCCATGGGCAGCACAAAAAGTTGAGCTGGATCTGGTGCACACACTGAAGTAAGCAATGCTACATGGTGTTCCACCCAATGCTGACCCCTGCACATCTCACCATAGGCGCGCCGCGTGAAGTCCGAAAGGTTGAACTGGATCTGGTTCCACCCGTCATCCAGCCGCATGGGCATGGTGCAGATGAAAGGCTTGACACGGGTAGTCGACTGTATGGACAACCAAACCAGGGATGGTTTCAGTGCAATTCAGCAACAAATCAGCATCGTGGCCTGCGGCCGAGGGATTGTGAATCCTGATTCAGCTTGTCATGTTAGCCAGGTACCCTACGCCAATCTAGGTTTGGTCCCAGTTGGTTCATTGGCGGCTATGGGGGGCTGCCGAGCAGCTGCCATTTTGCTGCACGGCAATCCCCCAAAGGTGGTCTGCATCAAAATGAAAATACGGCTGCAGCACAGAGGCATGGATGGGAGCTAGCAGGTAAGGGCTGTGGGGTTCAGGCCTCACACCCTCACGCATGCATGCATGCCTTTTTCTGCTGGAATGCTTCCCCGATGATACCTGATAGTTTGATGCTCGGAAGCGCCGCCTGACGTTTTTGTCATCCAGGACTTGCACCTCGAAGCTGAAGTACTTCTTGAGGTTCTTAATAATCATCACAAGGAATGGCAGCTTTATGCCCAGAGTCTTGGAGGGGTCAGCTGGTGTTGTCACGAAGGTCGATGCCACGTTGTCCGACATGATTTCTAGAACCGATGACTGGATGTCTTGGTCTGTTATCCGCTTGATGTGACCGTTGCGAACTGTGTGCAAAAGCATCGAGGAGAGGTTCGAGGAGAATCATCGCTTCGAAGTCACATAAACCAATGCATGGACATTACCATGCGCAAATGCAGGGCAGCGACGATACATCGAAGCGCACCTTGCTTGTCCCATATCTGAAGAGGCTTGCTGCCGATGCTGTAAAGGATGCTGAGGAAACCCGATTGGAATCTGTGAGGCGGGCAGGGCGCGTGTGTCACCACCGATCCAATTTTCAGGGCAACCATTTATTAGGTCGTGCTTAAGCCCATGCGATACACATTGAGAACGTGAACCTACGTGTTCTTGAACATCGTTGCAACCTGTCAGTCCTCGCCCACAGACGAGCTGGCCCAGAATGGACCTTCGCCTTGATTCCAAAGATTGCAGATGCCTGTTATCATACAACATTGGTTGTAATAAAGACATGTGTGCAGTTTTCAGGATTGAGCATGTTCGTTGCCCGTGCTCCGGGTTCCGACCGTTTCTGCAATTCTCATCGTGGTTATACATGTGAAATATGCTTGAATACCTTATGTGATTGGACTGAAGCACCCGCAGGGCCGCAAAAGTGGGAGCAGTGAGTGGGACTAGGACTGGAGCACGCAATCTAAATTGAGATGTGAGCAATCAAATAAGAACGCAGCTAGCGGCGACCTCCACGAACAGCAAACCTTATAACCTTCTACACATCAAATGCGCAAAGTGGGAAGTTCGGACGTAGGCAAGCCCCCTCGCCTCAAAGTTGCTTCCAACCGTAAGAAGGCACCACACCCACCTCCTAGAATTGCTATCCTATTACCGAGTATTCGAGTATTTATCCTTCCTATCTTACTTGGCAGCATGCAGGCAAGTCCCAGTGTCCCGTAGGGTTCCCTCCCCATTCCCCACCTGTCCTCCTTGCTGGCACATCTGCATTAATCTCATCTCATCTCCGAACACATTCATGGACGTATCGCCTAGGAATTGAGACCGAGCTTCTGAAGTTTAGTTTGTCCTCCTCGCAGATTTTCGTCAAGACCTTGACAGGAAAGACTATTACACTCGAGGTATAATATTTGGCTAGTTACACCTCCCTCCTTTCCTTAAGCTGTGACAGAGATTGTCTCTAGTAGGTTCCAACCCCTGGTCCTGACACGAATCTTCTGTTTTGTGGCCAGGTAGAATCCTCTGACACTATCGATAATGTGAAGACGAAGATTCAAGACAAGGAAGGTAAGAACTGTCACTGTCACGTATGCGTTGGCATGACGATCTAGACGCAATCGGACCTTCTTCCAAACCTCTCCCTGACCTGCCTATTTGAAATGAACGTGTCACACGCACCCGTTCTGTGCCTGCCCGGGATTTCCCATCTGCAAGGTCATATCCCTATCGGGTCCTGCAGCCATCTTCTTCCTAGCTCCGCTTTCCTCAGTGGGGGTCGGTGCGTGCGTGCTAACTAAGTCACATTCTAACTCTCTCGCAGGCATCCCTCCAGACCAGCAGCGCCTGATTTTTGCTGGCAAGCAGCTGGAGGATGGTCGCACCCTGGCCGACTACAACATCCAGAAGGAGAGCACCCTGCACTTGGTGCTGCGCCTGCGCGGTGGCATGCAGATCTTTGTCAAGACCCTGACTGGGAAGACCATCACGCTGGAGGTGGAGTCCTCTGACACCATTGACAACGTCAAGTCAAAGATCCAGGACAAGGAGGGTGAGCATTGGGTTGGTTCTGTCAAACAGATTGATCTGGCTGCCTGGCACTGGTGACGGAAGTTGTTCTCCACATGTATCTCAAAAGGTTAAGAGCCTTCGCATGAATCTCCGAAGTAAAGATTCTGCTCCCACATGTATACTCAATTAAGGTAGACAAGCAGTGTTATCAGGAAATTGTCGGTTGGTTGAAAATAATCAAGGGATTTAGCTAGACAAGCACGACCATGTCTGATGTGATCCGCTTCAGGATGTTGTTAAATTGGGCTTCCCTTTTATGCAGGCATCCCCCCTGACCAGCAGCGCCTCATCTTTGCCGGCAAGCAGCTGGAGGATGGCCGCACCCTGGCCGACTACAACATCCAGAAGGAGAGCACCCTGCACTTGGTGCTGCGCCTGCGTGGTGGCATGCAGATCTTTGTCAAGACCCTGACTGGAAAGACAATTACGCTGGAGGTGGAGTCCTCTGACACCATTGACAACGTCAAGTCAAAGATCCAAGACAAGGAGGGTGAGTGAAGTGAATGGTTGGGGCTGGGATTCATTCCGATAATGAATGATTTTGTCCCACTGTTTACAGGTCTTCAACCCAGGCCTCACTGCTATTCATTTCTGGCCTGCTTGGAACGATACATCAACCTTACCCAGAAGACTCCACCTGAAATTATGACTTATCTCCCCCAACAATACAGGCATCCCTCCCGATCAGCAGCGTCTGATTTTCGCTGGCAAGCAGCTGGAGGATGGCCGCACCCTAGCAGACTACAACATCCAGAAGGAGAGCACCCTGCACCTGGTGCTGCGCCTGCGTGGTGGCATGCAGATCTTTGTGAAGACCCTGACTGGAAAGACCATTACGCTGGAGGTGGAGTCCTCTGACACCATTGACAACGTCAAGTCAAAGATCCAGGACAAGGAGGGTGAGTGAAGTGAATGGTTGGGGCTGGGATTCATTCTGATAATGAATGATTTTGTCCCACTGTTTACTGGTCTTCAACCCAGGCCTCACGGCTATTCATTTCTGGCCTGCTTGGACGATACATGAACTGTTATCCAGAAGACTCCACCTGAAATTATGACTTTTCTCCCCCAACAATACAGGCATCCCTCCCGATCAGCAGCGTCTGATTTTCGCTGGCAAGCAGCTGGAGGATGGCCGCACCCTGGCCGACTACAACATCCAGAAGGAGAGCACCCTGCACTTGGTGCTGCGTCTGCGCGGTGGCATGCAGATTTTTGTGAAGACTTTGACTGGAAAGACCATCACATTGGAGGTGGAGTCGTCTGACACAATTGACAACGTGAAGTCAAAGATCCAGGACAAGGAGGGTGAGCACTGGTTGTGTTTTATGGTCAAGTTCAACCTGGCTGTCTGGTTTTGGAAGTGAAATCTTTGTACAACAGCAATACGTTACAGTGGCAGAGGATCCTGCTTCTCTTAAGTCAGGCAGTGTGCCTTAATGTGTTACAGATGGTGGAACTGTAAGCATAGAAAACATGCTAGTCAAAGTAACCTAGGCACAGCTGTGTCTGATGTGATATGCTTTGGGTTCTCTTTGAAACGGCTATATGATCTTGCCAATATGTGAACATACTTGGTCGTTGGACCTTTCTTGATTTCTTAAGTGAAATATCTGGCTTACATTTATGCAGGCATCCCTCCGGACCAGCAGCGTCTGATCTTTGCTGGCAAGCAGCTGGAGGATGGCCGCACCCTGGCCGACTACAACATCCAGAAGGAGAGCACCCTGCACTTGGTGCTGCGCCTGCGCGGTGGCATGCAGATCTTTGTGAAGACCTTGACTGGAAAGACCATCACGCTGGAGGTGGAGTCCTCTGACACCATTGACAACGTCAAGTCAAAGATCCAGGACAAGGAGGGTGAGTGCCAAATAGTGTGAACTGCGTAGCCTACCCCTGTTGGGGGTTTCACAAAATGTTATCCACTTGGCTGTCCAAGCTGAATATTGTTGTACATAACAAAACAACCTTGTAGGACTGAATCCATGCATGCGTATTATCCTTAATCCTGAACCATTCAAGGTCGGAGCAGTGCTGTGCCATTGCGCCGTAATTCAGAAATCGCATGCGTAATTACAGTCCATTACTTGAAAAAGTAGCTGGATTTGCCTTCAAATTACGGTGACTGAAACTCAGCTACATAATACAACCACCGTAAGGACCCCAATGGGCACAGCACTGTTAAGGCAGCCTTTCCATTGTTCCATTATCTCCCATACCCACGGTGCATACTTGATTCCCTTCTCTTCTGACCTGGCCTTCCCCAGGCATTCCTCCTGACCAGCAGCGTCTCATCTTTGCTGGCAAGCAGCTGGAGGATGGCCGCACCCTGGCCGACTACAACATCCAGAAGGAGAGCACCCTGCACTTGGTGCTGCGTCTGCGCGGTGGCATGCAGATCTTTGTGAAGACCCTGACTGGAAAGACAATTACGCTGGAGGTGGAGTCCTCTGACACCATTGACAACGTCAAGTCAAAGATCCAGGACAAGGAGGGTGAGTGAAGTGAATGGTTGGGGCTGGGATTCATTCTGATAATGAATGATTTTGTCCCACTGTTTACTGGTCTTCAACCCAGGCCTCACGGCTATTCATTTCTGGCCTGCTTGGAACGATACATGAACTGTTATCCAGAAGACTCCACCTGAAAGTATGACTTTTCTCCCCCAACAATACAGGCATCCCTCCCGATCAGCAGCGTCTGATTTTCGCTGGCAAGCAACTGGAGGATGGCCGCACCCTGGCCGACTACAACATCCAGAAGGAGAGCACCCTGCACCTGGTGCTGCGCCTGCGTGGTGGCATGCAGATCTTTGTGAAGACTTTGACTGGAAAGACCATCACATTGGAGGTGGAGTCGTCTGACACAATTGACAACGTGAAGTCAAAGATCCAGGACAAGGAGGGTGAGCACTGGTTGTGTTTTGTGGTCAAGTTCAACCTGGCTTTTTAGTTTTGGGATTTAGTTTCTCTTGCACTGAAACAGTTTTTTTGAAGTGGCTGTGCGCCACACTTCTTCTCGAAAGTAGTCGGGCAGTATAATCAGGAAGGTATCACATGGTGGGAAGTTAGCAAGGGAAATAAGCTTGCCTTCGTCAACTATGCAGCGTCAACTATGCAGGGTCATGACATATGAATGTGATAAGCATTCGGTTTTATCTTGCTGTCGAAACCTGCTATGGATGTCTGGCTTACTCAATTCACCTACTTCTGCAGGCATCCCCCCTGACCAGCAGCGTCTGATCTTTGCCGGCAAGCAGCTGGAGGATGGCCGCACCCTGGCAGACTACAACATCCAGAAGGAGAGCACCCTGCACTTGGTGCTGCGCCTGCGCGGTGGATGCTGAGGACTTGTTTAGGCCATCGCCAAATACCCTCGCAGCCCTGATGCATACTTGCTGACTCAAGGGTGGTTCGAGTGAACGCAGGCTGTTCTTACTTTCCGATTATTTTGCTCCAGTGTGGACCTGATTTATCTCGGACTGGGAACTGTGTTCCCTGAAGACGCCCAGGAACTGCTTTTGTAACTTGTTGATATCCAACGCCTCCAACATTTCACACTCCAACAAGAATTGTACCCAACGTCTCATCACGCATTGTGGTTGTTGTGTATATTCTCTGTTGTGTACATAAGGAAACATAACGGACAGACTGCTGTTGAAACTGCCAAATGGCAGACAAAATCAGTTAATGGCGTTACACCTCACCACAGTTTTTGGGCATCATCCAGCACCAGAGCGGCAGCACGAGGAAAGCCATGCTTGGAAGAGAGGGGCCTTCAGCTGCCGCATTGCAGGGTGTCCGCCACATGGCCGCCAAGGTGCGTCTCGGGCATCATATACCTACACGCATCCGGTTGGTGTCTGTCTATGCAGCGCCTGCGGCTAACTACTGTGATATGGTGTGGGCCACCGATCACCTGAGGCCGCGACATTGCCTCATGTCAATAATGTTACACCTCTGGGCCAGCTCAAAGCTCGGCTGCGTGGGTGCCCAACTGTTCATAAGGGAGAAAAGAAGAAATTATAAGGAAGAGGGGGGGGAAGGAGCAAGCCTCAAGTGCAAGATGCAGTCCAGCATCTGCGCCATGCTGCAGGACTACCTCTGTCAGCTGCCAGTTGGGGGGTCATGAGGGAGCTGCAGATCCAGCCGTTACAGCGAAGTTGGTGGCAGCATGTACTTCGCTTGTACAACGCCGCGGTCGCACCAGCAGCACAGCAAGACAGCCCACTAATGGCCATGGCGGCCGACATGAACCTTGCTGTAAGACAGGGCACCGGCAGGCGCAATTGGTGCAGGGAATTGCTAGGTGCTTTGTAGGAGCTGGAGCTGGGATCTGCCGTCCCCAAACTGCGTCAGACAGTGACTGACCTGCAGCCGCTACCTGTCCCAGAGGTGCCAGCGCTAGTTGATGCAGCATACGAGCGGGCGCAGCTGGACGCAGCTGGCAGAGGGGACCCCAGAGATCCTGCCACTGAACACAGGTCTACGGCGGCTTACCGCACCTGGTTTCAGTCTACGGCGGGCGTTTGCTGGCGCATGCCAGGGGCCGCACCAGTCGAAGGGAGTGTGCTTGCCTTCGCACAAACTTAAGGCTGCGGCTCGGCGCTGTAAGCACGGCTGACACTCGAGGACGGCGCAGCTGTCAGCAGCGTGACGGACGGTGCTACAAACGGTGTTGGGCAAGGGGAGATGGCGAGCATGTGGAGGATGCGCTGCATGCCTGCTTCCAGTGCCCTAGCATAAAAGAGAGGCTTAGGGCGACAGGTTGGGCAGGCCCCCCCCGAGGGCGCCACAGACTTTCAACAGTTGTACCGGGGCAGACTTGGATGGGAAGCTCTACCTTTGGTTGAGGACGTCGTACGCTATGTTGAGGCCTAGTTTTGTTGCTTTTCTTTGCCTCCTTGGGGAATAGGCTTGAGAGGGGCAAGGGTTCGTTGTTTTAGGTCATCTTCCGCCGTTGCGGAAATGCGTGACTCCTTACTTACTTACCATGGGGTAGGATCGCTCGTAGGCGTGCGTGTGGCCGTTGAAAAAGAAGTCGACGTTGAACTCGCGGAACAGAGGCTCGTATATCTGTCGCATACACTCGTTGTACTTGAAGTTGCCCTGCAGGGTTTTGACGTTAAGGGTTAAGGATGAAGGGTCTAAGAATAAGATTCAGGAATGCACTTTAAAGTACGACTGAGTATAAATGTAGTGGAACAAAGGCTCGTATGTCTGCCTCATACACTCGTTGTACTTGGAGTTGCCCTGCACGGTTGATGGGATAAGTTTCGTACAGGTTGGAGGTTATGGGCTCAGGGTTCAGGATTTAGGATCAGGGCATCAGCTACATCAGCACACTTTACCTGTTGACTATCATGCGTGCTCTGTGTACCTTCCGTTCCGTAACTATTGTACTTCAAGGTCTTACTGACGTAAATTATTTAAAATATAGATAAAGTAAGATTCAGGAATGCAATTTAGCGCACAAGTATAAATGATTACACGGTATAGACATCAGCCGCCTCAAACAGGCATGCATCAGCACCAAGATTGCTGCTACTACCTATGCAGTTGGCCACCAGATAGACCATGCCCAGTGTATATATACTCCATTCGGAGTCCACCTTTGGGACCTAGTTTGCCCGACTGTGACCTGACAATCACCGACCTCCATGCAAAGGCCTAGAGCGCATCTGGCCGTGCATGAGCCTCCAGCAGGAGTGGCTGGACTGTACAATATAGCCAAACCACACAAAATGAAGCTCTAACGCTAGAAACCCCTGAACCCTGATCTCTCCACTAGGCCAGGTCCTGCACACCTTCATCAACTCGTGTCAGCAGGCGCTTACTCATATAAGGTTATATAGAAACGGTACGCACGGTTTACAGACAGATTATTGAAGGCAGGGTGACCTCGAGTGTACTTAGCAAGCAACTCTGATGAACTGGCATGTACACCCTACAGAATACCCGCACACACATGGACACCCGCAAATTTGCCCCATGGACTGGTCCACTGACCTCGCTAAAAGCAGGCGTGCTTCACGTACCGAGAAAGTAATGTAGAAAGGGGCGTGGGTCTCTATGATGACCCAGGGCGTCTTCGCCCGGTCCACGTCGATGAGTGCCTGGAGGAGCCACTGGTACTGTGGGGTCCCGGCCTCAAAGGGGTAGTACCCCGATATGGACAGGATGGTCGCAATCCCGTCCAACGCGACGGCTGCAGGATCACCAAGAGCAGCAGCAGTCAACTTCAAAGTGTGATGCGTTTTTTTTCTAGGGAGTGGTATTCCACTATCAGCTACATTTTAACAGCTACACTGCTGCCCCCGGCCACGAGCCCCTGGTGCGGCCAGCCCTGCGGCTTGGGCCACCGGCCGGAGACCGGTCCAGGTGCCTTGGGACTCGGCCCAGGGGTGGCCGCGGGGCGGCTCAGAAAAGGTGGTTCCTCCCCCACTAAAAGAAACACTGGCATACAGTATTACACTAAAATGCGGTACTACGTTACACTTTAATACCGTACGGTAGTACATTACACTAAAATACGGTATGACGTCACTAGAAGTATGACCAATCCATGACCAATCACATGACCAATTGTGGATTCGGGGTCTTCCTTACGGGTTTGCAAAGAGACCGTTTACTGTTACGTCATGCACCGTGTTTCTTTATACCGACCCCCCTTTTCCCGTATCATTACCGAGCCCTCGCCTGGACGCACGAACAACAAACACAATGACGCGCTGTTCTCGCACCTCCATACATATTGTTGTTGGGCCCGGCCAGCCGCTTGGTCGCGTTGGAGTAGCCGTGGCTGGCCGAGGTGTCGATGGTCGTCCGCGGCTCTCCCAGGTTATGCAGCGGGAATCGGTTGTTGAAAGATGCCATGATGGTCTCCTCGCTGTCCCCCTGGAACTCAACCTCTGGGAAACACCGCGGCACACGAGGGTTTAGGGGTTTATGGGGAGGAATGAAACCTGACATGTAAGGATTTAGGGTGCAGCAAAAACCTTTTACCCTGAGCACACTAGGTTATAGTGTGAATCAGAGTTATAAAACCCTGGACACAGGGGATTTTTTGTATGTAGCAGCGAGTGTAGCAGACGAATTTATCCTGAACACATTTGAGGTCTATCAGAGAGAAAGTGTAAATAGTCAGAAACCATAAGACTGGGGCCAGGGGAAGCTGGGGGGAAGCTATATGGGAGCTGTTGGAGAGGTGAAGTGGGAAGCTGGTGAGAAGCTAGATAGAAGCTCCTGGGGGGGGGGGAAGAAGCTGGGGAGAAGAAAGAAAGACTACTTCTCCGCCGAAGCAGGAGGCGTGAGAGAAGCTAATTGGGCAGCTGGGGAGAAGCTAATGGGAAGCTATATGGAGGCTGCTCGAGGGATGCGGGGGGAGGTATAGAGAAGCTGCAGGAGGGGGGCTGGGGGGGGGGGAGGGGGGGCTAGATGGAAGCTGCTGGAGGGATGATGGGGGGAGGGGGAGCTGGAGAGAAGCTAACTGGGAGCTGCAGGAGGGGGGGAAGCTAGATGGAAGCTGTGGGAGGGGGCGGGGGGGCGGAGTGCAGACCAGAGGCTACGAGCATGGGTTCATGGTCAAGGTTTGGGGTTCAGGATTCTCGGATAAGTTCTCACCGAAGTTCCCAGAGGTGAAGATCATGGATGAAGGGTTATAACAGTTTAGGGTTCAGGTTTCAAGGTTTAGGGCTCCCGACCCTGCTCTCACCGTGGTTTCCGGATGTGACGATCATGGGTTTACGGGTTAGAGTTTCTGGTTCAGGTTTCAAGGTTTGGGGCTCCCGACCCCGCTCTCACCGTGGTTTCCGTATGTGACGATCATGGGTTTACGGGTTAGAGTTTCATGTTCAGGTTTCAAGGTTTGGGGCTCTCAACCCCGCTCTCACCGTGGTTTCCGTATGTGACGATCATGGGTTTACGGGTTAGAGTTTCAGGTTCAGGTTTCAAGGTTTGGGGCTCTCAACCCCGCTGTCACCATGGTTTCCGGATGTGACGATCATGGGTAACGGGTAACAGTTAACAGTTTAGGGTTAAGGTTTCAAGGTTTAGGGCTCCCGACAATCTCCCGACCCTGCTCTCGCCGTGGTTTCCGGATGTGACGATCATGGGGATCTCAGTGGTGAAGTACTTCTGGATCATACGGCCCCATTTGTCCCTGCAGCCAGCAACCAGAAGCATCGGCAGAGTGGTGGGTCAGGTACATTTGTGGGTGTACTTTACATGTACTTTGTGGGTGTACTACACACGTGCTTTGTGGGTGTACTGTACATTCACTCCGTCAGTGTACGGCTTATGTGGTTTTCTTTCCCCCTTAATTAGCATTCTTTGTGAACAAGGGATACATTAACATATTAAGGTTGCATGATCGTCGCCAGTTTTCATTCAGGTATCGAGATTGAAGTTCCAAATTGAGCCCATAGGGCAGCTCAATAATAATCAATTCATACCCGAGGGGAGGCAAATCAAATCCACCGGTATGGTACGTTTTACATTCCGAAGAAGCATTACAATTGATGCATGGGACAGGGGTCTATTAATCTGTAATAATAATAATAATAATAGTAATAGTAATAATAATAATAATAATAGTAATGATAATTACTTCTGTCAAGCATGAAGTGTGCTAACTACATGCCAGCACCCACTGCTCACTGTTGGGTCAACAGCCCACCTTGGGCGGGCCATTCCTCGGCCTGCCTTAGGCCGGATTGGGGCCAAGCAGCACGGCAGGACAACTGTGGGGCATCCGGCCGAAGGACACAAGGTAGCTGAAATATAGCTGAAATGTGGCGGAAAGTCGGCTGAAACGTAGCTGGAGTGTGGCTGAACCGCATCCCGCAGCCACAATAAAAGGCACAAGCTGCGCCTTTCTCACCATCGCGGCTGGTACCCGGAAATGCCCTTGCCGAGGCTGAAAGGTGGCTGAAATGTAGGTGAAAGGTGGCTGAAAGGTTGGTGAACCGCACCCCAGAGCCACAATAAAGAGACACTGGCTGCCCGTTTCTTACCATCGCGGCTGGTACCCGGAGATGCCCTAGCCGAGGCTGCCGTCAGGCAAGTAGGTGGCTGAAAGGTAGCTGAAATGTAGCTGAACCCACAGCGACAATTTGAAATACACTGGCTGCGCACTTCTCACCATCGGGACTGGTAACCAGAGATGCCCTTGCCAAGGCTGAAAGGTAGCTGAAATGTAGCTGAGCCCACAGCCACAATTGAAATGACACAGGCTTCGTGTTTCTCACCATCGCGGCTGGTAACCAGAGATGCCCTTGCCGAGGCTGAAAGGTGGCTGAAATGTAGCTGAGCCCACAGCCACAATTGAAATGACACAGGCTTCGTGTTTCTCACCATCGCGGCTGGTAACCAGAGATGCCCTTGCCGAGGCTGAAAGGTGGCTGAAATGTAGCTGAGCCCACAGCGACAATTGAAATGACACAGGCTTCGTGTTTCTCACCATCGCGGCTGGTAACCAGAGATGCCCTTGCCAAGGCTGAAAGGTGGCTGAAATGTAGCTGAGCCCACAGCCACAATTGAAATGACACAGGCTTCGTGTTTCTCACCATCGCGGCTGGTAACCAGAGATGCCCTTGCCGAGGCTGAAAGGTGGCTGAAATGTAGCTGAGCCCACAGCCACAATTGAAATGACACAGGCTTCGTGTTTCTCACCATCGCGGCTGGTAACCAGAGATGCCCTTGCCGAGGCTGAAAGGTGGCTGAAATGTAGCTGAGCCCACAGCCACAATTGAAATGACACAGGCTTCGTGTTTCTCACCATTGCGGCTGGTAACCAGAGATGCCCTTGCCGAGGCTGAAAGGTGGCTGAAATGTAGCTGAGCCCACAGCGACAATTGAAATGACACAGGCTTCGTGTTTCTCACCATCGCGGCTGGTAATCAGAGATGCCCTTGCCGAGGCTGAAAGGTGGCTGAAATGTAGCTGAGCCCACAGCCACAATTGAAATGACACAGGCTTCGTGTTTCTCACCATCGCGGCTGGTAACCAGAGATGCCCTTGCCAAGGCTGAAAGGTGGCTGAAATGTAGCTGAGCCCACAGCCACAATTGAAATGACACAGGCTTGGTGTTTCTCACCATCGCGGCTGGTAACCAGAGATGCCCTTGCCGAGGCTGAAAGGTGGCTGAAATGTAGCTGAGCCCACAGCCACAATTGAAATGACACAGGCTTCGTGTTTCTCACCATCGCGGCTGGTAACCAGAGATGCCCTTGCCGAGGCTGAAAGGTGGCTGAAATGTAGCTGAGCCCACAGCCACAATTGAAATGACACAGGCTTCGTGTTTCTCACCATTGCGGCTGGTAACCAGAGATGCCCTTGCCGAGGCTGAAAGGTGGCTGAAATGTAGCTGAGCCCACAGCGACAATTGAAATGACACAGGCTTCGTGTTTCTCACCATCGCGGCTGGTAATCAGAGATGCCCTTGCCGAGGCTGAAAGGTGGCTGAAATGTAGCTGAGCCCACAGCCACAATTGAAATGACACAGGCTTCGTGTTTCTCACCATCGCGGCTGGTAACCAGAGATGCCCTTGCCAAGGCTGAAAGGTGGCTGAAATGTAGCTGAGCCCACAGCCACAATTGAAATGACACAGGCTTCGTGTTTCTCACCATCGCGGCTGGTAACCAGAGATGCCCTTGCCGAGGCTGAAAGGTGGCTGAAATGTAGCTGAGCCCACAGCCACAATTGAAATGACACAGGCTTCGTGTTTCTCACCATCGCGGCTGGTAACCAGAGATGCCCTTGCCGAGGCTGAAAGGTGGCTGAAATGTAGCTGAGCCCACAGCGACAATTGAAATGACACAGGCTTCGTGTTTCTCACCATCGCGGCTGGTAACCAGAGATGCCCTTGCCGAGGCTGAAAGGTGGCTGAAATGTAGCTGAGCCCACAGCGACAATTGAAATGACACAGGCTTCGTGTTTCTCACCATCGCGGCTGGTAACCAGAGATGCCCTTGCCAAGGCTGAAAGGTGGCTGAAATGTAGCTGAGCCCACAGCCACAATTGAAATGACACAGGCTTCGTGTTTCTCACCATCGCGGCTGGTAACCAGAGATGCCCTTGCCAAGGCTGAAAGGTGGCTGAAATGTAGCTGAGCCCACAGCCACAATTGAAATGACACAGGCTTCGTGTTTCTCACCATCGCGGCTGGTACCCAGAGATGCCCTTGCCAAGGCTGAGAGGTGGCTGAAATGTAGCTGAGCCCACAGCCACAATTGAAATGACACAGGCTTCGTGTTTCTCACCATCGCGGCTGGTAACCAGAGATGCCCTTGCCAAGGCTGAAAGGTGGCTGAAATGTAGCTGAGCCCACAGCCACAATTGAAATGACACAGGCTTCGTGTTTCTCACCATCGCGGCTGGTAACCAGAGATGCCCTTGCCAAGGCTGAAAGGTGGCTGAAATGTAGCTGAGCCCACAGCCACAATTGAAATGACACAGGCTTCGTGTTTCTCACCATCGCGGCTGGTAACCAGAGATGCCCTTGCCGAGGCTGAAAGGTGGCTGAAATGTAGCTGAGCCCACAGCCACAATTGAAATGACACAGGCTTCGTGTTTCTCACCATCGCGACTGGTAACCAGAGATGCCCTTGCCGAGGCTGAAAGGTGGCTGAAATGTAGCTGAGCCCACAGCGACAATTGAAATGACACAGGCTTCGTGTTTCTCACCATCGCGGCTGGTACCCAGAGATGCCCTTGCCAAGGCTGAAAGGTGGCTGAAATGTAGCTGAGCCCACAGCCACAATTGAAATGACACAGGCTTCGTGTTTCTCACCATCGCGGCTGGTACCCAGAGATGCCCTTGCCAAGGCTGAAAGGTGGCTGAAATGTAGCTGAGCCCACAGCCACAATTGAAATGACACAGGCTTCGTGTTTCTCACCATCGCGGCTGGTAACCAGAGATGCCCTTGCCGAGGCTGAAAGGTGGCTGAAATGTAGCTGAGCCCACAGCGACAATTGAAATGACACAGGCTTCGTGTTTCTCACCATCGCGGCTGGTAACCAGAGATGCCCTTGCCAAGGCTGAAAGGTGGCTGAAATGTAGCTGAGCCCACAGCGACAATTGAAATGACACAGGCTTCGTGTTTCTCACCATCGCGGCTGGTAACCAGAGATGCCCTTGCCAAGGCTGAAAGGTGGCTGAAATGTAGCTGAGCCCAAAGCCACAATTGAAATGACACAAGCTTCGTGTTTCTCACCATCGCGGCTGGTACCCAGAGATGCCCTTGCCAAGGCTGAAAGGTGGCTGAAATGTAGCTGAGCCCACAGCCACAATTGAAATGACACAGGCTTCGTGTTTCTCACCATCGCGGCTGGTAACCAGAGATGCCCTTGCCGAGGCTGAAAGGTGGCTGAAATGTAGCTGAGCCCACAGCGACAATTGAAATGACACATGCTTCGTGTTTCTCACCATCGCGGCTGGTAACCAGAGATGCCCTTGCCGAGGCTGAAAGGTGGCTGAAATGTAGCTGAGCCCACAGCGACAATTGAAATGACACAGGCTTCGTGCTTCTCACCATCGCGGCTGGTAACCAGAGATGCCCTTGCCAAGGCTGAAAGGTGGCTGAAATGTAGCTGAGCCCACAGCCACAATTGAAATGGCACAGGCTTCGTGTTTCTCACCATCGCGGCTGGTAACCAGAGATGCCCTTGCCGAGGCTGAAAGGTGGCTGAAATGTAGCTGAGCCCACAGCCACAATTGAAATGACACAGGCTTCGTGTTTCTCACCATCGCGGCTGGTAACCAGAGATGCCCTTGCCGAGGCTGAAAGGTGGCTGAAATGTAGCTGAGCCCACAGCCACAATTGAAATGACACAGGCTTCGTGTTTCTCACCATCGCGGCTGGTAACCAGAGATGCCCTTGCCGAGGCTGAAAGGTGGCTGAAATGTAGCTGAGCCCACAGCGACAATTGAAATGACACAGGCTTCGTGTTTCTCACCATCGCGGCTGGTACCCAGAGATGCCCTTGCCAAGGCTGAAAGGTGGCTGAAATGTAGCTGAGCCCACAGCCACAATTGAAATGACACAGGCTTCGTGTTTCTCACCATCGCGGCTGGTAACCAGAGATGCCCTTGCCGAGGCTGAAAGGTGGCTGAAATGTAGCTGAGCCCACAGCCACAATTGAAATGACACAGGCTTCGTGTTTCTC
Organism: Limnomonas spitsbergensis; assembly: GCA_037349105.1. NCBI lineage: Eukaryota > Viridiplantae > Chlorophyta > Chlorophyceae > Chlamydomonadales > Limnomonas > Limnomonas spitsbergensis. The sequence goes on along the minus strand of JAYJMM010000072.1, from coordinate 849,367 downwards.
AACATCGCGGCTGGTAACCAGAGATGCCCTTGCCGAGGCTGAAAGGTGGCTGAAATGTAGCTGAGCCCACAGCGACAATTGAAATGACACAGGCTTCGTGTTTCTCACCATCGCGGCTGGTAATCAGAGATGCCCTTGCCGAGGCTGAAAGGTGGCTGAAATGTAGCTGAGCCCACAGCCACAATTGAAATGACACAGGCTTCGTGTTTCTCACCATCGCGGCTGGTAACCAGAGATGCCCTTGCCAAGGCTGAAAGGTGGCTGAAATGTAGCTGAGCCCACAGCCACAATTGAAATGACACAGGCTTCGTGTTTCTCACCATCGCGGCTGGTAACCAGAGATGCCCTTGCCGAGGCTGAAAGGTGGCTGAAATGTAGCTGAGCCCACAGCCACAATTGAAATGGCACAGGCTTCGTGTTTCTCACCATCGCGGCTGGTAACCAGAGATGCCCTTGCCGAGGCTGAAAGGTGGCTGAAATGTAGCTGAGCCCACAGCCACAATTGAAATGATACAAGCTTCGTGTTTCTCACCATCGCGGCTGGTAACCAGAGATGCCCTTGCCGAGGCTGAAAGGTGGCTGAAATGTAGCTGAGCCCACAGCCACAATTGAAATGACACAGGCTTCGTGTTTCTCACCATTGCGGCTGGTAACCAGAGATGCCCTTGCCGAGGCTGAAAGGTGGCTGAAATGTAGCTGAGCCCACAGCCACAATTGAAATGACACAGGCTTCGTGTTTCTCACCATCGCGGCTGGTAACCAGAGATGCCCTTGCCGAGGCTGAAAGGTGGCTGAAATGTAGCTGAGCCCACAGCGACAATTGAAATGACACAGGCTTCGTGTTTCTCACCATCGCGGCTGGTAATCAGAGATGCCCTTGCCGAGGCTGAAAGGTGGCTGAAATGTAGCTGAGCCCACAGCCACAATTGAAATGACACAGGCTTGGTGTTTCTCACCATCGCGGCTGGTAACCAGAGATGCCCTTGCCGAGGCTGAAAGGTGGCTGAAATGTAGCTGAGCCCACAGCCACAATTGAAATGACACAGGCTTCGTGTTTCTCACCATCGCGGCTGGTAACCAGAGATGCCCTTGCCGAGGCTGAAAGGTGGCTGAAATGTAGCTGAGCCCACAGCGACAATTGAAATGACACAGGCTTCGTGTTTCTCACCATCGCGGCTGGTAACCAGAGATGCCCTTGCCGAGGCTGAAAGGTGGCTGAAATGTAGCTGAGCCCACAGCGACAATTGAAATGACACAGGCTTCGTGTTTCTCACCATCGCGGCTGGTAACCAGAGATGCCCTTGCCAAGGCTGAAAGGTGGCTGAAATGTAGCTGAGCCCACAGCCACAATTGAAATGACACAGGCTTCGTGTTTCTCACCATCGCGACTGGTAACCAGAGATGCCCTTGCCAAGGCTGAAAGGTGGCTGAAATGTAGCTGAGCCCACAGCCACAATTGAAATGACACAGGCTTCGTGTTTCTCACCATCGCGGCTGGTACCCAGAGATGCCCTTGCCAAGGCTGAAAGGTGGCTGAAATGTAGCTGAGCCCACAGCCACAATTGAAATGACACAGGCTTCGTGTTTCTCACCATCGCGGCTGGTAACCAGAGATGCCCTTGCCAAGGCTGAAAGGTGGCTGAAATGTAGCTGAGCCCACAGCCACAATTGAAATGACACAGGCTTCGTGTTTCTCACCATCGCGGCTGGTAACCAGAGATGCCCTTGCCGAGCTGAAAGGTGGCTGAAATGTAGCTGAGCCCACAGCCACAATTGAAATGACACAGGCTTCGTGTTTCTCACCATCGCGACTGGTAACCAGAGATGCCCTTGCCAAGGCTGAAAGGTGGCTGAAATGTAGCTGAGCCCACAGCCACAATTGAAATGACACAGGCTTCGTGTTTCTCACCATCGCGGCTGGTAACCAGAGATGCCCTTGCCGAGGCTGAAAGGTGGCTGAAATGTAGCTGAGCCCACAGCCACAATTGAAATGACACAGGCTTCGTGTTTCTCACCATCGCGGCTGGTAACCAGAGATGCCCTTGCCGAGGCTGAAAGGTGGCTGAAATGTAGCTGAGCCCACAGCCACAATTGAAATGACACAGGCTTCGTGTTTCTCACCATCGCGGCTGGTAATCAGAGATGCCCTTGCCGAGGCTGAAAGGTGGCTGAAATGTAGCTGAGCCCACAGCGACAATTGAAATGACACAGGCTTCGTGTTTCTCACCATCGCGGCTGGTAACCAGAGATGCCCTTGCCAAGGCTGAAAGGTGGCTGAAATGTAGCTGAGCCCACAGCCACAATTGAAATGACACAGGCTTCGTGTTTCTCACCATCGCGGCTGGTAACCAGAGATGCCCTTGCCGAGGCTGAAAGGTGGCTGAAATGTAGCTGAGCCCACAGCCACAATTGAAATGACACAGGCTTCGTGTTTCTCACCATCGCGGCTGGTAACCAGAGATGCCCTTGCCAAGGCTGAAAGGTGGCTGAAATGTAGCTGAGCCCACAGCCACAATTGAAATGACACAGGCTTCGTGTTTCTCACCATCGCGGCTGGTAACCAGAGATGCCCTTGCCGAGGCTGAAAGGTGGCTGAAATGTAGCTGAGCCCACAGCGACAATTGAAATGACACAGGCTTCGTGTTTCTCACCATCGCGGCTGGTAATCAGAGATGCCCTTGCCGAGGCTGAAAGGTGGCTGAAATGTAGCTGAGCCCACAGCCACAATTGAAATGACACAGGCTTCGTGTTTCTCACCATCGCGGCTGGTAACCAGAGATGCCCTTGCCAAGGCTGAAAGGTGGCTGAAATGTAGCTGAGCCCACAGCCACAATTGAAATGACACAGGCTTCGTGTTTCTCACCATCGCGGCTGGTAACCAGAGATGCCCTTGCCGAGGCTGAAAGGTGGCTGAAATGTAGCTGAGCCCACAGCGACAATTGAAATGACACAGGCTTCGTGTTTCTCACCATCGCGGCTGGTAACCAGAGATGCCCTTGCCAAGGCTGAAAGGTGGCTGAAATGTAGCTGAGCCCACAGCCACAATTGAAATGACACAGGCTTCGTGTTTCTCACCATCGCGGCTGGTAACCAGAGATGCCCTTGCCAAGGCTGAAAGGTGGCTGAAATGTAGCTGAGCCCACAGCCACAATTGAAATGACACAGGCTTCGTGTTTCTCACCATCGCGGCTGGTAACCAGAGATGCCCTTGCCGAGGCTGAAAGGTGGCTGAAATGTAGCTGAGCCCACAGCCACAATTGAAATGACACAGGCTTCGTGTTTCTCACCATTGCGGCTGGTAACCAGAGATGCCCTTGCCGAGGCTGAAAGGTGGCTGAAATGTAGCTGAGCCCACAGCCACAATTGAAATGACACAGGCTTCGTGTTTCTCACCATCGCGGCTGGTAATCAGAGATGCCCTTGCCGAGGCTGAAAGGTGGCTGAAATGTAGCTGAGCCCACAGCCACAATTGAAATGACACAGGCTTCGTGTTTCTCACCATCGCGGCTGGTAATCAGAGATGCCCTTGCCGAGGCTGAAAGGTGGCTGAAATGTAGCTGAGCCCACAGCCACAATTGAAATGACACAGGCTTCGTGTTTCTCACCATCGCGGCTGGTAACCAGAGATGCCCTTGCCGAGGCTGAAAGGTGGCTGAAATGTAGCTGAGCCCACAGCCACAATTGAAATGACACAGGCTTCGTGTTTCTCACCATCGCGGCTGGTAACCAGAGATGCCCTTGCCGAGGCTGAAAGGTGGCTGAAATGTAGCTGAGCCCACAGCGACAATTGAAATGACACAGGCTTCGTGTTTCTCACCATCGCGGCTGGTAACCAGAGATGCCCTTGCCAAGGCTGAAAGGTGGCTGAAATGTAGCTGAGCCCACAGCCACAATTGAAATGACACAGGCTTCGTGTTTCTCACCATCGCGGCTGGTAACCAGAGATGCCCTTGCCAAGGCTGAAAGGTGGCTGAAATGTAGCTGAGCCCACAGCCACAATTGAAATGACACAGGCTTCGTGTTTCTCACCATCGCGGCTGGTAACCAGAGATGCCCTTGCCGAGGCTGAAAGGTGGCTGAAATGTAGCTGAGCCCACAGCCACAATTGAAATGACACAGGCTTCGTGTTTCTCACCATTGCGGCTGGTAACCAGAGATGCCCTTGCCGAGGCTGAAAGGTGGCTGAAATGTAGCTGAGCCCACAGCGACAATTGAAATGACACAGGCTTCGTGTTTCTCACCATCGCGGCTGGTAACCAGAGATGCCCTTGCCAAGGCTGAAAGGTGGCTGAAATGTAGCTGAGCCCACAGCGACAATTGAAATGACACAGGCTTCGTGTTTCTCACCATCGCGGCTGGTAATCAGAGATGCCCTTGCCGAGGCTGAAAGGTGGCTGAAATGTAGCTGAGCCCACAGCCACAATTGAAATGACACAGGCTTCGTGTTTCTCACCATCGCGGCTGGTAACCAGAGATGCCCTTGCCGAGGCTGAAAGGTGGCTGAAATGTAGCTGAGCCCACAGCGACAATTGAAATGACACAGGCTTCGTGTTTCTCACCATCGCGGCTGGTAACCAGAGATGCCCTTGCCAAGGCTGAAAGGTGGCTGAAATGTAGCTGAGCCCACAGCCACAATTGAAATGACACAGGCTTCGTGTTTCTCACCATCGCGGCTGGTAACCAGAGATGCCCTTGCCAAGGCTGAAAGGTGGCTGAAATGTAGCTGAGCCCACAGCCACAATTGAAATGACACAGGCTTCGTGTTTCTCACCATCGCGGCTGGTAACCAGAGATGCCCTTGCCGAGGCTGAAAGGTGGCTGAAATGTAGCTGAGCCCACAGCCACAATTGAAATGACACAGGCTTCGTGTTTCTCACCATTGCGGCTGGTAACCAGAGATGCCCTTGCCGAGGCTGAAAGGTGGCTGAAATGTAGCTGAGCCCACAGCCACAATTGAAATGACACAGGCTTCGTGTTTCTCACCATCGCGGCTGGTAATCAGAGATGCCCTTGCCGAGGCTGAAAGGTGGCTGAAATGTAGCTGAGCCCACAGCCACAATTGAAATGACACAGGCTTCGTGTTTCTCACCATCGCGGCTGGTAATCAGAGATGCCCTTGCCGAGGCTGAAAGGTGGCTGAAATGTAGCTGAGCCCACAGCCACAATTGAAATGACACAGGCTTCGTGTTTCTCACCATCGCGGCTGGTAACCAGAGATGCCCTTGCCGAGGCTGAAAGGTGGCTGAAATGTAGCTGAGCCCACAGCCACAATTGAAATGACACAGGCTTCGTGTTTCTCACCATCGCGGCTGGTAACCAGAGATGCCCTTGCCGAGGCTGAAAGGTGGCTGAAATGTAGCTGAGCCCACAGCGACAATTGAAATGACACAGGCTTCGTGTTTCTCACCATCGCGGCTGGTAACCAGAGATGCCCTTGCCAAGGCTGAAAGGTGGCTGAAATGTAGCTGAGCCCACAGCCACAATTGAAATGACACAGGCTTCGTGTTTCTCACCATCGCGGCTGGTAACCAGAGATGCCCTTGCCAAGGCTGAAAGGTGGCTGAAATGTAGCTGAGCCCACAGCCACAATTGAAATGACACAGGCTTCGTGTTTCTCACCATCGCGGCTGGTAACCAGAGATGCCCTTGCCGAGGCTGAAAGGTGGCTGAAATGTAGCTGAGCCCACAGCCACAATTGAAATGACACAGGCTTCGTGTTTCTCACCATTGCGGCTGGTAACCAGAGATGCCCTTGCCGAGGCTGAAAGGTGGCTGAAATGTAGCTGAGCCCACAGCGACAATTGAAATGACACAGGCTTCGTGTTTCTCACCATCGCGGCTGGTAACCAGAGATGCCCTTGCCAAGGCTGAAAGGTGGCTGAAATGTAGCTGAGCCCACAGCCACAATTGAAATGACACAGGCTTCGTGTTTCTCACCATCGCGACTGGTAACCAGAGATGCCCTTGCCAAGGCTGAAAGGTGGCTGAAATGTAGCTGAGCCCACAGCCACAATTGAAATGACACAGGCTTCGTGTTTCTCACCATCGCGGCTGGTACCCAGAGATGCCCTTGCCAAGGCTGAAAGGTGGCTGAAATGTAGCTGAGCCCACAGCCACAATTGAAATGACACAGGCTTCGTGTTTCTCACCATCGCGGCTGGTAACCAGAGATGCCCTTGCCGAGGCTGAAAGGTGGCTGAAATGTAGCTGAGCCCACAGCCACAATTGAAATGACACAGGCTTCGTGTTTCTCACCATCGCGGCTGGTAACCAGAGATGCCCTTGCCGAGGCTGAAAGGTGGCTGAAATGTAGCTGAGCCCACAGCGACAATTGAAATGACACAGGCTTCGTGTTTCTCACCATCGCGGCTGGTAACCAGAGATGCCCTTGCCGAGGCTGAAAGGTGGCTGAAATGTAGCTGAGCCCACAGCCACAATTGAAATGACACAGGCTTCGTGTTTCTCACCATTGCGGCTGGTAACCAGAGATGCCCTTGCCGAGGCTGAAAGGTGGCTGAAATGTAGCTGAGCCCACAGCGACAATTGAAATGACACAGGCTTCGTGTTTCTCACCATCGCGGCTGGTAACCAGAGATGCCCTTGCCAAGGCTGAAAGGTGGCTGAAATGTAGCTGAGCCCACAGCCACAATTGAAATGACACAGGCTTCGTGTTTCTCACCATCGCGACTGGTAACCAGAGATGCCCTTGCCAAGGCTGAAAGGTGGCTGAAATGTAGCTGAGCCCACAGCCACAATTGAAATGACACAGGCTTCGTGTTTCTCACCATCGCGGCTGGTAATCAGAGATGCCCTTGCCGAGGCTGAAAGGTGGCTGAAATGTAGCTGAGCCCACAGCCACAATTGAAATGACACAGGCTTCGTGTTTCTCACCATCGCGGCTGGTAATCAGAGATGCCCTTGCCGAGGCTGAAAGGTGGCTGAAATGTAGCTGAGCCCACAGCCACAATTGAAATGACACAGGCTTCGTGTTTCTCACCATCGCGGCTGGTAACCAGAGATGCCCTTGCCGAGGCTGAAAGGTGGCTGAAATGTAGCTGAGCCCACAGCCACAATTGAAATGACACAGGCTTCGTGTTTCTCACCATCGCGGCTGGTAACCAGAGATGCCCTTGCCGAGGCTGAAAGGTGGCTGAAATGTAGCTGAGCCCACAGCGACAATTGAAATGACACAGGCTTCGTGTTTCTCACCATCGCGGCTGGTAACCAGAGATGCCCTTGCCAAGGCTGAAAGGTGGCTGAAATGTAGCTGAGCCCACAGCCACAATTGAAATGACACAGGCTTCGTGTTTCTCACCATCGCGGCTGGTAACCAGAGATGCCCTTGCCAAGGCTGAAAGGTGGCTGAAATGTAGCTGAGCCCACAGCCACAATTGAAATGACACAGGCTTCGTGTTTCTCACCATCGCGGCTGGTAACCAGAGATGCCCTTGCCGAGGCTGAAAGGTGGCTGAAATGTAGCTGAGCCCACAGCCACAATTGAAATGACACAGGCTTCGTGTTTCTCACCATTGCGGCTGGTAACCAGAGATGCCCTTGCCGAGGCTGAAAGGTGGCTGAAATGTAGCTGAGCCCACAGCGACAATTGAAATGACACAGGCTTCGTGTTTCTCACCATCGCGGCTGGTAACCAGAGATGCCCTTGCCAAGGCTGAAAGGTGGCTGAAATGTAGCTGAGCCCACAGCCACAATTGAAATGACACAGGCTTCGTGTTTCTCACCATCGCGACTGGTAACCAGAGATGCCCTTGCCAAGGCTGAAAGGTGGCTGAAATGTAGCTGAGCCCACAGCCACAATTGAAATGACACAGGCTTCGTGTTTCTCACCATCGCGGCTGGTAACCAGAGATGCCCTTGCCAAGGCTGAAAGGTGGCTGAAATGTAGCTGAGCCCACAGCCACAATTGAAATGACACAGGCTTCGTGTTTCTCACCATCGCGGCTGGTAACCAGAGATGCCCTTGCCAAGGCTGAAAGGTGGCTGAAATGTAGCTGAGCCCACAGCCACAATTGAAATGACACAGGCTTCGTGTTTCTCACCATCGCGGCTGGTAACCAGAGATGCCCTTGCCGAGCTGAAAGGTGGCTGAAATGTAGCTGAGCCCACAGCCACAATTGAAATGACACAGGCTTCGTGTTTCTCACCATCGCGACTGGTAACCAGAGATGCCCTTGCCAAGGCTGAAAGGTGGCTGAAATGTAGCTGAGCCCACAGCCACAATTGAAATGACACAGGCTTCGTGTTTCTCACCATCGCGGCTGGTAACCAGAGATGCCCTTGCCGAGGCTGAAAGGTGGCTGAAATGTAGCTGAGCCCACAGCCACAATTGAAATGACACAGGCTTCGTGTTTCTCACCATCGCGGCTGGTAACCAGAGATGCCCTTGCCGAGGCTGAAAGGTGGCTGAAATGTAGCTGAGCCCACAGCCACAATTGAAATGACACAGGCTTCGTGTTTCTCACCATCGCGGCTGGTAACCAGAGATGCCCTTGCCGAGGCTGAAAGGTGGCTGAAATGTAGCTGAGCCCACAGCGACAATTGAAATGACACAGGCTTCGTGTTTCTCACCATCGCGGCTGGTAACCAGAGATGCCCTTGCCAAGGCTGAAAGGTGGCTGAAATGTAGCTGAGCCCACAGCCACAATTGAAATGACACAGGCTTCGTGTTTCTCACCATCGCGGCTGGTAACCAGAGATGCCCTTGCCGAGGCTGAAAGGTGGCTGAAATGTAGCTGAGCCCACAGCCACAATTGAAATGACACAGGCTTCGTGTTTCTCACCATTGCGGCTGGTAACCAGAGATGCCCTTGCCGAGGCTGAAAGGTGGCTGAAATGTAGCTGAGCCCACAGCCACAATTGAAATGACACAGGCTTCGTGTTTCTCACCATCGCGGCTGGTAACCAGAGATGCCCTTGCCGAGGCTGAAAGGTGGCTGAAATGTAGCTGAGCCCACAGCGACAATTGAAATGACACAGGCTTCGTGTTTCTCACCATCGCGGCTGGTAATCAAAGATGCCCTTGCCGAGGCTGAAAGGTGGCTGAAATGTAGCTGAGCCCACAGCCACAATTGAAATGACACAGGCTTCGTGTTTCTCACCATCGCGGCTGGTAATCAGAGATGCCCTTGCCGAGGCTGAAAGGTGGCTGAAATGTAGCTGAGCCCACAGCCACAATTGAAATGACACAGGCTTCGTGTTTCTCACCATCGCGGCTGGTAATCAGAGATGCCCTTGCCGAGGCTGAAAGGTGGCTGAAATGTAGCTGAGCCCACAGCCACAATTGAAATGACACAGGCTTCGTGTTTCTCACCATCGCGGCTGGTAACCAGTGATGCCCTTGCCGAGGCTGAAAGGTGGCTGAAATGTAGCTGAGCCCACAGCGACAATTGAAATGACACAGGCTTCGTGTTTCTCACCATCGCGGCTGGTAACCAGAGATGCCCTTGCCAAGGCTGAAAGGTGGCTGAAATGTAGCTGAGCCCACAGCCACAATTGAAATGACACAGGCTTCGTGTTTCTCACCATCGCGGCTGGTAACCAGAGATGCCCTTGCCGAGGCTGAAAGGTGGCTGAAATGTAGCTGAGCCCACAGCCACAATTGAAATGACACAGGCTTCGTGTTTCTCACCATTGCGGCTGGTAACCAGAGATGCCCTTGCCGAGGCTGAAAGGTGGCTGAAATGTAGCTGAGCCCACAGCCACAATTGAAATGACACAGGCTTCGTGTTTCTCACCATCGCGGCTGGTAACCAGAGATGCCCTTGCCGAGGCTGAAAGGTGGCTGAAATGTAGCTGAGCCCACAGCGACAATTGAAATGACACAGGCTTCGTGTTTCTCACCATCGCGGCTGGTAATCAGAGATGCCCTTGCCGAGGCTGAAAGGTGGCTGAAATGTAGCTGAGCCCACAGCCACAATTGAAATGACACAGGCTTCGTGTTTCTCACCATCGCGGCTGGTAATCAGAGATGCCCTTGCCGAGGCTGAAAGGTGGCTGAAATGTAGCTGAGCCCACAGCGACAATTGAAATGACACAGGCTTCGTGTTTCTCACCATCGCGGCTGGTAATCAGAGATGCCCTTGCCGAGGCTGAAAGGTGGCTGAAATGTAGCTGAGCCCACAGCCACAATTGAAATGACACAGGCTTCGTGTTTCTCACCATCGCGGCTGGTAACCAGAGATGCCCTTGCCGAGGCTGAAAGGTGGCTGAAATGTAGCTGAGCCCACAGCCACAATTGAAATGACACAGGCTTCGTGTTTCTCACCATCGCGGCTGGTAACCAGAGATGCCCTTGCCGAGGCTGAAAGGTGGCTGAAATGTAGCTGAGCCCACAGCCACAATTGAAATGACACAGGCTTCGTGTTTCTCACCATCGCGGCTGGTAACCAGAGATGCCCTTGCCGAGGCTGAAAGGTGGCTGAAATGTAGCTGAGCCCACAGCGACAATTGAAATGACACAGGCTTCGTGTTTCTCACCATCGCGGCTGGTAACCAGAGATGCCCTTGCCAAGGCTGAAAGGTGGCTGAAATGTAGCTGAGCCCACAGCCACAATTGAAATGACACAGGCTTCGTGTTTCTCACCATCGCGGCTGGTAACCAGAGATGCCCTTGCCGAGGCTGAAAGGTGGCTGAAATGTAGCTGAGCCCACAGCCACAATTGAAATGACACAGGCTTCGTGTTTCTCACCATTGCGGCTGGTAACCAGAGATGCCCTTGCCGAGGCTGAAAGGTGGCTGAAATGTAGCTGAGCCCACAGCCACAATTGAAATGACACAGGCTTCGTGTTTCTCACCATCGCGGCTGGTAACCAGAGATGCCCTTGCCGAGGCTGAAAGGTGGCTGAAATGTAGCTGAGCCCACAGCGACAATTGAAATGACACAGGCTTCGTGTTTCTCACCATCGCGGCTGGTAATCAGAGATGCCCTTGCCGAGGCTGAAAGGTGGCTGAAATGTAGCTGAGCCCACAGCCACAATTGAAATGACACAGGCTTCGTGTTTCTCACCATCGCGGCTGGTAACCAGAGATGCCCTTGCCAAGGCTGAAAGGTGGCTGAAATGTAGCTGAGCCCATAGCCACAATTGAAATGACATAGGCTTCGTGTTTCTCACCATCGCGGCTGGTAACCAGAGATGCCCTTGCCGAGGCTGAAAGGTGGCTGAAATGTAGCTGAGCCCACAGCGACAATTGAAATGACACAGGCTTCGTGTTTCTCACCATCGCGGCTGGTAACCAGAGATGCCCTTGCCAAGGCTGAAAGGTGGCTGAAATGTAGCTGAGCCCACAGCCACAATTGAAATGACACAGGCTTCGTGTTTCTCACCATCGCGGCTGGTAACCAGAGATGCCCTTGCCGAGGCTGAAAGGTGGCTGAAATGTAGCTGAGCCCACAGCCACAATTGAAATGACACAGGCTTCGTGTTTCTCACCATCGCGGCTGGTAACCAGAGATGCCCTTGCCGAGGCTGAAAGGTGGCTGAAATGTAGCTGAGCCCACAGCCACAATTGAAATGACACAGGCTTCGTGTTTCTCACCATTGCGGCTGGTAACCAGAGATGCCCTTGCCGAGGCTGAAAGGTGGCTGAAATGTAGCTGAGCCCACAGCCACAATTGAAATGACACAGGCTTCGTGTTTCTCACCATCGCGGCTGGTAATCAGAGATGCCCTTGCCGAGGCTGAAAGGTGGCTGAAATGTAGCTGAGCCCACAGCCACAATTGAAATGACACAGGCTTCGTGTTTCTCACCATCGCGGCTGGTAATCAGAGATGCCCTTGCCGAGGCTGAAAGGTGGCTGAAATGTAGCTGAGCCCACAGCCACAATTGAAATGACACAGGCTTCGTGTTTCTCACCATCGCGGCTGGTAACCAGAGATGCCCTTGCCAAGGCTGAAAGGTGGCTGAAATGTAGCTGAGCCCACAGCCACAATTGAAATGACACAGGCTTCGTGTTTCTCACCATCGCGGCTGGTAACCAGAGATGCCCTTGCCGAGGCTGAAAGGTGGCTGAAATGTAGCTGAGCCCACAGCCACAATTGAAATGACACAGGCTTCGTGTTTCTCACCATCGCGGCTGGTAACCAGAGATGCCCTTGCCGAGGCTGAAAGGTGGCTGAAATGTAGCTGAGCCCACAGCCACAATTGAAATGACACAGGCTTCGTGTTTCTCACCATCGCGGCTGGTAACCAGAGATGCCCTTGCCAAGGCTGAAAGGTGGCTGAAATGTAGCTGAGCCCACAGCCACAATTGAAATGACACAGGCTTCGTGTTTCTCACCATCGCGGCTGGTAACCAGAGATGCCCTTGCCGAGGCTGAAAGGTGGCTGAAATGTAGCTGAGCCCACAGCCACAATTGAAATGACACAGGCTTCGTGTTTCTCACCATCGCGGCTGGTAACCAGAGATGCCCTTGCCGAGGCTGAAAGGTGGCTGAAATGTAGCTGAGCCCACAGCGACAATTGAAATGACACAGGCTTCGTGTTTCTCACCATCGCGGCTGGTAACCAGAGATGCCCTTGCCGAGGCTGAAAGGTGGCTGAAATGTAGCTGAGCCCACAGCGACAATTGAAATGACACAGGCTTCGTGTTTCTCACCATCGCGGCTGGTAACCAGAGATGCCCTTGCCAAGGCTGAAAGGTGGCTGAAATGTAGCTGAGCCCACAGCCACAATTGAAATGACACAGGCTTCGTGTTTCTCACCATCGCGACTGGTAACCAGAGATGCCCTTGCCAAGGCTGAAAGGTGGCTGAAATGTAGCTGAGCCCACAGCCACAATTGAAATGACACAGGCTTCGTGTTTCTCACCATCGCGGCTGGTACCCAGAGATGCCCTTGCCAAGGCTGAAAGGTGGCTGAAATGTAGCTGAGCCCACAGCGACAATTGAAATGACACAGGCTTCGTGTTTCTCACCATCGCGGCTGGTAACCAGAGATGCCCTTGCCAAGGCTGAAAGGTGGCTGAAATGTAGCTGAGCCCACAGCGACAATTGAAATGACACAGGCTTCGTGTTTCTCACCATCGCGGCTGGTAATCAGAGATGCCCTTGCCGAGGCTGAAAGGTGGCTGAAATGTAGCTGAGCCCACAGCCACAATTGAAATGACACAGGCTTCGTGTTTCTCACCATCGCGGCTGGTAACCAGAGATGCCCTTGCCAAGGCTGAAAGGTGGCTGAAATGTAGCTGAGCCCACAGCCACAATTGAAATGACACAGGCTTCGTGTTTCTCACCATCGCGGCTGGTAACCAGAGATGCCCTTGCCGAGGCTGAAAGGTGGCTGAAATGTAGCTGAGCCCACAGCGACAATTGAAATGACACAGGCTTCGTGTTTCTCACCATCGCGGCTGGTAACCAGAGATGCCCTTGCCAAGGCTGAAAGGTGGCTGAAATGTAGCTGAGCCCACAGCCACAATTGAAATGACACAGGCTTCGTGTTTCTCACCATCGCGGCTGGTAACCAGAGATGCCCTTGCCAAGGCTGAAAGGTGGCTGAAATGTAGCTGAGCCCACAGCCACAATTGAAATGACACAGGCTTCGTGTTTCTCACCATCGCGGCTGGTAACCAGAGATGCCCTTGCCGAGGCTGAAAGGTGGCTGAAATGTAGCTGAGCCCACAGCCACAATTGAAATGACACAGGCTTCGTGTTTCTCACCATTGCGGCTGGTAACCAGAGATGCCCTTGCCGAGGCTGAAAGGTGGCTGAAATGTAGCTGAGCCCACAGCCACAATTGAAATGACACAGGCTTCGTGTTTCTCACCATCGCGGCTGGTAATCAGAGATGCCCTTGCCGAGGCTGAAAGGTGGCTGAAATGTAGCTGAGCCCACAGCCACAATTGAAATGACACAGGCTTCGTGTTTCTCACCATCGCGGCTGGTAATCAGAGATGCCCTTGCCGAGGCTGAAAGGTGGCTGAAATGTAGCTGAGCCCACAGCCACAATTGAAATGACACAGGCTTCGTGTTTCTCACCATCGCGGCTGGTAACCAGAGATGCCCTTGCCAAGGCTGAAAGGTGGCTGAAATGTAGCTGAGCCCACAGCCACAATTGAAATGACACAGGCTTCGTGTTTCTCACCATCGCGGCTGGTAACCAGAGATGCCCTTGCCGAGGCTGAAAGGTGGCTGAAATGTAGCTGAGCCCACAGCCACAATTGAAATGACACAGGCTTCGTGTTTCTCACCATCGCGGCTGGTAACCAGAGATGCCCTTGCCGAGGCTGAAAGGTGGCTGAAATGTAGCTGAGCCCACAGCCACAATTGAAATGACACAGGCTTCGTGTTTCTCACCATCGCGGCTGGTAACCAGAGATGCCCTTGCCAAGGCTGAAAGGTGGCTGAAATGTAGCTGAGCCCACAGCCACAATTGAAATGACACAGGCTTCGTGTTTCTCACCATCGCGGCTGGTAACCAGAGATGCCCTTGCCGAGGCTGAAAGGTGGCTGAAATGTAGCTGAGCCCACAGCCACAATTGAAATGACACAGGCTTCGTGTTTCTCACCATCGCGGCTGGTAACCAGAGATGCCCTTGCCGAGGCTGAAAGGTGGCTGAAATGTAGCTGAGCCCACAGCGACAATTGAAATGACACAGGCTTCGTGTTTCTCACCATCGCGGCTGGTAACCAGAGATGCCCTTGCCGAGGCTGAAAGGTGGCTGAAATGTAGCTGAGCCCACAGCGACAATTGAAATGACACAGGCTTCGTGTTTCTCACCATCGCGGCTGGTAACCAGAGATGCCCTTGCCAAGGCTGAAAGGTGGCTGAAATGTAGCTGAGCCCACAGCCACAATTGAAATGACACAGGCTTCGTGTTTCTCACCATCGCGACTGGTAACCAGAGATGCCCTTGCCAAGGCTGAAAGGTGGCTGAAATGTAGCTGAGCCCACAGCCACAATTGAAATGACACAGGCTTCGTGTTTCTCACCATCGCGGCTGGTAACCAGAGATGCCCTTGCCGAGGCTGAAAGGTGGCTGAAATGTAGCTGAGCCCACAGCGACAATTGAAATGACACAGGCTTCGTGTTTCTCACCATCGCGGCTGGTAACCAGAGATGCCCTTGCCAAGGCTGAAAGGTGGCTGAAATGTAGCTGAGCCCACAGCGACAATTGAAATGACACAGGCTTCGTGTTTCTCACCATCGCGGCTGGTAACCAGAGATGCCCTTGCCGAGCTGAAAGGTGGCTGAAATGTAGCTGAGCCCACAGCCACAATTGAAATGACACAGGCTTCGTGTTTCTCACCATCGCGGCTGGTAACCAGAGATGCCCTTGCCAAGGCTGAAAGGTGGCTGAAATGTAGCTGAGCCCACAGCGACAATTGAAATGACACAGGCTTCGTGTTTCTCACCATCGCGGCTGGTAACCAGAGATGCCCTAGCCAAGGCTGAAAGGTGGCTGAAATGTAGCTGAGCCCACAGCCACAATTGAAATGACACAGGCTTCGTATTTCTCACCATCGCGGCTGGTACCCAGAGATGCCCTTGCCAAGGCTGAAAGGTGGCTGAAATGTAGCTGAGCCCACAGCCACAATTGAAATGACACAGGCTTCGTGTTTCTCACCATCGCGGCTGGTAACCAGAGATGCCCTTGCCGAGGCTGAAAGGTGGCTGAAATGTAGCTGAGCCCACAGCGACAATTGAAATGACACAGGCTTCGTGTTTCTCACCATCGCGGCTGGTAACCAGAGATGCCCTTGCCAAGGCTGAAAGGTGGCTGAAATGTAGCTGAGCCCACAGCCACAATTGAAATGACACAGGCTTCGTGTTTCTCACCATCGCGGCTGGTAACCAGAGATGCCCTTGCCAAGGCTGAAAGGTGGCTGAAATGTAGCTGAGCCCACAGCCACAATTGAAATGACACAGGCTTCGTGTTTCTCACCATCGCGGCTGGTAACCAGAGATGCCCTTGCCGAGGCTGAAAGGTGGCTGAAATGTAGCTGAGCCCACAGCCACAATTGAAATGACACAGGCTTCGTGTTTCTCACCATCGCGGCTGGTAACCAGAGATGCCCTTGCCGAGGCTGAAAGGTGGCTGAAATGTAGCTGAGCCCACAGCCACAATTGAAATGACACAGGCTTCGTGTTTCTCACCATCGCGGCTGGTAATCAGAGATGCCCTTGCCGAGGCTGAAAGGTGGCTGAAATGTAGCTGAGCCCACAGCCACAATTGAAATGACACAGGCTTCGTATTTCTCACCATCGCGGCTGGTAACCAGAGATGCCCTTGCCAAGGCTGAAAGGTGGCTGAAATGTAGCTGAGCCCACAGCCACAATTGAAATGACACAGGCTTCGTGTTTCTCACCATCGCGGCTGGTAACCAGAGATGCCCTTGCCGAGGCTGAAAGGTGGCTGAAATGTAGCTGAGCCCACAGCGACAATTGAAATGACACAGGCTTCGTGTTTCTCACCATCGCGGTTGGTAACCAGAGATGCCCTTGCCAAGGCTGAAAGGTGGCTGAAATGTAGCTGAGCCCACAGCCACAATTGAAATGACACAGGCTTCGTGTTTCTCACCATCGCGGCTGGTAACCAGAGATGCCCTTGCCGAGGCTGAAAGGTGGCTGAAGTGTAGCTGAGCCCACAGCGACAATTGAAATGACACAGGCTTCGTGTTTCTCACCATCGCGGCTGGTAATCAGAGATGCCCTTGCCGAGGCTGAAAGGTGGCTGAAATGTAGCTGAGCCCACAGCCACAATTGAAATGACACAGGCTTCGTGTTTCTCACCATCGCGGCTGGTAATCAGAGATGCCCTTGCCGAGGCTGAAAGGTGGCTGAAATGTAGCTGAGCCCACAGCCACAATTGAAATGACACAGGCTTCGTGTTTCTCACCATCGCGGCTGGTAACCAGAGATGCCCTTGCCAAGGCTGAAAGGTGGCTGAAATGTAGCTGAGCCCACAGCCACAATTGAAATGACACAGGCTTCGTGTTTCTCACCATCGCGGCTGGTAACCAGAGATGCCCTTGCCGAGGCTGAAAGGTGGCTGAAATGTAGCTGAGCCCACAGCCACAATTGAAATGACACAGGCTTCGTGTTTCTCACCATCGCGGCTGGTAACCAGAGATGCCCTTGCCGAGGCTGAAAGGTGGCTGAAATGTAGCTGAGCCCACAGCGACAATTGAAATGACACAGGCTTCGTGTTTCTCACCATCGCGGCTGGTACCCAGAGATGCCCTTGCCGAGGCTGAAAGGTGGCTGAAATGTAGCTGAGCCCACAGCGACAATTGAAATGACACAGGCTTCGTGTTTCTCACCATCGCGGCTGGTAACCAGAGATGCCCTTGCCGAGGCTGAAAGGTGGCTGAAATGTAGCTGAGCCCACAGCGACAATTGAAATGACACAGGCTTCGTGTTTCTCACCATCGCGGCTGGTAACCAGAGATGCCCTTGCCAAGGCTGAAAGGTGGCTGAAATGTAGCTGAGCCCACAGCCACAATTGAAATGACACAGGCTTCGTGTTTCTCACCATCGCGACTGGTAACCAGAGATGCCCTTGCCAAGGCTGAAAGGTGGCTGAAATGTAGCTGAGCCCACAGCCACAATTGAAATGACACAGGCTTCGTGTTTCTCACCATCGCGGCTGGTACCCAGAGATGCCCTTGCCGAGGCTGAAAGGTGGCTGAAATGTAGCTGAGCCCACAGCGACAATTGAAATGACACAGGCTTCGTGTTTCTCACCATCGCGGCTGGTAACCAGAGATGCCCTTGCCAAGGCTGAAAGGTGGCTGAAATGTAGCTGAGCCCACAGCGACAATTGAAATGACACAGGCTTCGTGTTTCTCACCATCGCGGCTGGTAACCAGAGATGCCCTTGCCGAGCTGAAAGGTGGCTGAAATGTAGCTGAGCCCACAGCCACAATTGAAATGACACAGGCTTCGTGTTTCTCACCATCGCGACTGGTAACCAGAGATGCCCTTGCCAAGGCTGAAAGGTGGCTGAAATGTAGCTGAGCCCACAGCGACAATTGAAATGACACAGGCTTCGTGTTTCTCACCATCGCGGCTGGTAACCAGAGATGCCCTAGCCAAGGCTGAAAGGTGGCTGAAATGTAGCTGAGCCCACAGCCACAATTGAAATGACACAGGCTTCGTATTTCTCACCATCGCGGCTGGTACCCAGAGATGCCCTTGCCAAGGCTGAAAGGTGGCTGAAATGTAGCTGAGCCCACAGCCACAATTGAAATGACACAGGCTTCGTGTTTCTCACCATCGCGGCTGGTAACCAGAGATGCCCTTGCCAAGGCTGAAAGGTGGCTGAAATGTAGCTGAGCCCACAGCCACAATTGAAATGACACAGGCTTCGTGTTTCTCACCATCGCGACTGGTAACCAGAGATGCCCTTGCCAAGGCTGAAAGGTGGCTGAAATGTAGCTGAGCCCACAGCCACAATTGAAATGACACAGGCTTCGTGTTTCTCACCATCGCGGCTGGTACCCAGAGATGCCCTTGCCGAGGCTGAAAGGTGGCTGAAATGTAGCTGAGCCCACAGCGACAATTGAAATGACACAGGCTTCGTGTTTCTCACCATCGCGGCTGGTAACCAGAGATGCCCTTGCCAAGGCTGAAAGGTGGCTGAAATGTAGCTGAGCCCACAGCGACAATTGAAATGACACAGGCTTCGTGTTTCTCACCATCGCGGCTGGTAACCAGAGATGCCCTTGCCGAGCTGAAAGGTGGCTGAAATGTAGCTGAGCCCACAGCCACAATTGAAATGACACAGGCTTCGTGTTTCTCACCATCGCGACTGGTAACCAGAGATGCCCTTGCCAAGGCTGAAAGGTGGCTGAAATGTAGCTGAGCCCACAGCGACAATTGAAATGACACAGGCTTCGTGTTTCTCACCATCGCGGCTGGTAACCAGAGATGCCCTAGCCAAGGCTGAAAGGTGGCTGAAATGTAGCTGAGCCCACAGCCACAATTGAAATGACACAGGCTTCGTATTTCTCACCATCGCGGCTGGTACCCAGAGATGCCCTTGCCAAGGCTGAAAGGTGGCTGAAATGTAGCTGAGCCCACAGCCACAATTGAAATGACACAGGCTTCGTGTTTCTCACCATCGCGGCTGGTAACCAGAGATGCCCTTGCCGAGGCTGAAAGGTGGCTGAAATGTAGCTGAGCCCACAGCGACAATTGAAATGACACAGGCTTCGTGTTTCTCACCATCGCGGCTGGTAACCAGAGATGCCCTTGCCAAGGCTGAAAGGTGGCTGAAATGTAGCTGAGCCCACAGCCACAATTGAAATGACACAGGCTTCGTGTTTCTCACCATCGCGGCTGGTAACCAGAGATGCCCTTGCCAAGGCTGAAAGGTGGCTGAAATGTAGCTGAGCCCACAGCCACAATTGAAATGACACAGGCTTCGTGTTTCTCACCATCGCGGCTGGTAACCAGAGATGCCCTTGCCGAGGCTGAAAGGTGGCTGAAATGTAGCTGAGCCCACAGCCACAATTGAAATGACACAGGCTTCGTGTTTCTCACCATCGCGGCTGGTAACCAGAGATGCCCTTGCCGAGGCTGAAAGGTGGCTGAAATGTAGCTGAGCCCACAGCGACAATTGAAATGACACAGGCTTCGTGTTTCTCACCATCGCGGCTGGTAATCAGAGATGCCCTTGCCGAGGCTGAAAGGTGGCTGAAATGTAGCTGAGCCCACAGCCACAATTGAAATGACACAGGCTTCGTATTTCTCACCATCGCGGCTGGTAACCAGAGATGCCCTTGCCAAGGCTGAAAGGTGGCTGAAATGTAGCTGAGCCCACAGCCACAATTGAAATGACACAGGCTTCGTGTTTCTCACCATCGCGGCTGGTAACCAGAGATGCCCTTGCCGAGGCTGAAAGGTGGCTGAAATGTAGCTGAGCCCACAGCGACAATTGAAATGACACAGGCTTCGTGTTTCTCACCATCGCGGCTGGTAACCAGAGATGCCCTTGCCAAGGCTGAAAGGTGGCTGAAATGTAGCTGAGCCCACAGCCACAATTGAAATGACACAGGCTTCGTGTTTCTCACCATCGCGGCTGGTAACCAGAGATGCCCTAGCCAAGGCTGAAAGGTGGCTGAAATGTAGCTGAGCCCACAGCCACAATTGAAATGACACAGGCTTCGTATTTCTCACCATCGCGGCTGGTACCCAGAGATGCCCTTGCCAAGGCTGAAAGGTGGCTGAAATGTAGCTGAGCCCACAGCCACAATTGAAATGACACAGGCTTCGTGTTTCTCACCATCGCGGCTGGTAACCAGAGATGCCCTTGCCGAGGCTGAAAGGTGGCTGAAATGTAGCTGAGCCCACAGCGACAATTGAAATGACACAGGCTTCGTGTTTCTCACCATCGCGGCTGGTAACCAGAGATGCCCTTGCCAAGGCTGAAAGGTGGCTGAAATGTAGCTGAGCCCACAGCCACAATTGAAATGACACAGGCTTCGTGTTTCTCACCATCGCGGCTGGTAACCAGAGATGCCCTTGCCAAGGCTGAAAGGTGGCTGAAATGTAGCTGAGCCCACAGCCACAATTGAAATGACACAGGCTTCGTGTTTCTCACCATCGCGGCTGGTAACCAGAGATGCCCTTGCCGAGGCTGAAAGGTGGCTGAAATGTAGCTGAGCCCACAGCCACAATTGAAATGACACAGGCTTCGTGTTTCTCACCATCGCGGCTGGTAACCAGAGATGCCCTTGCCGAGGCTGAAAGGTGGCTGAAATGTAGCTGAGCCCACAGCGACAATTGAAATGACACAGGCTTCGTGTTTCTCACCATCGCGGCTGGTAATCAGAGATGCCCTTGCCGAGGCTGAAAGGTGGCTGAAATGTAGCTGAGCCCACAGCCACAATTGAAATGACACAGGCTTCGTATTTCTCACCATCGCGGCTGGTAACCAGAGATGCCCTTGCCAAGGCTGAAAGGTGGCTGAAATGTAGCTGAGCCCACAGCCACAATTGAAATGACACAGGCTTCGTGTTTCTCACCATCGCGGCTGGTAACCAGAGATGCCCTTGCCGAGGCTGAAAGGTGGCTGAAATGTAGCTGAGCCCACAGCGACAATTGAAATGACACAGGCTTCGTGTTTCTCACCATCGCGGCTGGTAACCAGAGATGCCCTTGCCAAGGCTGAAAGGTGGCTGAAATGTAGCTGAGCCCACAGCCACAATTGAAATGACACAGGCTTCGTGTTTCTCACCATCGCGGCTGGTAACCAGAGATGCCCTTGCCAAGGCTGAAAGGTGGCTGAAATGTAGCTGAGCCCACAGCCACAATTGAAATGACACAGGCTTCGTGTTTCTCACCATCGCGGCTGGTAACCAGAGATGCCCTTGCCGAGGCTGAAAGGTGGCTGAAATGTAGCTGAGCCCACAGCCACAATTGAAATGACACAGGCTTCGTGTTTCTCACCATCGCGGCTGGTAACCAGAGATGCCCTTGCCAAGGCTGAAAGGTGGCTGAAATGTAGCTGAGCCCACAGCCACAATTGAAATGACACAGGCTTCGTGTTTCTCACCATCGCGGCTGGTAACCAGAGATGCCCTTGCCAAGGCTGAAAGGTGGCTGAAATGTAGCTGAGCCCACAGCCACAATTGAAATGACACAGGCTTCGTGTTTCTCACCATCGCGGCTGGTAACCAGAGATGCCCTTGCCGAGGCTGAAAGGTGGCTGAAATGTAGCTGAGCCCACAGCCACAATTGAAATGACACAGGCTTCGTGTTTCTCACCATCGCGGCTGGTAACCAGAGATGCCCTTGCCGAGGCTGAAAGGTGGCTGAAGTGTAGCTGAGCCCACAGCGACAATTGAAATGACACAGGCTTCGTGTTTCTCACCATCGCGGCTGGTAACCAGAGATGCCCTTGCCAAGGCTGAAAGGTGGCTGAAATGTAGCTGAGCCCACAGCGACAATTGAAATGACACAGGCTTCGTGTTTCTCACCATCGCGGCTGGTAACCAGAGATGCCCTTGCCAAGGCTGAAAGGTGGCTGAAATGTAGCTGAGCCCACAGCCACAATTGAAATGACACAGGCTTCGTGTTTCTCACCATCGCGGCTGGTACCCAGAGATGCCCTTGCCAAGGCTGAAAGGTGGCTGAAATGTAGCTGAGCCCACAGCCACAATTGAAATGACACAGGCTTCGTGTTTCTCACCATCGCGGCTGGTAACCAAAGATGCCCTTGCCGAGGCTGAAAGGTGGCTGAAATGTAGCTGAGCCCACAGCGACAATTGAAATGACACAGGCTTCGTGTTTCTCACCATCGCGGCTGGTAACCAGAGATGCCCTTGCCAAGGCTGAAAGGTGGCTGAAATGTAGCTGAGCCCACAGCGACAATTGAAATGACACAGGCTTCGTGTTTCTCACCATCGCGGCTGGTAACCAGAGATGCCCTTGCCAAGGCTGAAAGGTGGCTGAAATGTAGCTGAGCCCACAGCCACAATTGAAATGACACAGGCTTCGTGTTTCTCACCATCGCGGCTGGTAACCAGAGATGCCCTTGCCAAGGCTGAAAGGTGGCTGAAATGTAGCTGAGCCCACAGCGACAATTGAAATGACACAGGCTTCGTGTTTCTCACCATCGCGGCTGGTAACCAGAGATGCCCTTGCCGAGGCTGAAAGGTGGCTGAAATGTAGCTGAGCCCACAGCCACAATTGAAATGACACAGGCTTCGTGTTTCTCACCATCGCGGCTGGTAACCAGAGATGCCCTTGCCGAGGCTGAAAGGTGGCTGAAATGTAGCTGAGCCCACAGCCACAATTGAAATGACACATGCTTCGTGTTTCTCACCATCGCGGCTGGTAACCAGAGATGCCCTTGCCGAGGCTGAAAGGTGGCTGAAATGTAGCTGAGCCCACAGCCACAATTGAAATGACACAGGCTTCGTGTTTCTCACCATCGCGGCTGGTAACCAGAGATGCCCTTGCCGAGGCTGAAAGGTGGCTGAAATGTAGCTGAGCCCACAGCCACAATTGAAATGACACAGGCTTCGTGTTTCTCACCATCGCGGCTGGTAACCAGAGATGCCCTTGCCGAGGCTGAAAGGTGGCTGAAATGTAGCTGAGCCCACAGCCACAATTGAAATGACACAGGCTTCGTGTTTCTCACCATCGCGGCTGGTAACCAGAGATGCCCTTGCCGAGGCTGAAAGGTGGCTGAAATGTAGCTGAGCCCACAGCGACAATTGAAATGACACAGGCTTCGTGTTTCTCACCATCGCGGCTGGTAACCAGAGATGCCCTTGCCGAGGCTGAAAGGTGGCTGAAATGTAGCTGAGCCCACAGCGACAATTGAAATGACACAGGCTTCGTGTTTCTCACCATCGCGGCTGGTAACCAGAGATGCCCTTGCCGAGGCTGAAAGGTGGCTGAAATGTAGCTGAGCCCACAGCCACAATTGAAATGACACAGGCTTCGTGTTTCTCACCATCGCGGCTGGTAACCAGAGATGCCCTTGCCGAGGCTGAAAGGTGGCTGAAATGTAGCTGAGCCCACAGTCACAATTGAAATGACACAGGCTTCGTGTTTCTCACCATCGCGACTGGTAACCAGAGATGCCCTTGCCGAGGCTGAAAGGTGGCTGAAATGTAGCTGAGCCCACAGTCACAATTGAAATGACACAGGCTTCGTGTTTCTCACCATCGCGGCTGGTAACCAGAGATGCCCTTGCCGAGGCTGAAAGGTGGCTGAAATGTAGCTGAGCCCACAGCCACAATTGAAATGACACAGGCTTCGTGTTTCTCACCATCGCGGCTGGTAACCAGAGATGCCCTTGCCAAGGCTGAAAGGTGCCTGAAATGTAGCTGAGCCCACAGCCACAATTGAAATGACACAGGCTTCGTGTTTCTCACCATCGCGACTGGTAACCAGAGATGCCCTTGCCGAGGCTGAAAGGTGGCTGAAATGTAGCTGAGCCCACAGCGACAATTGAAATGACACAGGCTTCGTGTTTCTCACCATCGCGGCTGGTAACCAGAGATGCCCTTGCCAAGGCTGAGAGGTGGCTGAAATGTAGCTGAGCCCACAGCCACAATTGAAATGACACAGGCTTCGTGTTTCTCACCATCGCGGCTGGTAACCAGAGATGCCCTTGCCGAGGCTGAAAGGTGGCTGAAATGTAGCTGAGCCCACAGCCACAATTGAAATGACACAGGCTTCGTGTTTCTCACCATCGCGGCTGGTAACCAGAGATGCCCTTGCCGAGGCTGAAAGGTGGCTGAAATGTAGCTGAGCCCACAGCGACAATTGAAATGACACAGGCTTCGTGTTTCTCACCATCGCGACTGGTAACCAGAGATGCCCTTGCCAAGGCTGAAAGGTGGCTGAAATGTAGCTGAGCCCACAGCCACAATTGAAATGACACAGGCTTCGTGTTTCTCACCATCGCGGCTGGTAACCAGAGATGCCCTTGCCGAGGCTGAAAGGTGGCTGAAATGTAGCTGAGCCCACAGCGACAATTGAAATGACACAGGCTTCGTGTTTCTCACCATCGCGGCTGGTAACCAGAGATGCCCTTGCCAAGGGTGAAAGGTGGCTGAAATGTAGCTGAGCCCACAGCCACAATTGAAATGACACAGGCTTCGTGTTTCTCACCATCGCGGCTGGTACCCAGAGATGCCCTTGCCAAGGCTGAAAGGTGGCTGAAATGTAGCTGAGCCCACAGCCACAATTGAAATGACACAGGCTTCGTGTTTCTCACCATCGCGGCTGGTAACCAGAGATGCCCTTGCCGAGGCTGAAAGGTGGCTGAAATGTAGCTGAGCCCACAGCGACAATTGAAATGACACAGGCTTCGTGTTTCTCACCATCGCGGCTGGTAACCAGAGATGCCCTTGCCAAGGCTGAAAGGTGGCTGAAATGTAGCTGAGCCCACAGCCACAATTGAAATGACACAGGCTTCGTGTTTCTCACCATCGCGGCTGGTAACCAGAGATGCCCTTGCCGAGGCTGAAAGGTGGCTGAAATGTAGCTGAGCCCACAGCCACAATTGAAATGACACAGGCTTCGTGTTTCTCACCATCGCGGCTGGTACCCAGAGATGCCCTTGCCGTGGCTGAAAGGTGGCTGAAATGTAGCTGAGCCCACAACCACAATTGAAATGACACAGGCTTCGTGTTTCTCACCATCGCGACTGGTAACCAGAGATGCCCTTGCCGAGGCTGAAAGGTGGCTGAAATGTAGCTGAGCCCACAGCCACAATTGAAATGACACAGGCTTCGTGTTTCTCACCATCGCGGCTGGTAACCAGAGATGCCCTTGCCAAGGCTGAAAGGTGGCTGAAATGTAGCTGAGCCCACAGCCACAATTGAAATGACACAGGCTTCGTGTTTCTCACCATCGCGACTGGTAACCAGAGATGCCCTTGCCAAGGCTGAAAGGTGGCTGAAATGTAGCTGAGCCCACAGCCACAATTGAAATGACACAGGCTTCGTGTTTCTCACCATCGCGACTGGTAACCAGAGATGCCCTTGCCGAGGCTGAAAGGTGGCTGAAATGTAGCTGAGCCCACAGCCACAATTGAAATGACACAGGCTTCGTGTTTCTCACCATCGCGGCTGGTAACCAGAGATGCCCTTGCCAAGGCTGAAAGGTGGCTGAAATGTAGCTGAGCCCACAGCCACAATTGAAATGACACAGGCTTCGTGTTTCTCACCATCGCGACTGGTAACCAGAGATGCCCTTGCCGAGGCTGAAAGGTGGCTGAAATGTAGCTGAGCCCACAGCGACAATTGAAATGACACAGGCTTCATGTTTCTCACCATCGCGGCTGGTAACCAGAGATGCCCTTGCCAAGGCTGAAAGGTGGCTGAAATGTAGCTGAGCCCACAGCCACAATTGAAATGACATAGGCTTCGTGTTTCTCACCATTGCGACTGGTAACCAGAGATGCCCTTGCCAAGGCTGAAAGGTGGCTGAAATGTAGCTGAGCCCACAGCGACAATTGAAATGACACAGGCTTCGTGTTTCTCACCATCGTGGCTGGTAACCAGAGATGCCCTTGCCAAGGCTGAAAGGTGGCTGAAATGTAGCTGAGCCCACAGCGACAATTGAAATGACACAGGCTTCATGTTTCTCACCATCGCGGCTGGTAACCAGAGATGCCCTTGCCAAGGCTGAAAGGTGGCTGAAATGTAGCTGAGCCCACAGCGACAATTGAAATGACACAGGCTTCGTGTTTCTCACCATCGCGACTGGTAACCAGAGATGCCCTTGCCGAGGCTGAAAGGTGGCTGACATGTAGCTGAGCCCACAGCGACAATTGAAATGACACAGGCTTCATGTTTCTCACCATCGCGGCTGGTAACCAGAGATGCCCTTGCCAAGGCTGAAAGGTGGCTGAAATGTAGCTGAGCCCACAGCCACAATTGAAATGACACAGGCTTCGTGTTTCTCACCATCGCGGCTGGTAACCAGAGATGCCCTTGCCAAGGCTGAAAGGTAGCTGAAATGTAGCTGAGCCCACAGCGACAATTGAAATGACACAGGCTTCGTGTTTCTCACCATCGCGGCTGGTAACCAGAGATGCCCTTGCCAAGGCTGAAAGGTGGCTGAAATGTAGCTGAGCCCACAGCGACAATTGAAATGACACAGGCTTCGTGTTTCTCACCATCGCGGCTGGTAACCAGAGATGCCCTTGCCAAGGCTGAAAGGTGGCTGAAATGTAGCTGAGCCCACAGCCACAATTGAAATGACACAGGCTTCGTGTTTCTCACCATCGCGGCTGGTAACCAGAGATGCCCTTGCCAAGGCTAAAAGGTGGCTGAAATGTAGCTGAGCCCACAGCCACAATTGAAATGACACAGGCTTCGTGTTTCTCACCATCGCGGCTGGTAACCAGAGATGCCCTTGCCGAGGCTGAAAGGTGGCTGAAATGTAGCTGAGCCCACAGCCACAATTGAAATGACACAGGCTTCGTGTTTCTCACCATCGCGGCTGGTAACCAGAGATGCCCTTGCCGAGGCTGAAAGGTGGCTGAAATGTAGCTGAGCCCACAGCCACAATTGAAATGACACAGGCTTCGTGTTTCTCACCATCGCGGCTGGTAACCAGAGATGCCCTTGCCGAGGCTGAAAGGTGGCTGAAATGTAGCTGAGCCCACAGCCACAATTGAAATGACACAGGCTTCGTGTTTCTCACCATCGCGGCTGGTAACCAGAGATGCCCTTGCCGAGGCTGAAAGGTGGCTGAAATGTAGCTGAGCCCACAGCGACAATTGAAATGACACAGGCTTCGTGTTTCTCACCATCGCGGCTGGTAACCAGAGATGCCCTTGCCGAGGCTGAAAGGTGGCTGAAATGTAGCTGAGCCCACAGCCACAATTGAAATGACACAGGCTTCGTGTTTCTCACCATCGCGGCTGGTAACCAGAGATGCCCTTGCCGAGGCTGAAAGGTGGCTGAAATGTAGCTGAGCCCACAGCCACAATTGAAATGACACAGGCTTCGTGTTTCTCACCATCGCGGCTGGTAACCAGAGATGCCCTTGCCGAGGCTGAAAGGTGGCTGAAATGTAGCTGAGCCCACAGCCACAATTGAAATGACACAGGCTTCGTGTTTCTCACCATCGCGACTGGTAACCAGAGATGCCCTTACCGAGGCTGAAAGGTGGCTGAAATGTAGCTGAGCCCACAGTCACAATTGAAATGACACAGGCTTCGTGTTTCTCACCATCGCGGCTGGTAACCAGAGATGCCCTTGCCGAGGCTGAAAGGTGGCTGAAATGTAGCTGAGCCCACAGCGACAATTGAAATGACACAGGCTTCGTGTTTCTCACCATCGCGGCTGGTAACCAGAGATGCCCTTGCCAAGGCTGAAAGGTAGCTGAAATGTAGCTGAGCCCACAGCGACAATTGAAATGACACAGGCTTCGTGTTTCTCACCATCGCGGCTGGTAACCAGAGATGCCCTTGCCAAGGCTGAAAGGTGGCTGAAATGTAGCTGAGCCCACAGCCACAATTGAAATGACACAGGCTTCGTGTTTCTCACCATCGCGGCTGGTAACCAGAGATGCCCTTGCCGAGGCTGAAAGGTGGCTGAAATGTAGCTGAGCCCACAGCCACAATTGAAATGACACAGGCTTCGTGTTTCTCACCATCGCGGCTGGTAACCAGAGATGCCCTTGCCGAGGCTGAAAGGTGGCTGAAATGTAGCTGAGCCCACAGCCACAATTGAAATGACACAGGCTTCGTGTTTCTCACCATCGCGGCTGGTAACCAGAGATGCCCTTGCCAAGGCTGAAAGGTGGCTGAAATGTAGCTGAGCCCACAGCCACAATTGAAATGACACAGGCTTCGTGTTTCTCACCATCGCGGCTGGTAACCAGAGATGCCCTTGCCAAGGCTGAAAGGTGGCTGAAATGTAGCTGAGCCCACAGCCACAATTGAAATGACACAGGCTTCGTGTTTCTCACCATCGCGGCTGGTAACCAGAGATGCCCTTGCCAAGGCTGAAAGGTGGCTGAAATGTAGCTGAGCCCACAGCGACAATTGAAATGACACAGGCTTCGTGTTTCTCACCATCGCGGCTGGTAACCAGAGATGCCCTTGCCGAGGCTGAAAGGTGGCTGAAATGTAGCTGAGCCCACAGCCACAATTGAAATGACACAGGCTTCGTGTTTCTCACCATCGCGGCTGGTAACCAGAGATGCCCTTGCCGAGGCTGAAAGGTGGCTGAAATGTAGCTGAGCCCACAGCCACAATTGAAATGACACAGGCTTCGTGTTTCTCACCATCGCGGCTGGTAACCAGAGATGCCCTTGCCAAGGCTGAAAGGTGGCTGAAATGTAGCTGAGCCCACAGCCACAATTGAAATGACACAGGCTTCGTGTTTCTCACCATCGCGGCTGGTAACCAGAGATGCCCTTGCCGAGGCTGAAAGGTGGCTGAAATGTAGCTGAGCCCACAGCGACAATTGAAATGACACAGGCTTCGTGTTTCTCACCATCGCGGCTGGTAACCAGAGATGCCCTTGCCAAGGCTGAAAGGTAGCTGAAATGTAGCTGAGCCCACAGCCACAATTGAAATGACACAGGCTTCGTGTTTCTCACCATCGCGGCTGGTAACCAGAGATGCCCTTGCCAAGGCTGAAAGGTGGCTGAAATGTAGCTGAGCCCACAGCCACAATTGAAATGACACAGGCTTCGTGTTTCTCACCATCGCGGCTGGTAACCAGAGATGCCCTTGCCGAGGCTGAAAGGTGGCTGAAATGTAGCTGAGCCCACAGCCACAATTGAAATGACACAGGCTTCGTGTTTCTCACCATCGCGGCTGGTAACCAGAGATGCCCTTGCCAAGGCTGAAAGGTGGCTGAAATGTAGCTGAGCCCACAGCCACAATTGAAATGACACAGGCTTCGTGTTTCTCACCATCGCGGCTGGTAACCAGAGATGCCCTTGCCGAGGCTGAAAGGTGGCTGAAATGTAGCTGAGCCCACAGCGACAATTGAAATGACACAGGCTTCGTGTTTCTCACCATCGCGGCTGGTAACCAGAGATGCCCTTGCCAAGGCTGAAAGGTAGCTGAAATGTAGCTGAGCCCACAGCGACAATTGAAATGACACATGCTTCGTGTTTCTCACCATCGCGGCTGGTAACCAGAGATGCCCTTGCCGAGGCTGAAAGGTGGCTGAAATGTAGCTGAGCCCACAGCCACAATTGAAATGACACAGGCTTCGTGTTTCTCACCATCGCGGCTGGTAACCAGAGATGCCCTTGCCAAGGCTGAAAGGTAGCTGAAATGTAGCTGAGCCCACAGCCACAATTGAAATGACACAGGCTTCGTGTTTCTCACCATCGCGGCTGGTAACCAGAGATGCCCTTGCCAAGGCTGAAAGGTGGCTGAAATGTAGCTGAGCCCACAGCCACAATTGAAATGACACAGGCTTCGTGTTTCTCACCATCGCGGCTGGTACCCAGAGATGCCCTTGCCGAGGCTGAAAGGTGGCTGAAATGTAACTGAGCCCACAGCGACAATTGAAATGACACAGGCTTCGTGTTTCTCACCATCGCGGCTGGTAACCAGAGATGCCCTTGCCGAGGCTGAAAGGTGGCTGAAATGTAGCTGAGCCCACAGCCACAATTGAAATGACACAGGCTTCGTGTTTCTCACCATCGCGACTGGTAACCAGAGATGCCCTTGCCGAGGCTGAAAGGTGGCTGAAATGTAGCTGAGCCCACAGCCACAATTGAAATGACAAAGGCTTCGTGTTTCTCACCATCGCGGCTGGTAACCAGAGATGCCCTTGCCAAGGCTGAAAGGTGGCTGAAATGTAGCTGAGCCCACAGCCACAATTGAAATGACACAGGCTTCGTGTTTCTCACCATCGCGGCTGGTAACCAGAGATGCCCTTGCCGAGGCTGAAAGGTGGCTGAAATGTAGCTGAGCCCACAGCCACAATTGAAATGACACAGGCTTCGTGTTTCTCACCATCGCGGCTGGTAACCAGAGATGCCCTTGCCAAGGCTGAAAGGTAGCTGAAATGTAGCTGAGCCCACAGCGACAATTGAAATGACACAGGCTTCGTGTTTCTCACCATCGCGGCTGGTAACCAGAGATGCCCTTGCCAAGGCTGAAAGGTGGCTGAAATGTAGCTGAGCCCACAGCCACAATTGAAATGACACAGGCTTCGTGTTTCTCACCATCGCGGCTGGTAACCAGAGATGCCCTTGCCGAGGCTGAAAGGTGGCTGAAATGTAGCTGAGCCCACAGCGACAATTGAAATGACACAGGCTTGGTGTTTCTCACCATCGCGGCTGGTAACCAGAGATGCCCTTGCCAAGGCTGAAAGGTGGCTGAAATGTAGCTGAGCCCACAGCCACAATTGAAATGATACAGGCTTCGTGTTTCTCACCATCGCGGCTGGTAACCAGAGATGCCCTTGCCGAGGCTGAAAGGTGGCTGAAATGTAGCTGAGCCCACAGCCACAATTGAAATGACACAGGCTTCGTGTTTCTCACCATCGCGGCTGGTAACCAGAGATGCCCTTGCCAAGGCTGAAAGGTGGCTGAAATGTAGCTGAGCCCACAGCCACAATTGAAATGACACAGGCTTGGTGTTTCTCACCATCGCGGCTGGTAACCAGAGATGCCCTTGCCGAGGCTGAAAGGTGGCTGAAATGTAGCTGAGCCCACAGCGACAATTGAAATGACACAGGCTCTGTGTTTCTCACCATCGCGGCTGGTAACCAGAGATGCCCTTGCCGAGGCTGAAAGGTGGCTGAAATGTAGCTGAGCCCACAGCCACAATTGAAATGACACAGGCTTCGTGTTTCTCACCATCGCGGCTGGTAACCAGAGATGCCCTTGCCAAGGCTGAAAGGTGGCTGAAATGTAGCTGAGCCCACGGCGACAATTGAAATGACACAGGCTTCGTGTTTCTCACCATCGCGGCTGGTAACCAGAGATGCCCTTGCCGAGGCTGAAAGGTGGCTGAAATGTAGCTGAGCCCACAGCGACAATTGAAATGACACAGGCTTCGTGTTTCTCACCATCGCGGCTGGTAACCAGAGATGCCCTTGCCAAGGCTGAAAGGTGGCTGAAATGTAGCTGAGCCCACAGCGACAATTGAAATGACACAGGCTTCGTGTTTCTCACCATCGCGGCTGGTAACCAGAGATGCCCTTGCCAAGGCTGAAAGGTGGCTGAAATGTAGCTGAGCCCACAGCCACAATTGAAATGACACAGGCTTCGTGTTTCTCACCATCGCGGCTGGTAACCAGAGATGCCCTTGCCAAGGCTGAAAGGTAGCTGAAATGTAGCTGAGCCCACAGCGACAATTGAAATGACACAGGCTTCGTGTTTCTCACCATCGCGGCTGGTAACCAGAGATGCCCTTGCCAAGGCTGAAAGGTGGCTGAAATGTAGCTGAGCCCACAGCCACAATTGAAATGACACAGGCTTCGTGTTTCTCACCATCGCGGCTGGTAACCAGAGATGCCCTTGCCGAGGCTGAAAGGTGGCTGAAATGTAGCTGAGCCCACAGCCACAATTGAAATGACACAGGCTTCGTGTTTCTCACCATCGCGGCTGGTAACCAGAGATGCCCTTGCCGAGGCTGAAAGGTGGCTGAAATGTAGCTGAGCCCACAGCCACAATTGAAATGACACAGGCTTCGTGTTTCTCACCATCGCGGCTGGTAACCAGAGATGCCCTTGCCAAGGCTGAAAGGTGGCTGAAATGTAGCTGAGCCCACAGCGACAATTGAAATGACACAGGCTTCGTGTTTCTCACCATCGCGGCTGGTAACCAGAGATGCCCTTGCCAAGGCTGAAAGGTGGCTGAAATGTAGCTGAGCCCACAGCCACAATTGAAATGACACAGGCTTCGTGTTTCTCACCATCGCGGCTGGTAACCAGAGATGCCCTTGCCAAGGCTGAAAGGTAGCTGAAATGTAGCTGAGCCCACAGCGACAATTGAAATGACACAGGCTTCGTGTTTCTCACCATCGCGGCTGGTAACCAGAGATGCCCTTGCCAAGGCTGAAAGGTGGCTGAAATGTAGCTGAGCCCACAGCCACAATTGAAATGACACAGGCTTCGTGTTTCTCACCATCGCGGCTGGTAACCAGAGATGCCCTTGCCGAGGCTGAAAGGTGGCTGAAATGTAGCTGAGCCCACAGCCACAATTGAAATGACACAGGCTTCGTGTTTCTCACCATCGCGGCTGGTAACCAGAGATGCCCTTGCCGAGGCTGAAAGGTGGCTGAAATGTAGCTGAGCCCACAGCCACAATTGAAATGACACAGGCTTCGTGTTTCTCACCATCGCGGCTGGTAACCAGAGATGCCCTTGCCAAGGCTGAAAGGTGGCTGAAATGTAGCTGAGCCCACAGCGACAATTGAAATGACACAGGCTTCGTGTTTCTCACCATCGCGGCTGGTAACCAGAGATGCCCTTGCCGAGGCTGAAAGGTGGCTGAAATGTAGCTGAGCCCACAGCGACAATTGAAATGACACAGGCTTCGTGTTTCTCACCATCGCGGCTGGTAACCAGAGATGCCCTTGCCAAGGCTGAAAGGTGGCTGAAATGTAGCTGAGCCCACAGCGACAATTGAAATGACACAGGCTTCGTGTTTCTCACCATCGCGGCTGGTAACCAGAGATGCCCTTGCCAAGGCTGAAAGGTGGCTGAAATGTAGCTGAGCCCACAGCCACAATTGAAATGACACAGGCTTCGTGTTTCTCACCATCGCGGCTGGTAACCAGAGATGCCCTTGCCAAGGCTGAAAGGTGGCTGAAATGTAGCTGAGCCCACAGCGACAATTGAAATGACACAGGCTTCGTGTTTCTCACCATCGCGGCTGGTAACCAGAGATGCCCTTGCCGAGGCTGAAAGGTGGCTGAAATGTAGCTGAGCCCACAGCGACAATTGAAATGACACAGGCTTCGTGTTTCTCACCATCGCGGCTGGTAACCAGAGATGCCCTTGCCAAGGCTGAAAGGTGGCTGAAATGTAGCTGAGCCCACAGCGACAATTGAAATGACACAGGCTTCGTGTTTCTCACCATCGCGGCTGGTAACCAGAGATGCCCTTGCCAAGGCTGAAAGGTGGCTGAAATGTAGCTGAGCCCACAGCCACAATTGAAATGACACAGGCTTCGTGTTTCTCACCATCGCGGCTGGTAACCAGAGATGCCCTTGCCAAGGCTGAAAGGTAGCTGAAATGTAGCTGAGCCCACAGCGACAATTGAAATGACACAGGCTTCGTGTTTCTCACCATCGCGGCTGGTAACCAGAGATGCCCTTGCCGAGGCTGAAAGGTGGCTGAAATGTAGCTGAGCCCACAGCGACAATTGAAATGACACAGGCTTCGTGTTTCTCACCATCGCGGCTGGTAACCAGAGATGCCCTTGCCAAGGCTGAAAGGTGGCTGAAATGTAGCTGAGCCCACAGCCACAATTGAAATGACACAGGCTTCGTGTTTCTCACCATCGCGGCTGGTAACCAGAGATGCCCTTGCCGAGGCTGAAAGGTGGCTGAAATGTAGCTGAGCCCACAGCCACAATTGAAATGACACAGGCTTCGTGTTTCTCACCATCGCGGCTGGTAACCAGAGATGCCCTTGCCGAGGCTGAAAGGTGGCTGAAATGTAGCTGAGCCCACAGCCACAATTGAAATGACACAGGCTTCGTGTTTCTCACCATCGCGGCTGGTAACCAGAGATGCCCTTGCCAAGGCTGAAAGGTAGCTGAAATGTAGCTGAGCCCACAGCGACAATTGAAATGACACAGGCTTCGTGTTTCTCACCATCGCGGCTGGTAACCAGAGATGCCCTTGCCAAGGCTGAAAGGTGGCTGAAATGTAGCTGAGCCCACAGCCACAATTGAAATGACACAGGCTTCGTGTTTCTCACCATCGCGGCTGGTAACCAGAGATGCCCTTGCCGAGGCTGAAAGGTGGCTGAAATGTAGCTGAGCCCACAGCCACAATTGAAATGACACAGGCTTCGTGTTTCTCACCATCGCGGCTGGTAACCAGAGATGCCCTTGCCGAGGCTGAAAGGTGGCTGAAATGTAGCTGAGCCCACAGCCACAATTGAAATGACACAGGCTTCGTGTTTCTCACCATCGCGGCTGGTAACCAGAGATGCCCTTGCCAAGGCTGAAAGGTGGCTGAAATGTAGCTGAGCCCACAGCGACAATTGAAATGACACAGGCTTCGTGTTTCTCACCATCGCGGCTGGTAACCAGAGATGCCCTTGCCGAGGCTGAAAGGTGGCTGAAATGTAGCTGAGCCCACAGCGACAATTGAAATGACACAGGCTTCGTGTTTCTCACCATCGCGGCTGGTAACCAGAGATGCCCTTGCCAAGGCTGAAAGGTGGCTGAAATGTAGCTGAGCCCACAGCGACAATTGAAATGACACAGGCTTCGTGTTTCTCACCATCGCGGCTGGTAACCAGAGATGCCCTTGCCAAGGCTGAAAGGTGGCTGAAATGTAGCTGAGCCCACAGCCACAATTGAAATGACACAGGCTTCGTGTTTCTCACCATCGCGGCTGGTAACCAGAGATGCCCTTGCCAAGGCTGAAAGGTGGCTGAAATGTAGCTGAGCCCACAGCGACAATTGAAATGACACAGGCTTCGTGTTTCTCACCATCGCGGCTGGTAACCAGAGATGCCCTTGCCGAGGCTGAAAGGTGGCTGAAATGTAGCTGAGCCCACAGCGACAATTGAAATGACACAGGCTTCGTGTTTCTCACCATCGCGGCTGGTAACCAGAGATG
The DNA here is from genome assembly GCA_037349105.1 of Limnomonas spitsbergensis. Classification (NCBI taxonomy): domain Eukaryota; kingdom Viridiplantae; phylum Chlorophyta; class Chlorophyceae; order Chlamydomonadales; genus Limnomonas; species Limnomonas spitsbergensis. The sequence goes on along the minus strand of JAYJMM010000072.1, from coordinate 814,154 downwards.
CCCTTGCCAAGGCTGAAAGGTGGCTGAAATGTAGCTGAGCCCACAGCGACAATTGAAATGACACAGGCTTCGTGTTTCTCACCATCGCGGCTGGTAACCAGAGATGCCCTTGCCAAGGCTGAAAGGTGGCTGAAATGTAGCTGAGCCCACAGCCACAATTGAAATGACACAGGCTTCGTGTTTCTCACTATCGCGGCTGGTAACCAGAGATGCCCTTGCCAAGGCTGAAAGGTAGCTGAAATGTAGCTGAGCCCACAGCGACAATTGAAATGACACAGGCTTCGTGTTTCTCACCATCGTGGCTGGTAACCAGAGATGCCCTTGCCAAGGCTGAAAGGTGGCTGAAATGTAGCTGAGCCCACAGCCACAATTGAAATGACACAGGCTTCGTGTTTCTCACCATCGCGGCTGGTAACCAGAGATGCCCTTGCCGAGGCTGAAAGGTGGCTGAAATGTAGCTGAGCCCACAGCGACAATTGAAATGACACAGGCTTCGTGTTTCTCACCATCGCGGCTGGTAACCAGAGATGCCCTTGCCAAGGCTGAAAGGTGGCTGAAATGTAGCTGAGCCCACAGCCACAATTGAAATGACACAGGCTTCGTGTTTCTCACCATCGCGGCTGGTAACCAGAGATGCCCTTGCCAAGGCTGAAAGGTGGCTGAAATGTAGCTGAGCCCACAGCGACAATTGAAATGACACAGGCTTCGTGTTTCTCACCATCGCGGCTGGTAACCAGAGATGCCCTTGCCGAGGCTGAAAGGTGGCTGAAATGTAGCTGAGCCCACAGCGACAATTGAAATGACACAGGCTTCGTGTTTCTCACCATCGCGGCTGGTAACCAGAGATGCCCTTGCCAAGGCTGAAAGGTGGCTGAAATGTAGCTGAGCCCACAGCGACAATTGAAATGACACAGGCTTCGTGTTTCTCACCATCGCGGCTGGTAACCAGAGATGCCCTTGCCAAGGCTGAAAGGTGGCTGAAATGTAGCTGAGCCCACAGCCACAATTGAAATGACACAGGCTTCGTGTTTCTCACCATCGCGGCTGGTAACCAGAGATGCCCTTGCCAAGGCTGAAAGGTAGCTGAAATGTAGCTGAGCCCACAGCGACAATTGAAATGACACAGGCTTCGTGTTTCTCACCATCGTGGCTGGTAACCAGAGATGCCCTTGCCAAGGCTGAAAGGTGGCTGAAATGTAGCTGAGCCCACAGCCACAATTGAAATGACACAGGCTTCGTGTTTCTCACCATCGCGGCTGGTAACCAGAGATGCCCTTGCCGAGGCTGAAAGGTGGCTGAAATGTAGCTGAGCCCACAGCCACAATTGAAATGACACAGGCTTCGTGTTTCTCACCATCGCGGCTGGTAACCAGAGATGCCCTTGCCAAGGCTGAAAGGTGGCTGAAATGTAGCTGAGCCCACAGCGACAATTGAAATGACACAGGCTTCGTGTTTCTCACCATCGCGGCTGGTAACCAGAGATGCCCTTGCCGAGGCTGAAAGGTGGCTGAAATGTAGCTGAGCCCACAGCGACAATTGAAATGACACAGGCTTCGTGTTTCTCACCATCGCGGCTGGTAACCAGAGATGCCCTTGCCAAGGCTGAAAGGTGGCTGAAATGTAGCTGAGCCCACAGCGACAATTGAAATGACACAGGCTTCGTGTTTCTCACCATCGCGGCTGGTAACCAGAGATGCCCTTGCCAAGGCTGAAAGGTGGCTGAAATGTAGCTGAGCCCACAGCCACAATTGAAATGACACAGGCTTCGTGTTTCTCACCATCGCGGCTGGTAACCAGAGATGCCCTTGCCAAGGCTGAAAGGTGGCTGAAATGTAGCTGAGCCCACAGCGACAATTGAAATGACACAGGCTTCGTGTTTCTCACCATCGCGGCTGGTAACCAGAGATGCCCTTGCCGAGGCTGAAAGGTGGCTGAAATGTAGCTGAGCCCACAGCGACAATTGAAATGACACAGGCTTCGTGTTTCTCACCATCGCGGCTGGTAACCAGAGATGCCCTTGCCAAGGCTGAAAGGTGGCTGAAATGTAGCTGAGCCCACAGCGACAATTGAAATGACACAGGCTTCGTGTTTCTCACCATCGCGGCTGGTAACCAGAGATGCCCTTGCCAAGGCTGAAAGGTGGCTGAAATGTAGCTGAGCCCACAGCCACAATTGAAATGACACAGGCTTCGTGTTTCTCACCATCGCGGCTGGTAACCAGAGATGCCCTTGCCAAGGCTGAAAGGTAGCTGAAATGTAGCTGAGCCCACAGCCACAATTGAAATGACACAGGCTTCGTGTTTCTCACCATCGCGGCTGGTAACCAGAGATGCCCTTGCCAAGGCTGAAAGGTGGCTGAAATGTAGCTGAGCCCACAGCCACAATTGAAATGACACAGGCTTCGTGTTTCTCACCATCGCGGCTGGTAACCAGAGATGCCCTTGCCAAGGCTGAAAGGTGGCTGAAATGTAGCTGAGCCCACAGCCACAATTGAAATGACACAGGCTTCGTGTTTCTCACCATCGCGGCTGGTAACCAGAGATGCCCTTGCCGAGGCTGAAAGGTGGCTGAAATGTAGCTGAGCCCACAGCCACAATTGAAATGACACAGGCTTCGTGTTTCTCACCATCGCGGCTGGTAACCAGAGATGCCCTTGCCAAGGCTGAAAGGTGGCTGAAATGTAGCTGAGCCCACAGCGACAATTGAAATGACACAGGCTTCGTGTTTCTCACCATCGCGGCTGGTAACCAGAGATGCCCTTGCCAAGGCTGAAAGGTGGCTGAAATGTAGCTGAGCCCACAGCGACAATTGAAATGACACAGGCTTCGTGTTTCTCACCATCGCGGCTGGTAACCAGAGATGCCCTTGCCAAGGGTGCCGTCAGGCAAGTACTTATCGGCGTAGGTGAGGTCGCTGAGGCCGAGAACCAGGTCGGGCACCACGGTGCCGGAGGCGAAGCGGCGATTAATACCCTGTCGGCGTGTTTGGTGTTTAGGGAGGTGCGACAACAGGGTTTGGGTGAGGACTCGTATTAACATAGGTAATACAGGACTAGTTATCTATACAGTATGTACATTTACACGCTGTAAAAATCGCTTTGCCAGCCCTATGATGATTGTTGTCTGGGTGTGAGCCAGTGAGGGACATGACTAGCCACTGATGGTTGCCGCCAGGTGTTGTTTGGTGGGTGAACTTGCTTCCCTTTCTTTCCTCTTGTGCCTTCTCCCCTGGCTTTTCTGCCTGACTTCATGCTTGCCGACGTGGCCGAGCTTTATTACAGCCGGGCCCGGAGGTGTTACGTCATTAACTGATTGCTGTCGCGAGTTGCCATTCAGGAATCGAGGGTTGTTGTCATGCTGGGGCTATCACTCTATCAGGGGTCAGGGAGGTGTGATGTAAGAACCATCAGACGTCAGGAATAATTGATTACAAGAAAGGAACACTGTCACTCACTTTAGGGAGAATGGACATCAAGAAAGGAACTTTGTCACGCACCTCAAATACGAGTACCGACTGGTCCGTCAGTCCAGCATCTCCCCAAATGGCGATCTTGGAAGAGAAGCTGCTGCCTGGCTGGCGAAAGGAGGAAACTGCGCTCATACCGTTCGGGAAGTTAGGGTCGCCGACCTGCGGTGTGTGTGTGTGGGGGGGGGGGCTATTAGGTTTCCCATCAGTTCACTGTTGAGGGGCTGCCAGGCAGCCACTCCAGGGCCAATGGGGACCTAACATGACCGGCGAACAGCCGGCAAACCAATCGGGAAGTTAGGGTCCCAGACCTGTGGTGTGTGTGTGGGGGGGGGGGGCTACTAAGTTGCCTACCGGTTCACTGTCAAGGGGCTGCCAGACAGCCACCACAGGGCCGATAAGGACAAAACCTGGACTGGCAAACGGCAGGCGAACCAAGCGGAAGGGCACGTGGCATGAGGTGCCATGTCTGAAGGCCGTGATGTTGTTGCCTATAAACTAAACATCCATGGGGGGGGCTGGAGTGTGCTCCAGCCAAAATGTATGATTGCATTAACGATACGCCATGGCGCGTGGATCAAGGTAGCCACACGTTAGGCCTACTTTAGGCTCTAGGTTTGAGGTTTTAGGGCTCACGTTCGGCATCACTGCGTCGGCAAGCATGTAGCCGAGATTCAGCCACAATTCAGCCACAACTCAGCTGCAATTTAGTTACGATTCAGCTACCTAAAGGATAGGGTACCTCGGCGTCTTTCTACTTTTGTACATGGTTCTTACCTTTTAGTAATAGCGCATGCCATTGGTCAATCCTGTCAGCACAACTTAGCTGCTATTTAGCTACCATGCAGCTACCTACAGACTAGGGTTTCCTGGCGTCTTTTGTACTTGGTTCATACCTTGTAGTAATAGCGCACAATAGGGTCAACCCTGTCGGGACAACGTGGTGTTGGACTCCAGCCACGTACTTGTAGAAGGTGCTGAGGGCAAGCAAGGGAGGGGGGCGAGCAGTAGTCCTGCTGTCAGTGTGTGCCCGTAATAAATAAATAACAATACATAAATGAACATAAATAATTGCATAAACAAAAAAGAAAACATAAATACATAAACAAGTAACAGAGAATAAATAAATAACAAAACATAAATAAATAACCAGACAACCCTGGGGTGTCAATAATTAAACTACCCGTTTGACCGTAGCACTTGGTAGAGGCTGCCAAGCGGCTTATGGTGAGCGCCAGTAGCAGTGCCGCTACCTCTCCTACGGTGCAGCCAGCCAGCTGCTCAGTGTTAAGAGGGCTCAGGGTTTAGTGCCGGGTTCTATGCCTGGGCCTCCAGCTGAAAATATATTAGAGATGAGGCAAGGGGTGGCCTAATCACCCCTAGCCTCATCTCTAAATTCGTTGCCCCAGGATTTTTTCTTAAAAATTTTATTGAGATTCTCGATATCTTTGCTTCATTGCAGACAAAACAATTATCACTTAATTTATTTCTTTATTTGTAGACAAGAGGCCTGGACTTTTCCGAGGTGACTTCATTGACTCTGATTCCCAAATTAGCCCCCCCCCCCCCCACACACAAATAAGCACTTTCCGCCGTCCCACTTACGACGAGTTCTTTCCCTTAAGTGTGGTCATTTGACTGTAGACGGCGTTGTTTGCCGCCCCGTTGACTTGGTTGACCGAGGTCCTGGCAGAGCCCGGGTTTCTTCCATACCAGACAATGCCCTGCGAATTTATAAAAATTGAGTTTGTGTTGCAATTTGTGTAGGGGAAGGTTGGCAGAAGTACGTGTACCGTGCTGGTACTTAGGAAAACATATTTACGAAATGAAGTACCGTATATTTTCAGATTTGACTGCCTATAACGAAAATTAATACACTTCAGATCTGATTGCCTAGGGAGGAAAATAGCATGCCTTGCATGGACCAGACGCTCGCAAACCAGACCAAGCCCTGTGCAGAAAGAAAGAAAGAAAGAAAGCTACGCCCTGTGCAAACCCAGCAGCAACAGGGAGTGATGTGCGGGGGAGGATGAGGAGCATGTGTGATTGTGTGTGGGGGGGTGGAAGAGTGGAGGGAAGGGGGCACAAGCGGTTTCAATGGAAATGTCCATCAAAGCATGGGCAGGGAGAGATAGAGCCCAGATGTCGCATACGGGTGGGCAGCACAACCAGGGAATCAGTACAAGTGGGGCGGTACATTTAGTGCAGTACATTTGGGTTAGTACACGGAGCGAGTCACGCAAGCAAATCAAGTGAGGCACGCATGGCCCATCAAGGTGAGCATCAGGTTACAAGGCAAGGCGTGCGGAAGCCACAACAAATGAGAGTAGGTGTAGCAGCTATGAGGGGGAGATGGAAGGGGGCTGTTGAAATGTGAAGCCACTCAGGTGAGCGTTGGAGGAAAAGACTTTCAATATTGCAAGGTGGGAGGGAGGAGGGCTGTTGCACCTGCTGGTATGCTGTCACAGTCAAAGAGACAATTACCCTATCCAGAAGCCTTTTTCGGCAACAAACCCTAACAGGCTATTACGGAAGATGCCTGCTGTACAGCTGTCAGGTCTTTTGCACCATATTTTGTCCTAAACTGATCCCTGCTGTACGTTGTGGTTCCTGATTCCACACAACAAACCTTCAGCCTTCGTCCAAAGGCCAGACAGAGCGGACTGGTGGAAAATCTGGGAACGAAAGCTAACAGACTGAAAGGCGTTGTATCGACCTGGCTGCAATACAACGGCTCTTCAGCCTCCTTGGGGAGGCAAGACAGAGCAGGCCGGCCAACCGGTGGGAAATCTTGGAAGATAACCCAACAAACTGAAGGGCGTTATACCGACCTGGCTTCAGCGCATCAACTCTTTAGCCTCCATCCTTGGGAAGGCAAGACAGGGCGGGCCGGCCGACCGGTGGAAATCAAGGAAGATAAGCTAACATACTGAAGGGCGTAGTACCGACCTGGTACGTGGCTGGGTTGAGCGGATTGACATTGGCAAGGACGTCGCTCTGGGGGAAGCCTGCGACCCTTGAGAGGAGCATTGATGTGGAGCCCCAGAGCGTCAGACGGATCTGCAGCGGAAAACAGAATGTGAGAGGTGGGGGGTGGGGTGAGTAAAGAAAGGTCTGCAGCGGAACAAAACAGAATGTGTGTTGAGGGTGCCAGGGGGTGTAAGGAAAGATCTGCAGCAGAACAAAAGAGAGCGTGAATGTGTGTTGAGGGGGCAAGGGTGACGAAGGTGGGATCTACAGCAGAAGAAAAAACAGAGTGTGTGTGGGGGGGGGGGGCAAGGGTGAGTATTGGGTAAGGCTGGATCAGCAGAAGGAACAGGGATATTTGCCAGGGGAGGCAGGGGGAAGTAACTAGGGCGTTGACGCCCCAGGCCCAGGCCCAGCCCTAGGTCCAAGCCTCAGGTGTGTGTGGGGGAGATGGGGCAGCGTTCGTGCCCTTATGGCAACTTACACACGACTGGGCAGAAAGGTAGGCAGAAAGGTAGGCAGAGGGATTTTTGATCTCATCTGACAAATCTTAAATGTAAACCCTATTCCTGTACAATCTTTCCGACTTATAGTTTGAAGCAGGGGCATGTATCCCTGCCGTACTTCCTTAAACACAACTTTTTTAGCAGGGGTTTTTATCCCTGATTGTTAGCATCGTTTTCTTTCTGTCACAGGTGTGCACCAGCAGGTATATATGCCGCTCTATATCAAGAGCCACGCATTTGCCACTATTATTTTCTTATATCCCTTTTTATTTCAATGGTAACGTCGAGTACCGTATGCATGATTTGTAACATTGAATCTTTGAATGTCAACCGTCGGTCGTGCGACGTCGTACCAGATCAGGCCCGGATGGGTGCTTTAGGTGGGAGGTGCTCAGTAGAGAAGGGCATCGAAAGGTTCAATGCATTCATGCCGACGCACCACCACTAAAATAGGGATGGCAAATTCCTGACAGACAGGCGCATGACCCAATAGCACCTGATCCGGCACGCACGCACCGAGGGTCGCATGATTGCATAATCTACTAATAATTTATCGGGATGCACTATGTAGGGGGCCAGATTCCATTTATTAGTATGGGCGCTGACGTTCATACCCGTGTTTCACGGTTCATACCTGATCCGGGACGGCAGGGTCCCTCAGGTTGGGAGGCAAGAAGAAGGGGTTCGATGCGTTGTTGTTGTCGTATGGGCTGGGGGTGACCAGGCCTGTGAAATCAGAGCCGTTGTTTTGCTGGCCTGGGTCCTGCACTGCTGCCTGCAGGTCGCGCAGCTGCACGGTTGCGACGCTGCTGGCCAATCGAACCGAGGACCACATCAGCAGAGCTGGCAGCAGCACAGCCAGCAGAAGGAGACCGGCGCCCATGATGCGCGAATGCGTAGTGCGAGGATGGCCTGGATGAGTGCGCAGGGATCCAACGCACATGTATGGCGAACTTCCACGAAAATATCTGTGTCAGTTGCTATTTATTAGATCCCTGCTTCGTGGTATCTTCCAGCGCATAATCACGAGTACAATTCAAAAACGTGTACCATGGAATCAAACGATCCTTGCATAATCGTATCGGAAAAATAATCGAATAATTGGTTGAGGCAGAGGGATACGGGATAAAAGTACAGAGGGCCGGTATGAGCACAAACAGTATGTTTAGAACGGTGCATGCCCGCTGGGCCCTGCTGAACGCTCGGCCACGTGGGCCCACGCGTGGGGCTGGTAGGGAACGACTAGGCTCAATTCCAGCTACCATGCACAGCCTGGGCCATGGTGCAGCCATGCCATCCTCCTATGTGAGGGTGGCAGGAACATGGAACCCGGCGTTTTAGTTGAATGTAGAGCCCCCCTCCTGAGAGTTTAGAACACAAACAGTCATGTCCCTGTCTGCCTGCGGCCTCATATGCTACGGTCTCCCCGGTTCCTTTAATTATTGCAGATGCAGAGACGCGCGTGAATCCATTCGTTTGAGAGGACTAGCTGACTTTATGTGTGCTGACATGGCCGAGCTTTATTTACTGATGAGCAGGGCTCAGAGGTGTAACGTCATTAACATGCCCCCTTTACCGACAAGGCCGAGTTTAATTTTGAGCGGGGCCCCAATGGAAAAGCACTTACATGCCCCTTAAGGCCTGGGGTCCAGAGGCGGCCTGTTGCGCACTACAACAACCTCTGCAGTACTCCCAAGGCTAAGCTAATTCAGGGGTCCGTTAAAATTTGGGATTTTGTTGCCTTCCACACACACCCACATATCCACCCTGGAAACTAACTCGAAGTCCGCCCATATGAGCAGTTTCATGGGGGGGGGGCATTCAGGATTTTCACCTGTCTAGGAGGAGGGTCCACCGGCCCTGACAGATAAAAACTTGCACATCTCTGAAATGCTTGTCCTTCCATTCGGCAAGCTGTTAGCCTGGACACTCTGAATCCAGGTTCGAATCCGAAATTAAATCCAATGGGTCATCAGAGCCCATTGCTCTGAACGCACACGTTCAGCTGATGCACTGATGCCTCCACTGGGGTGGGATTTCCTTCTTTCCCTCCTCTGCTTCTTTCCCTTCGCTGCTTCTTTCCTTTCTCCTCTAGCCTCTAGTTTCTTTTCCTCCCGACCCGACAGTTGGGCACCCTCGCTGCCGAGCCATTTGAGCAGGGCCCAAAGGTGTAACGCCATTGACCGATGCCACTACTGGCATCGACCTAGCGGCAGCCCAAGGTCGATTACGAACAGACCTGGACCAGTCCACGTCCGGAGGCCCAAGCGGCATGGCTGGCCACACCCGTATTGGAGCCTTTTTAACAGGGCCCAGAGGTGTTATGTCATTGACCCGTATTGAGGCTGACATGGAGCTGAGTCATACCAAATAAAACTGTGGTACATTACGAGGGCGAAGATATTTTAGGCAGGCGAAGATATTTTAATTCGCCACATGTGCCCACTGCTCCTCGCACACGATGAGCTGGTGGACCAAGCCGAGGTAGGCGAGCTTCTCCTGGCCTAGGATCGACAGGAACTCTCGGCTGACCTGCGGGGTGGGTCGGAGGGATACCAGAGCAGGGGGCAGTACATAAGTAAGGGAGTCTCACCTACAGTCTCAGCTACAGTGTCAGCTTCAGTGTCAGCTACAGTCTCAGCTTCAGTGTCAGCTACAGTGTCAGCTACAGTCTCAGCTACAGCCTCATTACATCCCATTGTGAGCTCAGATACATCATGGCAAGAAGGAGGGGAATTGCATCCATGCTACCTCATTATGAGTGGGCCACATATCACACCTTAGGTCGGGAGGTCGTTGAATTGCAACATAATTGTAGCTGAATTGTAGCTAAATCCCCCTGTAAGACAGAGGGACACTCACCTCTCCCTCATCATCATCCGCACTGAGGGATTCCAGTCGCCGGTACACCCTGCCAGAGTGACATTTAGGATTTAGGGTTTGGGCATTTGGGGGGCAGGTAATTGGGTTTCAGGTGTTTGGGGTTCAGGTATATGGGCGTACATGCATCTGGGGTTCAGGTATTTGGGGGTTGAGGGATTTGGGGGTACGTACTGTTTTTTTTGTTGACATGAGGTCCACCCTCTCCCTTTACCTGGATCCTAACCCTGAACCCTAAATCAAATCAAGGCAGGCCCATAGTCCCATACCGGTAACTCATTTAAAAATTAACCCTATCACCAAGATCTACCCCCTAAAGCTTGGGACCAACGCCCCTTCACCTGGATCATAGCCCTAAACCCTGGATTAAATCAAGGCATGCCCACAACTAAACAAAACGAAATCGTACGTCCGCTTTTCTGGATGTAGAATCTCCGTGTATGTTGCCTGCACGAGCCTGCCAGTTCTGCCATCGGCTCCTCCCCAAGGGGGGAAAGGCTTGCCAAGAGGATGGGCAAGAGCAAGGTGATGTGGGACAACATCTACAGCACGGGCTACCCATGGTGGCTCAACCAGCAGGCCACCTGGGACCAGCTGGGGAGGCAGGAGCTTTGCTCCCTTTTCCCCCATTTTGTTCTGACTCCCTCAGGGCCTCCAGGACCAGTGCCTGGAAGCCTCCGGACGCCCGGCTCCCACGGTTGGCAAAGAGTGCCGCGGACATGCGTCAGCGACACAGAGAAGCCAAATGGCACCCCCTAAAATTGCTTTTTGCCCTGATTATTTGCGACTTTTTGGTGCCCCGAGCTCGCCGCCCGCTCCAAGTTTCACATGTTTTGGGGGTCACCCCTGCCGCTCGAGGCCTGCGGCTCGAGGGCCGCTGTCTAGTGTATAAGCCGCGTCTTCAAACTTTGCGCATCTTTCTCGTCGAGTCCGCGGTCGGAGGCTCCCTGGTCAAGAAGTATTGATTCCGAAACCAAACATCGAGCCAACAAAGTAGCGGACGTCACAAACCCCTGCATACCCATTCTTTGGAGAGGCAGGTTCATATGATTTGGTTCGACATGCCCATGATTCAATTATGAAAGGCCCATGATTCAAATAAGGCAGGCCCATACGATTTGGTCAGACATGCCCATGATTCAATTAACACAGGCCCATGATTCAAATAAGGCAGGCCCATGATTAAATAAAGGCATGCCCATGGTTTGGTTCGACAAGCCCATATGAGTATCCATGCCTTGAGGGGGGCAGGTGTATGTGTGAGGGTGGGGGAAACCAGGAGTCCTGGCACTCACTTGAGGAAGGGTGTCGTGCCCAGTGCTTGCTCTAGGAAGACCCGGAGTGCCTCCACCTTCACCCCCAGCGGGTCGGAGTCGGCAACTGCCCCGAGGTGTACCGCCTCTCCGTTGAGCATGAAGTGACCGCGCAACACCTGCAACAACAGGCAATGCCAGTAATCGAGAACAGTGCACACAGCACCTGCAACAACTGGTTGTGATGGGCCGATGGGGAAACCATGAGGACATCGCAACACCTGCAACAACGCCGATAAAGATAAGACCAGAACAACACAACATTTCCTGCAGAGGCATTGGCCAAAATCCAGAGCAGCGCAACACCTAAATTGCATGAACCCTTAACCCTAAGTTGCATAAACCCTTAACCCTACATTGCATACACCCTTAACCCTAAATTGCATAAACCCTAAACCCTAAATTGCATAAATCCTAAACCCTAGATTGCATAAACCCTATACCATAAATTGCATAAACCCTTAACCCTAAATTGCATTAACCCTAAACCCTAAATTGCCTAAACCTCAAACCCTAAATTGCAATGAATGAAACACACTGAGAACACAGGACGAACGCATGAAGAACGATCGAGCTTTAATTCGATGCATTTGATTTTTATGTGATCAATCTAACACCACATTCAGCAAATCCCAGCTCCCTTCCGACCCCCCTCTCCCACGCCTGCTCACATCTGACCGCGCATCGTCCTCCCCCTCCTCCTCGTCCTCCTCATCCTCGTAGTCTTCCTCATACTCATCTTCCTCCCCTCCCCCTCCGCCGCTGCCCGGCACCGTGCCCGGCCGCGCCGCCGGCCGGCCGCCCCGGCCACTCGGCCCCGCCCCCTCCGCCGCCCCGTCTGCCGCCTCTCCCTGCATCAGCACATCTTGCATATCCTTCACCATGGCCGCGAATTCGTCACCGTCATCCTCTCCGCCCTCTCCGCCCGCCCCTTCCGCGTCTCCGCCTTGCTTCTCGGTAGGCTGCGCACCCCCGCCAGGCATCGAGGGGTGGCACTGCTGCCCCGCCCATCCCTCCTTCTTGCCTGTGCCAATGTCCGACATAATCTGCCGCCTGACAGTCCACAAACAGGGGACAACAGTGTTGTCTAGATTGTAGGGTTTGGGGCGTAGGATTTGGGGCTTAGGGTTTAGGGTTGAGGGTCTTCTGTTTGTTTCAGTGCACGCCACACCACCTTGGGGGGGGAGGGGCGTCTGGTGGCAGTGATCTTCTTTCGTGGCTCAGCTACATGTCAGCTACGCTCCGGCCGCTGGCCAGAGACCCCATTCGTGGCCAGCCTTGCTACTTTGGTCGCCAGTTGCAGGTCGGTCAAGATTTTGTCCTAATTGGGCCTTTGGCAGCCGCTGGGCAGTCTGCATGAGTTGAACTTGTAGCCCCAAAAGTGAGACACTTCTAAATGGCTGCCATTGGGTTGATGGGGAGTTGGGGACAAAAGCCTGATGGACATGCGGCCAGTAGCCTAAGCTGCGCAGGGCATCCTGCAACAGGCCCCATTTGCTGTAGACCATGATGTAGCTGAATGGTAGCTGAATGGTGGCTGAAGTATGCTAGTATGCACAGGTGGGGGTGGGAAGACGTTTGTATCTTCAGGGTCTAACCGCTGCTGACTAACCACTTACTAACCACTTACTAACCACTTACTAATTACTTACTAACCACTTACTAACCACTTCGCTTAGAGCGTGGTTAGTCCCCGCTGACAAACCACACACAAAGCAAAGAGGCTAGTCGGCAGTGGTTAGATGATCGGCTTTCTTGAGGTGGAGTGTGGAAAGCTGCTGTCCAATATACGGGAAACTCCTAAAGAACAGGAAGCGGCGAAATATGCGGCATCACCGTCACTGTACACGATCGCATGGCATTACCATCACTGTACACGATCGCATGGCATTACCCTCTATGTACATGATCGCATGACAAGGTTCGGACGAGCGACAAAGGTCAGACCAACCAAAGGATGTTAACGCCGGATCCCTTCTCTAGCTCACCAAGCGTATTTCCTGCTGACTTACCAGTGACCACTTTGCTTGCAGGTGGATAGTCAGCAGGGAAAAGGGCAGCGGTCAGGCTGTCGTATTATATTTAAAATAAGTAGTTACCAGGCAGGGAGCAGAGATCACTGGTGAGGAGCAGTCGTTGTTTGAATTGAAACAAGCACGGCATCAGGATGCAATTGAATCGGAGGCCTATGAACAGGGTTTCGGGTTAACGAGCAGGGTATGGGTCACCAAGCAGGGTTCTGAGTTTACGTCCATTCAAAGGGTTTCAGGCTTTGGATCAACAAACAGGGTTTCAGGGTTTGGGTCACCAAGCAGGGTTTTGAGCTTCGGGTCCATTTAAAGGGTTCCAGGTTTTGGGTCACCAAACAGGGTTTCAGGGTTTGGTTCAGAGGTTAGGGTTTCAGGGTTTGGTTCATAAGTTAGGGTTTCAGGTTTTGGGTCACCAAGCAGGGTTTCATGGTTTGGGTCACCAAGCAGGGTTAAGGGTTTTTGTTTCACCAAGCAGGGTTTAGGGTTCGTGGCCTACCTGTTGCGCTCGGCTGCCTGGCGCATCTCTTGGTAGTGAGCCCGCTGAAAATCGCGGATCTCGGCCTCCCTTGCGCACCGCTCCTCCTCTAGCCGGGCCTTCTTTCTATAGAGGCAAACACAAATTGAGGGGATTCGGGGATGAGGGTGAGGGCTTCTTATTGCGAAAAATGCGAAGGAGAGAAAGTGCAGGGAGAAGGGTGAGGAGAGCGGGTCCTCTTTCCTCAGCAACAAAACTATGGGGAGAGAAGTGCGGGGATGAAAGTTAGAAAAGCTCGGCCTTCTTCCTGCAAAAAAGGCAAAGTGAGAGAGAGTGGGGATAAGAGCGGGAAGAGCGGGGCCTTATTACTACAACACAAACGAGCGGTGCAAGTTTGAAGCACCAGCAGGCACTTGGGCGGGGGTTCCAGTGCACTTATCTCTTGCAATGATCTCCATGAAGGGTGAAGGGTCTGGTTAGCGTTTAGGGTTTCGGGTTTTAGTTAAGTATATAGTGTTTAGGTCCAGGGTGTCCTCATTATATCCTAAACTAGGTGCGCCTACCTCTCGTAGTAATCTCCGTTTAAGGTTTGGGGTTAAGGAATTCCCAACATCCCCTAAGTAGGTATGCCTACCTCTCGTAGTAATCTCCGTCTCGTGCGTTGGTCCGTTGGGAGGGAGCGGCGCCGGCCGCGGGCCGTTGCTGCTGTTGGCGGTGAAAGTCCCCCTCCAGCTTCCGTCGGTGTATGTCCGCCGCGGCCTTGTTGTTCGCATGGGCCTTGCGCCTACTTATAGCCAACGGGTTAAGGGATTAGAGTTGAAGTTGAGAGATTGACTTGAGGGTTAAGGGTTAAAGGTTTTCAGATGCGGTTTTCAGTTGAGGTTTTCAGTTGAGGATTTGGGGTTCAGGACCCCAGTTTAGGGCTAAACGTTTAGGGTTGGGGCTTCAAGGTTTAAGATTTAGGATGCCAGTGAACCTTAGACTAGGGGGGTCTCTAGTCCCTCTCCCCCCCCACCCCGCACCTCTAGTCCCCCTCCTCCCCCTCCTCCCACACCCCCACCCCGCACTTCTCCTCCCCCTCCTCCCCCCCCCCTCCCCCCGCACCTCTCCTCTCCTTCCTGCCCCACCCCCGTTCCTCCACCCCCCCGCACCTCCCCTCATCCTCCGCCCCCACCCCCCCCAGCTCTTCGCCCTTCTCCTCCTCCTCCACCCTCCCCGCGCCTCCCCCCCCCCCGCACCTTTCCTCCTCCGTGGACTGCTGCTCCCAACGCCCCGCCACCTCCCCTCCTCCTCCTCCCCCTCCTCCCCCAGCTTTCCCCCCTTCTCCTCCTCCTCCCCCCTCGCCCGGCACGCCCAAGAAAGCTGCCAGGCCACCCGCGCGCCCGCCTCCGCCCGCAGCGTCCTCCCCCGCCTGCTGCCTGTTTTTGCGCACCGCCGCTTGCATTTCCTCCCAGACAGCCCGCCGCTGTTCAGGGGTCAGCTCGCCCCCGCCACCATTGCGCAGTGCCGTGGGCGGAAGGCCACCCTGCGTAAAAGGGGCAGGAGCGTCAACATGGGCGATTCGCGTTTTCACCTTTTGAAAAAACATGCCCGCTGCTGCTCAGGGGTCAGTTTGCCGCCACCACCGCCACGCAATGCCTACTTGAGGGTTTAGGGTTGTAGGGTCCAGGGTTTTAGGGTGTAGGGTTGTATGCTTAATGGTTTTAGGGTTAACCCCCTGGGTTTTGGGGTGTAATGGTTTAGGGTCAGCTTGGTGCCTCCGCCGTCACGCAACGCCGAGGGCAAACAGCTATTCTGCATGAAAGGGAAGGGGTGGAAAATCTTCACATCCATTGTGGCAATAGATGCGTTGCTGCTCCGGGCTCAGCTGGCCTCCACCATCATTGGCAATGCAGAGGCGCGTGGCGACCCAGCAAGAAAGGTAGGGGCTTCAGCAGTGCCCTCCCCTTGCGGCATATCATCCATGCAGCACATCCTTCCCCCCTCTGTGCCCTCTCCTTGAAGCATATCCCCCCACCTGTCAATTTTTTCTAGAGGTATTTTTTCCAAGAGGAATATCTTCCTCCGCGAAGCATATCACCTCCCCTCCCTGGCACTTTTCAAGGTATTTCCTCCTTGAAGCACGCCCCCCCCCCTCCCCTGGCACTTAAATATGTTACTATTTACTCCTTGGAACACGTCACCCCCCCCGGGGGGCAAAAGTTGTATGGGCGGAACCCCAAGCCTCCATCCCACCTGCACATGGCTGTCCGCCCTCTCCCCTCCTGATCCTCCCGCTGCCCCTCCGCCATTCCGGTTGTTCTTGGGGGCACTCTCCAACACCTCCACGTCCTGCCACTGTCGCCTCGCTGGTGGCAGCGCGCCTGCCCCCTCCCCCGCACCGCCGCCCCCACAGGGAACACGGTCCTCTGCAGCGCCACGATTCCTTATCACCGCCGCCGCCTGCAGGGAGATGATCGTGAATTGAAGTCGATTGGTTGGGTAGGTGGAAAAGAGTGGGGAGTGGAGGGTCGTGATAAGTGTAACAGGTGACAAGAGTAATATGGTGTCGAGTGGAGGGTGGTGATGAGTGTAACAGGTGACAAGAGTAATATGGTGTCAAGTGGAGGGTGGTGATGAGTGTAACAGGTGACAAGAGTAATATGGTGTCAAGTGGAGGGTGGTGATAAGTGTAACAGGTGACAAGAGTAATATGGTGTCAAGTAGACTTTACTGCCCCTTGTTCCACCACAACCCTACCCCTCCACTTAACCCTGCCCCAACACTAAACCCTACCCCTCCACTTAACCCTACCCCTCCACTAAACCCTACCCCTCCACTAAACCCTACCCCTGAGGCCTTTAGCCCGTACCTGCCGCTCCTGGTACTCGTGCTTCTGAGCGGCTATCCTTGCGTGCATGTCAGCTCGCTCTTTATCCCGCAACAGCCGCTCCCCTTCCCGTTTGCCAGCCTCCTCCTCGGCCCGCCTGCGCTTGCCAGCCTCATCCCGCGCTTTCATCTCCGCCTCAGCCGCAGCCTTGCGGCCCTCAGCCTCGCTGGCCTGAGTATCAGCAGCAGCGGCAGCAAAAGTTCAGAAGGAGAAGCAGCTGAAGAAACCTCATCCAGTTCCTTTTTATCAGCCTCAATTGCGACCCGGCAGCCCTGAGCCTTGCCGACTGGAAACAAAAAGCAGCAGCAGAAGTTCAGCAGCAGCAGCTGCAGCAGCAGACTAGCCCCATAGAAAGGCTACTGAAATCAAACGCAAGTCATAATCCTGACCTGGGCCTCTCTTGAAAAGAACAGCATAATCAAAGTCAAGGCTCTGCCATGCCTCTGGCCCCTGAGAATAGCACCTGAAATAACTGCAAGGTTTTGTTCAGCCTCTGGTCCCTCATAACGAGAACAGAAAAATATACATGATAAGGCTCTATCGTGCCCCTGGCCCCTTAGAAAGGCAACTGAAATCAACTTCGCCGTGCCCCTACTCCCCGCACACCTTTGCCTTTTTGTAGTCCTCAGCCCGCTTGACCTCAATCGCCTTGCGATCCGACTCCAGGCGCGCGCGATCCTGAAATATGAAAGGGGGAGGGTTCAAAAGGGGTTAGGGTTCAAAAGGGGGTTGGTAGGGGCAGGTGGTAGGGGTAGGGTTCACGGGTTGCGGATTTAACAGGTTGGCAATTAGGTTGAAGGGGATTCTTTTTTTGTTCCGATTCCGATTTGAGAAAGGCGGGGCGGGTGATCATGCATGCGGCCTGCCTCGTCCTGAACTCTCCCCTTCACTAAACTTATCACTGCATCGAGTCTTAAGATAAATTCCCAGGAAGCTGAGATCTCACTTGCCCATCGGTGTTTCCTGATTCCCAGGAAGCTGAGATCTCACTTGCCCATCGGTGTTTCCTGATTCCCAGGAAGCTGAGATCTCACTCGCCCATCGGTGTTTCCTGATTCCCAGGAAGCTGAGATCTCACTCGCCCATCGGTGTTTCCTGATTCCCAGGAAGCTGAGATCTCACTCGCCCATCGGTGTTTCCTGATTCCCAGGAAGCTGAGATCTCACTCGCCCATCGGTGTTTCCTGATTCCCAGGAAGCTGAGATCTCACTCGCCCATCAGTGTTTCCTGATTCCCAGGAAGCTGAGATCTCACTCGCCCATCGGTGTTTCCTGATTCCCAGGAAGCTGAGATCTCACTCGCCCATCGGTGTTTCCTGATTCCCAGGAAGCTGAGATCTCACTCGCCCATCGGTGTTTCCTGATTCCCAGGAAGCTGAGATCTCACTCGCCCATCGGTGTTTCCTGATTCCCAGGAAGCTGAGATCTCACTCGCCCATCGGTGTTTCCTGATTCCCAAGAAGCTGAGATCTCACTCGCCCATCGGTGTTTCCTGATTCCCAGGAAGCTGAGATCTCACTCGCCCATCGGTGTTTCCTGATTCCCAGGAAGCTGAGATCTCACTCGCCCATCGGTGTTTCCTGATTCCCAGGAAGCTGAGATCTCACTCGCCCATCGGTGTTTCCTGATTCCCAGGAAGCTGAGATCTCACTCGCCCATCGGTGTTTCCTGATTCCCAGGAAGCTGAGATCTCACTCGCCCATCGGTGTTTCCTGATTCCCAGGAAGCTGAGATCTCACTCGCCCATCGGTGTTTCCTGATTCCCAGGAAGCTGAGATCTCACTCGCCCATCGGTGTTTCCTGATTCCCAAGAAGCTGAGATCTCACTCGCCCATCGGTGTTTCCTGATTCCCAGGAAGCTGAGATCTCACTCGCCCATCGGTGTTTCCTGATTCCCAGGAAGCTGAGATCTCACTCGCCCATCGGTGTTTCCTGATTCCCAGGAAGCTGAGATCTCACTCGCCCATCGGTGTTTCCTGATTCCCAGGAAGCTGAGATCTCACTCGCCCATCGGTGTTTCCTGATTCCCAGGAAGCTGAGATCTCACTCGCCCATCGGTGTTTCCTGATTCCCAGGAAGCTGAGATCTCACTCGCCCATCGGTGTTTCCTGATTCCCAGGAAGCTGAGATCTCACTCGCCCATCGGTGTTTCCTGATTCCCAGAAGCTGAGATCTCACTCGCCCATCGGTGTTTCCTGATTCCCAGGAAGCTGAGATCTCACTCGCCCATCGGTGTTTCCTGATTCCCAGGAAGCTGAGATCTCACTCGCCCATCGGTGTTTCCTGATTCCCAGGAAGCTGAGATCTCACTCGCCCATCGGTGTTTCCTGATTCCCAGGAAGCTGAGATCTCACTCGCCCATCGGTGTTTCCTGATTCCCAGGAAGCTGAGATCTCACTCGCCCATCGGTGTTTCCTGATTCCCAGGAAGCTGAGATCTCACTCGCCCATCGGTGTTTCCTGATTCCCAGGAAGCTGAGATCTCACTCGCCCATCGGTGTTTCCTGATTCCCAGGAAGCTGAGATCTCACTCGCCCATCGGTGTTTCCTGATTCCCAGGAAGCTGAGATCTCACTCGCCCATCGGTGTTTCCTGATTCCCAGGAAGCTGAGATCTCACTCGCCCATCAGTGTTTCCTGATTCCCAGGAAGCTGAGATCTCACTCGCCCATCGGTGTTTCCTGATTCCCAGGAAGCTGAGATCTCACTCGCCCATCGGTGTTTCCTGATTCCCAGGAAGCTGAGATCTCACTCGCCCATCGGTGTTTCCTGATTCCCAGGAAGCTGAGATCTCACTCGCCCATCGGTGTTTCCTGATTCCCAGGAAGCTGAGATCTCACTCACCCATCGGTGTTTCCTGATTCCCAAGAAGCTGAGATCTCACTCGCCCATCGGTGTTTCCTGATTCCCAGGAAGCTGAGATCTCACTCGCCCATCGGTGTTTCCTGATTCCCAGGAAGCTGAGATCTCACTCGCCCATCGGTGTTTCCTGATTCCCAGGAAGCTGAGATCTCACTCGCCCATCGGTGTTTCCTGATTCCCAGGAAGCTGAGATCTCACTCGCCCATCGGTGTTTCCTGATTCCCAGGAAGCTGAGATCTCACTCGCCCATCGGTGTTTCCTGATTCCCAGGAAGCTGAGATCTCACTCGCCCATCGGTGTTTCCTGATTCCCAGGAAGCTGAGATCTCACTCGCCCATCAGTGTTTCCTGATTCCCAGGAAGCTGAGATCTCACTCGCCCATCGGTGTTTCCTGATTCCCAGGAAGCTGAGATCTCACTCGCCCATCGGTGTTTCCTGATTCCCAGGAAGCTGAGATCTCACTCGCCCATCGGTGTTTCCTGATTCCCAGGAAGCTGAGATCTCACTCGCCCATCGGTGTTTCCTGATTCCCAGGAAGCTGAGATCTCACTCGCCCATCGGTGTTTCCTGATTCCCAAGAAGCTGAGATCTCACTCGCCCATCGGTGTTTCCTGATTCCCAGGAAGCTGAGATCTCACTCGCCCATCGGTGTTTCCTGATTCCCAGGAAGCTGAGATCTCACTCGCCCATCGGTGTTTCCTGATTCCCAGGAAGCTGAGATCTCACTCGCCCATCGGTGTTTCCTGATTCCCAGGAAGCTGAGATCTCACTCGCCCATCGGTGTTTCCTGATTCCCAGGAAGCTGAGATCTCACTCGCCCATCGGTGTTTCCTGATTCCCAGGAAGCTGAGATCTCACTCGCCCATCGGTGTTTCCTGATTCCCAGGAAGCTGAGATCTCACTCGCCCATCGGTGTTTCCTGATTCCCAGGAAGCTGAGATCTCACTCGCCCATCGGTGTTTCCTGATTCGACGTGTTTAACTTTGTCTTCATTTTGTTTTAACCCCTCCATCCCTTAATTCGAATCATAGCTGCGCCTTGAGTGCTTTAATCTATACGAGGAAGTAGCAGAAAGAGTGGCCCGGCTTCCCCTCCCTCCCTCCCTCCCTTCCCTCATCACCATGCAAGACTTTTCCTCCCCCCACGTCACTACCCGGAGTGGCCCGGCTTCCCCTCCCCTCCCTCTCTCCATTGCTTCCTCGCACCCTTCCTCTCTCCCGTGCCTTCCCTCCTTCTAACTCCCCATGCCCCCCCGCCTCATCCCACCCGTTCCAACTTCCTCCCCCCTCCCTTACCCCCCCCCCCCCCCCTCCTCTCTCCCTCTCTCTCCCCATGCCCCCCCCTGCCTCAGCCCAGTAGCCCACCCGCTCCAACATCCTCCCCCCTCTCTCCTCCCCCACCCCCCCTCCCTCTCTCGCCCCCCCCCTCCCCTCCCCCTCTCTCCTCCCCCTCTCTCTCCTCCCCCCCCCCCCCCCCTCCCTCTCTCGCCCCCCACCCTCCCCTCCCCCTCTCTCCCCCCCCCCCCCCCCCGTCCCTCTCTCGCCCCCCACCCTCCTCCCTCCCCCTCTCTCTCCCCCCCCACCCTCCTCTCTCCCTCTCTCTCCCCATGCTCCCCCACATCAACCCACCCGCTCCAACTTCCTCCCCTCCCCCTCTCTCTCCTCCCCCACCCTCATTTCTCCCTCTCTCTGCCCCCGCTCCCCCACATCAGCCCACCCATCCAACTTCCTCCCCCCCCCCTCTCTCTTCCCCCCACTTCTTCTCTCCCTCACTCTCCTTATCATCCCTTCAACAACCCACCCATTACAACTTCCTTCCCCCTCCCCCTCTCTCCCTCCCTCCCTCCATGCCCCCCCACATCATCCCACCCGCTCCAACTTCCACCCTCCCCCTCTCTCTCCTCTCCCACCCTCCTTTCTCCCTCTCTCTCCCCATGGCCCCCCCTGCCTCAACCCACCCGCTCCAACTTCCTTCGCTGCTCTTCCAGCTTCAACCGCTCGACCTCCCGTTGTGCCTGTAAAGCTGCGATATCACGTGCCCGTCGCACCTCCTCCTCTTTACGCTTGACGGCCTGACAAGTTGAGAAACAGGAAGGGGTGAGGAGGTGGGGTGATACAACAAGTAAACACGCAATGTGTTGCCCCATGCCCATCATACCCCGTTCTGCCAACTAGCCTAAACAGAAGCAAAACAGGAGGGGGGTGATGAAGAGGAGGATGAGGGCGAGGGGTGGGGGGGTAATGCAACAAGCTATCACTCGAGATGTTATCCCGTGCATGTCACACCTCCTCCTTTTTGTGTACAACATCCGGTTCATCAGAGAAACAAGTGGAGGGGGGAGATGCAAACAAGCAAGCACTCCGTATGTTGTCCCGCGCATGCCATACCTCCTCCGTTTTCCGCATGGCAATCAGGTCAGCAGGAGGACGGGAAGGGACAGGGGGGGAGGGGGTCATGCAACAAGCACTCAACATGCTGTCCAGCGCATGCAAGACTTCTGCCACTTTCCACATGGTGGCCTAGTCATCAGGAAAACGGGAAGCTCCTAGACGATCCTCAAGGTTTCGTCGCCATGGTTTAGATTTCAAGGGTTCAAAGCTTTAAGACGAGCGCATTAGGTGTAATGGCTTAATTGCTCTGTTTTAATGCTCTATGCTTCATGCTTTGGGCCTGATATTTTATGTTAAACTATCAGATAACGGTTAACATAAACTATCAGACCAAAAGCATTAAGCATAGAGCATTCATGCTTTTGGTCCATGGTTTGCGTTTAATGGTTTAATGCTTCAAGTTCAATGGTTGATTTTGAAGCTTTAGGTTCAATATGCTTAAGGTTCAGGTGCAGGGTTGAAAGTGCTAAGTGCAGGGCCTACAACCCCACTCAAACCAGGAGTACACGCGAGCGTCCCCGCCCCCGCTGCTCTCCTCAAACCCTAAACCCTGCCCCCGCTGCTCTCCTCAAACCTAAACCCTGCCCCCGCTGCTTTCCTCAAACCCTAAACCCTGCCCCTGCTGCTCTCCTCAAACCCTAAACCCTGCCCCCGCTGCTCTCCTCAAACCCTAAACCCTGCCCCCACTGCTCTCCTCAAACCCTAAACCCTGCCCCCACTGCTCTCCTAAAACCCTGCCCACGCTGCTCTCCTGAAACCCAAAACCCTGCCCCCGTTGCTGTCCTCAAACCCTAAACCCTGTCCCCACTGCTCTCCTCAAACCCTAAACCTGCCCCCACTGCTCTCCTCAAACCCTAAACCCTGCCCCCGCTGCTCTCCTGAAACCCAAAACCCTGCCCCCACTACTCTCCTCAAACCCTAAACCCTGCCCCCACTGCTCTCCTCAAAACCTAAACCTTGCCCCTGCTGCTCTCCTCAAACCCTAAACCCTGCCCCCGCTGCTCTCCTCAAACCCTTGTTCTGAAAATGGCGGACAGCGGTCACTCTCTCCTGGATGTTCCATTCTTTCCCCCCAATCGTCCTTGGTGGCCCTCACTCTTACCTGGTGGCCCTCACTCTTACCTGGTGGCTGTCCAACCCCCTTGAGGTTCTCATTTTGTGTGTGGCTATCACTCTTCCCTCATGGCAATCGCGTTTACTGGTGGCCTTCACTCATCCCTGGCGGAGGTCACTCTTCCCTGGCGGCGGCCACTCTTCTCTGGTAGCGTTCACCCATCCCTGGCGGCGGTCACTTTTCCCTGGTTTATGTCATTTTTATTAGTGGCGGTCACTCATCCCTTTCGGCTGCCACCCTTCTCCCGTGGTTGACACTCTTCCTTGTGGCTGCCACTATTGCCTTGTGCCTATCACTCTTTCCTAACCAGCTCACACACTTCCCTTGTCGCTGTCACACTTACCAGAGTGTCCACCTCCTTGGCGGCAGCTGCAGCCTTCTGTTGTGCCGCCACGGCGGCCGCATTCAACCGGTCCACTTCCCTCTGCGCCCCAACTGCAGCGTTCTCGCGGGCGGCAGCCCTTTGCTGCGCCGCCGCCGCCGCGACCGCCTCCATTCGCTCCACCTCCCGTTGCGCCCCGGCCGCCGCGTTCTCCCGCGGCGCGTTCAGGCGGTCCACCTCCCGTTGCGCTCCGGCTGCAGCGCTCTCGCGGGCGGCCGCCTTCTGCTGCGCCAACGCGGCGCCGGCCTTCAAACGTTCGCCCTCGCGCTGAGCCCCGGCCTCTGCATTCTCACGCGCCGCTCGGCGGACGTCCTCTTCTTTCTTCTTGCCAGCCTGGCAGTAGGGATTTGAGTTCAGGGTTTAGGGCGTTAACAATTGGCAGGCTTCTTCCTTGTTCTTCTTTTTGCCAGTCTGGCACCAGGGTTCAGTTTTAGGGTTCAGGTAGGAGGTCGTAATCCTCGGCGGACATCCTGTTCTAATAGGAAGGGAATCGGGAGAGGAAGGAGATCAGAGAGGAGAGAGGGGCTGAGCTCGGAAAGGGTAATTTATTTAGGGTGAGGGGACTTGGTGAGAGAAGAGTAATTTAGCATGGCAGGTGGGACTAACATAGGGGCAAGGAGGGCAAAAGGTGTAACTGGGACAGTCAATACCAAATAGATAAAAACAAATAAATGCAGTTTTAAAAAAGAATACCGGTATATATATATATTATATTATTGGCACACTCACCGCATTCTGTTCTTCCCGCCGAACTGCCTCCTCCTTCCTCCTGGCAGCCTGTTTGGGTCACGGACAAAAAAATAAGCAGGCATGACGCGTGTGACGTGTGCGACAAGTGTGACAAGTGTGAGCAGAGTGACCATGTCAGGGAAGTGGGGAGCGAGTGGTGGGGAGCAACAAATTTATACGTCAAAAGCATTCCCGTTTCTGTGCCAGTATTTTTACCTTCCGTATCCACCTCCACCCTGATTCAAGGCTCAGACGTCACCCCCCCCCCCCCGATCGAAGCCTGCTTTGCCCACTGACTAGCTTCCAGGCTCACCGCGCTCTCCCCTCCCCCACCCCCCACCCCTTAAGCCATTTTGCTGTTTTCAGACTCACCGCGCTCTCCCGCTCCCGTCTGCCCTCCTCTTCTTTCCGCTTGGCAGCCTATAAAGCAGAAAATGGCAAAATGGGAGGGGGGAGGGGGGGAGGGGGGAGGGGGAACGCAAGAGGGGGGTGGGGGGTGGGGGAGAGGGAGGCAAGAGGGGGGAGAGGGAGGCAAGAGGGGGGGAGGGGGAGGGGGAGGGGGGGAGGGGGAGGCAAGAGGGGGAGGGGGGAGGGGGAGGCAAGAGGGGGAGGGGGGAGGGGGAGGCAAGAGGGGGAGGCAAGAGGGGGAGGCAAGAGGGGGAGGCAAGAGGGGGTGGGGGGGAGGGGGGGAGGGGGAGGCAAGAGGGGGGGGGGTGGGGGGATGGGAGGTGTGGGGTGGAGGAGAGGGGGAGGGGGGAGGCAACAAGGAAGCACTCGCACATTGTCATGTGCCCGACTGCCTGCCGTACCTCCTCTTTCCGCTTAGCGGCCTGGTTAGCGGAAATACAGGAGGGATTGGGCGGGGGATGCAACAAGCAATCAACGTGTTGTCACGTGCTCTTGCCGCACCTCTTCTTTTTCCTGCTCGGCAGCCCGATAGGCAGTGAAAGTGTGGGAGGAATGCTGGGGCACATTCACAATGTATATCCCCTTGCTTGTACAGTAGGTTCACTTCAAAAGTAGGCTCCCTGCAGTCCTGCACACAACACTATCTCTCCCTTTAACCCTAAACCCTAAACCCTAAATGAACCAGGCTCATTTCTCTCACCGCATTATCCCGTTCGCGCTTCAACGCCTCTTCCTCTTTTCGTTTCGCCGCCTGGGCACATGGGAGACAAGAGGCCAGCAAAGAGCATTGGGCACTTCAGAAACAGAGGGCCAGCAGGGCCAGCAGGAAGGTTGTACATCGAGGAAGAAGGCCCTACGCACCTCAGACCAGGGCCAGCCAGAACGATCAGCACGCAGCAAAAGCGATCAAACATCTATGAAATATGACCCCCCCCAAGCCCTGTACGCCCCCCCCCCCCTTCCCCCATCACGACAGAACCAACCTCAACACAATTTCTCCCCATGCACCAGCCATAGCCCAGACAGCAAACCCAGATTAAAACGCTCCATCCCCTCCTAACCACATCCTCCTGCTCCTCATGCCTTATACCGTCCAGGCTCTGCAGTGGAAGCACTGCACTCGCCCTCTCACTTTCGTTCCTCAAACCCTGCTTGAGGAATTAACCTGACAACTCACCACGCCCTCCCGCTCCCGTCGCGCATCGTCCTCTCTACGCTTGGCAGCCTAGCCACGTCATATTGAGGGAGAAGCAAGTGTGAGGAAGTGTGACCAGTGCGAGCAAGTGTAGCAAGTGTGGACATCCTTCCCTTCCCCCCCCCCACCCTCTCCACTCTTTCCACCCAGCCTCTATGATGCAAATGCACCCTCTCCCCCTCTCTCACTCCCTATCACTCCATACGCCCTCTATCCCTCTCCCATTAAAAGACGTTGAGGCGCTTTCTTGTCTCCATGAAGAGCCAAAGGGCCACTCAACATGCTCCCTTCATCCTAAACCCTAACTCACAACCTTCTGACACCTCAAACAATTAATCCTTAACCCCAATTTGCAACCTTCCTCAGCCCTATACCTTAAACCATGACTCACAATTTTCATTAACCCCAAACCCTATCTCACAATCTTCCGAAGTCCTAAACCCTTACCCATAGCTCACAATCTTCCTAAACCCTTTACCCTATATCACAATCTTCATAAGTCTAAGTCCTAAACCTTAAACCAACAATCTTCTGTATCCCCCAACCCCTTATCCTTGACCCTCACACTCTCCCTGAACCCTCACCTGAAACCCTCAACCCTTGCTCACAATCTTCCCTTACCCCAAAGCCTTCATCCCTTACCCTCACAAACGTCCTGAACCATAACCTAAACCCTGAACCAGAACCTAAACCCTGAACCATGACCTAAACCCTGAATTATAACCTAAACCCTTAACCGTAACCTGAAGGCCTGAACCAAACCCTGGACAATAACCTAAACCAGAATCTATACCCTTAACCTGGGCTCACAATCTTCTCTCGCTCCCGTCGTGCCTCCTCCTCTTTCCGCCTAATAGCCAGAGCCTCCACCTCCTTCTTGGCAGCTGCTGCCTTCATCTGCGCCAGCGCAGCGGCTGCCGAGGACGGCCGAGCGCCCGCCGCGGAGCCCGGCCGCGGGGCCGCTGATGGGGACACGCGTGCCGCCGGTGATGGGCTGACGGCGTAAGGTGCGCCTTGATTGATGGGGTATCCAGCCGCTGATGGAGAGGCCCGGTTGGCCGACACCGGTCGAGAGGGAGCGTATGGGGACGCCTTGCTGGCAGATGCAGGACGGGGGGCGTATGGGGAGGCCTTGGCCGCAGCAGCAGCCGCAGCGGCGACGGCCGCGGCGGCCCCCGGGGCGGAGATGCGGGCGGCCGCCGCCGCCGGCGCGCCGGGGCGCGCCAGCGCGCCGATCGCGGCCGCGCCCGCCACCTGCCGTTGGGCCGCCGCCGCAGCGGCCCGCTGGGCCGCGGCGGCCGCCGCTGAGCCAGCGCCGGCTGCCGGCTTTGCTGCAGAGCCTGGTGCAGCAGGCCTCGCCTGCAATTGGGTTCCAGATCATTACAGGAAACAGGACATCGAACTTTCAGTTAGGGTATCAGGCAGCAGCTAGGGGACCAGCTGCAGTGCTCAACTGAATCGATCACATTTCTCAACACGCCTGACAACCCGGACTTCTCCTCCGACTGAGCAAGGAGCTCCAGAGCTCAGGTGCTGTCATGGCGTTATATCCTCCTGTATACCCTATGGGCCTTCGAAAGGGCGAGTGGGAATGTGAACCATAACAACAGGGGAAGCTGAAGTGTGAACAAGCACGTCTCACCAACATTGCTGCAGAGATCCCTGATCGACACAAGATGACCTATGTTAGTTGAAGTGTGAATACGTGTGTCTCACCAGTATGGCGCCCCCGATCCTCAAAGGTGTGACAGGCAATGGTGACATGGCCTTCTGAGCCGCAGCCATCTGTCGCAAGGCGTTTACAAAGAGTGGGGCACAAAGGGGAAAGTGTGAGGAGGGGCACAGGCACGTTCAGATTCGATTAAGTGCTGCATGGCAAAGAGGGAGGCTGCCGTCAGTTCAGTTGAGGGTGGTTAGTGGAGCAGGTAAGCGGGTTTTTACCATTTTGATTGAGCCCAGTGTGGATCCAGTGTGGACACGGTGTGTAGACAGTGTGGCCACAATGTGTATTTGGTGTGAATATGTATGAATATGTGTGAATGCAGTGTGGATTTACGCCAGGTCTGGTAGGGGGGCCAGTTCCAAGAGCATTTGCCGCACGTCCAATCGGGTTCAGCAATTGGACGTGCGGCAGTTGAAGAGGGAAGTACGGGTGAAGGTCCTGAATGCAAATGGCGATGGTGGGAGGTTGCCCTGCCCCAGCATAACTGCCTATACCGTAGCGGTACAACAATCATTCAAAATTAAAATTCCAGAACCCAGATTTTAAACCTGTGTGGGGAACAATGACAGCGGCCCTGCCGTAGTATGGCCGCATGCTCCAAGGCGAGTTCGAAATTTTAAGTCCGGATTTCGAAATTCGAACCAGTGCAGGGAAGGATGCGGCAGAAGGTGGGTCTACCCCAGCATTGCTACACGATGCATGACCATGATCATTTCAAAATTCGGAATCCATATTCAAATTTCAAACCGGTGCGGGGAACGAGGATGGCAGGAGGTAAGTCCACCTCCGGCATTGCTACATGATGCTCCTAGATCATTTCAATATTCATAATCCAAATTCAGACTTCAAACCTGTGCGGGGAACGATGACGGCGGGAGGTGGGCCTGCCCCAGCAATGCCGCTTGTACCACGATCTGTCCCGCCTGGGGCTTGCCATGAATTACGGTGTGGCTGAACTCGTGGGCCTGCAATAAAACGTATGGTTTCGGAATCCAGTTTTTTCATGGTGTGCGGTTCGGGGTCTTGGGTTCAGGGTTCTGGGTGTATAGCAAGGTGCGCGGTTTAGGTGTTAGGTCTCAGGGTTTACAGCAAAATTTGCGGTGTTGGGTTTAGGCTTTACGGGTTCAAGCAAGATGTATGGTTTAAGGTGTAGGGTTCGTAACGAGGAGCGCGGTTTAGGCTTTAAGGGTTGATAGCAAGGTACGGAGTTGAGGGTTTAGGGTTTAGGGTTTTGGCAAGGTGTGCATTTAAATCCTGACGGTCCAGGGTTCAGGGTCTTAAGCAAGGAGCATTTTTGAGGTTTAGGGTTTAATGATTAAGGTTCAGGGTTCAGGATCTGTAGCAAGGAGCATGGTTGAGGTTTAGGGTTTAATGATTAAGGTTCAGGGTTCAGGATCTGTAGCAAGGAGCATGGTTGAGGCATTCAGTTCCAGGGCTCGGGGTTTAGAACAAGCTGAAGGGTTTGCCGTGGTTGATGTTAACCCTCACGGACGCTTATCGTCCGCAATCCAACAACCACAATGGTTTGGCCTCGGTACCAGGGTCCAGGGTTCATGGCAAGGTTCACACTTCACAGTAAAGGGTACAGGTTTTTTTGACACAAGCCCTTGACCCATTTATCCACATTGACCCATTAATCCACATTTACCTATTGATACACATTAACCCATTTATCTACATTTACCCATTTATCCACATTTACCCATTAATCCACATTTACCCATTTACCTACATTTACCCATGAATCCACATTTACCCATTTATCTACATTTACCCAGTAATCCACATTTACCCATTTATCCACATTTACCCATGAATCTACATTTACCCATTTATCCACATTTACCCATTATCAACATTTACCCATTAATCCACATTTACCCACTTATCCACATTTACCCATTTATCCACATTTACCCATTTATCCACATTTATCCATGAATCCACATTTACCCATTTATCCATATTTACCCATTAATCCACATTCACCCATTTATCCACATTTACCCATTAATCCACATTTACCCATTAATCCACATTTACCCAATTATCCACATTTACCCATTTATCCACATTTACCCATTAATCCACATTTACCCATTTATCCACATTTACCCATTTATTCACATTTACCCATTGATCCACATTTACCCATTTGTCCACATTTACCCATTTATCCACATTTACCAATTTATCCACATTTACCCATGAATCCACATTTACCCATTAATCCACATTTACCCATGTATTCACATTTACCCATTAATCCACATTTACCTATTAATCCACATTTACCCATGTATCCACATTTACCCATTTATCCACATTTACCCATTTATCCACATTTACCCATTAATCCACATTTACCCATTTATCCACACTAACCCATTAATCCACATTTACCCATTGATCCACATTTACACATTAATCCACATTTACCCATCAATCCACATTTACCCATTAATCCACATTTACCCATTTATCCACATTTACCCATTAATCTACATTTACCCATTTATCCACATTTAGCCACACCTGCAAAGTGGTCGAGAGGAACTTCTGGATCCGTGCCTTGATGATGGGAGTCGCCAAGATTTCATTGATGCTGGGACGCTTCTGCGGTACAGGGGTGGGTAGGGTGGGGCTGTACATCAGGATCGGATGGGGTGAGGTGGAGTGGGGTGGGGCGCCTCAGCGGTACAGGGGGGGGGTAAACTGGGGCGGGATGGAGTGGGACACCTCAGCGGTGCCAGGGAGGGCGGTAAACTGGGGTGGGGTGGGGTGAGACGCCTCAGCGGTACAGGGGAGGCGGTAAACTGGGGTGGGGTGGGGTGAGACGCCTCAGCGGCACAGGGGGGGGCGGTACACTGGGGCGGGGTTAGGTGGGACACCTCAGCGGTGCCAGCGAGGGTGGGATGGGGTGGGACGCTTCTGCATTACAAGGGGGGCGGCATATCAGGGTGGGGTGGGTGGGGCGCCTCCGCAGTACGGGGGGGGCGGTACACTGGGGTGGGTAGAGTGGAGCACCTCTCTGGTGCCAGGGTGAAGTGGGGCGGGGTGGGACACTTCTGCGGTACAAGGGGATACTGTACACTGAGGTGGGGTGGGGTGGGATGTTTCTGCGGTACAAGGGGCGTGGTACACCGGGGTGGGGTTGGGTGGGACACTTCTGCGGTATAGGGAGGGTACACCGGGGTGGGATGGGGTGGTAGGCCTCTGCGGTACAGGGGGTGTGTTACATGGAGTGATGTAGGGTGGGGTAGGGTGCCTCTGCGGTACAGGGGGGGTGTTACATGGAGTGATGTAGGGTGGGGTAGGGTGCCTCTGCGGTACAGGGGGGGTGTTACATGGAGTGATGTAGGGTGGGGTAGGGTGCCTCTGCGGTACAGGGGGGGTGTTACATGGAGTGGGGTAGGGTGGGGTAGGGTGGGGTAGGGTGCCTCTGCGGTACAGGGGGGTGTTACATGGAGTGGGGTAGGGTGGGGTAGGGTGCCTCTGCGGTACAGGGGGGGTGTTACATGGAGTGGGGTAGGGTGGGGTAGGGTGCCTCTGCGGTACAAGGGGTGTGGTACATGGAGTGGGGTAGGGTGGGGTAGGGTGCCTCTGCGGTACAAGGGGTGTGGTACATGGAGTGGGGTGGAGTGGGGTAGGCTGCCTGTGCATTACAGCTGTACAGGGGGGGGCGGCACCCTGGGGTGGGGTAGGGTGGGGTGGGGTGGGACGTGTTTGCCGTACAGGGAATGAGGTACACCAGGGCGGTGTGGGGTGAGGTGCGTAGGCGGTACAATGGGTGGGGTCCTTGTGTAACTGCCGGTCAGTAATACATGACCTGACCAAACTTCTGCATTTGACACCAGCAGCCCCTCTCTAAGCATCATTCAAAACACCTTGCGGTTTAGAGCCATTTTTTTGAAATGGGGCCTTGTTTGCTGTACAACCCTGCCAGATGCTCATTATCTGAACAACTGCCAACAGTTGGACCAACCGCTCACCATTCGAACTGCCAGTTGAGCGCCAGCATCTGGTCCGCTATATGCCCCACCAACCGCCAACTGCCATTCAATCTGCCACTTCAAGTTGGACCAACTGCCAACGTCCCTCCCACCTGCCAGCTGAGTGTCAGCATCCTGTCCACCAGGTCCCGCAGGTCCTTGCTCCTCGATGACGGCAGAGGTGTGTACTGCCCCTTGATGATCTGTCAAAACGTGGTACATATTTCAGAAACGGTGTGTACTGCCCGCTGATGATCTGCCAAATTCCGTACAAAGTACAGGAAGGAAGAGTACTGCCGCTTAATGATCTGAAAAAGGCGGTACACAGTCCAGTCTGCGGGTGATTACTACCCCTCCATGATCTGTCAAAAGGCGGTACACAGTTCAGTCAGGGTGCGTATGACCTGTAAAGAGGCAGTACACCATTCAGCAACGGACAAGGCTCTGTGACTGCAGCTCTGAATTATGAACAAGACAGGTTTTTTACTCTGGTATTTACTCTGGTTACGGTAATGTGGTTATTACTCTGGTTACTCTGGTTATTTACTCTTGTGCGCAACAGATGGGGGTTTAGGTTTTACTCTTGTGCACAACAGATGGGGGACGCACGGGCGGCCAAGAAAAGGCCATGGGGAATCAAAGGCAGTACACTGTACAGCAAGGGAAGATGTTTTCTGGCTGCAGCTCTGAATTATGCACAAGGTCACGCTTACTTTGGTGTGCCACAGACCACCTTTGTGTGGCAGAGACCACCTTCTGAATGAGTACCATCACACGCAGTGCTGTAGTCCACACCTTTTGAATGATGGCCCTCTTGGTATCACCAGAATTTCATACCACACCTCCATACCCCTTTATTCCACACCTTTTGAATGTACGCCTTCATGGCATGTAGTGCTGTGGTCCTCATTTTTTGAATGAGTGCCCTAAACCCTTATCCTTCAGCCCTCACCCCATCTTCTGCATGAAAGCCCTCATGGCATCACCAGAGCTTCACGCTTTACCTTCATTCCCCACCTTCTGAATGAGCGCCCTCATGTTGGGTGCTTCAAACGCATGTCTCAGCGTTGCCATCTCATACAACACGCAGCCCAGGGACCAGATGTCAGACTGCAAAAGAGGGAGAGACATGGGTTGGAATTTTGAGGGGTGGCGGAGCGTCACATTTGTGGCATGGGACAGCGTAGAAAGCTCGTAAAGCACGCAGCCTAGGGACCAAGTATCAGACCCGCAGACAAGGGCAGCACGGGGTCTAATGTTAAGGGTCAGGGTTAGGGTAAGGCTGTAATGATATAAGGCGTTGCAAGCACGCATAGCACATCGCATGGACCAAGTATCAGACAGCAGACGAGGGAAGCACGGGGTGGAAGGTTTGGGGGTAACAGGTCAGGGGTAGGGTTACGTTTTCTTTCTTTTAGGGTTAAGGGTTTTTCAATAATGGTAGTAGGCGTAGGAAGCAGGCAAAGCACATGGCATGTAGGCTTAATGTCAGGCTGCAGGAGATGCACGCCCAGGCATACATGTGAAGGGTTGAGTGGTTAGGGTTTAGTGTTTCCCCGGTCCCAGCTCCCATTCCCTTTCTGCTTATCAAGTCACCCAACGCGCACCTTCTGGTTGTATTTCTTGTTCTGACAGATCTCAGGGCTGAGGTAGTAAGGCGTGCCCACAGCCGTGGCGGCAAGCTGCCATGTGCTGGAGGCGACAGAAATGGAATGGTAGGGTTCAGGTGATGGGAATAAATGAGGGAGGGGAGTATGGGTGATGATGAGGCAAAGAAGGAGGGGGTATTGGTGACAAGGATGGCATGGGCAAGAGGGTGTGAGGGATGACTGTATTGGATCAAGGAGAGGGTACAAGGGATGACTGCATAATTGTGGAAGGGGGTATGGGGAACTAGGAGGGAGCAGGTTGAGATATAGAAAAGGGGGGGTTGAGGTATCGGGATGCGGTGGCGGGTTGCACGCTGCAGGGGTATAGGGGTACAAGGGTATAGGGGTACATGGGTACAAGGGTACAGGGGTATATGGGTACATGGGTACATGTGTACATGGGTATAGGGGTACAAGGGTACAGGGGTACAGGGGTACAGGGGTACAGAGGTACAGGGGTACAGGGGTACAGGGGTACAAGGGTACAGGGGTACAAGGGTACAGGCATACAGAGGTACAGTGGTACAGGGGTACAGGGGTACAGGGGTATAGGGGTACAGGGGTACAGGGGTACAGGGGTACAGGGGTACAGGGGTACAGAGGTACAGGGGTACAGGGGTACAGGGGAACAGGGGTACAGGGGTACAGGGGTACAGGGGTACAGGGGTACAGAGGTACAGGGGTACAGGGGTACAGAGGTACAGGGGTACAGGGGTACAGGGGTACAGAGGTACAGGGGTACAGAGGTACAGGGGTACAGGGGTACAGGGGTACAAGGGTACAGGGGTACAGGGGTACAGGGGTACAGGGGTACAGGGGTACAGGGGTACAGGGGTACAGAGGTACAGAGGTACAGGGGTACAGGGGTACAGGGGTACAGGGGTACAGGGGTACAGGGGTACAGGGGTACAGGGGTACAGGGGTACAGGGGTACAGGGGTACAGGGGTACAGGGGTACAGGGGTACAGGGGTACAGGGGTACAGGGGTACAGGGGTACAAGGGTACAGGGGTACAGAGGTACAGAGGTACAGGGGTACAGGGGTACAGGGGTACAGGGGTACAGGTACAATGTGGCTAAGGAAGTTCAGGTTGAAGTGCTTCAGATTGGGCAGGGGGGCATGGGACTCGTGCCAGGCAAATGGTGTAGGTACATGCTCTATCAATAAGCCTGGCTAGGACCCTTGAGAGGCCCAATTCACCTAGCTAGGGTAAGCGCCTCGGACCGGAGGAACGTTGCAAGCACATGATCCATTAATGAGCTTATCTTAGCTTAGCTTAGTCAGGACCGTCGCAATGCCAAAGTCGCACAACTCGGGTATGGGACTTGTATCAGCATGCATTTTCATAAGAATGCTCAAACAGCCAATGGACCTTCGATAGATGTGTCCATGACATGGCACCTCGATGTAATATGGACGAGCCAGCAAATGCTAAATGACCGAGTTCAAACACATTCCTACAGATGCTTAAACAGCCAAACCGGCCCGTGAGCCTTATATGAAAGTGCCTATGACAGGGCACCTCAATTAAGACAACGACAAATGCTACATTACAAAGTGCAAACACTATCATACAAATGCTTCAACAGCCAGCCAGGCCAATTAACCTTAAATGGTCCTGTCCATGACATGGCACCTCGATGAAGACAACGATCCAGCAAATACTAAAGGACCAAGTGCAGATACTTGTCCCTACTTGTATTCATACTTTAGCTGAGCAAAAGCGATTTTGCCCCAAGGCAAGCGGTCTTTTTAGATTTTGCATGCTCGGGCGCCACGCACTTGGCCAGAATCTAGGGGGCGTTTTTTAAAAGTGCATGTTAGGGCTGATGTGCGCCACACACCTAGCACAGACCTTGGACACTCCGAAGGGTCTAGGGTTCAGGGTTTCGACTTCGCATGCACGGGCTCCATTTTCCTGGCCAGAACCTTGGACACTCCGAAGGGTCTAGGGTTCAGGGTTTCGACTTCGCATGCACGGGCTCCATTTTCCTGGCCAGAACCTTGGACACTCCGAAGGGTCTAGGGTTCAGGGTTTCGACTTCGCATGCACGGGCTCCATTTTCCTGGCCAGAACCTTGGACACTCCGAAGGGTCTAGGGTTCAGGGTTTCGACTTCGCATGCACGGGCTCCATTTTCCTGGCCAGAACCTTGGACACTCCGAAGGGTCTAGGGTTCAGGGTTTCGACTTCGCATGCACGGGCTCCATTTTCCTGGCCAGAACCTTGGACACTCCGAAGGGTCTAGGGTTCAGGGTTTCGACTTCGCATGCACGGGCTCCATTTTCCTGGCCAGAACCTTGGACACTCCGAAGGGTCTAGGGTTCAGGGTTTCGACTTCGCATGCACGGGCTCCATTTTCCTGGCCAGAACCTTGGACACTCCGAAGGGTCTAGGGTTCAGGGTTTCGACTTCGCATGCACGGGCTCCATTTTCCTGGCCAGAACCTTGGACACTCCGAAGGGTCTAGGGTTCAGGGTTTCGACTTCGCATGCACGGGCTCCATTTTCCTGGCCAGAACCTTGGACACTCCGAAGGGTCTAGGGTTCAGGGTTTCGACTTCGCATGCACGGGCTCCATTTTCCTGGCCAGAACCTTGGACACGCCGAAGGGTCTAGGGTTTAGAGTTTAGATTTTGCATTCTCGGGCTCCACGCACCTGGCCAGAACCTTGGAAACGCCGAAGTCTCCCAACTTGAGCAGTCCGCCAGCTGACACAAACACGTTCTGGGACTTGATGTCCCTGCACCATAAATAAGGTTTAGGGTTTAGGGTTAAGTGTGTAGTGTGTAGAGTTTAGGGTTTAGTGTGTAGGGTTTAGTGTGTAGTGTGTAGGGTTTAGGGTTTAGGGTGTAGTGTGTAGGTCCCTGCACCACAAATGGGGTAGGGAAAATGTTCGGCATCCGTCGCGGCCTCCAATCTACTTAGGCTCGTAACGGTATAACATCCTGCATGGCAGACATTCCATGTGCAGGCTCATAACGGTATAACAAGCTGCACAGGGTGTCCTAGGGATACTTGATACAAAGTCCAAATCACTAAAAATGTAAGGCAGACCCCCCTTTCCCACGCACCGGTGCAAGATCTTCCCAACCTCCCAGACACCCCCTCCCACGCGCTGATACAAAATCTTCCCACCCAACCACCCTCCCTCCCTCTCTCAAGCACCGGTGCAAAATCTTTCCACCCACCCACCCACCCACCCTCCCTCCCATACACCCCTCCCCCCTCCCTCCCCCGCATCCCCCCCTCCCACCTCCCCTCCCTCCCTCCCACCCAACCACCTCCCCTCCCTCCCTCCCACCCACCCACCCTCAATCCGTCCTTCACTCCCTCCCACCCTCCCTACCCCCCTCCTCCCTCTCTCCCACCCACCCCCACCCACCCCCCACCCTCTCTCCCCCCCTCCCTCCCTCTCTCCCACTCACCCCCACCCACCCTCCCCACCCTCCCTCCCCCCCTCCCTCCCTCCCTCCCCCCCTCCCTCCCTCTCTCCCCCCACCCCTCCCTCTCTCCCCCCCCCCCCCACCCTACCTACCCCCCCTCCCCCCTCCCTACCCCCCTCCCTACCCCCCTCCCTCCCTCTCTCCCCCCCCCCCACCCCCACCCCACCCTTCCTCCCCCCCTCTTTCCCTCCCTCCCTCCCCCCCCTCCCTCCCTCCCTCTCTCCCACCCACCCACCCACCCCCTCCCTCCCCCCCCTCCCCCCTCCCTCCCCCCCTCCCTCCCTCCCTCCCTCCCTCCCTCACACCCTCACACCCTCACACGCACCGGTGCAAGATCTTCCGATCATGAACATGTTTCAATCCGAGGCATATCTGGACCAGCCAGTCCATCACCATATCCTCAGGAAACTGCACCCCCTTCCGCTTCTGAACGATGCCATGCAGATCACCTGACCCGGGGGAGGGGGGGCCAGGTTAAAATTAGCTGCTAGGGTTAAACCTAGGCACATCCTTGGGTACCTGCACCCCCTTATACTTCTGAACCATGCCATGCAGATCACCTGACCCGGGGGAGGGGGGGCCAGGTTAAAATTAGCTGCTAGGGTTAAACCTAGGCACATCCTTGGGTACCTGCACCCCCTTATACTTCTGAACCATGCCATGCAGATCACCTGACCCGGGGGAGGGGGGGCCAGGTTAAAATTAGCTGCTAGGGTTAAACCTAGGCACATCCTTGGGTACCTGCACCCCCTTATACTTGTGAACCATGCCATGCAGATCACCTGGCCAGGAGGGGCACATTCACACATCAGACTTAAGATTAGCTGCCAGGGTTAGAGCCAGGCAGCTAATCCTCCGGAAGCTGCTCTCCCCTATGCCTCTGAATGATATTGCGTAGATCGCCTGGCCAGGGTGGGGGGTGGCGAATTCGGGTTTAGGGTATAGGGTTTAGGCTTAAGGGTTGCTTTAGTGCCAAGGTCTACGAGTGTGGGATTTAGGATGAAGGATGACATGTACCAAGGGTTCAATGCTAGAAAGGGATGTTTTCATTTTTTAATATTTAGGCTTAGCGGGGCATGTCAACGTCTACTTACGAGAAATCTTCAGCTACAATTTACTGCTACATCGCAACCTGGAAAGGCGCCAAAGAGAAACAGATCATAAAAAGTGTGGGATACCCCCAGGACTTCAGAAAACAAACGTGGACAAACTTAGGTTTTGTGTTAGGACCCTGAACCCTGAACACACACTTTCAGGTTACAGCACCTGCATTCAAGAATTAGGGTTTGGTCCTTCAAAGATTAGGGCTTAGTTCAGACCCTGAACCCTGAACACGCACTTTCGAAATTCAGGGGTCAGTAATCCACCGCCTGGACGCTGAACACACTTCTTCAGATCACAGCTCCCTCAGTCAGAGCTTACGGTTAAGTGCAGACCCTGAACCCTGGACCATGAACATGCACTTTCAGACTTAAGGTTTAAGTCCAGAATTTGGACCCTGAACCCACACCTTCAGATCAGAACTCCTTTATCCAGAGAGTAGGGTTTAGTCCAGACCCTGAACCCACACCTTCAGATCACCAGTCCTTAATTCATAGAGTAGGGTTTAGTCCAAACCCTGAACCCACACCTTCAGATCACCAGTCCTTAATTCATAGAGTAGGGTTTAGTCCAGACCCTGAACCCACACCTTCAGATCACCAGTCCTTAATTCATAGAGTAGGGCTTAGTCCAGACCCTGAACCCACACCTTCAGATCAGAACTCCTTTATCCAGAGAGTAGGGTTAAGTCCAGACCCTGAACCCACACCTTCAGATCACCAGTCCTTAATTCATAGAGTAGGGTTAAGTCCAGACCCTGAACCCACACCTTCAGATCACCAGTCCTTAATTCATAGAGTAGGGTTAAGTCCAGACCCTGAACCCACACCTTCAGATCACCAGTCCTTAATTCATAGAGTAGGGTTAAGTCCAGACCCTGAACCCACACCTTCAGATCACCAGTCCTTAATTCATAGAGTAGGGTTAAGTCCAGACCCTGAACCCACACCTTCAGAACACAGCTCCATGACGATACAGAGTTTGTTCATGTGTGTGAAGCATTCAATGCACCGCACAATGTTGGGGTGCTTCAGAGCCAAGAGGAGCTGTAGGAGGGGGGGGGGGGGGGGTGAATGGTTGAGGGTGAATGGTTGAGGGTGAAGGGTTGAGGGTGAAGGGTTGAGGGTGAAGGGTTGAGGGTGAAGGGTTGAGGGTGAAGGGCTGAGAGTGAAGGGTTGAGGGTGAAGGGTTGAGGGTGAAGGGTTGAGGGTGGAGGGCTGAGGGTGAAGGGTTGAGGGTGAAGGGTTGAGGGTGAAGGGTTGAGGGTGAGGGGTTGAGGGTGAAGGGTTGAGGGTGAAGGGTTGAGGGTGAAGGGTTGAGGGTGAAGGGTTGAGGGTGAAGGGTTGAGGGTGAAAGGTTGAGGGTGAAGGGTTGAGGGTGAAGGGTTGAGGGTGAAGGGCTGAGGGTGAAAGGTTGAGGGTGAAGGGTTGAGGGTGAAGAGTTGAGGGTGAAGGGCTGAGGGTGAAGGGTTGAGGGTGAAGGGTTGAGGGTGAAGGGTTGAGGGTGAGGGGTTGAGGGTGAAGGGTTGAGGGTGAAGGGTTGAGGGTGAAGGGTTGAGGGTGAAGGGTTCAGGGTGAAGGGTTGAGGGTGAAGGGTTGAGGGTGAAGGGTTGAGGGTGAAGGGTTGAGGGTGAAGGGTTGAGGGTGAAGGGTTGAGGGTGAAGGGTAGAGGGTGAGGGGTTGAGGGTGAAGGGTTGAGGGTGAAGGGTTGAGGGTGAAGGGTTGAGGGTGTGGGGTTGAGGGTGAAGGGTTGAGGGTGAAGGGTTGAGGGTGAAGAATTGAGGGTGAGGGGTTGAGGGTTGAGGGTTGAGGGTGAAGGGTTGAGGGTGAAGGGTGAAGGGTTGAGGGTGAAGGGTTGAGGGTGAAGGGTTGAGGGTGAAGGGTTGAGGGTGAGGGGTTGAGGGTGAAGGGTTGAGGGTGAAGGGTTGAGGGTGAAGGGTTGAGGGTGAAGGGTTGAGGGTGATTTCCTCCATGGCCAAGCATTCAGCTCACGCCCATTGATCCCTCTATGATGCATGGCCCTGCGCATTGTGCCTCATGAAGGAAATCATGCATGGCCATGCGCAGTGTGCCTCATGGAGGAAATCATGCATGGCCATGCGCATTGTGCCTCATGGAGGAAATCATGCATGGCCATGCGCATTGTGCCTCATGGAGGAAATCATGCATGGCCATGCGCATTGTGCGTCATGGAGGAAATCATGCATGGCCATGCGCAGTGTGCCTCATGGAGGAAATCATGCATGGCCATGCGCATTGTGCCTCATGGAGGAAATCATGCATGGCCATGCGCATTGTGCCTCATGGAGGAATCATGCATGGCCATGCGCATTGATCCCAATATGATGCATGGCCATGCGCATGGTGCCTGCGCTTCACATGCGCATGCTGAACTGCAGCACTCCCATGTGCATCTTCAAAAATCTCGCCTAGTCATGCATCCCCCACCCTGATAACACTGTGTGCGCCCACGACTCCCTCTCATAGCACCTTCACTTTCTGCTCTACGCTAAAGTTTGACGCGCCTGTGCTGCCATGCATTGCATGCTCCCATGCTTCTCCCTGGCAGCACCGTTCGCATCCATGCACCCATGCTCCCCCCCTGGCAGCACCGTGCCCGCCCATGCACCCATGCTCCCCCCTGGTAGCACCATATGCACCCATGCAACATGCTTCCCCCCACATGGCACCCATGCACCCATGCGCCCTTGCTCTGCATGTGCCGTGCGCCCATGCACCCATGCATCCTTCGTCACAGCACCTGTGCTTCCTGCTTAGCCGACTCCCTCTCTGCCGCCGGCATCCTGCTGATATCGATCTCCTTTATCACATACTGCTTGCCGTCCTTCTTGTTCGTGACCAGGACCGCAGAGCCGAAGGAGCCCTTGCCCAGGACCTTGCCACGCACATAATTGTCCATGGACATGGTGACGAGCTGGAGCGGTCAGAGGAGGAGTATGCAGTCGATGCGAGGGGAATGTACTTCCAAGGCAGAGGTGGAGAATGCGATCGAGCTCGAGTGCCCAGAAGCAGCAATTGACGCTCCCGAGTTATTCTCGTCGCCCTCCTAAGCTACCTCGCGTCGTAGCAGCAGCAGAAAGTGCGTAGATTTTGAATTCAGCGGCTGAATGTTAACCTCCCCGCGCTGCTCTATAGCGCTCGTGCCGCGGTGCCTGCTCCAGCTGGGTTATATCGCGTGTCTCGCAAGCATGGAACGTGCAACCGGAAAAGCCAACGTTTTAAAAGTACCGGATGACTTATAAAGTTATCATAGTGGAAACTACTGGCCTGTGAATCCGTTGAGGATGCCTGTTCCCGTGAGTGGGTGTTATTATCAGGTGTTATTATCTCCTGTTATTATCACACAAAATAGGTGTTGCTGACCATGCCAAAAGAGCCCACGCCCGAGATCGGTATATCCACTCGTATATCTGCATTGGTCTTGGATAGCATGTGGTATCAAGTTTGTTTTAAACTGCAGGGAGCCCGTACGATGCGTCATACCCGAGTCCAATACATACTCTGGTGACAGAAAGGAACATCTCACATCTCGCACGTTACTGAACATGCTCAGCAATCAACACTTTTCCAGTCAGCAAATGCTGGACGACGTCCCCAGCAGGCGCTCAAGGCCTGGCGGATTCGAAAGCATCCTGCTGGGCCCGTGGCAGTTACTAGTAACTGAAGCCTCACAGACATGTTTGTGTATCTTTTGACCAGGGGGCTTTGACCTGGGTTTGACTAGGCTGCTGCTGTGGCAGCTGAATTGCAGCGCAATCATGCTCCAAGTCTCCTTTGACCATCATGTGGGGATAGGCAGTGCAAGGTTACTGTACGAGCCTGGTAGGAGCAACATACAGCCCCCCGTAAATTTCAGGCCACATCAGCTACAATTCAGCTACATCACGACTTCCTACCTAAGGGGCCTCAGCCGCTGTCGGCCCATAGATCACGCTCCCAAGTGATGCTGCGGAGGGCCCAGTATGACTCAATCACTGACACTACACCTCGGGGCCCTGCTCTAAAAGGCTCGGCCGCATTGGCGCCCAACTGTCCTGTTGGAAGAAAATAAACTGAAGGTAAGAGGGAAAGAAGAAGAAGAACACAAAGAAGAAAGAAATACCCCCCTCCCAAAGGAAGAGGCAGCCCAGTCATTCAGTCAATAACGTTACACCTCTGGGCCCGCTCAAAGCTCGGCCGCATGGGCGCCCAACTGTTCAGAAGGGAGAAAAAGGCAGCCCAGTATTGCTCAGTAACAAACACTCCCAATTTGCGCCCCTACTTTCAGGAACAACACATTACGCCGCCGCGCCCCGAAGTGCTCAACCTACAAGCAAAACGGCTGCCGGAACCACGACCGTTTAAGACAACGCGGCTGCCACACGGATACAAACTCTGATGAGGGGCTAGCTGATAATGGTTGGTGATTTACAACGATCTGATTTCCCTCAGTTTCTTCAAAACTTCACAGTTAAAGACTCGGTTATAGAGGCCATCATTACTTTTCAAGCCTGGGGGGCGGGTTAAGGTCTCTTTATTGCATTTAAAATGTCCTAGGGGGGGAACCAGCGAAGGCATTGTTTTCCCGCTCACTGACCAAGCACACTGTTCAGTGTGTTTGATGGGGTCAATGACATTACACCTCTGGGACCTGCTCAAAAAGGCTCTGCCGTGTGGGCGCCAACTGTGTCGTTGGGAGAAAATGAACTTAAGCTAAAAGGGAAAGAAGGAGAAGGAAACAAAGGAAATAAATACCCCCCCCCCCACTAAAAAGGAAGCCCGAAGTAAACTTTGCCCCTCTCAAACCTTTTCCCCAAGAAGGCAAAGAAAAAGAACGAAACTAGGCCTCCGCAAAGCGAACGACGTCCTCAACAAAGTCAGCGTCTCCCATCTAAGCCTGCCCCCTAGTGCAACTGTTGAAAGTCTGTGGCGCCCAACCTCTCTCCCTATGCATCTCGTTCATTTTGTTTGATGGGTGAACTTGCTATCCTTTCCTTCCACGTGCGTTCTCCCTTGACTTTCCTAGCTGACTTTTGTTTGTAGACGTGGCCGAGCTTTATTTAGGCAGGGCCCTGAGGTGTAACGTCATTACCTGAACACTGCGGACCCCATGCCCCCAAAGAGGGGCACGTGGCGCGAAGAGGCGATAGGGGACCCGCTTGGCTGCATCACTGCTTTACAGTAACAAAATGATCAGTCGGCCCCCCGAAAGGCCTCGCAGCCCCAAACACAATTCCAACTTCGGACACGAACAATGCAACCACGAATACTGCTCAACAGGCAGATCTCACTGACGCTCACATGCGGCTTAGCCGTTCTAAACATGTGGCTTAGCCATGCGGCCGAGCCCTTTTGAGCAGGGCCCAGTGATGTAACGTAAGCTCGCATCACAAAGAAAGCCTGATAAATCAGTCAGGGCCTCGTTGTCCACGATTTCTGGGATGCGAAATTAAGCCAGCCTTAGAATGTGGCCGCTAGTCATCACTACACTCCACCGCCCAGCCCTCCTTCCTCATGTGGGAGTTCCCCACACTAACCTCGAGCCGCCCATATCAGCAGCAAAAGATCTGCCCTGGCCCATCCCTGAACTAGAGCTGGCGCCCACACGGCCAAGCCTTTTTGAGCAGGGCCCAAAGGTTTCGACGTGGCACTTCACAGCGCCTCGACTTCCAGCAGCGATGCCTCATAGAAGGAGGGTGCCTCATAGCCGAGCATGTTGATGGTGGTCGCCGTGATGTTGGCCAGGCCGGCCTTGGGCAGATCCGACCTGGGCGGGCAACAGACGACAGGATGTGAAGCGGGGCGAGGAGACTCGGTGCAAGTGTGGATGGGGTACTGCCAGGTGTAAGTGTGAACTGTATGTGTGCATGTGTACCTGTGTGTATGAATGTTATTGCGGCCGTGTGAGTGCTTGTTGGTCGGGTGCCTTTCCTGTTTCCTGCTCGCCTTTTCTCGGCTGACGACGAGGGCCACATGCGCACCCGGGCTGTTTTTTGTGTTCGCGTCTCAGTTTTTTAGGGTTGGGCGGCCGGTCTCACACCTTGTGAAATCCTAGTAAAACAAGGATGTGTGAACGGTATGCATGAGTAGATGATACAACACGTCTTGGCCCTGTTGAAAAAGACGCATGGACACCCAGCTGTCTACTGTCGTCAGAAAACTAAGGCAGAAAATGTTCACTAAACCGCATCAGTCGATAACGTTACACCTCTGGGCCCGCTCAAAGCTCGGCCGCTAAACCGCATCTCTGTGTGTGTGTGTGTGTGTGTGTGTGTGTGCACGTGTGTGTGCACGTGTCAAAGTGGAGGTGGAAAGTTGAGGTACGGGGGCCGAAAGAGGGACATGAGACTTCAACCCTGGTCAGAACGACCGACACCAATCCCGATGATTCGCTGTTTTAATTGAACACCACGTTGG
This sequence comes from Limnomonas spitsbergensis, assembly GCA_037349105.1. Lineage (NCBI taxonomy): Eukaryota > Viridiplantae > Chlorophyta > Chlorophyceae > Chlamydomonadales > Limnomonas > Limnomonas spitsbergensis. The sequence continues at coordinate 770,246 of JAYJMM010000072.1, read as the reverse complement.
CAGGCGGACACTAGCCCCCGACAAACAATCCTTAATTCCTGGCCAGAATGACCGTGTCCCCCTGCCCCACGAGTGGCTTCTCACCTGAACACAATGTTCGCAGGCAGGCCCTTGCCTCCTACGAAAACGGGCACCGGCGCGAGTGTGTGAGAGGTCAGCGGTAGCGGCGTGCCATTCTCAGCCATCAGTGGCTTGCCCTTCTTGTCACGCTGAACCATGTCGTCCGCGTTACCGTGGTCTGAGGTCACCAGCCACCTGCATTATTCAAGATTTTTTCAGGGAGAGAGGTTCAAGGTCCGCTCACAAGTCAAGCTGAACCATGTTGTCCGCATTACTGTGGTCTGAGGTCACCAGCACCCAACGCTTCTGGTGAGAGGTTCAAGGTTTCTCATTCATTTTTTACTTAAAAATCAATGTCATCAGCGTCACCATGGTCAAGCACCACCAGCCACTCCCAGGATTCAGGGTAACAGATGACAGGTTCAAGTTTGATTTTTTGTTGTGCTGAACTATATCGTTAGCGGTATTAGAGGGTGTTGGTGAGCAGTTCCAAGGTCTCAATTTTTGTAGCGCTTGCAACCATGCCAACAGCATCGGCGCATCGCCATGGTTGGAGGCCACCAGCCACCCACAGGATTCAGAGTTCGGGGTTCAGGGTTCAGGGAACCAGGTTTCATTCGTTCCACTACTCATCTGCCCCACGTTCGACCAGTCACCTGCAGGGTTCAGGGTAACAGGTTTCATTTGTGTTTAACTTTTCAATGCCATTACTATCACCGCGGTTGCAGGACGCCTGCCACCTGCATGGTTCAGGATCCTAGCTTCCCTTTCTTGTCACGCTTTGCAATGCCTTAAGCAGATCACCAGCGTCGGAGGCCGACAGCCATCTGCAGGACTCAAAAAGAGTATTTTTTTTTTTGTGTTTTTTACCGCGTATGCCGATGCATCTGCATTGGTCAGAAGCCAGTGTTTTTTGGGGTTCACGGTTCTTGGACCCTTTGACCTTGCCGTGGGTGAAAGTTACGCAACAGCTGCGGAAACACAGGGCTCATGTGTGCAGCCACCTGTAGCTGCCCAAAACCCATTACCCTAAAAGGATGAGCGTAACAGCTGCGGGGGTGAAGTGGCCCATGCCTGCACCGCCGGAACTGATTGGGATCTTGGAACTCATTCCAGAAGAGAACCGGAAAGAGAGTGGAGGCAGGGGCCGGCCTCTTGGAACCGCACACGCCCCAAATGTCCCACGAGCTCAAAGTAAGTATTGTGTTTCAAACGCTCCACAGATGCTTGACAGCACACTAACAGAGCGCTATGAAAAGGCGCGAAAAAAAGCTCGTGACATCTCAGGTAAGCCCCACTCCCTCACACCTGGCATTGACCGCATCGGCCGCTTCTAGCAGCTGCTTCACGCACCCATCCACCACCTCGCAAGCTGTCATTGTCGCAGCCAGGTCACCTGCATGCACAACCTCTATCGGGTTAGCATAGCTCACCATGCAATCATGCATGTCTCATGTCTACAACGCTTCTCTCCTCGGGTTACACCACCCACTGGCACCGCGCATGAAGTATCCATGCGACCACCAAGGCGTACACTGAAAACCGGGGCCAGGGACAGCGCAGGGCGGGCGAGGCAGGCGGGGTAGCGCTGCGCTGTGCAGGCAGGGCCGCTCAATGCTTGGCAGGCGAGGCAGCGCTATGCTGTGCTGTGCGGGGCAACCCACTAACCCAGCGATATGAGGGATGTGCTGCGCGGTACGGGACAGTGCTGTGCAGGCGGGGTAACAAAGTGCTGTGCTGTGCGGGAAGGGAAGCATTCAGTTTTTCAGACAGAGTGTCTGTGGTGTGCAGGCGAGGCAGCGCGGTGCTGTGCTGTGCGTGTAAATCAGGGCTGTGCAGGCGGGGTAACAAAGTGCCGCGCTGTGCGGGATGGGACTGTTTCTGCTCTTGAGGGCAGGGCAGGGAAACGCTGTTCAGGATGGGATGGTGCGGGGCAGGCGATGCAGCACAGTGTTGAGCAAACGAGGCAGCCCTGTGCTGCTGTACTGTGCGGGATGGGACGGTCCTTTGCTGCGCTGTCCTGTGCTGTGCTGTGGTATGTGTGACAGGACGGGACAGTTCTGTCAGCAAAAGATCCACTCCTCACCTGTGTGCCCCACCATGTCGGGGTTTGCGTAGTTGATGCGCACCATCTTGTACTTGCCGCTCTGGAGTGCCGCAATGCCGGCAGCCGTGATCTCCTTGGCCTTCATCTCGGGCTTCTGGTTGAAAACAATCTTGTCGGAAGGGATCTGAAGATGGGCCGTGAGGGAAGAGGGAGGGGGTGTTAAGGCATGTTCGCAAGCAAGGGATCTCCTTGGCCTTCATCTTGGTTTTCTGGTTGAACACAGTCTGGTCGGTCGGGATCTGAGGACAAGTCGTGAGGGAGGGGATCTTAGGGCATGATGTGAGGGGAGGAATGGGATCTCAGAGCATGTTGTGAGGAAGGAGATCTTAGAGCATGATGTGAGGGGAGGACTGGGATCTCAGAGCGAGCTTGCAAGCAAGGGATCTCCTTGGCCTTCATCTCAGGCTGCTGGCTGAACTGAACCTCGTCCAACGGGATATGATGACACGTTGTGAGGAAAAGGGTCTTAAAGCATGTTTGCAAAGGGGGGGGGGGGCCTAACGAGCCAGTTTCCACGCAAGGGACCTCCTAGACCTAGTATCGCAGGCCTCAGGGTTGTAAACCTCTGGTTGAAAGCCTTGTTTGAGTGGACCTGACAGCATGTTCATTTTCCTCCACTTATTGATATTCTCAACTTCAGCAGGTGTTCTTGCCTGAGCTCAGGTCGAAAACACATGCCCCCTCAGACCTTGATTCAAAAAGCAAGGTCCGAGGGGGGATGGGTTTTCAGACGGGATCAGAGCGCGTGCTTTCAAGCAGGGGATTTCAGATCACGTTGCGCCCACACACCACCACGGGCAGCCTGCGCATCGAGCCAGCACAGTCCCAGCTGGAAACTTGCACAGAGGCTTGCTGAAAGAAAAAAAGCTACGCCCTATTAGGGCGTGGACGTTAAGGTGGCTTTCTGAACCACGACAAAAACGATGCAACTCCAGGTGCGGCACCAGCTCAGCATCCAATAATCCGGTTCAATCGATGGCATACCGGCATATGTTATTTTACCATGAAGAAAACAGCGCACCTCCAAGTAGGTATCCTTGGCATCAAAGAACCCGGTCCAATCGCTGTTCTACATCACGGGGCATACCGTATACCGACACATCTTATTCTACCATGAACAAACAGCGCACCTCCAAGTAGATCTCCATCTTGGCATGAAGGAAGCCGGTTCAATCGCTGTTCTAGATCACGGGGCATACCGTCACATACCCACACTTTTTTTTCTACCATGAACAAACAGCGCACCTCCAAGTAGGTCTCCATCTTGGCATCAAAGAAGCCGGATCGGTTGCCGTTCCAGAAAAAGGTCACGTGGCCAAACTTCTGGGTCTCGGAGCATGCAAAGGTCGCGATGTTGTTCTTAGCCAGGTACTCCCCCGACACGTTGCTGATGACGGGCGGCGGTACGAGGAAGTTGGCCGGAAGCTTGAGGTCACCGTCGTACTGCATCATGCCCACGAAGCGGAGGTTCTGCGCAGCATCAGCCATAGCAATGAAGCACCATCAGCAGAAGGAAGCACCAGCCAAAGCAATCAGGCAGCAGCAGCAGGCAGCAGCAGCAGCAGCATCAGCAGCAACAGCACTTCACCCACCACCCACCCACCACCCTGGGCGCATTCTTGCCACAGGGAACCGCTCACTGCCTGGGTTCTGTCACCATGGGCCCAGTGGCGGCAGAGCAGCCCAAGGTAGTATGGCAAGCACTTCGCTTAACACTCCCAACACCCGGCTCCCTCACCACACTCTCGCCACAATCTCAGCACACTCTCAGCACACTCTCAGCACACTCTCAGCACATTCTCAGCACACTCTCAGCACATTCTCAGCACACTCTCAGCACACTCTCAGCACACTCTCAGCACACTCTCAGCACATTCTCAGCACACTCTCAGCACACTCTCAGCACACTCTCAGCACACTCTCAGCACACTCTCAGCACACTCTCAGCACACTCTCAGCACACTCTCAGCACACTCTCAGCACACTCTCAGCACATTCTCAGCACACTCTCAGCATATTCTCAGCACATTCTCGCCATTTTCTTAGCACACTCTCAGCACACTCTCAGCACACTCTCAGCACACTCTCAGCACATTCTCAGCACACTCTCAGCACACTCTCAGCACACTCTCAGCACACTCTCAGCACACTCTCAGCACATTCTCAGCACACTCTCAGCACATTCTCGCTGTGTGGACCTGCTCACTGTCGGGGTTTGGTCCCACTCGACCCGGTAGCTGCCGCCCCCATGCCCAGTAGCGCACACTGCACTACACACTCTTTGCTGTCGCGGCTGAGGGGTGCACCCTAAGAAACGGGTGACCCAAGCAAAAGAACAAAAGACATTATCCACCCACCCCACCCCCAATGCAGTCTTGCCTTGAGGAACGCTCACGGTCGAACCACACACCGCACAACACTGCACACTCCATGCTGTCGCGGCTGAGGGGTGCAACCTAAGGAATGGGTGACCCAAGCAAAAGAACAAAAGACATTATCCACCCACCCCACCCCCAATGCAGTCTTGCCTTGGGGAACCGCTCACGGTCGAAAGCGGTGAAGTCCTCATACTCAAACGCCTTGCTCATCTGCACAGAACACACAAGCGACCAGCAGGGTTATCTTCGTGCACTATTCAGCTACACATCAGCTACCGCTGCGACAAGGCATTTGCATGTGGCAAGCCGAGGCTTCCTAGTGGCTGTTTCAGTGTCTCTGCATCCACCTCGGCATTTGTTTTGAAGGGCCAGGCCGTGCCAGGAGGAACAGCAGGTTGAAGTGAGCCAACTGGTAAGTGGCACAGTGCCATGGCTGGATCCCAATTGTTTTCCAGTCCTAGATCACTCCCATCAGTTTTGCGGTCCCAGATCACTTCCGAGAGAATCGAAGTCCCAGATCACTCCCAGGACTTTTCCGGTCCCAGATCACTCATATCAGTTTCCCAGTCCCAGATCACTTTCGGGACAATCCAAGTCCCAGATTTCTCCAATCCCAGATCATTCTCAGGAGTTTTCCGGTCCCTGATCACTTCCGGGAGAATCCAAGTCCCAGATCACTCCTGGGAAATTTCCAGTCCCAGATCATTCACGGGAGTTTTCTAGTCCCAGCCCATGCTGGTGTGTGCGATGGAGAGCACGGACAATGGGTAACAGCAGCACAGCGCGGCAACAGCAGCACGGCAGAGGCAGAATGGCAAGCATGGAGCACTCGAGAGGAGATATGGAGGCATGGAGGGTAAGGATGATGGGTACGGCGGCGCAGCAACAGCAGCATGGCAGAGGCGGAATGGCAAGCATGGGGCACACGAGAGGAAATGTGGAGGCATGGGGGGTAAGGAAGATGGATATGGCGGGAAAACAGTAACGGCGCAGATGTGGCTTTGGCCCAGGCTGCGCTGTTTCTTTAACTCTCACGCCCCCCACGGGGCGTAGCACCTTTCTTTATGGCGGAAAAGCAACGGCAGCATGGCCAGTGGCAGAAGGGCAAGCATGAAGCTCGGGAGAGGGCCGGAGACAGCGTGGCTGAGAAACACGCACACGCAATCATCTAACATCAATTCAGTGACAACTTAATGCCGAGCCCTGCACTTTCACAAGGTTGCTTCTCCGAACGTTCCCCAAAATTAAGTAACAGAAAATCTAACCTTAAGATCCGCACAGTAGTCGCCATTCCTCACAATCTGCCGGGCAAATCTGAACCATGCATGCACACTCCCACCTGATGTACCATGTATGCACACTCCTACCTTATTCACCATGTGTACGTGCACCATGCGCCCTACAGCCATATGCCCTGCACCTCGACACCATGCGCTTTCCCGATGTATTAACACACGCCCACCTTCCAACATGAACATTTCTGGCTCTCCACTGTGTCTGTACACACCCATGAACCATGCACAGTTGCTCCATAAGTCATGCATATCTACACCATGCACCATGCGTACTTTCATCCTGTATGAGGACATTCCCAACCTACACCATGTCTACACTCCAGCGAGCACCATGCACCACATGCCATGCATACCTACATGTCATGCATATCTACACCCACATGCCATGCATACCTACATGTCATGCATATCTACACCCACATGCCATGCATAATTCCACCATGCATACACACTTGCAACTGCACCTTGAACAGTATGCATGCATGTCAAAAACGTGCACCATATGTCCATATCATATCCATACGCCATGCACATCCGCGCGGCGCATGCACACACTTACACCATGCACCATAGGGTAACCATGACTTCACCATGCACCATGCACCCTGTCCATGTGCCATGCGTATGCATATGCACCATATCCTGTCCATGCACCATGCACACTCGCACCTGCACCATGCGGTCGGCGCGGAAGTTGATGAGCACGACCGCATCGCCATCCTCCACTGTTCCCACTGGCTTGCCCGCAACATCAGTGATGACAAACGCATCGATGTTCTGGTCGGAGACTGGCTTCTCCTCAGGTCCCTGGGAGCAGGAAGCAGGGCAAGGCGAGGCTTTCGAATAAGAAGATAATACCCATTTCCAATCAAGCTGTCTTTCAAGCTGTATTTCAAATTGCAAACGTCATCTGCAGACCGCTAGAATCGTTCACATTCAGCAGGCAGCGACGTGGCTGGCACTGGCTTCTCATACATTTTGGCTTTTCAATTTTCAAATGTTTTGGTTTGTTTTCGTGGGATGCAAGGAGGTAACCTCGAAACGCTACTTTTCAATGCAGGGCTTCATCCCATGGATACCGCCCCATCTTGTTAGGATAAACGTGTGCACTTGCATGGCACAAGATACATGTCACTCTCCCACTGTTAATACAAGTGCTCATTAAGGAGTGCACCTAACCGCCAGTGGCAGGACTCTGGGCGGCCCCCACTGGGCCAATGGGGACCTAACCTGAACAGGAGGCGTAGGGCCGGTGGTCCAGGCAGCAAAACCAATCAGCCTGCAGGCCTTGCTACACCTGGTCATGCTGTCTATACCGTAGATTTGATTTGCCTTCCCTAGGGTATGAAAAATAATTTATTTCAAAGCTGCCAACAGAACAAATTATCGACCAAAACTCTTAATTTCTGACTTAAAACATCGACAACTGATAATAATTATATTTCTGGATCCCTTAACCCAAACTACGCTAATTATGAGGGAGGGCAAAACAACGCTAAAGTAATCCAGGTCGTAGATAAAATGCAGATGAAATAACCTACCATGATACAAACTCAGCACACAGCTGGATCCCACCAGGGCATCCCCCTCGAGGTCATGATAAATTGCTGATGCATCGGAAGGGTTTTGGGGGGAAAGGGGGGCATGGTAGGAGCCTATCCCTCATGCAAAGTGCCGTTGCCATGTCACCTGCATCACCCTGTTCAATTCAGAGCGTTCCAGCTACACTGCTGTCTCACCCTCAGCGTCTTCACGGCGGTGAGCGCATCCGTGAACATGTGCGGGGCCTTGCCCAGCGCGTGCGCATCCCAGCCTCGCTTGACGATGCTCCAATCCGACTTCGGGGACCAGGCAGGGGCAGCACGGGGTGAAGATAAAATAAATTAAAATGTGTCAATGCAGGTGAAAAATGTAGCAATGTAGGTGAAAAAAAGAAGAGGGCATGGACTTTGACCAATTAGAGCGGAGGGGGGTGTTGCTATCGTAAAACTTGAGTTTGCGGGGCGGGATGGAAATCACGTGACTTGGTAGGGTGAGGGCTGGGGCAGAACACCTCCCAATAATCATCGCATTGCGGACCTCGTGAATACCTCGTGAGCCCAGCAGTGAAAATGTTGGGTGCGCATTCATTTGAACTGCAAGAAGATGCGAGCTAGTTCTACGGTCGCAGGGTCTCGCATAACGCTCAGAAACAAGGCAGATCAACAAGGGCGTCATCTCTCCCTGTATCGCCCCTTCTCCTTCTCCTGTAAAGTGTTCTCCTAACGCAGATTGCTGAACTTTAAGTCGATTTCGCATCGTTTGTTTATGAGTGCCCACAGCACTGACCTCGTATCGATCCATGGACACCACCATGCGGCCTCCGCCGCTCGCAATCTTTGCATCAATGCCTGTCTTCGCCAGCACATCTTCCAATTCCGCCACAAACTTCAGCGATGATCCATCAGGCACATCGCGACCATCCGTCAGGATGTGCACACGGATGCATTTAGCACCGCGCTCCACCGCTCCCTTGATGCATCCGTAGAGCTGGTTGCACCTCGAGTGCACGCCACCGTCTGACAACAATCCGATGAAGTGCAGCGTGTTGGACGGGAAGGCTTGGCTGATGAGCTTCCAGCCTGCACTGCTGTACATACTGCCACTCTCCAGCGCCATGTCGACCAGGCTAGCGCCTTGCTCGATGACTTGCCCAGCGCCGAGCGCGTTGTGGCCGACCTCGCTGTTACCCATGTCAGCATCGGAGGGGAGGCCCACAGCCATGCCGTGCGCCTGCACAGTGCGCGACCGATTGGCCACGGCCCGCAGCGCATCGATGCAGGGTGTCTTGGCAGAGTGAACCGCGTTGAACTCGTCCTTGAACTCGTTCTCGCCGAAGCCGTCGAGTATGCAGACCAGCACCGGTCCATCGGACTTAGGGATGCTGGCGTGGGGCTTCAGCTCCATCGACATCTTGCCAAGCGTGGAAACAGCAGAAGCGTTATGTGGATTGGGACGGGTTTCTAATTGTGTCTGATCGGATTGATTAGTACAGGATTGAGCTATACCCATTACTGAGTAAGAAGGGATTTGATTCGGTAGAAGCTGCCGAGTGGGCACTTTTGGCTTCGGAGCGGAGGCAGAACCTGTCATCCACAAAGAAACGCCAACAGCCTGGCTTATACGCCCCGCATGCGTCTCACAGTACGAATCGATGTTCCCAGCATAAACAGCTGTGAAAGCACTATTTGATCATGACAGATGCACGCAGAAATCTTACCTGGAATCCCTGACTGGGATGGCTTGCATCATTCTTGCCTGGCAGTTGAGGACCGGTGCTTTGTTCAACATTTCCTGTCAACATTGCAGCTTACAGTCTAACACCCAGTCACAATTCTCCTCTGCTTGCAACCTTGAGGAAAGCGGGCATCATTCAGAATCTGCACTTGGGGTCACTGGATATGTCAATGACGTTACACCTCACTGGGCTCTGCTCAAAATGTCCGGCTCGCTGGACATGTAGTTGCAGCTAACATTGTTCCCAAGTAGCCCCTGGGCTATGTCAATGACTCTACGTTAATATCGTAGCACAGGGCTGATACCGCACCAAGATCCTTTCCTTTTGACTCTAGTTTCTCTCCCACCCAGACCAGGCAGTCGGGTGCCCACGCAGCCGAGCTTTTTCAGCATGGCCCAGCGGTGTAATGTCGTAGACAGGGCTGATGCAGTACTGGGATCCGGTGCTAGTTCTGGATATATATTACAGTCAGGATGATGATGTACAGTACGATTATGTACAGTACAGAGAGGGGTAGCATATCAACCCTGTTCACATCTCCATATCTACAGAACAGGAGCCAGGCAGATTTACCAATACATCAAGAAGTGTTCATGGTCTACACTTCACTTTTCAGTTTGATACACACATAGCACCAGCACTGAAACTTCTGTCCTAAATCAAGCGGACCCCCCGTGCTCCTCATCTGACACCACCGTACTGGTTGTCAAGATGTGTGCCATCAGCAACACCACACATTTCATCGACATTCTATTTTTACTGTGCTGCGCCACCCTCTCCCCCCGCCCCTCATCTGCCGTTAAGTACCTGTGATTTAAGCATGGGCTACGCCACTGGATGTTCCTAGATACGATTTCCAGATGCCATTTACGAAATGGTCAAGGTACCATTTTCATCCACAAGGCAGATACAGCCAGAACACCAGCAACATCCCATGCCTTCAAGCCACCCCTCACTTGGAGTGCTTCAGAAGCTTCCGATGCCCATGGGCCACTAAACCCTAAACCCTAAACACCTTCGAATGCGCGATTCGAAAAGCATCCCATGCCTTTACACCACCCTTGCTTTAGGTGCTCGACTAACGCATTCGGCACGATGATAGGGTCAGACCAGATATCCTGAAAGTGAGGCCACCGCTGCTTGTACAGTCGTTGATTTATGAGCAGCGTCTGAAACCTGAAACCTCCTTGAAACCTCTCCCTTCTTTTCGAGGACCACCAATAGGCACCTTCTTGCCATCACACATTGATTTCCGAGCGGGTAGCCTGCGAATGAGGCTACTTTACGCCTTGCGCTTGTTTTCGTAGTCCACCAAGCTGGAGACCGCATTCTGGAGCTGCACCCAATTGCAGACCTGTTTGACGATCACGCCCGGTACCTGCTCCCATGCAGCAGCAGCAGCATGAGCATGAGCAACAGCATGAGAAAGGGCAGAATTAGCAGTAGCACGAGCAGGGGTAGCAGAATGAGCAGCAAAATGAGCTGCTGCAGAAATAGCAGCGGCAGGGGTAGAAGTAGCAACCGCAGCCGCAGCATGAGCAGCAGTATAAGTGGCATCCGCAGCCGCCGCAGCATGAGCAGCAGTAGAAGTAGCAGAAGCAGCATGAGCAGCAGTAGAAGTAGCAGAAGCAGCAGCAGCATGAGAGGGTTAAGAGTAGTAGCAGCAGCACGAGCGGCCAGGCACGAGGAGCGGCAGGACGTGCAGGGACAGTAGGGATAAGAGCAGCATGCAACAGCAGCAGCACAGGCAGGCACTGCCGACTAACAGCGTACAATTACTAGTGAATCAGTCCTTTCTATTTAATAGGTCAGAAAGGGAATGCAAATGGCTGCAGTTTGGGCCACCGGCCGTAGGCCAGTCAAAGTTTGGTCCTTCCCGGCCTTGTTATGGCTGCCCAGCGGCCTGCACAAGGTGTGCACTGGATTTATATGGTAGCCTACCTAGCGCCACGGCTGAATGGGTGGCTTACTTCATTCGCGCTTCAGATCAACCCACCGTATTCCTTTATTTGATTACTTTAAAACACCGGGTCCTCCTCCCCCATCCCAACCTGCATAGCCGCGACATACCTCTCGCCCCAGGCATCCCCCACCATCCCCAAGCGGCAGAGCTTCAAGCAGGGCCCACCGGATATGCATTATCCTAACCTTGCCACGAGCATATGACACTAAGAGCTTCCATGGGCAGGCCCATTGACCCAGGGATGCTGCTAATATGCTGCGCAGGGGCATGGCAGCTTCAGGCAGGCCCCAGGCCAAAATAATTTATTTGCGTGGGCACCAGGAGGCCTTTGGCAGTGTGCAATGGTAACGGTGTTGATGTGGCTTCGGCCCCGAGCTGCGCTGTTCCCTGAACCCGCACGGCCCCGTAGGGGGGCGTAGTTTTCTTTCTTTCTTTGGCAGTGTGCAGTGCAGCCACCATGGGGCCGGTGGGGGTCAAGCCTTGACCGGACTATGGCAGGGGACCCAAGCAGCAGGGCTTGTTGCACCGTGTTACCCTGGCAATAGGCCATTCTGCAGGTGGATTGAAGCTGTACTGCACATTTCATGTGCCTACCGTAGGGTATGACCTGAGGGCAACGTTTCCAACAAATTCTCCAATTCCGACTCGAAGCTAGCGTAGATACTGCGCAGATTATTATCGACCTTTCGTATGTCATGCATCCCTCTCCCCCAAACACCATAAATTAGCAGAGCAGGGGAGGGCAAGGGAAACCTACAGCAAAGGCACCCTACAAGAAACAGTGCTAGCAACCTCCGCCTGTCCGCCTGCCTCCGCATCCCCCCCCACCCCTGCTCGTCTAAGCATCCCCCATCCCCCCCACCCCTGCCTCTGCATCCCCCCCCACCCCTGCTCGTCTAAGCATCCCCGATCCCCCCCACCCCTGCCTCCGCATCCCCCCCCACCCCTGCTCGTCTAAGCATCCCCGATCCCCCCCAGCCCTGCCTCTGCATCCCCCCCCACCCCTGCTCGTCTAAGCATCCCCCATCCCCCCCACCCCTGCCTCCGCATCCCCCCCCACCCCTGCTCGTCTAAGCATCCCCGATCCCCCCCACCCCTGCCTCTGCATCCCCCCCCACCCCTGCTCGTCTAAGCATCCCCGATCCCCCCCACCCCTGCCTCCGCATCCCCCCCCCACCCCTGCTCGTCTAAGCATCCCCGATCCCCCCCACCCCTGCCTCTGCATCCCCCCCCACCCCTGCTCGTCTAAGCATCCCCGATCCCCCCCACCCCTGCCTCTGCATCCCCCCCCACCCCTGCTCGTCTAAGCATCCCCGATCCCCCCCACCCCTGCCTCCGCATCCCCCCCCACCCCTGCTCGTCTAAGCATCCCCCATCCCCCCACCCCTGCCTCCGCATCCCCCCCCACCCCTGCTCGTCTAAGCATCCCCGATCCCCCCCACCCCTGCCTCCGCATCCCCCCCCACCCCTGCTCGTCTAAGCATCCCCCATCCCCCCCACCCCTGCCTCCGCATCCCCCCCCACCCCTGCTCGTCTAAGCATCCCCCATCCCCCCCACCCCTGCCTCCGCATCCCCCCCCACCCCTGCTCGTCTAAGCATCCCCGATCCCCCCCAACCCCTGCCTCTGCATCCCCCCCCACCCCTGCTCGTCTAAGCATCCCCGATCCCCCCCACCCCTGCCTCCGCATCCCCCCCCACCCCTGCTCGTCTAAGCATCCCCGATCCCCCCCACCCCTGCCTCCGCATCCCCCCTTACCCCTGCTCGTCTAAGCATTCCCGATCCCCCCCACCCCTGCCTCCGCATCCCCCCCCACCCCTGCTCGTCTAAGCATCCCCCATCCCCCCCACCCCTGCCTCCGCATCCCCCCCCACCCCTGCTCGTCTAAGCATCCCCGATCCCCCCCAACCCCTGCCTCTGCATCCCCCCCCACCCCTGCTCGTCTAAGCATCCCCGATCCCCCCCACCCCTGCCTCTGCATCCCCCCCCACCCCTGCTCGTCTAAGCATCCCCGATCCCCCCCACCCCTGCCTCCGCATCCCCCCTTACCCCTGCTCGTCTAAGCATTCCCGATCCCCCCCACCCCTGCCTCCGCATCCCCCCCCACCCCTGCTCGTCTAAGCATCCCCCATCCCCCCCACCCCTGCCTCCGCATTCCACCCCACCCCTGCTCATCTAAGCATCCCCGATCCCCCCCACCCCTGCCTCCGCATCCCCCCCCACCCCTGCTCGTCTAAGCATCCCCCATCCCCCCCACCCCTGCCTCCGCATCCCCCCCCACCCCTGCTCGTCTAAGCATCCCCCATCCCCCCCACCCCTGCCTCCGCATCCCCCCCCACCCTGCTCGTCTAAGCATCCCCCATCCCCCCCACCCCTGCCTCCGCATCCCCCCCCACCCCTGCTCGTCTAAGCATCCCCCATCCCCCCCCACCCCTGCCTCCGCATCCCCCCCCACCCCTGCTCGTCTAAGCATCCCCCATCCCCCCCACCCCTGCCTCCGCATCCCCCCCCACCCCTGCTCGTCTAAGCATCCTCCATCCCCCCCACCCCTGCCTCCGCATCCCCCCCCACCCCTGCTCGTCTAAGCATCCCCGATCTCCCCCACCCCTGCCTCCGCATCCCCCCCCACCCCTGCTCGTCTAAGCATCCCCGATCCCCCCCATCCCTGCCTCTGCATCCTCCCCCACCCCTGCTCGTCTAAGCATCCCCAATCTCCCCCACCCCTGCCTCCGCATCCCCCTCCACCCCTGCTCGTCTAAGCATCCCCGATCTCCCCCACCCCTGCCTGCCACCACCTCCCACCCCTGCCTGCCACCACCTCCCACTCACCGCCACGATTGCCACCACTGCCAGGACAGGCAGGCCCTGGTCGCTGAACACCTCTCCGATACCAGGCAGCAGCTGCTGCACTACTGCTGGCAGCGTCACCGCCGCAGCCTTCCACCGTAACTCTCGCATCTCCCGGAAGTACAGCGCGTACAACATGAGGTACAGCACCTGCGAGGAAGCAAGCACAGCTTGAATAAAACGTGCAGCAAAAGCGAGGAAGGAAGTACAGCGTGTACAGCATGAGGCACAGCACATGTGAGGTAGGCAGTACAGCGCACACTACACAGGGAACAGCTCAACAACGCCTGTTAGGAAGTACAGCGAGCAGTACAAGAGGAACAGCGCCTGTCCGGAAGGAAGGACTCTGCGTACAACATGAGGTACAGCACCAACGGACAAATGAGGTACAGCGTGCACTACAGGAAGATCAGTGTATGTGAGGGAAGAAGTACAGCGCATACAACTTGATAATGCATTTACGTCTGTCCTTGCTACGGCCTCTCCTCATCCACGCAACTGCCGCTTTTCCAAAAGGCTCTCCACTTGTTCAGTTGTGACAGGCATGTCGCTACCCCATGATCGTGGCCACCACAAAAGCCCATTATGTCCATTAAATGTCCACCTTGCAACAACATACGCAACCGCCCATGCCAAGCCCACCTTGCAACAGCAACAGCAGAAGCCCACGCCGAAGCACAACTTGCAACAACATATGCAAGAGCCCATGCCAGGTAAACCTTGCAACAACAACAGCAACAGCCCATGCCAAGCCCACCTCGCAACAGCAACAGCAACAGCCCATGCCAAGCCCACCTCGCAACAGCAACAGCAGAAGCCCATGAAAATCCGGTTGCTGTAATACGTCCGCACGAGCCAGGACCTGTTGTACACGTCCTTGTGTGTGGACGCGCCCACCAGCAGAGCGGCGTACATCTGGAACCTACAGCAACGTTTACATGCGGGTGCTTCAGCAACGATTCAGCTACACATTTCATATACAGTTCACAATTCAGTTCTTATTCCGCTGCAGCTCAGCTACGTCACATCCCTGTGCATGGCCGCACAGATCAAATGAGTGGATGACTACGGGAACCTGCACAGGGAGCATGAGGCGCATCCCTGTGAAATGTCAGGGCGCTTCAGCGGCACGTCAGTTACATCACGGCCTACAGCTGAGGAGGCCAGGAGCAGCAAGCCCTATTATCATAGGCGGCAGAGCGGCCGTAGGCCGCTCAATGTTTCGTCTCCACCTGCTCAGCGGTGGCCGACCAGCAGCCTGTCAAAAGCGGTCTGGTGCGCACCAAATGAAAGTAGCCCAGTGCCTGCACTCCTGCCTCTAGCAAAAAGGTGCCCGATCGAACCACCAGGAGCAGAAGCTACTCTCGCAAGGGCGTGAGGGGTAGCGAAACGGTCCAGCATGAGACTGGGCGCATCCACGGCCATCTTATGTTACGATCAACACTGTTAACACAACCATCAGCCCAATCTAGCAATAGACTCCCTTCTGCACAGAGCAGCAGGGCCCTGCCGAATGTTGGGTGCATTACCTGCCCAGTAACATGCCAGATAGGACCAGGCTAGGCCAGCAGGGCCGTCCAATACCGAGTGCATTGTCTGCCCAGCAACATGCCAGATAGGACCATGACCATGCCAGGCCAGTCGTGCACACACAGGGGGACCCTTTCGTATTTTAACATGAGCCTTCGAAAACATTACCCCGCATTTGATAAATTGACACAGCGGGCAAACTAACATGGGCCTCTCATTTGTACCGGTGGCGCCTTCACAACACACATCGCTGATTTTGGAAGCTGTGATCAGTTGACTGTTCAGTTGAAAATCAGTTGAATGTTCAGTTGAAAATCAGTTGAATGTTCAGTTGGAAATCAGTTGAATGTTCAGTTGAAAATCAATTGAATGTTCCAGATAATCAGCGTGTGCACGTCTACACCGAGCAAATTCAACATGTTTTATAGAAGCCTTCAAGACGGACCTCCCCCCCTTCAAATTGTATTCGGTGCGAATGACAGAAAATGGTGTATGCAGAAATGATGATGCGTTCCAGTGCCCACGCCAGCCCGTCCCACGCATACCAGCGGCCGATTTTAATTTCAAAGAAGCTTAAGAAGCTTAATTAACTAATTAAGTGTAAGAAGCTTAATCACACTGACAGAAGCTTAATTAATCACATTGACATATTCACACTGACAGAAGCTTAATTAATTAAGCTTGAGAAGCTTAATCACACTGACACTTCCCCCATGTTTTTACATTAAAGAAAAATCTCCCCCCCCCGTTACAATTCGTACCAGTGAGAGAAGACGTCCAGGAACACCAGCGCAATGAACAGTATGTGGAACTTCTGGTACCTGGAAGACAGAAATAACAAAACAACGTCAGCTCACAAGGCTGCACCAGGCTTCGTTCCAATGACGTCAACACAGCCATGTGGCACTGCTGGTACCTACTATTGGTCAGCAGAAGTAACCACAGCCTCTTCAAATCTGTCAAAATGAGGCCTGTCTAGGATGTTTTTCCCCTCAGCGCGTGTTACCACTGTTCAGCAGATGTATAAAAAATCCACCAGCTTCAGGCCGGTCAAAGTTTGGTTCTAGTGGGCCCAGGGGTGGTCACCCGATATCCACCCAACGTTGGTCTGGCATGCATCATAGTATATGCTGTTGACTCCTGTGCTGTGCAAAGGCGTGGCCTCTAGTCATCCCCCAACTCAAGGATACTAGTAAGCTTCAAAAGCCATTTATAAAACATCTACTGCCAGGCCTTCCCAATCCTGAATCAACTTCACCGCATTTTAAAACATTGTGCCAAGGCATGGGATCTAGCACTGAATATTTCAGATTACTTCAGCTACATCACGCGACGGCCGAGGGTGGGCTGGTGCAGCAAGGCCTGATGCTTAGGTCAACGGCCATAGGACGCTCAAGGTTTGGCCACATGGTGGCTCCCCAGCGGTATGTAAAGACAGTCTGGTGAGAAGTAAAGTAAACACGAGAGCACGAGGGATCCTGGGAATGGAGAGCAGCTGTGTGCGGCTGTGCAGCAGTGTGCACACCGTTTGAAGGCTTTGGATATATTCATCCCTGCCAAAAGCCTGCCAAGGAGGAGTGCATCTGAACTCACTGCATTGACAGCAGCATGAGCAGGCCCGTGGTCGCCAGCCGGTCAGTGACCATGTCTAGAACTGCGCCCAGTGTGCTGGTTTGGTTGAGCATCCTGGCAAAGCGTCCATCAAGCTCGTCACAAACGAAGCTGAAGAAATAGAGGATCATGCATTGCGAGGGCTTGCTAAACGCGACGCTGAAGGAGTAGAGCGCGAGCGCTATCCGGACGTATCCGATCAGGTTGGGGACGTAGAGCGGGACAGCGCTGTGCCGACCAAAGAAGCCAGCGGTTGCAGTTTTTTTCTTGGAGGACATTTGATATGATTGCAATTCGTTCGTTCCTTTTACCACTGCTGCTCGAACCTGCTGTTTTCACGGATCGTTTGAACTCGGTTGTTTGGAAAGAGGGGGCTATGGGGCGAAGGACGCAGGAAAAGCTCTTCGCTTAATAGGAATGGGGATATGGGAGGAGCGGAAGGTGATTTCTGCCCTGCGCCTGCGTCCATTCGGAAAGTGTACAGCTGGTTTGAACTAGAATGGCAGATCCGGTGTGGATATCGCCTGCAGGATCTGGTGTTTAAGCACAACAGCTGATCTCGAGTCGCGTACACCTTTTTACATCAGCCTCGTGCGATCTTTGCACTGTTCATGGTAGCAGAGACAGAAAGCTCGCTCGAAGGTCGAGGAGGCTGATAGTGTCGCAGTTTGCAGGCCAGGCGCCTTTACTGGTCATAGCATAAATGTTGATTACAGAGCAGCAGGCAGTCAACAATTGTTCGAAGAAAACAAAAGCCTGAGCCAGCCTTCGTCAGGTTGAAAGGGCATGCTACAACGAGCAGCAAGCTGAGGCAGAGGTAGACATGCGCTACACCATGACGTAGCAGAATTGTGGCTGAATCACTCTAAAAGCGTTAAGTGCCGCTAGCTCATGGAAGGCGCTGCCCATGATCGACATCATAGGTAGCATTATGATATTTTCAACGTTCACGACCTTTCACGAGCATTCGACGATTGCCGCTGCCGCCGTAGACACGTCGATACTCCAGCATCCAACCCCCAGTACATGATCGTGCAACTGCGCCAAACGAGCCAAAGCCCCATCGCCATTAAGTAACAACAAGATGGCTATATCCGAGGACGCCGAAATGACGGCCACCGCAGCATCCAATGACGTGGATAACGAGACGGCCCCGTCCGATGCAGCCAGCAATCCCCATGCAGGAGCGTCTGATGCAGTGGATCTAGATCCATCAGTAACAGCAGCACCATCAGCAAATACTGCAGCAACAGCAGCATCAAACGAAGCAACAGGAGCAGCAACAAGGACAGAAGCAGCAACAACAGCAGCAGCAGCGTGCACCAGCCCCAGGTCCCAAAGCGCCGGCGAGGAAGCTTCGGAGCCACCCTCGCCCCGTCCTACCGCCTCCACAGGGAGAAGATGGGTGCGCTGGGGCCGGCGGCTGGTGGCGGTGGCGTGCGTAGCCGGCGCTGGGGTAGCCATATCCCTTGCATGGCCGCAGCTGATGCTGGCCAGGCCGCCCAAGGGAGCTGCCAAGAACGCGGCACTCCAGAAGCTGAGGCTGGAAGAGGATGGGTCTGTCAGGTGGGGGGAGCAGAGAGGGACGCAGAGTTTCATTTGGGTGTGCTTCAGCTACGATTCAGCTACAACACGAGTTCACGACCATGGCTGTGGGGGCCTGCCATAGCAGATTCTGCAGATTGGCAGAAAAAAGGTCAATCAGGTGGAAGAAGCAGGGGATGGTGCGGTGTTTAATTTGTTGCTCGCTTTACCACCTTCAGGGAAATGCGGAGTTAAATTTAGTGCACGCTTGACGACCTTCAGGGAGATGCCGGGCGGCCACCACTGGGCTGCTTGGGACCAAAAGAAGTCCGGCCTACGGTCGGTGGCCCACGCAACAGAGCTAGCTGCACCAGTACCCTGTGGCCGCAGGCCATGATGTAGGGCATGTAAATCCCCAAACGCATTGTATGCAGCTACGCTGACGTGTAGCTGAATTGTAGCTGAATGGCATTTAAATGGACGGCGGAGAGAAACCTTGGAATGCAACATAAGGTTGTACATCATGATGCGTACATCAGGTAACGAGGTAAGAGTGGCCGCCTTAATTCCTTCTGCCATCTTAAACAGGTCTGCAGTAGTTTGAAAGGTGGTAGGATTGAAGGTTGTCTGGCACCGGCACGGCGGGCCCACGCGGGGAACACATCCACACTTCTGGCCGCACAGTCCACACTCCAGACAGCACCATCAACACTTCTGAATGCACCATCTCCACACCTGACCGCAAGGTCCACACTCCTGACCACTATGTCCACAGGCCAGGCCGAACATCCACACTCCTGACCGCTATGTCCACACTCCTGACCGCTATATCCACACTCCTGAATGCCCCATTGACACTCCTGACCGCAATATCCGCAGGCCAGGCGGCAACATCCACACTCCTGATAATCATGTCCACACTCCTGACACTCCTGTCCACACCGCCTGACCGCTACCGGTATGTCCACACTCCAGAATGCACCATCCACACTCCTTACCACACTTCCAGCCTGCCCCCCCCGCTCAACGCTTGAGATACATTCATCCGTTGAGAATCATTCCATGCCCACCAGACACTTATTAACACCGAATATTGTGGAATGGCTCTTGTATTCAATGTTGCCCGCTCCTTGCCCTTCCCATGCTGTCCCTCACGAGGTATCCTTGTGATGATTCTTGAAATTCTCCCCGTGAAAGGTCTGCACAATAGCATATTTGAGGTCGATCAGGTACAGTGCACCAACATCCTGGCCTACGGCGGAGAGAACCTGATGCAGCCAGCCCTGCTTGGGGTGCTGCCCGGTCGAGGATTTCCCCCATACAGGCCCTGTGGTGGCTGCCCTGAGGCTTGCCAAGTGAAGCAAGGTACACACTCAATATATACATATATATATGTATACCGTGGACGCTCTTTGCCTCTGCAAGGAATTGATGCTTTACGCCGTCGCGCCTTATGAAAACCCGAACTCGGGCAGAAAACGCCACTCTGGGGATGTCAAGAAAGCTCTCCAGTGAAGCGCGCTTTAGCTAAAACTTTATGTTTTCGTTCGTAGAGGCAAAACAAGCCTACGGTATGTATATATATATAATAGTAAATCTGGTGTGCATTACAATAAGCACCAGCTGGCTCCTATCCGTAACCTGGCCCCTTTGCATTGACAGCTCGCTGTTCCCACAACCCTCATTTCCTTAGCCCCTATGCATTGTGACATTCCAACGTTCCCACCCCCCACTTTTTCGGCAGGCCCGCTGAAAAGGACGCCCTGCGCATCCCCCTGGTTGAGGTGGTCAAGTTCAAGGAGAAGCAATGGTTTGTGGAAGAGCTGGAGGTGCGGGCGAGGAAATGATCTCAAATATTCTACCGTCTTACTGGTAGTAGAGTTTGCACAAATGTCGCTCTCTGGCTGATCCAGTTTAAGAAGATGCTATGGTGCGTGGAAGAGCTGGAGGTGCGGATGAGGAGGGTGTGAAATAGTATGTACCGGGAATAGGATTGGCACAAGTGTGACTCTCTGGCTGATTTCGTCAAGTTTAAAAAGAGCAAGGGGTGGTGGCAGAGCTGGAGGTGCGGCCGGGGATAGTATTTCAATTATAAAATACCAAGATATCTCCAAGACATGATCTACTACCAGTAGCATGAATGATCCTCTCTGGCTGGGGTGGTCAAGTTCAATGAGTGAATGCTTGGTGGAAGAGCTAGAGGTTAACGTGGCCTAGGAAGGGCGGAGGCAGAGGGGAGGATGATGATCGTGAGGGGAGAAGGAGCGCTTTGTGCAGGAGATGCGGGCAAGGATAGCGGATTAAAATACCGGTAGTGTCAAACAAATGATCAAAAAATATCCAAAAAATATAATAACAGCCAAGATAACAGCATCAAAATTGTATCAAAATAACATGAAGCAGTATCAAAAGAGCACTGGGTACGAAAATGGACGTCTACGAGCTTATTTTTCACCTGCCCCTCAATTTGTCGTTACGGCTATAAACATCGATAAGCTAGCCGCCCGCCTGCCCCTCACCTTGCCGCCCGCCTGCCCCTCACCTTGCCGCCCGCCTGCCCCTCACCTTGCCGCCCGCCTGCCCCTCACCTTGCCGCCCGCCTGCCCCTCACCTTGCCGCCCGCCTGCCCCTCACCTTGCCGCCTGCCTGCCCCTCACCTTGCCGTTTGCCGCTCTCCCTTTCCATGAGCAGGGCGCTCGAGATGGCGACCCCAACGCGATGATGAGGCTGGCTAAGATGTACCTTCATGGCCAGGGCTGTGACAAGAGCATGATCATGGCACAGGAGTGGCTTAGGAAGGCCAGGTGAGCAGACAGTGTGGGGAGGTGTGACCAGGTGTGGGGAGGTGTGGTCATGGCTGTGACAAGAGCATGATCATGGCACAGGAGTGGCCCAGGAAGGCCAGGTGAGCAGATAGTGTGGAGAGGTGTGACCAGGTGTGGGGAAGTGTGGTCATGGCTGCGACACAAGCATGATCATGGCGCAGGAGTGGCTCAGGAAGGCCAGGTGAGGAGATAGTGTGGGGAGGTATGGCCAGTTGTGGGGAGGTGTGGTCATGACTGTGACAATAGCGTGATCATGGCACAGGAGCGGCTCAGGAAGGCTGGGTGACCATATAGTGTGGATAAGTGTGACCAGGTGTGGCCAGGTGACCAGATAGTGTGACAGTGCTGAAGACCCCCCCCCCAATGGCTCAGCGAGGTGTGGTAAGCAGGAGGCTCAGAAGGGCCGGGTGACCAGATAGTGTGGGGAGGTGTGACCAGATGTGGCCAGGTGAGCAGGTGGTATGGGAGGTGTGACCAAGGCTGTGACAGAATCATCATCGTGGCACAGGAGTGGCTCAGACAGGCCAGGTGAGTGGGTGGCGAAGCAAGGCGAGCAAAACAATGAAGGGTTCCACCAACGGGCTAGGTGAGCAGGTGAGGTCAGCAAGACAAAAAGAATTCAACCGAACGGTGAGGTGAGGAGATGGCAATGCGAGGTGAGGCAACAGTCCTCCCCTTCAAATGGTCCCGTAAGAAGGCGAGGCAAGGGAAGACAAAGGCCCCCTCTCCGAATTCGGTTCCGCTGGAGGTAGGGCCTACAGCCAATGGCCCAAGTAGTGTAGGCTGGTCAGGGTTTGGTCCTCATTGGCCCAGTGGTGGCCGCCCAGCGGCCACCAAATGCGGTATGGCGTGCAGTAATTGAACACTGCTTTGCTCGAGTGTCAACCGCAGGCCGGGTAGTAGCTGCAGTGGAGCTGAAACAGCCTCAAATAGACACCGTCCCACTCTCCAGACGAGCAGCAAAAAAGTTCCCTCTCGCCCCCCCGGTTACGTGCGTTAGGGCCACAGTCTGCGCCTTCCCCCGGCTCACTTCCTCGGCACACATGCCTCTGGCTGCTGTTGCACAAGTGTGAACTGAAGTGCGCGCCAAACCACCTTTTGGTGGTTATGGAGAAGCCACCACTGGGCTGGTCTTTGCTTACTGCCCTAGTGTATCAAGTGCCTGTACCAGTTTACGGGTACATGTCCCTTGCATCAAATGTGATGCTCTGATGGACTGTAAAAACTTAACAAAAACTTCACAGCCACCACTGGGCTGATGGGGAACAAACCCTCACACCTTGAACAAACCTTGACCTGCGCCGTTGGCCCTGCCTAGCAGCAGGGCTTGCTGCACCAGGCCCCCCCTCGGCCAAACGCCGTGACGTAGCTGAACTGCAGCTGGATTGTAGCTGGATTGCAGCTGACGTGTAGCTGAATTGTAGCTGGATTGTAGCTGAATTGCAGCTGAATTATACCTGAATTGTGGCTGAATTGTGGCTGAATTGCAGCTGGATTGTAGCTGAAATGTAGCTGGATTGTAGCTGAAGCACCCTTGCGTAAATGTTGGCGATACAGGTATTTGGGAGTGGTGGGCTCGCTTGAGGAGTTGTACGCTGGCGACGATTGGAAGGCGGAGAAAGCGAGGGCGGCAGCGGCTTACAGACGCGAGCAGAAGGAGGGGGCTAAGATAACCGGGGCTAGGAAATGAATTTCAGAGTCTGAACTCTCTGTGCTGAAGGAGGGGGCTAAGATAACCGGGGCTGGGAAGTGAATTTCAGAGACCGAACTCTATGTGTTGTCCATGGTATGCAAGATCGCAATAAATCCCCGTGGATGATAAATCTGGGAGGAGCGTATACGAATTAGGGTTCAGATATATTTCAAGTAGGATTAACTCGTGCCCCCTTTCCCTTGCGTGCAACTTTTCAAATATGATGCCCAGATTGACTTCCCTCATGCCTTTTCCCTTGACTTTCCTAGCTGTCTTTTGTTTGCCGACGTGGCCGAGCTTCATTTCAGCATGGCCCAGAGGTGTTATGTTATTGACTCTTTCATACAACTTTTCAGGAATTTCACAGGGATGGCCGCGGCCCTCGGTTGAGAAGTCATTTGACGTTGATGACGTTACACCTCTGGTTGGCCCTGCTCAAAAAATAAAGCTCGGCCATGTTGGCAAACGAAAAGTCTGCCAGGAAACTCAAGAGATAAGTCACAAAGGAAAGGTAATGTATTTGAAGTGCACTTCAAGGACAATTCAGCAACAGTTTTCCGCTCTCCCCATGTCTGACCCTCTGGGATTGTAGTTGGAATTCAGCTGCACATAAGCTGGACGTTTCTCCTAGACACCAGGGCATTGGAAGCATTTAGATGTTAATCCTCCGGGACCTGCTCAAATGAAACGGCTGTGTGGGCGCCCGGCAACTGCCTGGTTGGGAGAAAAGGAATATTTAGGCAAGAAGGAGGGAAGAAAGAGAGAGAGGGAGACGAAGGAGAATCCCCCCCCCAAATAGTGAAGGCAGTGAAAAGATTCCCTTTACCCTCCAGAGTCCAGCCTTTTGCAAGTCAAGGACGATACACTTCTGAGAGGGTAAGGGGAGTCGCCATAGTTGCCACAGTCGCCCCCAAACCCCCACCGGTGGCCCCCTGACCCCCAGGCAGAGGGGGGACCCCCCGCACCCCCCTGCATGGCTTCGCTGCACCGTCCACACTTTCTCACACTCAGACATTTTCTATTAATTGCATATTTTGGGGTAAATACTATGTAAATAACCTTCCTGATACACATACCTGATGTACAGACTTAAAGCTCAAGCGGGTAAGCCCGACATGCAGAGTCATAGTGGGCTTGATGCGCATGGCACAACTGGGCCCCACGAGCATGGTCAAGTGTAGTTGCACTTCATTCATCGGGAAGGTGTAGTGCATAGTTTACAGCTGGGAATTCGAGTCTAAACAGCAGTGATCAGGAATCAGTCACATCCCTGAAGTCATAGCACCTTTATAAGAAAGAAACAGTGGATGCAGAAACTCCAGCAGCCAATAAGAAGGAGGCTTAAGTGTGAAAATACACACTTCTCTGGCATCCAGAGAATACACAAAAGTGTAGCTGCAACAGCAGTTCCATACACAGATTTCACCTGCAGGAATCCCTCATCAAGGAGCTGATAGTTCAGTAATACGCGCGGTGCGCTACATCAGCATGACATGATGTGGTCTGCCCATGGGAACAGTATCTTCAGACCAAGATCCCATGAGATTCCTGTAAGTCCTGCTGAGCACCATGTGAGTTGCAACGCTTAGCATGGCCGCCGTCATTGCGTTCGTCTACGCATTGGGCAGTGATATTACACCTCAGGGCACTGCATAACTAATTGACCGTGATGCTTCCCCCCCCTTCTTTATCCCATTTTCGTTTCCGACAACCAAGCAGTTGGGCTCCCATGCGGTTGAGCCTATTTGAATAGGGCCCATAGGTGTAACGTCCCTCGGCAACGCTCAGCCAGTGACTGCCCCGAAGCTCAGAAACAGTCTTACACACGAAACATCTCATTGTCTTTGCCATTGGCGTCTTGAATGGCGTTACGCCTTTAGGCCCTGCTCAAAAGCTCGGCCACAAGGGCGCCCAACAGAGAAGTCAAGAGCAGGAAAGAAGGGAAGGGAAAGAAACAGCTTAAGGCAAGAGGGAAAAGGAGAGAAAGAGAGGAACACAAAGGAGAAGGAAAATACTCCTTCCCCCAAAAGGAAAGGCAGTGCGATGGTTCCCCGCCTCTGTAATTTCAAGGCCTGAACAGGTTAACAGGTTAAAAATGGAGTGTGGTCCAAGGTCCTGAGGGCTAGGGTAAAGAGGGCTGGTGGGGCTGACCTTGTTTTTTGTAACTGTCCACCCTTTTCCTTTCTTAAGTTCCCTTCTGATTTCAACTAGACAGTTGGACGCCCACGTGGTCAAGCTTTCCTGTGCAGGGCCCAGAGGTCAATGACGTTACACCTCTGAGCCCTGCACAAAAAGGCTCGGCCGCGTGGGCACCTAGGTAATAGGGGCAGGAAAAAAGGAAAAGAGATAAGTAAAGTGTAGGGACAGACAAAAGGCTGGAAAAGAAAGGCAAAGGAAGTTCCAGCCTCTGAGTACGTCTATGCCTCAACGATATCTACCACGTCTTCCACAAAAGCCAGGGCAACCCACCCAAGCCTGCCCCAGTACAACTTGAAGAATTTTTTAGCACCGTTTGGAGGACCTACCCATCCCCGCTACTTAAATTGATCCTGCATGCTGAGGCATTGAAAGCATGCATGCAACGTGCCCTCCACATGCTCGCCGTCTTCCTTAGCCCAACATCGCTGGCAGCACTGTCTGTCACGCTGCTGACCGCTGCGACGTCCTCTAGTGTCCGCCGTGTTGACGGCGCCGAGCCGCAACCTCAAACCTGTGCGCATGCAAGCACACTCCCTTCGGCTGGTGCGGCCCCTGGCCTGCAACCGCCGTAGGCTGGAACCAGGTGAAGTAGGCGGCCGCAGACTTGTGTTCTGTGGCAGGATCTCTGGGGTCCGCTTTGCCAGCTGCATCCAGCTGCGCCCCCTTGTATGATGCATCAACTAACGCTAGCACCTCTGTGACAGGTAGCAGCTGCTGGTCAGTCCCTGTCTGGCGCAGTTTGGGGACGGCTGATCCCAGCTCCAGCTCCAGCAAGGCAACCAGCAATCTCCTGCACCAATTGCGCCCTCCGGTGCCCTGCCTGAAAGCGAGCTGCATGTCGGCCGCCATGGCTGCCGTCATGAGTGGACTGTCTTGCTGTGCTGCTGGTGTTACCGCTGCTTTGTAGAAGCGAAGTACATGCTGCCACCAACCTCGCTGTAATGGCTGGATCTGCAGCTCCCTCATGACCCCCCAGCTGGCAGCGGACGCAGGTAGCCCTGCAGCATGGCGCAGATGCTGGAGGAATCTGGACTGTATCCTGCTGTTGAGGCAATGCCGGGGCCTGGTGTGATCGGTGGCCCACACCACATCACCATAGCTGGCCGCAGGCGCTGCATAGACGCCAACAGGATGCGTCTAGTCAGATGATGGGCTAAGGTGCACCTTAGCGCCCACGCGGCGGGCTCACTGCAACGCGGCAGCCAAAGGCACCTATCTATGTTGCATGGTCATCACCAAGCCAAGCATTCACAATAAGCAATCATGCGGGAAGCCGGCAGTAGATTGCCGCGATGCCATTCAAGACGGGTCCTCACAGAAAACATGGCATGGATGCAATTTGTTTATGACATTTTACAGTCCAACCAGGTCCAACAAAGTATCACATTTGATGCATGGGACATGTGCCCGTAAACCGGTACAAGCACTAAGTATGCTAGGACAACGAGCAAAAATCAGTGCCCCCCTTGGGAAGCAACCAACACAAAACCGGCGAGCAGTAGCGTGGGAATGAACCCCATAGTGCAGAAGATAAGCCCCTGTCATAAAACATGACGTGGGTGCAAAATACTTCGGTTGAGCACCGCCTAGGATAATTGAGAAGGCAAGCAAGAGTGCTTGGGTGAAATGTGAAAAGTCGTTTTAAAACTGTGTGATGCTTTGCAAGTCATGTGAGTAACTGAGCTAGTGGCAGAAAAGTGATTCCTGATAGATGTCAGACCTTATTTTTAACCCCAGACGCGCCCTAGCAAACACCGTCAACAAACCTTGTTCGATTCAAATTCCATTTGACAAACGGGTGCAGACCGGTGCCCTGTAATATATGATACAATCTCTTTAGATCTACATATTTTCAAGTACAGCGCCGTGTAGTGGCTAGCAAGTGCATTCTAGGCGAGCGTTGCCATCTTTCCAACATCCACTTATCCAGCCAGCTCATGGCAGTAATCGCACAGGCCCCTTTTCTCCCTCCGTGGATGCGCCCATGCGCGTGCACTTGGGAGGGTCCGGACAGGAGAAGCGCCGAGGAGACGGGTCGTAGCCCACCGCGCCTAGATCCAGCCGCCGAACCTGCAGGGAGGGAGCACCAGCTATGTTTGGTCCCATCTGCCTCACGGCGGACACCCCAAGATAGTCTGGCGCACAATCTAAACAAACATTGCATCCCACCGCTCCTAGATCCAGCTGCCGAATCTGCAGGGAGCGAGCGTCAGCAAGGTTTTGTCCACATGATGGTCGCCCAGGGGAATTATATGGAGCGCACTAAGATGCACAGTGTGATAATCGACCGCTCCAAGACCCGGCTTCCGAACCGCAGGGAGAGAGCATCGACACTGTTGACTTTCAGGTGCTTCAGCTACATCCCAGCCTGCGGCCAAGGTTGCCTGGTGCAGGCCTGCCCTGCTGCTTGGGCCACCGGCCATAAGCCGGTCAAGGCTTGGCCCCGCTTGGCCCATTGGTGGCCATCGGCAGCCAATAATGGGCCAATCCGGCCACATCCAACCGTGAATCACCACTCGGCGTCAGACATGGCCAATGAGGGCAGCGAGAGGGTTTGGGGTTTTGAAAATAGCTTGAGCCTGGTGTCCTCGACCTCTCACACACTTGTCGCTGGAGCGTGGTCCTCGACCGCTACCGGGTAGAAGTGTAAGCTTCACAACAAAGGAGCAACAATCGATAGGCATCAGGCTGGCAAGGCCGAACTTCTGCGTTGTTAGGACAGAAAAAATATTGTACGTTTAGCCGGAACTCTGACCCTCCAATTCCGCTTTCTCTCTGTGCCAGGTCGCTGTCACAAATTCTCTTACGTTTAGGGTGCTTAAGCGGTTAAGCTACACTTTAGCTACCACCCGTCATATGACCAGTGAGAGCTTTAGATGCAGCAAAATCCCTGTCAATGCGCCGCAGGAGGATCAAGGTTGGGTCCCAATCAGCCAAGCTGTGGTCGCCCAGTAGATCCCCAAAGGTGGTCTGGTGCACACTCAATTAAATAGACCACCTACAGGATCTGGCGTGTAATAAAACCAGTGCTGTGCCGATTACGGTCCTTACGGTGGCTGAATAACATAGCTGAGATTCAGTCACAGCAATTTCAAGGCAAATTCAGCTACAATTACCAGTCAGAAACCGTAATTTCTTACACGATCCCTGAACGATAGCACAATTGCACAGCACAGCACTGACTAAAATACAACTCACACACCTGCCCAGGCGCCATGGAATAGATTGCGTGCTGCCTCAGGTCGATGCCAAGCACAGCAGCTTGCAAGGCTGACAGGTTGTAGCTGTCAGGCGAGATCAGAACAACGTTCTCGCCGCTGAACTGCAGTACAACAGCAGTACAGCACAGGTACAATTACAAGATTCAGCACAGCAGTACAACGCAGGTTGGGTTATGAGATTCAGGACAGCTGTACACGGCAAGTTTGCTTATGGAAAGATATTTTGTAGTTTTCATAGCCCAGATTGTATGCTATAGGCCAGAGAGCTAAAGTCTCAGTGCATCATTATTTTGGACTATTTCTTTCAGCAAGCAGGGACAGGGTCAGACAGGGTAAGGGCTTGTACTGGTAAGGGTTGTACAATTCCAAGAGGGCTACTGGTTGGCCTGAGTTTTATGGGGGCTGTGTCTCTGCCCGAACTCTTTCCTTCCTCGGTGATGTGCAATTTCCGTTCCTTTCAGGGCAGGTGGAAACCCTGAATATCCCCAAAGAATGATACGGCAGCGCTGTGTATCCTAGTGCGCAGTGCGCACCAGACCACCTTTGGTGGCCACCGGGCGGACACCACTCACTAGGCAAACACAAACCAAACCTTGACCGGCATACGGCGGATGGCCTGAGCTGCAGGGCTTGCTGCGCCAATGGCGCTGCGTAATATACAATAATAATGGTGTTGCCATACATAGGGTGCTTGCACCATCAACTATATCATCAATAATAATTCAAATTTTGCAAATTTGAACGTGGCTGAATTAAACAAAGAATACAAAACGGCATGCTCTGGTCCCTTCGGCCGCATGCCGTGATACAGTGGCTGAATTGCAGCTGTACTGTGCTGGAATAAGCAGTGCAAAGCGGGGCACGTGTACCACCAGCATTCACTCGATGCCTCGATGGTGACAACAGGCGCCCTGCTTGACCCTCTTAAAAGAGCTCTGTGGATCGTTTGAAGGCCGCCAGCCACTCCGTCGTGATAGTGATGTTTCAACCTGAGCCACCGCTACCCTGAAGGAAGGTTAGCAGTGCTGAAGGGTAGCATTGCTGAAGGGTAGCATTGCTGAAGGGTAGCATTGCTGAAGTCTGAGGCCCCAACTTGGGCAGTGCTTCAGCTTCGGGAAGGAAATAATGGGCCAAGGAAATACAACAATCTCACACACTCACTCCAAGCTCCCTGTTGTGAAATGGACCCGGCAGTCCATTTGTTGGGTTGCCAACAAACCCTCCAGATCAACATATGAAGGGAGGATAGCACGCCCCCCTCGCCAGCACAGCAATAAAGCAGTTCAGCACCCGCTTTGGCCCATCCTCACCAGCACGGAAGTACGGCCTTCCAGTTGACCCCTGCTCGCAGGCACTGAAGTACGACACCCCCCTATGGCTCATCCTCACCAGAATGGCGGTCTGGCACCCCTCTTTGGCATGCACTGCTTGGTGGCATGGAAAACAATCCACATCTGCCATGCAGCGGTCCAGCCACCCTCCACCGCCCCCCCGCACCCGCACTTGCATCCCCCGCACTGACTCTGCATCACCCGCCCCGGCCACCCGCCCGTGCACCTGCATCACCAGCACTGACTTAACATCACCCGCCCAGGCCACCCGGACCGGCACCTGCATCACCCATCCCGGCCACCCGCCCGGGCACCTGCATTACCAGCACTGACTTAACATCACCCGCCCAGGCCACCCACACCGGCACCTGCATCACCCATCCCGGCCACCCGCCCGGGCACCTGCATTACCAGCACTGACTTAACATCACCGGCACCTGTACCACCCGCACCTGCGTCTCAATGACAGACATGACCTGACGGACCCGCACCAACACGTCCTGGATGCTCTCATTTGGCGTCCCGTCAGTGCCTGCGTGGGAATGGGGGACACTTGGTCTTTTGGTGAGGACAGTTGACTAGGACAGTTGGGCAGCTGATTTGGACAGTTGGTGTGGGCAGTTGACTAGGACAGTTGGTGTGGGCAGTTGACTAGGACAGTTGGAGTGGGCAGTTGACAAGGACAGTTGGTGTGGGCAGTTGACTAGGACAGTTGGTGTGGGCAGTTGACTAGGATAGTTGGTGTGGGCAGTTGACTAGGACAGTTGGTGTGGGCACTTGACTAGGACAGTTGGTGTGGGCACTTGACTAGGACAGTTGGTGTGGGCAGTTGACTAGGATAGTTGGTGTGGGCAGTTGACTAGGACAGTTGGGCAGTTTACTATGACAGATGGGCAGTTGGCTATGACAGTTGAGCAGTTGACTAGGACAGTTGGACAGTTGACTAGGACAGTTGGGCAGTTGAATATGACAGTTGGGCAGTTGACTAGGAGAGTTGGTGTGGGCTTAGGTTTGAAGGTCCGCGCAGAAAATGGTTCATGCTTGGTTTGGTTTTAGGAAAAAGGACATATGATAGGACATACCCGCCAGTCCCTGCTTAACGCCAAGCCACATGGGTCTGGTAGGGGATGAGCAAGCTCAATTCCAGCTACCATGCACAGTCAGGACCATGGTGCAACCACGCCAGCCTCCTATGTGAGGGTGCAGGAACATGGAACCCAGCAATCCGTTATAAGAGGTTGCGTGCACGGGAAACGGTGGTCAAGCACATGCGGTTGCATGCACGGCATGAGGTTGCATGCACGGCAAACGGGGTGAAGCACATGAGGTAGCGTGCACGGCATGAGGTTGCATGCACGGCATGAGGTTGCATGCATGGCAAACGGGGTGAAGCACATGCGGTTGCATGCACGGCAAACGGGGTGAAGCACATGAGGTTGCATGCACGGCATGAGGTTGCATGCACGGCATGAGGTTGCATGCACGGCAAACGGGGTGAAGCACATGAGGTAGCGTGCACGGCATGAGGTTGCATGCACGGTATGAGGTTGCATGCATGGCAAACGGGGTGAAGCACATGCGGTTGCATGCACGGCAAACGGGGTGAAGCACACGAGGTTGCATGCACGGCATGAGGTTGCATGCACGGCAAACGGGGTGAAGCACATGAGGTTGCATGCACGGCATGAGGTTGCATGCACGGCAAACGGGGTGAAGCACATGAGGTTGCATGCACGGCATGAGGTTGCATGCATGGCAAACGGGGTGAAGCACATGAGGTTGCATGCACGGCAAACGGGGTGGAGCACACGAGGTTGCATGCACGGCATGAGGTTGCATGCACGGCAAACGGGGTGAAGCACATGAGGTTGCATGCACGGCAAACGGGGTGAAGCACATGAGGTTGCATGCACGGCAAACTGTGGAAGCTTGATTTGTGTCTAGGGTTTGGAGGGGGCGGGGGCGGGAATCAGTGGACTCCTAATTTGGACAGTGGAATGAAGGGTGGGTGCACGGAAATTGGCGAACATTCGTTTTTTGTTCGCGGTTTGGGGTGCGGGGACGGACCGATACGTCGGATACGGCCTGCCGAGAGTGGGCATGGCCGGGGGGTGGGTCCGGAGTGACGTTGAGCGAAGGGTTTTGAGGCGCAATAAGATACATAACATAGGGAGGACTGCTGTATCTGAGCAGCGGAATAAGGGTGCATGCACGAGGCACTGTTGACGCTTGCCTTGAGGCGGCTAAGCATGAATGACTTCATTTGCTCCGGAGCCTTAAAGGACCCAGCCGGGTGGCTTGCGGAGTTTACACAGCCAGAATCCCTGCTGCCTTCCTTGTTGTGCTGTCCAACATGGGTCCTTCAGCCAGACAGAACAGTCTATTCTGCAGCTCAAGGTCCCCTCACAAGCTGCATTTGTCGTCGTTATCGTTTTTCCAACGTCGCAACTACCGAGTCTGCCCAAGAGCCTAGCAGCTGCACAGAATTCAGAGCTCTCAGCCCCACAGCTCTTCAACCTCCAGAACAGTGCATTCGCAGCACAAGCGGAGTTGGAAAGGAGCATACAAAACCGGGAAAGGAGAGGATGAGAGATAAGGAGGGGAAAGGCCTGTTTCGATTCCGAGGCCCTGCCTGTAGGCCCTCCTCCAAGCCTTGCCAGGAAGCCCGAACCTAAGCCTTGTTTTACGAAAATTACCACTGCCACTGGTAGCTCCCCCTCCCCCTCCCAAGTCTTGCCTGGTCGCGGCTTCCATCTTGTGTCAAGTGCGTCAGCCTGCGCCACCTGCAGCAGTGATTATTTAAGGAGTTTTCAGCTACACTTCAGCCACTCTTCATCTACATAACAGGTACATAACAGGTACATAACAGGTACATAACAGGTACATAACAGGTACATAACAGGTACATAACAGGTACATAACAGGTACATAACATCTCACACCCTGGAAGCCTGGCGCGGGAAGCCCTGTTCCTAGGGCCACCAGCAGGAGGCTGGCCAAGGTCCCCATCTGTGATGGCAACTCAGCGACCTGCCACATTGGTTTTGGTGCGCACACAATTTGACCCTAACCTACTTCAGCTCATCCGGCGGCTTGTCAAATGAGGTAGGTTATGCATGGAATAAACTTCAAAAACAGACTCTGACCTGCAGCTCCACTTTATCCAGCGGCCTGTCAAATGAGGTACGTTGTGCACTGAATAAACTATAAAAAGTAACTCTGACCAACCTCTGACCTGCAGCTCCACTTTATCCAGCGGCAGGTCCTCCAGCGCGCCCAAGCCGCGCTTGTCCAGGAAGCTGCAAAGGAGGAAGCGTATGAGGTATTCGTATGAGGTATTCGTATGAGGAGTCGTACCAGTATTTATATTATTTACATCGCTGCCATACACGTTTTACTGGGGAAACACCAATTGTAGGTCTTGAAGGCAGGAGAGAGTCAGGGTCAGCGACAGCGTCCCAGGCCCCGGGTCCTCAGGCCCCTACTGTCCAGGATGCTGCACAGGAGGAATCGTAT
This sequence comes from Limnomonas spitsbergensis, assembly GCA_037349105.1. Lineage (NCBI taxonomy): Eukaryota > Viridiplantae > Chlorophyta > Chlorophyceae > Chlamydomonadales > Limnomonas > Limnomonas spitsbergensis. The sequence continues at coordinate 736,870 of JAYJMM010000072.1, read as the reverse complement.
GATTATGTATTCATATACTTAACAGCACTGCCATTCAAGTTCTATGGGAAAAAGCCAATCGCAGGTCTTGAAGGACAGGAGAAAGTAAAGTTCAGCGACAGCGTCCCAGGTCCTCCGACCCCTATTGTCTAAAATGCTGCACAAGGGGGTTATAGGAAGTTGGAAATCCAGCAAGCTTTAAGCCTAGCATGCTGAAAGTCTAAAGAGTTGAAGTCAAGCAAACGGTCTAGCAAGCTAAACGCTTTGCAAGCTTTAGGTATAGCAAGCTGAAAGAGGGGAGCGAGTGTCACATATCGGCTTCTGCTGACGAGGTGTAAAACGTCCGTGCATCCATCCAATATCCAAAATCAAAAGAACTGCAGACAGGGTAAACAAAAAAAAACCCGAATATTGAGTAGGGTCACGGCCAACCAGGGATGCGAGCCCATGGGCGCTAGGGTCAGACCGTGTCAATAACATAACCGCTGCAATTGTTATAACCGCAGTAGCAGTTGTAGCCGCTGTAGCTTCTAATACCGCAGTCACCTGTACTCTGGCACGATGCGGTTTCGCCCCAGGCCGAGTGGGACCTGCAATAGCTCCGCCGTCTCGTAGGAGCTCATTGTCATCGAGGGCCACAGCCAGCAGCCACCTTCACAGGCGCCAACAGCTTCGAGGGCCGGCAGGATCTCACTGATCACCTGCGTGGGGAGGCAGAGGATGAGCTAGGGGAGCCAGGTGGACCTCACTAATGACCTAAGTGGGAGGCGCGGAATGAGTTGCGAGGGGTGGTAGGATCTCACTTATGATCTGTGGAGAGAAGCGCGGAATGAGCTGATGGGGGGGTAGAAACTCACTGATCACCTGCGTGGGGGGGCAGGGGATGAGGTAGGAGATCTGGGTGGACCTCACTTATGACCTGCGTGGGAAGGCGCAGAATGAGTTGCGAGCGGGTCAGGATCTCACTTATGCCCTGTGGAGAGAAGCGCGGAATGAGCTGAGTGGGCAGGTGGATTAGCATTTATCACCTGCATGGGGGGGCAGGGGATGAGGTAGGAGAGCCACGTGGGGGTCACAGGCCACCTGTGGAGCCACTGTGTAGGGAGGCTCGGGACGGAACGGAGAGTGGGGACGTGGATAATAGGTTCAGGGTTTCAGAGCAAGCAGCCACCTGCACAGGCAACAACAGCTTCTAGGGCCGGCAGGATCTCACTGATCACCAGCGTGGTGGAGGGCACTGGATGGGACGGGGAGGTAGGGCGAGGATATAGGATCGAGGGGTTCATGCCGTGCAAGCAGCCACCTGCACAGGCAACAACAGCTTCTAGGGCCAACAGGATCTCACTGATCACCAGCGTGGTGGAGGGCACGGGATGGGACGGGGAGGTAGGGCGAGGATATAGGATCGAGGGGTTCATGCCGTGCAAGCAGCCACCTGCACAGGCAACAACAGCTTCTAGGGCCGGCAGGATCTCACTGATCACCAGCGTGGTGGAGGGCACGGGATGGGACGGGGAGGTAGGGCGAGGATATAGGATCGAGGGGTTCATGCCGTGCAAGCAGCCACCTGCACAGGCAACAACAGCTTCTAGGGCCAACAGGATCTCACTGATCACCAGCGTGGTGGAGGGCACGGGATGGGACGGGGAGGTAGGGCGTGGATATAGGATTATGGGGTTCATGCCGTGCAAGCAGCCACCTGCACAGGCAACAACAGCTTCTAGGGCCAACAGGATCTCACTGATCACCAGCGTGGTGGAGGGCACGGGATGGGACGGGGAGGTAGGGCGTGGATATAGGATCATGGGGTTCATGCCGTGCAAGCAGCCACCTGCACAGGCAACAACAGCTTCTAGGGCCAACAGGATCTCACTGATCACCAGCGTGGTGGAGGGCACCGGATGGGACGGGGAGGTAGGGCGTGGATATAGGATCGAGGGGTTCATGCCGTGCAAGCAGCCACCTGCACAGGCAACAACAGCTTCTAGGGCCAACAGGATCTCACTGATCACCAGCGTGGTGGAGGGCACTGGATGGGACGGGGAGGTAGGGCGAGGATATAGGATCGAGGGGTTCATGCCGTGCAAGCAGCCACCTGCACAGGCAACAACAGCTTCTAGGGCCAACAGGATCTCACTGATCACCAGCGTGGTGGAGGGCACTGGATGGGACGGGGAGGTAGGGCGAGGATATAGGATCGAGGGGTTCATGCCGTGCAAGCAGCCACCTGCACAGGCAACAACAGCTTCTAGGGCCAACAGGATCTCACTGATCACCAGCGTGGTGGAGGGCACCGGATGGGACGGGGAGGTAGGGCGTGGATATAGGATCATGGGGTTCATGCCGTGCAAGCAGCCGCCTTTGTGGGCACCAACAGCAAGCAGGGCCGGCAGGATCTCACTGAAAACCTGCGTTTAAATGCGCAGCGGGGGGCAATGATGGTCATGATGCCGCAGCAGGGCCGTCAGCTTGGCAGCACCCGGAGAATTTCACCGATCAGCTGTGTGGGGAGATGAGGGTTGAAATGCAGAGCAGGGACTTTGGTGAAGTGTTCAGGGTTTTATGCAGAGTGGGGGATGCCTGTGAGGCATGTGCTTTTCTGGAGGGTGGGGGTGTAAGTTTCAATGCAGATTGCCTTGGGCTGGCGGGCATTGGCGGCTGAGATAGCAGGCAGACAGGCAAAATCCAGATGGACCCGAGCAGCAAGAGAGTTGACTCGAGACTGACTGATTTGGATATGTTTTGCCAGACCCGCTGTACCACTTGCTGAGCTCTCTTACCTTTCGCCTGGGCTCCTTATTGAATGCAGACTCAAAGCATGAAAGCTTGCGCTGAGATACTGCAACATACCGATGGCGTCCATCGTTTTCTCATCCTTGCATTGATATTTTCAGCGCACCTGCTTCCTGCCATCTCTTGTCAAGCTGTTCACCCCCGCTTGCTTCCAAACGGGGTTCGTGGCCGTCACATTGCGCACATCTCCATAGCTTGTTCCAGCTCTTACCTGTGTTTTTGACAGATCCAGGGGTTACATGATACGATTTCCGCTGAACAAGCAGCTCCTGACAGTGGGCTACCGGCAGGCCTTAGCTAGTCTTAGAACTTTCCTGCATGCTTGATATAGCACAGCTGTACAAATCTTCAGATTCTGTTTCTTATGGGCTGTGCTACCACGGTTTATTTCTTCGAGGTCATTGCACCCTGCTGAAGTGATTCTGCAGCTCTGCTACGCCTGCTGCTGCTGGCATGCTGCCTTTGTGAGTATCCCACAAAAAGAAAATCATTACTGAAAATGTCTCCAGAAGCTTTGCAGAATGTGGGAGATAGCCCGAATTACCAGCAGGCCGCTTCAAGCAAGGCTCATGTATATGCGGGGGCCTTCATTATGCGGAGGCTCAGGCCGATGTGCAGGCTTGCCAGGGGACAGCAATGCTCACCAAAAAGTAATTGTTTTTAAGTCTCTCCGCGGGGAACTGCACCAAGGAGGCACCAGCAGGGCTGCAGTTGGGTATGAGGGTACCGGTAATGAGCAATGTGCCTGCCAGGAGGGATCGCCGGGATGGATTCGTATTCGTATCCTGCACGTCCATTCCACGATCGGCTGTGCAACCATTTGATGACAATCGACTAAAGCGTTTCCTTCTGTCAAGATCTTTGCCAAACGTCCCAGCTGCGAACAGTGTGCACCCAAATCTGGGGAGTGTAGGACAACACGATGTGCGATACAGGTTCGACGCCTGAAGATTTAAAGAGATTGGATACATCTCAGGAGAAGAAAGTACTCGTGGGCGAGACCAGATTTCTGCGCGTGACGTGATAAATACGGCACCCTGGCCGTAAGCCGAAAGTGGAAAGTCGAGGTTTCTGACGTGAGGGCGTTTTGGAGGTGAAAACAGGAGAAATGCTCAGTGAGAGGGAGTGAACAAGAAAAATAAATCGGGAAATAATAGTATGAACGTTGGGCATGCAGTACGGCAAGTCAGTCGTGGTCAAAGTTCAAACCTGTCGCAGCAGGAGGCACGCAACGTCTGTCCTCATCATTCACTTCACAAGCTAAGCCAGCGCGCTGCTACAAGCTTTCACTTGTATTCGGTCACTTGGCCGTTTCAGTCCGTTGTCCACCATTCTTAATCCTGACAACCGTATATACGTACTTTGGCTGAAGCTATTGGTTCTTAAATTAAATCCACTGTAGGGAGCGTTCTGTCAGGACACCAGCTGGAACCAGTGATTTAGGAACAGGTGCGGCTGCTCGCGTTGACGGCATTTCTGATCCAGCGGCCTGGCTCTGTGGCGAGGGCAAGACGCAATGGGATCGGTTTCGCTACACCTAGCATACTTCTTGCCATTTGTATAAGATGATACTAATGAAACCACGGCGAGCGAGCACTTTGAACAGCACAGGGGATGTCAGGGGATATGTCTCTTGCGCGAAGCAGGTTGCAAGATCATATACTTGGTTGACTGTGCTAATTAACAGACACTTATGCATAGCCTCAGGCCGATTAGTGACTACACAGTATTTTTGAACTGTGTCTCGACCTGACATCATGCTTGCTACCCTCTTGCACGACAGATTGACTCAATGAGCCGGCGAAGCTCTTTTCAGAGGTTCGCGCTGCTCCTCATAGCCGTATCTTTGACAGCCACGTTGACACAAGGTGCGCTTTCATTCTATATGCATCATCTGCGCACGTTTGTGACCCTACTTTTGAACCTGAACCGCCCTGTTGCCTCAGACAGCTCTCACTGACACTGACGCCCATATTCCGCTAATACTTGCTTTCATGTCTGTGCAGCATCTACACAAAAACATGACGAGGAGACTATCAGCATCCCTGCGCAACAAAGAACGCTCTCCCAAAGCGATCCCAACGGCTTGTATGTGCACGACTTCCCCATCGCTGCGGCAACCTCATGCTACCGAAGCAGCTACTTCTCTCCTTACCGAATGTACACATCCTCCATCAACACCGATGCCAACGGAGACACAATCTTCAGCCTGTACGTTGAGGTGGCCGAGTGCCCTTACGCAAAGGCTTTCTGCTGTGCGCAGAATCTGGACCATGTGCTGATTGCCATTGGTGAGAGCCCTGATTCATGCTGGAGCTGTCGCACCTCATTCACGCTGCTAGGCTGCTGCATGCGAGGCAGGGTTGCATTTTGCTTAGACCAGCGCACCCATGCGCCTCCAGTCAGAGCTGAATTGCCCCCGCCCAAACGACCTTTCCAATAAGCCTTCCATCTATATCAGGGTCACTTGATACTTCCCCTGCCAATGAAAATGAAATGTGCATGGGGTTTTCCAGTACTGGCTGCCATGCATGTGCCACCAACTGACCCTCCTCCATGTCGATTTGCTAGGGAATGGTCTCAACGTGACTCAAGTCAACGTCAATGATATCGAGCAAGAACATGTCATCAATGCCTGGGGACTCAACATCACCAACATCCAAGGCATCACCCCCCAGACCTCCGGAGCCTCCACTTCTTTAACAGTGACAGTTAACGGTGGGTGTGCGTCCATCCACACTTACCTCGATCCGTAAGGCTTTCATGCTGAATGTGTGCCTGCCAGTCTTATCAGCAATGCTCCTGAATATACGCGCACTCGATGCTGTCAGCCCAAGCGTGCTTGTAATCTCCCTAATGCTTCTCTTCGCCTGTCTTTTGTTCAGGCGCCAGCACATTCCAAGATCTGTGCCCCCAGTCCCGCCTACTCGGCTACTGCGACGTCACGCTATACAATGCTGAGGGATCTTGCTGCATTGAGCGTTCGGTTGTCCCCAAGACTGGCCTGCAGATCATTCTGCCCGACGTCACCGTCCCCCCTCCGTTCTCCGTACCCGGCGTAGCTTCGCCTCCCAGCCCCCCCACTCCCCCCACTCCCCCCCCAGCCTATCCCTCGCCTCCCATTCCGCCCTCTCCCCCCCCTTCACCTCCCAGCCCTCCTTCTCCTGCCCCGCCCCGCCCCCCGCACCCAAGCCCGCCTCCCCCTTCCCCTCAACCTCCTCCTCCCCCTCCCCCTCCTCCCCCCTCCTCCTCCGCCTACCGAGGCCTGCTGCATTGAGAGCATTGAGAAGAGCCCGTACCGCCTCCTGCTTGTTGGCGAGACTCACACCGGCTCTGACACGGCCTTCATCTTCCAGCTGGTGGTCGTGCCTGTGATTCCCCCCGTTGACGCTCAGCAGTACCCGGGCGACTGCACCGGGATGTACATTCGTGACATGTCCGTTTCTATATGTGAGTGTAGTATGCGTATTTTACCTACTGGAGGGATGGGCGGGGCCGACCCTTCCTACAAATTCTCACATGCGCTGGAATGCACATTCGAGAAAATGCCGTGAACTTCACCTTTGAAGGCTGCTGGAATCCTCCTGATACCCACCTGTGGAAGCGCTCCCAGACAGCATCTTTTACATTCTGCGTGGCGGTCCTCGCATTAGACCTCTCATGCATCATCAGTGCATCACCTCAAAATTGTAACCACCTTGCTTTAAGGCGACACAATGCTGGTCAAGTACGCGTTTTGCAACTGCTTCACTCTCAGTAACCTTAACCCTGTGTATCCTCACCCAACTGCACCCGGCCCCCCTCCAGTCAACACCCTCCTGGTCAAGTACGTGCTCTTCAACGGCACCACAGTAGACTGGTGGGCCTCCCCCAACGCTGACAACAGCATCTGGCTCTCCATCGGCCTGTACATGACGATCAATGAGTTTGACCCGCTGGTGCCCATTGAGTTTGTTGTGACTGTGCGAGGCACCGTGGATTCGCTTTGCCCGGCCAACGTCTTCATGCAGGTATGTGCCTGCTGGGGGGTCTGAGTTTTGACCCTGCGCCTGCAGGTTTGCGTCCCTTAAGGGCCTCACTTGCCTTGTCCTTGTGCAACGTGATGGGTTTGGGATGGTGTTTCTCTGCCTCGTGATTACAATGTTTCTCTGCTTAGGCGAACAATGCTTCCTATTTTTCGCTCGTGATGATTCTGTGCCTGCTGCCAGCAATACTTATCAGCTCTTTGCCAATAATCTGTCCTGCTCATAAATTGTCTGTGCCTGCTCCTCAGACCTCTTCTCTGCCTTCCGCCTCCTGCAGAGCCCAGATGCATGCGAGTATGCCATGCATGGCCGCACCTCCAAGTTCCAGTGCTGCCCGCACTCGGTCACACAGCTGCAGGTGCCGCCTGAGGAGTGCTGCATTGACGCAATTGACCAGTCACCCTATAGGTGCGTGTGGGTGCGGGGCACCAGGATGAGGCATCTTGTTGGCTGTGCACAAAAAGGCAACTATGTGGCCAAGGAAGGGCTGATTGGGGCAGCTGGCTGGTTGAATACCTGGCTACCATAGTTTTAGAGTGTTGACTCTGATCTGTGTCGTTCGATATGTATCGAACACTCCAGTGGATTTGCAAGTATGGGTGGTGCAAGCTTAACACATCAGGTGGACAAATGACGCCGGGATCACAAACAGGCTGTTTGGCTTAGGTTATCGGTCTATGGGGCTTGCAGCTGAGTTGAGACTGCACTAGAGACAGCAAGCTGTGCTAGACGCGCCATCCTGCTTCCAGCCTTGCTCTGCCCTGACCTGCATCTTTAAGCCGCTGCCATCGCTTTACCCGCAGCATCAAGTACTTTGACCACAAGCCGACCCCCGCATCCACTGCATACCACTTTGGAGTCGAGATCGTGACCCCCCAAGTCCCGGACCTGGTCATTGCTCAGTGCACAAGCATGAGTCTGGACTACATGCAGTTGCAGATCTGTGAGTGAGGCCCTTCTGGCTTTCTGGCAGAGTCGTCCAGCTACTAGGAATGGGCTAATTTGTCTCATGCCGCCACCTGCTTTTCCTCTGTTATCTGTATGTAGCTGATGGGCTATGGCTGCCCTTGCCTGATATAGGCGCTCACCCCCCCCTTCCGCCACCCCATCTGCCCCTTTTCCCGCAGTCCACAACCTGGAAGTGGAGATGGTTCTGTTTGAGGACCGCATCATGCCTTTCAACGTCACGATGGCCACCAACTACTCCAACTGGCTCAACATCAACGGCATCAACAAGTTCCTTGCAGATTTCAACCCCGACGTGCCCACCCCTCTCACCATTATCTTTGCTGGATGGATCAACGAGCCCTGCCCAGCATCGTGGCTGTTTGGAAACCCCAGGCCTATGTGTGAGTGTTCCCTTTGGTGTCGGGTGAACGCATTGGTGTGGGAGTGCGTGGCATGTTGCCTGGTATGTAAATGGCATGGGAACAGTTATCAGTTTGAATTGCTTGTCGGGCTTGCTTGTCAGAGCTGTTTCATGGCATACTGGTGGCTAGTGTCGGCTCCTTGCCATGTCTGTCCTTGCGCTGAAACTTGGATGTCAAATGTGCAGGCGAGTTTGTCCTACACGGCCGTGAGGGCCAGCAGACCTGCTGCCCACTGGGCTTCACTACACCCGGCCAGGTGCGCACCTTCAAATTCAATTTGATTAAATGAAGGAATAGAACGTCAATGTGTGGCGAGGTGTTTGCTTTTAACCCTCGGGAAGTGTATCAGGTTAGGGTTGGGCAGCCATCCTCGTACTTTGTCAAGTCCAAACTAAAGAAATAATTGTAGTCCAAAAGGAGATTGTATGACGCAGCTCCATGACGCGGCCCTTCCCAAAGGCCTACCCAGCTAGCCTTGCTTTTCTGCTCTGCTGATTCTGTCCCGCCTTGACGATCACTGTTGAAATACCGATGCTGACTCTTGCCGACCCTAAACCTTACTATCTGAATACTGATGCTCCCCAGACACCCGACACTTGTGGTTGCCGCGACGACCTGGATGCTACACCGTACCGCATGGCCTACTTGATGGACAGCCAAGCCGCCGCCACCACCACATTCAACTTCAGCCTGGCCATGGTGGACGCCATGCTCAGCCCCGAGGGCGACTTCGATGGCTACGACGTCGATCAGGGCCTGCCGGTGAGGCCTACTGGCATGCCTATCCCAGTCCAGCTAGATGTCCCATGCTGCTCTCTAGGTGTTCCCCCTCATGTCCGAACTTTTGTTACCCAGTTGCCCAGACTCAGCCTAGATCCGGCTGCTAAGTTTCAAATCATGTACATACGCGCATCACCGCGCTCATCAGACCCACCCACCTCACCGCTCTCCCTGCAACCTCCATCTTTGTCCCGTCTGCAGGTCAACTGCAGCGCCATGTCGATCAAGGACATCAAGCTGGCCATCTGGTCCAACCTGAATGTGTTGCAAGTGGTCTTCAACACCGCGGTGCTGGACTTCCAGTACACATACAACGACCCGAACAGCAACTGGCTGTGGTGAGATGAGCGGTGTAGAAGGGGATGAGAAGAACAGTGTACTAGTCTAAGCTGCTGGAGCTTGACCCAGCAATGACCACGCCAAGGGGATGACTCTGGCTGGCCTGTCTGACTCAAGTAGGCAGACCTGCTCAGGGCTCATACATATAATGTGTCCACACAAGTCAGTAGCCCCTGACCCTCAATCCCTCCCCCGTGTCCTCCGCCCCTGACCCTGACCTCCCCCCCTCGCCTGCTCCCTTCTTCCTACTGCAGGATCCTGGGCGTGGACTACTCGCCCTCGGACTTCAACCTCTACGACCCGCTCGGCCTCTCCATCACCGTCGAGGGCAGCTTTAACGAGCTCTGCCCAGCCTCCAACTTCTACGGCAGCCAGGCCTCGTGCGAGTACATCGTCAGCGGTTACAACCCCGACCCGTTCTACGCTGGGTGCTGCCCCAAGGGCGTCTCAGCCTACGGGTCACCCGCAAGGCTGCAGGCGCTCGGGGGAGCCGCGTCGGCGCCTGGCTGGACGTCAGCGCGATGAAGGAGCGGCAGCTTGGGTGGCGCAGCGGACCGTCCACCCCGATGGGGCCTGTAGCAACCCGCAAGCAACCTTATTTGTATTCCTGGCTTTGACCCAGTGATGCCGTCCCAGCATTGACGTGTGGGCCTGAGGTATGAAGGTGTGGAGGAGGCCCACCAGCAGCGGCCAGAGGCGGAGGAGGCATCGGTGAGAGGACTGCGGCGGTTCCCCTGACAATGCTGCTGAGAGGCGAGGTGTCTGGCTTGTCTGGTTTCTGCGTCTAGAGCGAGGTGCATTCTCCAGACAGGGTGTCCTGCCGAGACGCACGCGTGTTGGCGGTTGCGGGAATTGAGAGTCGCCTGCCGAGACAGCGCGGCAGGGCACAGAGGAGGGATGCTTGCTGCCAGAGCAGAGGAGGCACTGTGCTGCTCGTGCGCCACAACAGAGTGCAAGGATGACTTACTTAAATACACAGTATTCGATTTACATACAGCCACGCAAAGAAGCTCGTGGCTGATTCTTGCCGGCGGGTGTGTGTGTGGGGGAGGGCCCCCCTCCACGCCCCTCGGATGTTCACATTGACTTTGGGGAGCGCTCACGCCCCCCCTCTCCCCCTACTAAAAAACGTCCCTTGAGCTTTTCTAGCTGTCCATAGCGCCTGTTAGTGCCTTCCCATGCAGGTGTTGCTCTTCTGTTGCAGCTTAGGCAGGTTGGCCTGTACCTTTTTATACATACGCGTGCAACGGTATGCTCTCAGGCCTCGCAAGAACATGAGGCACGTGACTGTTTGACCTCGTTTGGGCCTTGTCTGTTGGTTGACCCAGCAGGGACAGGCTGCGGGTGGTGGTGCTCTCAGCAGCAGCACCCGTCAATAATCAATGTGTTTAGCGGTGTAGAGCATGCGGGGCCCCACAGGGGGAGATATATGACAAATGTGGCAGCGGGCCAGGTGCTGACGGCTGCCGTCACTCCCTGATGCTTTATATTAGTGCCCCTCCTGATTTAGCAACCGTTCAAACTTTATTTCAAGCTGTGTGCATCGTTGAGGGTTATAAATGATAGGAGGCCGCCATTCCGGCCCGAACGGCTATTTGTAATCAGATGCAGAGCTCTCTCAACGGGCGTGTTTCCACGGAGCAAGGGGGGATACAAGGCACATTTTTCGGACAACTGTTTCGAAATCTTTTTTGGCACAGATCAGCTGGAGATTCAGTAGGAAGGATGGCAAAACAGGTCCTAGACGAATGGTAAACTGTTCAAACAGGAAATGTACAGATTCCAGTACTGGCTGCATAACATGGATCCATGCGTTCTGATCATGGAGAGGATGACATGGCTGCAACATGGTCTCGGCTATGCACAGTAGCTGGAATTGAGTTTAGTCATTCCCTATTAGCTCCACGTGGCCGAGCATTCAAAAGGGCCTGGCGGGTGTGCACCATTATAATCTGTCTGCAGAAACACCCTAGGGGTGGGAACAGAAACAATGCCCTGTGATCAAATAAGCACCTGGATGGGGAGCATAGGCATCAAACGATTCTGCGGCTGCATGGTACCTGAGGGAAATGAGCTTGCTCTTCCCCTACCAGCCCCACACGGCTGAGCTTTCAGCAGGGCCCATCCAGTGGGTATAAAACCTTGCAGCATGACAGGAGGCCTTCATCCCACTAATAATTGAATGAAGGACGATCGAATGTTGGCACAGTTACCAAGCAGACGTTACAACATGGCGCAGGGATGCACACTCGGTCATATACCCCTGCCTGTGCCACAGCAATTGGCCCAGGCCAGAGAGCCAACCGTGCGGGCTGGGGCTGCCCGTGCGGCTGCAGATAAGGTTGCCAGGTTGGTCCATCCAAACCCTACCCCGTGATGAGTGCAGTGCTGATCCTATATCACTTGCCCCTATGGAGGTCTGCCGCTTGCGGTAGAGGCGAGGAAGGTTCATCTCGGCAGAGTGCGTCCGGCGGGCTTTATTTCCGTCCGATCGCAGCCGATACCGGCGGCATCGTCGAGGCTCTGAAGGTATTGGGTGGGAGAGCTCATTTTGTTGGTGCCGTCGCCCTCCCTGCTTCACTAGCTTCATGCATGTGACAACATGGCTTTCTTCCAGGCTTTCGCTCGATAAGCATACGAGCCTCTTCCCAGCTTGGAGTCATTAATGCCCTGCGGATCGCTATTTTGGACATTTGCAGGCTATCGATATCCAACGACCGTGCGTAAGCCCATCCACCTGTGGTAAGCGCTAGCGAATGAAATGAATAGGTTTATAGGCCCCATCTGCAGAGTGGCCTCTGAACTCTGCACCTCTGGCTTCTTTTAGTCCCTGCGTCTGAAATGGCCGTGTGCCTATCAGGTGCCTAAAGTATATCCTAACCGGGCATCATCGGGATTTATCATTTATGCTGATGGTACTAGGCAGCAATTATGCTGCTGCATTCAACCTCGCATGCTGTCCACTCGACCAACTTGCCCACTACCTTCCTGGGTTAACAACTGCACATGAAGCCATTGAGGTGACCGCCATACAAGGTCCCAGTCTCCCAGACGGTGAGGGCACTTTGCACCTCTACTGTTGGGACCCCAATTGAGCTCTAGGGGCCGCTTGGTGCAAGTAGCTAAAAACCTTTCCATCTGCGGCATCAGTGAGGGCAGGATCACTCTTTCACCACTACCCCATATTCCGCATGCCCTTGGGAGTGCAATTTCCCCGGACTCTCTTCCTCTAGCCAACCGCCATGCTGTTCTTGCTAAAGCGTGAACGTGTCCTCGTAAGTTCCTAGCAGCAGTGTTCGAGATAAAATGGCCAGCCGGTTTTAACAGGAAAATACAGGCAGTTGGCTGCTACATGGTTCTTCTTGCTCCAGCTGGATTGCATGTCTAGGCCTGCACAGCTGGATTGCATGTCTAGGCCTGCACAGCTGGATTGCATGTCTAGGGATCATTTTAGGACACACCAAATCTCCTATGGCAGGGTGCGGGGCGTGGCATCTTTGTGGATGGGGACGCAACCTTGACCGGCTCACTATCCCATGGCCTGTGGACCAAGCCGTAGGACTGGCAGTACTGTGCCCCCTGCCAGACGTAGGCGGGGTTGGAGCTGAATTGAAGCTGAAGCATGCTAATATATAGCGGAATCGTAGCTGAATGGGCGGGTTGTTGCTGAATTGAAGCTGAGGCACCCTAGTGTAAACAGTTATGCCCAGGCAACGTCAGGTGGTCAAGTGATATTGCATCGTAACGAAGACAGGATCCTCGGTCGAGCATTCGGAATTTGAATTTTGAAATTCACGTACATGCTGTGCCTGATACTGCTATTGATTTGTGCCAGCTGTCAGCCAAGTGTGGCGCTTTATGTCTGGCTGAGACAGTGGCAGGCTACTCGCTGCCTGCACTGTTTTGTCTTTCGTTCTTCTCTGTTTGTTTGGCTCCTCTGTTGATTGCCGCGTGGCTGTTTAGGTTTTGCTTGCTCGTTTCCCCCCCGGTGCGCTCTGCCTGGCCCCTTTGAAAAAGGCTTTGGGTGGTTGCGTCAAGTTTGTAACAAAAACTATACCTCTCATTTTGCCGCAGGCAGGGCCAGACTGGACAGGGCTGACAGAGCAGGCTGGTTCATACCTCCAGATCATTCCTTCTTACGAGCTTGTGTTGCAGATGCAGCCCACAGCCCTAGAGCATGCCCCGGCCTCTGCTCCTGCTGCTGAGCACAATGGACAGCAGCACTTAGCCGCCCCGCCCCCGATGGCCCCACTTGTGGCGGCAGCAGCAACTGCAGCAACAGCTGCGGCGATAGGGACAGCGACATCAGCAGAAGTAGCAACAACGGAAGTGGCAGCTCGTGTCCTATCAGCGCCAGACACAGCCAACCTTGTTGCTGAAGCGACGGGAGCCCCAACTGAGATAGCGGCCGCCGCGCCCGTGGGCCACAGTAGAAAATTATCAGCGGAGGATGCGACTAAAGTGGGCGGCGGTTCGAAATTGGGGATTTTGTTTTTTCAGATGCATATCGTTTTGCGTTGAGTAATGCTGTGTAACCTGCTTGCCGGTACCGGCCGTCCTCATTTCAAATTGCATACCGCAATCGGCGTAGCCCGAAAGCCTTATCCCTAAACTAGCAACCCTTAACCCTAATGTAGGCAGCGTAAATGCATAATGGTGATTTCCCCTTGAATATGGCCAGAAATCCAGAAGCCAAACTTCCATACAAGCATCTCAGCTGGGACTTATGAAGTGTGCAGTATACTCACACAGTTTTTTGTTTTAGGTACAGCTTGGATCAAAAAGAACAGTATACGATAAAGCCAGACCAGGCATGTCTATGGACAACGACGCGCCACCTTTGACAGGCTATAGAGCACCCTTGACAAGGCTGGTTGAGACCAAACGCCGGAAGTCCCAAGCAGCTAGGCTTGCTTCTTGAGCCCCCTCCCGTCTGCGGACCATCCTGTAGTACACAAGGCATACCAGAAAGTCATAGACAAGATCCTTGGATCCATTCCACTAGATCCTTGGATCCATCCCACTAGATCCTTGGATCCATTCCACTAGATCCTTGGATCCATCCCGCTAAATCCTTGGATCCATTCCACTAGATCCTTGGATCCATTCCACTAGATCCTTGGATCCATCCCACTAGATACTTGGATCCATTCCACTAGATCCTTGGATCCATTCCACTAGATCCACCCAAACCCTGATCCCAAACCCCAAACCCATGCACCCTACACCACTGAATGCATCCTTAAAGGTTCTGCCATGCCTGCTCCTGATCTCTCTAGGTTTCTAAACCCTAAATCCTGAAACCTAAACCCTAAACCATAAAACCTACTCCTGGCCTCTCAAGGTTTCTATCCCGCTGCATCAGGTGGGGCAAGCCCTGCGTCTTCTCCTCAGCGGCCACGACAAGGAGGGTCTCGACGGATTCCCGTCAGCAGGCGGGGAGTTGCACGACTTCAGGGACAGCAAGGCCTCCCAGCCGCTGGTCGATCTGCTCAACACAACGCAGGAGGGCTTCCGCTTCCTTGGGGCTAGCAGGAACAAGACAGGGATCAGGAGCGTGTTCAAGGATGCGCAGATCTACTTAGGTGGCGATCCAGCAGGTGAGCTTTGGTGTTTCATTCCAAACTGTATCTGAATGCTCCTGGTGCTGCTTGGGCCGATGCTGCTTGGGCCGATGCTGCTTGGGCCGATGCTGCTTGGGCCGATGCTGCTTGGGCCGATGCTGCTTGGGCCTATGCTGCTTGGGCCGATGCTGCTTGGGCCTATGCTGCTTGGGCCGATGCTGCTTGGGCCGATGCTGCTTGGGCCGATGCTGCTTGGGCCTATGCTGCTTGGGCCGATGCTGCTTGGGCCGATGCTGCTTGGGCCGATGCTGCTTGGGCCGATGCTGCTTGGGCCGATGCTGCTTGGGCCGATGCTGCTTGGGCCTATGCTGCTTGGGCCATCGGCCATCTGTCGTTCATGCTCTGGTTCCAATCGGTCGAGTGGTGGTTGCCAGGTAGACATTTATCATCCATCCTCCTTTCATCCCTGGATCAGATCCCTTGCCTCAGGCTCTGCCGGGTGACGGCCTTTACTTGTTGCACAAGCAAGGGACGCGATGCCAAGACAGCAGACCTCGCCACACGTTCGAGTCAGCAGAGAAGTGCATCAGGTTGGGGCATCGGTTTCTTAGGTGGGTCCACAACTTGCTGCGCCTCCTAGGTGGGTCCACAACTTGCTGCGCCTCCTAGGAATCCTAGCTAGTGTTGGGCCTCTCTTAGAGCTCACTTAATTGCCAGGTTTTCGTTCTCTCCTAGTTCACTTTGCCTGGCCCTTTCGAAAAGGCCATGAGCAATGGGCAATGTTAGCAATTGTAAGCCTCACATGGCCTGCCATGCCACCCATGGTTTACCATGCAGATGTGACCAGTAACTGAAAGTGACTGAGCCACCTTAGTACTACGGTATCGCAGCGCCAGGCAGACCGGTGTACGACCGGCTGTCACTACGTTGGTTTACTACGTACCAACTAAACGCATACGCCTCGCTGCTTTCTGGGTTCAGGCTCAGGCTCAACACGGTTGCATATCCGTTTGTTGCAATATCCATCAACCTCGCAGCGTTCTGTGTTCTACGTATAAAACCCCCCACCCCCTGTTGAGGCTGCATTGGGGGCTGTTGTCGGCCCTTTCCTCTGCCTCGTTCTCCCATAGGCTGCCTTGAGAGTCACAATAGCAAGCTCAATAGCAAGCTTTGCCCCCCCAACACACTGATGGCAGAAGTGGGTCCGACTGTATGTCATAGGACAAGGCAGGAGATTGTCCTGTAAGATCTATGTCCTGTAAGATCTATGTCCTGTAAGATCTATGTCCTGTAAGATCTATGTCCTGTAAGATCTATGTCTTGTAAGATCTATGTCCTGTAAGATCTATGTCCTGTAAGATCTATAAGCAAATTAAATCAGTGTGCCATTCTCCGATATATTTGGGGGGGGCTAAGGGTGAGCAAACCCTAAAAAAAAATGTTTTATAAAGTACAGTACCACAAAAAGACACCTCATGTTAGGGGGGGACTTGAAATAGACAAATAAAAAATAAATGAAAACACTTCGGTGCCGGAATTTGAATTTGAATAGATACAGCAGAGGCACCGCGTGCAGATCCTTAGTACCCTAAGGGGAAAGGATCATGATTTTAATTCCCCGCTTCTGTATGATCGGCTACTTCAAAGTGCAAAAGAAAAAGGTACTGCAAAGCTCTACACACTGG
This sequence comes from Limnomonas spitsbergensis, assembly GCA_037349105.1. Taxonomy (NCBI): domain Eukaryota; kingdom Viridiplantae; phylum Chlorophyta; class Chlorophyceae; order Chlamydomonadales; genus Limnomonas; species Limnomonas spitsbergensis. The sequence continues at coordinate 720,335 of JAYJMM010000072.1, read as the reverse complement.
AAGCGATGAAATACGGGAGTTTGCTGTACAATGCGCTCACATACGGCAAGCTCACAGAACGCCAAAGGCCGGGCGAGCGTTGAAGGTTGGACGCGCGACGAAGACAAGACCAAACAGAGGATGCAAACGCCCGGTCCCTCCTTAAGCACACCAAGGGTATTTCCGAAAACGTTATGCTGAGATAGGGTACCGGTATTCTGATTGTCTGCAGGACGTTTGACTGCCATTTGCTAGCCATACCGGATGAGCATCCTCAACCAGCAGCTCCTGAGACGTCCTGTCAGGATGACTGGAGTAATCTGATGCGGCTGTTGAGCGACTCGTATGAGAGGCCAAAGAGGAAAGATCGGAAGGCGGAGGCACACCAACGGTACAAATGCTGCCGTGACGTGGCATATTGGGTGGTTTCAGAGGTGCGCCTTGGCTGATGTGTGGGCAAGTTTTGTTTGCCAGATAAAAGGGGGAGTACCCAATTACCGGTAGCCGAATGCGCTATCTTGCAGCTTAAAATTAATCTACACGCTTAAAAATACAAAAAATGACTGAAATGATCTGCTTGACATGTTTTGCCACACTACCGGTAATTGATTATAATGCTTTGGATGGCTGCTGGTTTTTCTTGAGCTTTGAAGGCCTTTCCTACTACTGTCCTACCTTCAACTGCATCCATGCTTTTGCTCTCTAGACGTGGTGCCTGTTGGAGTGGTTATGGTCACAGCATGTCCCATACGTGATGCAAAGGATGGTGTGTCTGGCGTACGCCCCTCTGTTCCCTGCCACGATGCCTGTCCCTGCACGCATCATAGATCGGAAACTGAGATCCGAATTCCCATAAATGTTAGATTCGGAATATTGATGTCGCTGCAAAACTTCGTGTGTCCCAAATAACACCGGTGAGTGTCGTAAGGGACAGCGTTAGATTCTGCGTTAGCGTTAGATATCTGTTCCATGAGTTGAATTCTGGGAGGTCAGCCTTTCTTGCAGCTCCTTGTTTTTGTCTGATGAAGACTTTTTACAATCTGAAACCCCAGCCGGGTGGACCTCCTTGTCTCCCCGGTCTCCCCGGTTGACTGACTGAAGCCCTTTCAGAGCTGAATGATGGATGCATCAATGCTTCAACAACAGCTGTGCGGCACAACAACAGTTGTGTGTTGCCCCCTTTGTTAACATATTTTGATTTGTTGTTGTGCTGTTGCAACAACAGCTGTGCAGTACAATGACAGCCGGGTAACCCCGACCATCAAAATAAGGACTGGATGCATGAACACTTCAATTGAAATAGCATATCCCTGAAAATGATCTGCTTGACATGTTGCCACACTACCCGTAATTAATTGTAATGCTTTGGATGGCTGCTGGTTTTTCTTGAGCTTTGGAGGCCTTTCCTACTACTGTCCTACCTTCAACCGTGTCCGTGCTTTTGCTTTCTAGACGTGGTGCCTATGGGAGTGGTTATGGTCACAGCAAGTGATGCGTTTAGGCGGTACTGGGCACGACCCGCACAGAAACACGGAGCTTATCGAACAATTATTGGTCTTGGAGTCCAATGCAGTCGCTCGGTACCCAAAAATCCCCAAAACGCGCGGGGAACACTACGAATGGGGGGAAAAAGTGTGCCTGCGGCGCTCGTATCCAGGATTTCGGCACCCAACACTTTACCGCCCAAATCACTAAAAGAATCACCGGTCACAGCATGTCCTATACGTGATGCAAAGGATTTTGTGTATACGCCCCTCTGCTCCCCACCAGGATGCCGTGCCCTGCACACATCATTTATTCATATCTCGGAAACTAAGGTCCGAATTCCTACAACTTGTAGGTTGAAATATGGATGTCGCTGCAAAACGCATTGACATGCACGTAGCTGTCATTGCGTCCCAATAACTGTTCCATGAGTTGAATTCTGGGAGTTCAGCCTTTTTCTTGCAGCTTCTTGTTTTTGTCCTATAAAGACTTTTTGAAATTTGAAGTCCCAGGCAGGTGGTCCTCCTTGTCTCCCCGGTCTCCCCGCTTGACTGACTGAAGCCCTTGAAGGGCTGAATGATGGATGCATTAATGCTGCAAGAACAGCTGTGTGGTACAAGGACAGTTGTGTGTTGTCCCCTTTGTTAACATATTTGATTTGTTGTTGTGCTGTTGCAACAACAGCTGTGCGGTACAATGTCAGCCGGGTAACCCCTACCATCAAAAACAATGACTGGATGCATGAACATTCAATTGAAATGGCATAACCCTGTTCTACTCAACCCTGAACCCTGAACCAAATCGTTAATCTTAATTCCATTTTGAACATAGTTTGGATATTGCCTGCTAGGACATTGCGTAAATAGCTGTGTGGTGCCACAGGTTCAGGCACACCAGCCGCCGAAAAAGACGAAAAATAACGGGCACAAGAGGCAGCGGGTACGTGAGCAAGGTATGTCAGGAATAAGGCCATGACACAGTTCAGTCACGGCCTTGAGTGCCACACCCTGTCCGCACGAAATGTCGCTTGCTGATGTGACACTGAACGTCACATCTTGTCCACACTGAATGTCACACCTTGCTGATGTGACACTGAATGTCACACCTCCTCCACACTGAATGTCACACCTCCCCCACACTGAATGTCACACCTCCCCCACACTGAATGCCACACCTCCCCCACGCTGAATGTCACACCTCCCCCACACTTAATGCCACTCCCCCCCACACTGAATGTCACACCTCCCCCACACTGAATGTCACACCTCCCCCACACTGAATGCCACACATCCCCCACACTGAATGCCACACCTCCCCCACAATGAATGCCACACCTTGCCTAGATGCCGTTGCTGAAATATCACGTCCGCTGCCTTCCTCAGCACCAGCAGCTTGCCCGAGCTTAGCGGTGTCGGCAGCTCAGGACGACCATACCAGGATTCCAGAAGTGAGCGGTGCAGAACCTGCCGCATCAGTCGATTGTGTGGACAGTTTCTTCAGCACCGATCATTTGCCTATTGAGCTGTTGCTGGCGGTGCATCCTCGCGACCTCAAGAGCCTTCTCCAGGAGCCTATGGAACGTCAGCTGCAGCGGTACATCCGCGGTTTGAAGGATGCGCTATATGGGGGATGGCCGGCGGTTGTCAGATGCAAGCTCCCGGGAAAGCATCTGGTAACCGCACGCTTGGATGGGCAGGCAGCTGCTGCTGGGGCCAGCTCGGATAGCGGAGATCCCATGAAGACTGGACCGGGCCATTGGGCAGTGACGCCCTCCCTGGCTCAGTGCTACGACATCGGGCAGCCGGTGCAGTGCACCGAAAGCTATGCCGAGGCCTGGCATGCGAGCCTGCCAGGATACCTTCAGGTGAAGATTGTATTCCTTGGATTTCATTAAGTGTCGGGCTGGGGATGCAGCTGGAGACTTGGCGTGTGGGACAGGAGCTGAACTGCGCTAACAGGGATGATGTGAGTCAGAAAGCAGACCACAGAGATATCACGACCCATGTGCGTTCTTGGTGGCCAACGGTCTGTGAAAGAATTGGGAAGTATGAATTACAAATACGGAAATAGCACTAGCGGTAGCACTGGTGGAAGCACTGGCGGCAGCATTGGCGGTGGCACTGGTGGAAACACTGGCGGTAGCACTGGTGGAAACACTGGCGGTAGCACTGGCGGTTGCACTGGCGGTAGCACTGGTGGTAGCACTGGTGGTAGCACTGGCGGTAGCATTGGTGGTAGCACTGGCGGTAGCACTGGTGGTAGCACTGGTGGTAACACTGGTGGTAGCACTGGCGGTAGCACTGGTGGTAGCATTGGTGGTAGCATTGGTGGTAGCACTGGCGGTAGCATTGGTGGTAGCACTGGTGGTAGCACTGGTGGTAGCATTGGTGGTAGCACTGGCGGTAGCATTGGTGGTAGCATTGGTGGTAGCACTGGTGGTAGCATTGGTGGTAGCACTGGTGGTAGCACTGGTGGTAGCATTGGTGGTAGCACTTGCGGTAGCACTGGTGGTAGCATTGGTGGTAGCACTGGTGGTAGCATTGGTGGTAGCATTGGTGGTAGCACTGGCGGTAGCACTGGTGGTAGCATTGGTGGTAGCACTGGTGGTAGCACTGGCGGTAGCATTGGTGGTAGCACTGGCGGTAGCACTGGTGGTAGCACTGGTGGTAGCACTGGTGGTAGCACTGGCGGTAGCATTGGTGGTAGCATTGGTGGTAGCACTGGCGGTAGCACTGGCGGTAGCACTGGCGGTAGCATTGGTGGTAGCACTGGCGGTAGCACTGGTGGTAGCATTGGTGGTAGCACTGGCGGTAGCATTGGTGGTAGCACTGGTGGTAGCACTGGTGGTAGCATTGGTGGTAGCACTGGTGGTAGCATTGGTAGTAGCACTGGCGGTGGCACTGGCGGTAGCACTGGTGGTAGCACTGGTGGTAGCACTGGCGGTAGCATTGGTGGTAGCACTGGCGGTAGCACTGGTGGTAGCATTGGTGGTAGCACTGGTGGTAGCACTGGCGGTAGCATTGGTGGTAGCACTGGCGGTAGCACTGGTGGTAGCATTGGTGGTAGCACTGGTGGTAGCATTGGTGGTAGCACTGGCGGTGGCACTGGCGGTAGCACTGGTGGTAGCACTGGTGGTAGCACTGGCGGTAGCATTGGTGGTAGCACTGGCGGTAGTACTGGTGGTAGCATTGGTGGTAGCACTGGTGGTAGCACTGGTGGTAGCATTGGTGGTAGCACTGGCGGTGGCACTGGAGGTGGCACTGGTGGTAGCACGGGTGGTAGCACGGGTGGTAGCACTGGTGGTGGCACTGGTGGTAGCACAGGTGGTAGCACTGGTGGTAGCACGGGTGGTAGCACTGGTGGTAGCACTGGTGGTAGCATTGGTGGTAGCACTGGTGGTAGCACTGGTGGTAGCACTGGCGGTGGCACTGGAGGTGGCACTGGTGGTAGCACGGGTGGTAGCACAGGTGGTAGCACTGGTGGTAGCACGGGTGGTAGCACTGGTGGTAGCACAGGTGGTAGCACTGGTGGTAGCACAGGTGGTAGCACTGGCGGTGTCACTGGAGGTGGCACTGGTGGTAGCACGGGTGGTAGCACGGGTGGTAGCACTGGTGGTGGCACTGGTGGTAGCACAGGTGGTAGCACTGGTGGTAGCACGGGTGGTAGCACGGGTGGTAGCACGGGTGGTAGCACTGGTGGTAGCACTGGTGGTAGCACTGGTGGTGGCCTTGTGGTGGCACTGGTGGTAGCACTCGCGGTTGCACTTGTGGTAGCACTGGTGGTAGCACTGGTGGTGGCACTGGTGGTAGCACTGGTAGCATCGGCGACTTGCCTAGTCCATTTGAAGAAGTGACAAGTTTGTAACCTCTTGTGTACTGCTTGCTCAGGTGGCAGCTCTGGAAACTTTGAGGAAGTACGCCCAATCCCTTGGTGCGTCCTTTGAGGACCTGCTCCTGGAGGGAGACCGCTTCAATGCCACTTCTCTGCACCGGGCATGTCGTTATGGCGGCCTGCTTGCCACTGCCTGGCTGTGCGGCGACGCGGCTGCCTTCAACATGGAGTGGGCTATGGCAGTCTGTCAGCCAGCTGGATCAAGCGGGCCTGCCCCGCCAGCGCCCCAGCTTGATTATAGGCCTCATTGCCCCTCAGGGAACCTGCTTCTGGCGCCCACTGGACAGGGCTGGCTGGCGTTGCACTCCGCCACAAGAAATTACAAGCAGCAGTCCGCCACTGAGAGTTACAACCCGGATCAGATCAAAGTGGCGGTCATTTATGTAAAGGCTCTGAAGGTGCTCCTGGTTAACAGGTGAGGGATGGAAGGGTGGCAGTGTGAGGGTCGGGTGACAGGTGAGGGGTGGAAGGGTGGCAGTGTGAGGGTTGTGTGACAGGTGAGGGATGAAAGGGTGGCAGTGTGAGGGTTGTGTGACAGGTGAGGGATGGAAGGGTGGCAGTGTGAGGGTTGGGTGACAGGTGAGGGGTGGAAGGGTGGCAGTGTGAGGGTTGGGTGACAGGTGAGGGATGAAAGGGTGGCAGTGTGAGGGTTGGGTGACAGGTGAGGGATGAAAGGGTGGCAGTGTGAGGGTTGTGTGACAGGTGAGGGATGAAAGGGTGGCAGTGTGAGGGTTGTGTGACAGGTGAGGGATGAAAGGGTGGCAGTGTGAGGGTTGGGTGACAGGTGAGGGGTGGAAGGGTGGCAGTGTGAGGGTTGGGTGACAGGTGAGGGATGGAAGGGTGGCAGTGTGAGGGTTGGGTGACAGGTGAGGGATGAAAGGGTGGCAGTGTGAGGGTTGTGTGACAGGTGAGGGGTGGAAGGGTGGCAGTGTGAGGGTTGGGTGACAGGTGAGGGATGAAAGGGTGGCAGTGTGAGGGTTGGGTGACAGGTGAGGGATGGAAGGGTGGCAGTGTGAGGGTTGGGTGACAGGTGAGGGGTGGAAGGGTGGCAGTGTGAGGGTTGGGTGACAGGTGAGGGATGTAAGGGTGGCAGTGTGAGGGTTGGGTGACAGGTGAGGGGTGGAAGGGTGGCAGTGTGAGGGTTGGGTGACAGGTGAGGGGTGGAAGGGTGGCAGTGTGAGGGTTGGGTGGCAGGTGAGGGGTGGAAGGGTGGAAGGGTGAGGGTTGGGTGACAGGTGAGGGATGGAAGGGTGGCAGTGTGAGGGTTGGGTGTCAGGTGAGGGGTGGAAGGTTGGCAGTGTGAGGGTTGGGTGACAGGTGAGGGGTGGAAGGGTGGCAGTGTGAGGGTTGGGTGACAGGTGAGGGATGGAAGGGTGGCAGTCTGAGGGTTGGGTGTCAGGTGAGGGGTGGAAAGGTGGCAGTGTGAGGGTTGGGTGACAGGTGAGGGGTGGAAGGGTGACAGTGTGAGGGTTGGGTGACAGGTGAGGGGTGGAAGGGTGGCAGTGTGAGGGTTGGGTGACAGGTGAGGGATGGAAGGGTGGCAGTGTGAGGGTTGGGTGTCAGGTGAGGGGTGGAAGGGTGGCAGTGTGAGGGTTGGGTGTCAGGTGAGGGGTGGAAGGGTGGCAGTGTGAGGGTTGGGTGACAGGTGAGGGGTGGAAGGGTGGAGGTGTGAGGGTTGTGTGACAGGTGAGGGGTGGAAGGGTGGCAGTGTGAGGGTTGGGTGACAGGTGAGGGATGAAAGGGTGGCAGTGTGAGGGTTGGGTGACAGGTGAGGGATGGAAGGGTGGCAGTGTGAGGGTTGGGTGACAGGTGAGGGGTGGAAGGGTGGCAGTGTGAGGGTTGGGTGACAGGTGAGGGATGGAAGGGTGGCAGTGTGAGGGTTGGGTGACAGGTGAGGGGTGGAAGGGTGGCAGTGTGAGGGTTGGGTGACAGGTGAGGGGTGGAAGGGTGGCAGTGTGAGGGTTGGGTGGCAGGTGAGGGGTGGAAGGGTGGAAGGGTGGAAGGGTTGGGTGACAGGTGAGGGATGGAAGGGTGGCAGTGTGAGGGTTGGGTGTCAGGTGAGGGGTGGAAGGTTGGCAGTGTGAGGGTTGGGTGACAGGTGAGGGGTGGAAGGGTGGCAGTGTGAGGGTTGGGTGACAGGTGAGGGATGGAAGGGTGGCAGTCTGAGGGTTGGGTGTCAGGTGAGGGGTGGAAAGGTGGCAGTGTGAGGGTTGGGTGACAGGTGAGGGGTGGAAGGGTGACAGTGTGAGGGTTGGGTGACAGGTGAGGGGTGGAAGGGTGGCAGTGTGAGGGTTGGGTGACAGGTGAGGGATGGAAGGGTGGCAGTGTGAGGGTTGGGTGTCAGGTGAGGGGTGGAAGGGTGGCAGTGTGAGGGTTGGGTGTCAGGTGAGGGGTGGAAGGGTGGCAGTGTGAGGGTTGGGTGACAGGTGAGGGGTGGAAGGGTGGAGGTGTGAGGGTTGGGTGACAGATGACTGGTGAAGGATGGCAGGGTGGGCAGGTGAAGGGTGCCAGGAGAGGTTGGAGAGGTGAGCGGCTAATGGTGAAGGATGGCAGGGTGGGCAGGTGAAGGGTGCCAGGAGAGGGTGAAGAGGTGAGCGGCTAATGGTGAAGGATGGCAGGGTGGGCAGGTGAAGGGTGCCAGGAGAGGGTGGAGAGGTGAGCGGCTACTGGTGAGGGGAGACAGGGTGGCCAGGTGAAGGGTAACTGGTGAGGGGTGGAGAGGTGAGCGGCTTCTGGTGAGGGGTGGCAGGGTGGGCAGGCAAAGGGTGCCAGGAGAGGGTGGAGAGGTGAGTGGTTACTGGTGAAGGATGGCAGGGAGGGCAGGTGAACAGTGCCAGAAGAGGGTGGAGAGTTGAGCGGCTATTGGTGAAGAATGGCAGGGTGGGCAGGTGAAGGGTGCCAGGAGAGGGTGGAGAGGTGAGCGGCTACTGGTGAAGGATGGCAGGGTGGGCAGGTGAAGGGTGCCAGGAGAGGGTGGAGAGGTGAGCGGCTACTGGTGAAGAATGGCAGGGTGGGCAGGTGAAGGGTGCCAGGAGAGGGTGGAGAGGTGAGCAGCTACTGGTGAAGGATGGCAGGGTGGGCAGGTGCAGGGTGCCAGGAGAGGGTGGAGAGGTGAGCGGCTACTGGTGAAGGATGGCAGGGTGGGCAGGTGAAGGGTGCCAGGAGAGGGTGGAGAGGTGAGCGGCTACTGGTGAAGGATGGCAGGGTGGGCAGGTGAAGGGTGCCAGGAGAGGGTGGAGAGGTGAGCGGCTACTGGTGAAGGATGGCAGGGTGGGCAGGTGAAGGGTGCCAGGAGAGGGTGGAGAGGTGAGCGGCTACTGGTGAAGGATGGCAGGGTGGGCAGGTGAAGGGTGCCAGGAGAGGGTGGAGAGGTGAGCGGCTACTGGTGAAGAATGGCAGGGTGGGCAGGTGAAGGGTGCCAGGAGAGGGTGGAGAGGTGAGCGGCTACTGGTGAAGGATGGCAGGGTGGGCAGGTGAAGGGTGCCAGGAGAGGGTGGAGAGGTGAGCGGCTACTGGTGAAGGATGGCAGGGTGGGCAGGTGAAGGGTGCCAGGAGAGGGTGGAGAGGTGAGCGGCTACTGGTGAAGGATGGCAGGGTGGGCAGGTGAAGGGTGCCAGGAGAGGGTGGAGAGGTGAGCGGCTACTGGTGAAGGATGGCAGGGTGGGCAGGTGAAGGGTGCCAGGAGAGGGTGGAGAGGTGAGCGGCTACTGGTGAGGGGTGGCAGGGTGGGCAGGTGAAGGGTGCCAGGAGAGGGTGGAGAGGTGAGCGGCTACTGGTGAAGGATGGCAGGGTGGGCAGGTGAAGGGTGCCAGGAGAGGGTGGAGAGGTGAGCAGCTACTGGTGAAGGATGGCAGGGTGGGCAGGTGAAGGGTGCCAGGAGAGGGTGGAGAGGTGAGCGGCTACTGGTGAAGGATGGCAGGGTGGGCAGGTGAAGGGTGCCAGGAGAGGGTGGAGAGGTGAGCGGCTAATGGTGAAGGATGGCAGGGTGGGCAGGTGAAGGGTGCCAGGAGAGGGTGGAGAGGTGAGCGGCTACTGGTGAAGGATGGCGGGGTGGGCAGGTGAAGGGTGCCAGGAGAGGGTGGAGAGGTGAGCAGCTACTGGTGAAGGATGGCAGGGTGGGCAGGTGAAGGGTGCCAGGAGAGGGTGGAGAGGTGAGCGGCTACTGGTGAAGGATGGCAGGGTGGGCAGGTGAAGGGTGCCAGGAGAGGGTGGAGAGGTGAGCGACTACTGGTGAAGGATGGCAGGGTGGGCAGGTGAAGGGTGCCAGGAGAGGGTGGAGAGGTGAGCGGCTACTGGTGAAGGATGGCAGGGTGGGCAGGTGAAGGGTGCCAGGAGAGGGTGGAGAGGTGAGCGGCTACTGGTGAAGGATGGCAGGGTGGGCAGGTGAAGGGTGCCAGGAGAGGGTGGAGAGGTGAGCGGCTACTGGTGAGGGGTGGCAGGGTGGGCAGGTGAAGGGTGCCAGGAGAGGGTGGAGAGGTGAGCGGCTACTGGTGAAGGATAGCAGGGTGGGCAGGTGAAGGGTGCCAGGAGAGGGTGGAGAGGTGAGCGGCTACTGGTGAAGGATGGCAGGGTGGGCAGGTGAAGGGTGCCAGGAGAGGGTGGAGAGGTGAGCGGCTACTGGTGAGGGGTGGCAGGGTGGGCAGGTGCAGGGTGCCAGGAGAGGGTGGAGAGGTGAGCAGCTACTGGTGAAGGATGGCAGGGTGGGCAGGTGAAGGGTGCCAGGAGAGGGTGGAGAGGTGAGCGGCTACTGGTGAGGGGTGGCAGGGTGGGCAGGTGAAGGGTGCCAGGAGAGGGTGGAGAGGTGAGCGGCTACTGGTGAGGGGTGGCAGGGTGGGCAGGTGAAGGGTGCCAGGAGAGGGTGGAGAGGTGAGCGGCTACTGGTGAAGGATAGCAGGGTGGGCAGGTGAAGGGTGCCAGGAGAGGGTGGAGAGGTGAGCGGCTAATGGTGAAGGATGGCAGGGTGGGCAGGTGAAGGGTGCCAGGAGAGGGTGGAGAGGTGAGCGGCTACTGGTGAGGGGTGGCAGGGTGGGCAGGTGAAGGGTGCCAGGAGAGGGTGGAGAGGTGAGCGGCTACTGGTGAAGGATGGCAGGGTGGGCAGGTGAAGGGTGCCAGGAGAGGGTGGAGAGGTGAGCGGCTACTGGTGAAGGATGGCAGGGTGGGCAGGTGAAGGGTGCCAGGAGAGGGTGGAGAGGTGAGCGGCTACTGGTGAGGGGTGGCAGGGTGGGCAGGTGCAGGGTGCCAGGAGAGGGTGGAGAGGTGAGCGGCTACTGGTGAAGGATGGCAGGGTGCGCAGGTGAAGGGTGCCAGGAGAGGGTGGAGAGGTGAGCGGCTACTGGTGAGGGGTGGCAGGGTGGGCAGGTGAAGGGTGCCAGGAGAGGGTGGAGAGGTGAGCGGCTACTGGTGAGGGGTGGCAGGGTGGGCAGGTGAAGGGTGCCAGGAGAGGGTGGAGAGGTGAGCGGCTACTGGTGAGGGGTGGCAGGGTGGGCAGGTGAAGGGTGCCAGGAGAGGGTGGAGAGGTGAGCGGCTACTGGTGAGGGGTGGCAGGGTGGGCAGGTGAAGGGTGCCAGGAGAGGGTGGAGAGGTGAGCGGCTACTGGTGAGGGGTGGCAGGGTGGGCAGGTGAAGGGTGCCAGGAGAGGGTGGAGAGGTGAGCGGCTACTGGTGAGGGGTGGCAGGGTGGGCAGGTGAAGGGTGACAGGAGAGGGTGGAGAGGTGAGCGGCTACTGGTGAAGGATGGCAGGGTGGGCAGGTGAAGGGTGCCAGGAGAGGGTGGAGAGGTGAGCGGCTACTGGTGAGGGGTGGCAGGGTGGGCAGGTGAAGGGTGCCAGGAGAGGGTGGAGAGGTGAGCGGCTACTGGTGAAGGATGGCAGGGTGGGCAGGTGAAGGGTGCCAGGAGAGGGTGGAGAGGTGAGCAGCTACTGGTGAAGGATGGCAGGGTGGGCAGGTGAAGGGTGCCAGGAGAGGGTGGAGAGGTGAGTGGTTACTGGTGAGGGGTGGCAGGGTGGGCAGGTGAAGGGTGCCAGGAGAGGGTGGAGAGGTGAGCGGCTACTGGTGAGGGGTGGAAGGGTGGGCAGGTGAAGGGTGCCAGGAGAGGGTGGAGAGGTGAGTGGTTACTGGTGAGGGGTGACAGGGTGGGCCGGTGAAGGGTGCCAGGAGAGGGTGGAGAGGTGAGTGGTTACTGGTGAGGGGTGGCAGGGTGGGCAGGTGAAGGGTGCCAGGTGAAGGTGGAGAGGTGAGCGGCTACTGGTGAGGGGTGGCAGGGTGGGCAGGTGAAGGGTGCCAGGAGAGGGTGGAGAGGTGAGCGGCTACTGGTTAGGGGTGGCAGGGTGGGCAGGTGAAGGGTGACTGGTGAGGGGTGGAGAGGTGAGCGGTTACTGGTGAGGGGTGGCAGGGTGAAGGATGACAGGGTGAGGGGTGGGTAACTGGTGAGGGATGACAGATGAGGGGTGGAGAGGTGAGGGGTGGGTGGTGAGGGAGGGTTGGAGAGGCAACGGTTGAGGGGTGGGTGATGAGCGAGGGTTGGAGAGGCAGAGGGTGAAGGTTGGGTGGCGAGCGAGGGGTGGAGAGGTGGGTTCAATGAGAGTGACAGGTGTACGACATTGATGCTCGGTGGAGGGGTGAGGGGTGGGTGACATATGAATGGGGAGGTGGCAGGTGAAGGGTGAGAAGTGAGTGACAGGTGTGCGGCATGAGCGATTGGTTTAAGGCTGAGGGGTGGGTGACATATGAAGAGTGACAGGTGGGTGACGGGTGAGGGTGTGGGAACTGGATACCAGGACGAGGTTGTGAAATAAATAGGCTGTTAGTTGCTTATCCACAGCAAAACTTAAAATGCATAGCCGCGGCAGCTGATAAAATTAATCTCCATGCCGACTGACATGTGCAGGGACGACATGGAGACATGCCTGTACTCCTACAAATCTGACGAGGCACCTACCAGCAGGGACACAAATGAGCGCATCTATGTCATGAAGTACTGGGTGAGATCAGGATCTGAGCTACGTCAGGATCTGATAGATCTGACTTATATCAAGATGTACCTCAGGATCTGAACTATATCAACATGGGGACAAACGGGTTGATTTTTGTCATGAAGCATTGGGTGAGAGAATAATCTAGATCTGGATCTAGCTCGGGATCTGACCTACATCTACGAAAACACAATCAAGCCGTGCTACATCCTGAAGCATGAAGTGAGAGTAGGATCTGACCTGGATCTGGATCTAAACTCTACCGCAGGATCTGACCTCATGATCTGACCCATATCCACAATTTAAAGACTGAAGATGTCAGCAGTTGCGGTTGAGGAGATGTCCCCTGTGTGATACAGGGTTTTAAGCTACAAGGCATGTAGCTGGTGACCTGATCCGGCTAGCCCTGGCTGCCGCTTAGCCACCAGCTTAAGGTTGGTCAAGGTTTGTTCTCCATCGGCCCAGCAGTGGTGGCCGCCCAGCAGTACCCCAAGGGTGATCTGGCGCACATTAAAACAAAACGGTACTGTGTGCAAGAATAGGAAAACATCACAAAACAAACAATGCTGAATGCGGAGGCCTCCCCTGCTTTGTGTATAAAACCCTTCTAGGTGAAAGGAGGGGGAGATGAAGCTTTGAGCAGCGCGGTGCAGCGGGTGTGTGAACAGTTAAATGGCTTGAACCTGAGCGTCACGCGCCTCAAGGATGCGGGCGATGCAGTGCACCAGTACCAAAGGGTGGAGAAGCTTCGCGGCAGGAGTCATGACGGAGCCAGGCCCGTGCCTTGAGCAGTGCACCAGAACAAACGGGTGGAGATGCTTCGCGGCAAGAGTCATGACGGGGCCAGGCCCGTGCCTTGATCCAGAGAGGGGTCTCAGTGAAGGGGGAGAGAGGGATGATGGTATTATATTTGTGTATAGCAGGCACAGGGGGCGGGATGCAGGGTTGCCCAGATAGACAGGATGGCTACTGAATGCTCAGACGGGGTTGCCCAGCTGCGATTGTGAAAGAACACTCCTGTTAAAATGATGAATTGAACAGTGGGAATGAACCCCACAGTGCAGAAGGCAAGTCCTGATCTCTGGTGTTGTGTGGGTGTTTGTAGCTTCAAGGGGCACTGTCCCATAGTATATTGGGGCCTGAATCTCTTTTTAGGCACCTGTCCCATCCCATGTTGTCCCATGCACGGCAGAGATGTGGATCTTGAGGACGGCGTGCATGGTTGTGCCTGGGAGGGTGGCCAAAGATTCAGAAAGCTGCCGGGTGCCTGCATGGTGTCGGCAATACCCGCGCTCAGTCCAACTTGGATTCTCTCTCATATGCCCAACCGTCTTCAATTACACTCTTTGTATAACGCTGTCACTCTTATCTGCCTGAAGATCGGGCAGGCTATCTATACCGGTACTCGGGAAGGCGGGGAAGGTGTGCCAGTGAGAGTTTCGTGCAAGGGGATGCCCAGGAAAACCCTACAACCCATCTGCAACACTCGTCAGCTGCGACCCTGCCCGGCGCTGGCTTCGTAAATGCTGTGTCCAGGCACACAAACCTAACCCTTTACCGTCCTTCACATCGCCCAAGAGGGACCGTCGATCAAAAAGGCTCACAGATTGGTCTGGAAGAAATCAAGCAACAGTGTCAGGTCCTGCGTGTAGGTTAACGACGGTGCATACCCGCTGGGCTAGTGGGCTCTACTGAACGCTTGGCCGCACGGGGCTGGTAGGGATGAACGTGCTCAATTACAGCTACCATGCACATCCAGGACCATGGTGCAGCCATACCACCCTTCCATGTCAAGGATGTTACACCTCTGAGCCCTGCCCAAAAAGGCTCGGCCGCGTGGGCGCCTAACGAGAGGGTTGGGAGGAAAGAACGAAACAAACACCAGGGGACAGAAAAAAAAGAGGAAAAGTGGGAAAAAAAGTGTTGGGGCAGACAAAAGGCTAGAAAATAAAGACAAAGGAAAAGCCTCTGGAAAACTTCTATGCCTCAACAATACCTTCCGCAGCACCATGTCTTCCACAAAAGCCAAGGCATCCCACCCAAGCCTGCCCTGGTACAACTGGAAGAAGCTGCTGGCACCGTTCGGAGGACCTGCCCATCCCCACTCCCTAAGTTGATCCAGCACGCTGGGGCATTGAAAGCAACCCTCCCATGTGAGGGGGTGCGCCACCCACCTATGCCTGAAAGGTGTGAGTCAGTGTCATCGTGTGACAGCATGTGTTTAAGTGGAGTGCTTAGAGCAGATCGTCAAAGATGACATTGTCGACTTCATTGTAGACCCATCTGCTTTTTTGTGCAAAGCTGATGCACTTCAAATCGGCACCTTCATACCTGTTCCATACCCCTTCACACAAAAACCGAGCTAACGGAACGTACGCCGTACGCGAACGATATCCGAGCAGGAAGCTTTATCGCCTTCTTCCTTCATTTCAAGAGCTTTATATCGCAGGCCACACTGCATATTCTTGATCCCTTCTTTTGTAGCAGGTTGACAGGCGTCACAGTCAGCTGATCCCGACATCAACCCTGCTGTGTCCCGTCAGCACAGTCTCCAGATCCCATCCGTGAAGGCCCAAAGTGCAGCCCACTAGTTCCTGCAGCTCGTACAATCATTTATCCAGTTTCCTTTTTTGAAAGGGCCAGACATTGCCAACCGGAAGAACTGAGCAAGGTCGAGAACACCCAGGAGCGTCCATCGAGGCCTCAGGTGTATACCAGTTGGCACCCATCTCGTCTCCCCCCTCCCGCATGGCGAAATTCCGACTCCTGGCAGGTCCCAGCAGCCACCTTGGTTCTCCAGTGACAGCCCCAAGGGCATCCCAGCCCCCCTGCCTTCGCCTAGTAAAGCGCCGCTGCCCGGCAACCCCATGCCTGCCAGCAAGCAACAGCAGCGCCAAAGCCGCTGACCATGCCGACCAAAGAGACCTGGGCGTTGCAAGGGCAGCAGGTCCAATGCCAAGACATCTGCCTGTACTGGAGGTCCTCAACAGCTGTAACACAGCCGTCAGAAAGTCATCCGGACGGACCTTGCCAGAGGCCATACCCAATGGACAGACAGGCCCGTTGGTGCAGATTCCCCATGGGGGTAGGTTCAGGGCTGGCGACACGCACCGTGTATCTAGTGCTGCTGCCCAGGTACCCAGTGGACCAGCTTCTGTTGTCCAGGCACCCATGCAGGGGTTCCGGAGCGCCGCAGCTGGACTGCTCAGCCGCCGCAAGCTGATCGGTGCGAGTGCATGGCAATGATGGCATGCATGGGACGGCTCGCATGGCCATGCATGCATGCATGCGTGTATATCACATATCAAGTGGTTCATTCTGGCATGTGGATAGCTTATTTGCCTGTTTAATGACAAAGATGGTGCGCGGCTCCATTGTTGTTGTTGTTGCACCAAGTACACGGATCAAGCCAATAGCCTGTTTGAAAGTGCTGGGCAGTACAAGGAGGAATCAGTGTCAACGCTTCATTAGTTTAACAAGCCTGATCCTGCATGGCTACATGCATATGATGACATGGATTTATGATTGAAGTTCATATCATCACGTTATTCGGTCCAATCACTTGTATTCCAGGCGCTGCTGTTTCGAGCTCCGGCATCTGTGGCTGCTGCTACTGCTCTGCTGGCCCTGCACTAGGCTCCAGCGCACCGCCAGGCGACGGCTGGTATGACAACTTCTTTGCTTGGGCGCTACAGAACACCATGGGCCGGTAAGAGCTAGCGCACATGCTGTAGGTCACTGATCGGGTTCAGGGTTCCTTTATTCTATTTGTTTAGGGTACTTCAAGGTCCAGGGTTTCTTTATTCTATTTGTTTAGGGTTTTTCAAGGTCCAGGGTTTCTTTATTATATTTGTTTGTATGTTACATCCCCTGTCTGCCTCCTTCTTGCTTCTGTCTGTAGGTACGAAGTCGCGATCCGTCCCGTCAAGCAGCGGCTATTTCCCGTACTCTTCAAGGCCATACCTCAGCCCTCTGCTGTCCCAGGACAACCGACCAGGTATGCATGAGATGTCGGGAGAGGGGATTGTGTTGCCGGCCATCAGCTATACAGCATGCAAGGGGAAAGAGGCCATAAATGAGATGGGGTTGCCGGTACTGGTACCATTAATTGTGAGGGTGCTTTGGAAGGAGTGACTTTTTGTGGGGATCCATGTGGGGGGCAGGCGGGTATAAGGGGTGTAGCGTGCTCTAGCTAGAGGGTTGCTGAGGTGGGGTACCACTTCTTTATTTCATACCTAAATCTGACCTTTTGCGCATGAGCTATTGCTGTCGTGTGCCTTTCCTGTTCCCGATCGCCCTTCCTCAGCTATCGACGAGGGCCACAAGCACACCCGGGCAGTTTCTCTGTCTTTGCGTGTCAGGTTAACATGGGTTGGGCGGCCAGCCTCACGCTTGGTAGATGTCATGCAAAAGAAAGGGGGTAGGGGGGATTGGGGGATTTGATGAGGGCAGCGGAAATGAATGGGGGTAGAAGATGGCCTGCGTTCCGATCCTCATCCCGGCGAGCTGCTCTTCTTGTCATGGCAGGCGAGCAGCCTCCCTCCTGCCTTGTCAACCATGCAGGCTGCTGGAGATTGGGTTTGGCACGGGCTCCAACCTGGCCTACTATGTCGAATCAGGCCCGGCAAACATTGAGGTGTGGAAGGGAAATAAGGAGCACTCTTACTTTTGTGATATTCGGTATCGAAAGGCAGCTTGCCCCTATGGTGAGGACCTAGGCATATCTAAAGGCCGCTTTGAGGACCAAGGCATATCTAAAGGCCACTTTGAGGGCCAAGGCATATTAAAAGGCATATCAAAATGGCATTTGCACACCTGATCACTATGGGGGCCTGCCCGGTGGTCACCACTGGGCCGATTGGGACCAAACCAAGATCGGCATAAGGCATACGGCTCACGGCATACCCAAGGGGCCAATGGTGGACTTATGGGGCCATGGGGGAAGAAAGTAGGATCGGCATATGGCCGGGGCCCCAGCAACATGGCATTCGGCAACTGTGCTGCCTGTCCAGGGGGGGGGCTAGGATCCCAATGTCGCGCCTCAGATTTCCTTTGTTTTGCAGATCACACATCACCGATTCTCTCCACCAGCAAATGTGTTCTGTGCTCCTCGTCCAGGTGGTGGGCCTGGATCCCAACGTACCTACCCCAAACCTGTGATTTCAGTTTCCTTTTCGTTTTGCATAAGATCACAGATTCTCTGCAACACAAATGTGTTCTGTGCTGCCCATGCAGGTGGTGGGTCTGGATCCCAAAAATGCTATGCGCCAGTATGCCGAGGTCAACGCTCAGGAGGCCGGCTTCCAGATAGCTTCTGCCTCAAGCACGGACTCGCAACGTAACAGCAAACTTATGGAGGGACACCTTAAGCCTGGAGCTGACCCAGAGGAAGGAGGTAGCAGCAGCAGCAGCAGTGGCAGTGAAAGCAGCAGTGATGACATCATCAGTGATGTCAGTATTAGCGGTGTGGGCTCTGGCCCTGAAGGAGACGCCTCCACTTCCTCCACGGGCAGGTGGCTGCATCTCATCCGCGGCAGTGCGGAGCAGCTGCCCTTTGAGGACGCCTCCTTTGATGCTGTTGTGTGTACGCTGGTGAGGGGCGACGTGCAGGGTTAAGGGTTTAGGGCTTTTCTCAGCGGCAGACAGGGTTAAGGGTGTAGTGTCTGTGAGGACGCCTCCTTTGATGCTGTTGTGTACGCTGGTGAGGGGGGGGGGGGGGGGGGGTTGGGGGGTGAGGGTATCTGCCAGGAACGTGCAGGGTTTAGGGGTGAATATCTCTCTCAGTAACAGGCAGGGTTTAGGAAACGTCTCAGCTGGGGGCGGCTTACGGGTTCAGAATCTCTTTCAGATTTAAGTAGATTCAGGGTTCAGAGTTCAGGTTATCCCTCAGCAGGGGGTTATTTTTCTCAGGCATGGTTGAGGATATCTCTCAGGGAGGGGCGGGTAACGGG
Organism: Limnomonas spitsbergensis; assembly: GCA_037349105.1. Lineage (NCBI taxonomy): Eukaryota > Viridiplantae > Chlorophyta > Chlorophyceae > Chlamydomonadales > Limnomonas > Limnomonas spitsbergensis. Next base: position 702,059 of record JAYJMM010000072.1, on the reverse strand, counting down.
TTCAGAATCTCACTCAGAGGGAGGCATGATTTAGGTTGGAGACTCTCTGCCGTGCTGCCTGATTCCGCCCTGCTGCCCCCCCCCGGCAGGTGTTGTGCTCTGTGACCGATCCCTCCTCAGCGATGTCCGAGGCCAGGCGTGTGCTGAGGCCGGGCGGCCGCCTGCTGTTCATCGAGCACGTGGTGGCGCACTCGCCAGGTGGCATCAGGCTGGTGCAACAAATCCTGGATCCGCTGCAACAGGTGATGCCGGATCCACTGCAACAAGTGATGCCGGATCCACTGCAACAGGTGATGCCGGATCCGCTGCAACAGGTGATGCCGGATCCGCTGCAACAGGTGATGCCGGATCCTCTGCAACAGGTGATGCCGGATCCACTGCAAAAACAGGTAGGGGCCTACAAGACCATGCAGGCGCAAGACCCCCCCCCTTCTTTATGCAGGGAAGTCTTTACCTGGGAGGCATGCAAAGCCTGCCGATCTGAAAGCTCTACTTGGACACCAAAGTCTTCTCAAAAAAATTGACCGTCACAGACTGACAAAACTGTTCAGTTTATAAACCCTGGCTTCAACCCGGCTTGCTTGCAAGCGTATGCGTTGCGGCACAGCTCGGAGCTCAAACTAAGTGGTGGCCCTTTCGAAAGCTGTTTTCGATCATCTGTGTTGCTTTAATGATGCAGCACAGTGCTGCAATATTTTATCAGGGCTGACAGTACTAGGGATATGGACCCGGAGTCTCGAGCCCGGGACTCCATGGCAGCTGATGGTATGAACAATTCAACCTTATCTGTAACCCTCTCCAAAACACAACCTTAAATAGATCATTGCCGACGGCTTTTTCCTGACCAGGAACTATCTTGCAGCTATAGGTATGAGCAATTCACCTCAAACCCTCAACATTGAAATACATACCCTTGACCCCACACAGTTGCTTGCAGATGGCTGCCACTTGACGCGCGACTCTTTGGCGGTAGTTGCAGCGGCGGGCTTTGATATTGGTGAAGGGTCGGTGGGCGGCGCCGCTGACGGCCGTGGGCTCAGGTTCGAGTTGGAGGGGCTAGGTCCCTTGGCGCTGCATGCCGCCGGCGTCGTGGCTGCCAGGGCTGTACCCATGTAGCTGCTTCTTGGACGGAGAAGTCTTCAAGGCAAGCTGCGTGAGGAAAACAGGCCGTCCTGCTTGCCATCCCGCATGCTGCCGCCGTAATGGCTGCCGTCTTTCGCCCAGGGGCAGTTGCCATCTGTTGGCGTTAAGTTCCTTGCGGCCGAACGTTGAGTAGGGCCGAGTGGACATGCTCCATCCTAAACCTGTTGATGCGTCATGCTGCCCGGGGCTTATGGTGCATTGTTAGGGGCAGCAGCCGCCAGGGCTCTTCCGTTGCTGCTGACGAAGGGGGTGAGGCCATTCTGCTTAGTGCTGGTATTATAAAGGAAACAAGCACGTCGGAGTAGAGGGGGGGTCGGGGCCTCAATCAGCCTCATGTGGGAGAGAGACCAGACCCTGAAAAGGATAAGGCTTGGACCCTGAAAATTGCACAACCGTATGATTTAGTACAATGTTCAAAGTGTGTGAGATGTTTGAAGGGAGAATGCTGGGGAGTGCCATCAACATTCCAGAACAAAATTGGCAAGATCCGAATGAACCTCTGCAGGGGAAGATACTCCCGGCCTTTAAGGGAAGATAGGCCGGACCCTCCAGAGCAGATAAGCCCTACCCTCAAGGAAGAATCAGAATGAAAAAGAAACAACAAGTCAAGCGTAGACTGAACCCCTGATTCAAACTGGGCCGTTCAAGTTTCTGACGGTCAGGCTTCAGCCCCGCTTCGCACCTGGCCTTGCTCCACCATGTGCCTGACTTAGTCTGACATGGTGAGACTTAGTCTCACTTTCCGCGTTTTTCACCTCACCTTTTTAGATATATTCTTAAATATATCTTTATTATACCGGTAATAATGATGTAACTATAATGTTTGTTGGTGGACGGTAACAAATATTTAAGTACTCCAATGAGCAGTGAGAAAGTACATGGTAGGCGCCCACTTACTCACCTTCAACTTTCCATGGTGGTCGGGTGCCAGGCGGACAAAATGAGGGGAATCTGCATCGCTTCTTCCAGCAAAAGTTCCAAGCTAGTACTTCTCACTTCCATACTTACCCGTGATCGCATTGTTGAGGCCTAGTTGTGTTGCTTTTCTTTGCCTTCTTACTTGAGAATACACTTGATTGGGGCAAATATACTTCGGGCTGCCTTTTCCTTTTGGGCGGGGCATGTCTTTCTCCTATGTGTTCTTCTCCTTCTTTCCCTCTTACCTTCAGTTTCTTTTCTTCCAGCTGGGCGCCCACGCGGCAGAGCCTTTTTGAGCAGGGCCCAGTGGTGTAATACTGTAATGTCATTGACTTATCAGTGATCAGGCAAGCACTTTGTTACCGACAGACGTATTCGAAAATCCCAAACTCTGATTGGAAGGGCATGCCAGTGGCAAATTTGCGCGCGCTGACGCTGACATTTTGAAGTCTGAAGAACGGAACGAGCACCGGGTTGGCGCCACGTGTCAGCATTACAAACCAACTGCACAATCGGAGATCTCTGTGCACAATCTGCCCAATAGCTGACTGTGTATCTAAGATATTTGCCTGTTTTTATTCATTGTTGTTTAGCACATTCATATAAAAAAGATATTTCCAGTGCTCACACGAGGTGAAATCCACTCGTCTGTACAGCAACAACGCAACTATCCGGTCGCCTCTTTAGAAAGGGCCAGAAGTCTGTGCGAACCTGGAGTACAGAGCAAGTTCAATAAAACCCAGCGGGCGACCAGGCTATCCATCCCGCCCCAGCCTTCCTGCATGGCACAATTCCGTCCCTTGGCTCGCTCCAGTTGCAGCCTGGGCTCGCCATTCACAGCCCCCAGATCACCCCATACCACTGGCCTGCGCCTTGCACAGCACCGCTACATGGTCACCCCATGTCTGCCTGATAACAGCAGCACTGCCAAAGCCAATGACCGCACGGACAAAAGAGATCTGGGCGGTGAGGTGGCAGCAGGGCCATTGCCAGGACAGCTTCCCATAACGGAGGCACCCGACCAGGGGTTCAAAAGTGCTGCAGCTGGACTGCTCGGCCGCCGCAACCCGGCAGGTGCGAGCGCATGGCGCGCATGGTTGACGCCTCTCATGCATGCATGGTGAAGGGTTCATTGTGACAAGCAAATGCTGAAATGAGGCATGGAAGGTGCACGGAAGGTGAATGGATCAGCCTCTTTCTTCTTTTTGTCACAGCACTTGCACAAAACAGCATTTTTGTGCAGAGGCCAGGCAGTACAAACATGATTTAACATCTGCCGTCCATGTGTTAAACAAGTCTCACAAAACCCTAACGTAATCCTGCAGATTTAGTATCGCAGTTGGTATTTACAAATAACAAAATTGCTTGCCAGGTGCAGCTGTACCTGGACCCCGCATCTGTGGCTGCTGCAGCTGCTCCGCACTCGGCCCCAGCGCACCGCCTGACGGCTGGTATGACCGCTTCTTTGCTTGGGCGCTGCAGAACATTATGAGCCGGTAAGCGCTAGCGCAGATGTAGCTCTAAGGGTGCCTCAGCTACAATTCATCTACATCACAGCCTATGGTCGTGTCGTTGTGGTGTCCAGGTGAAGCCTGGCCTGCTGTTTTGGCGACCGGCCTCAAGCCGGTCCAGGTTTGGTTGCTTTTGGCCTCTTGGTGTCTGACGTGCGGCCTACCAATTATAGTGTGCAGTTGTGTGGATCATTACTCTGTCAAATCTACATCTACTCATACCGTAGATTTGCTTTGCCTTCCCTCATAATTAACGTTGTTTGGGGCTGAGGGTTACCGTAGGATCAGACCGATTTCGTTTAATTGATCGTTTTTCAGGAAAACGAATGGTTGATTTCCATGATAATATGTACTGTATGCCAAAAACGAAAGAAAAAACGAACATTTTAGCATTGAACCCTAAAATTTTCGCCACGCAAAGAGTAGCGCCGTTCATGTCGCAGACACTCTCCTTTCGCAGCGAAATGTTGTCGTTATCAGGAAAAGGCAGTATCCTTGTGTTGAGTCAATTGCTTGAGCGAAGGACCAGTGATTGCCGTTTTAAGTGGTTCTGGAGCAAACACGAACCACTGATCGTACCATTTTCAGCTTCCGAACAGAAAAACGAACCACTGAAACGAAATCATTATTTTGCTGATAGATAGTTTTCAAACAAAAAACGAATTTAATGTAAAACGAAAATTGACTGATACTACGGTATATGAATCGACCAATTATCAACTGTCGTCGCCAGTTTCAGTCGGAAATTAAGAGTTTGGGTCAAAAAATTGCCCTGAGGGCAGCATTAAAAGATTTTTTTTCATATCCGAGGGAGGGCAAATCAAATCTACAGTACCCATATCATCAGTATCTGATGTGTCCATGCTTCCCCATGTAGAAGGCAAGTGAGCGCGTTTGACTCCTGCCTGCCACCTGTTTGACTAATGTTTGACCTGTGTCTGACTCCTGCCTGCCGCCTGTTTGACTCCTGTCTGCAAATTAATTCGTTTGCCTCCTGCCTGCTTCCTGATTGTATCTGCTGGTAGGTATGAAGACGCCATCCGCCCGGTCAAGCAGCGGCTATTTCCTGAGCTCTTCGAGGCACTCAAGCAGGACCCTGACCTAGGACAGACGACAAGGTATGTGTGTGTAGGGGGAGGGGGTAGCATAGGTATGTGTGTAGGGGGAAGGAGGGCAGTGTAGCCCTCTGATGGCCTCAGGCAACCAACCAAGTGTGTGTGTGTAGGGGGAGGGGGTGAGTGTAGCCCTCTGATGACCTCAGGCAACCGACCAAGTGTTTGTGTGTGTGTTTAGGGGAGAGAGCGGTAGCATAGGAGGGAAGGCGACGGAGGGAAGGGGGTGTTGGTGTATGGCGGCAGGCGGCAAAATGTTAAGGAAGAGCACAGCAGACCTGGGGTGGGCAGTTAGCCTAGGAACTGACATCTAGTGTGCCACGGAGTTTATGGTGCTTGGTTGTTTGGTGTTGGTGCCGCTGTAGATGATTTGCCGTTGTTGCACGTTGCTCGGCATCCTGCAATAATTGTTTTTTAAGCTGGCTCGTGGCCTACGCTCCAAATGTGGTGCTACGCTGGACTTCACATGTTGACATCTTGTTGTTGTTGCAACTCATCAACGCTTCTTCTCAATAAATAATAGCCTTCTTCGAGATTGCTCAAGGCAGTGCGGACAAGAGGATTTTATACGGGGTGTGATAGCCACAGAATAGATTTCCCGTGTGTGCAGGCTGCTCGAGATCGGTTTTGGAACCGGGCCGAACCTCGGCTACTATTCGGAATCGGGCCCTGCAAACATGGAGGTGTGTTATGAATATTTACGATAAATGAATAGAATAGTAAATAGATATAACGATAATTAAGGACCGGTATATTGGTGAATTGGTTATGGTAAATAAATATACCGTAATGATAAATAAATAAAATGAGAAATAAGTATAATGGTCAATAAACCACGTTCCAAATGGCAGCCTGCCCAGTTTGCCGATAGCGGTGTCCTGTGCTGAATGTTCGGGGGGGGGGGGGGCTTCATCCCATTGTGCATCCCAGTACCCTGAATCTCTGCTGTTGTTTTCTTCAAGGTTCGCTTAGATCGCTTGAGATTCACTGCACCAAAATATATGTTATATACTGCTTGTTCAGGTGGTGGGCCCTGGATCCCGATGTACAACTCCCCCGCAACCTCTCATTTCATCCTGCTTCAGTTTTGTATGAGATAACAGATTATTTGCAATACACTTTTGTGTTGTTCTGTGCTGCCCCCCACGATCAGGTGGTGGGTCTGGATCCCAAAAATGCAATGCGCCAGTATGCCGAGGTCAACGCTCAGAAGGCCGGCTTCCAGGTAGCTTCTGCCTCAAGCACCAGCTTCCAGGCAGCTCCTGACTTGGGCAGTGACATCATCAGTGATGTCAGTATTAGCGGTGTCGGCTCTGGCCCTGAAGGAGCCGCCTCCACTTCCTCCACGGGCCGGTGGCTATATCTCATCCGCGGCAGTGCCGAGCAGCTGCCCTTTGAGGACGCCTCCTTTGATGCTGTGGTGTGCACGCTGGTGAGAGGCGACGGGTGGGTTAAGGTTTAAGGGTCCCTGTTCCGTTGAACCCAAAGCCGCACATGCTACTGTTGTTTGCGCCGGGGAACCCCCTGCTTTCGGAGGGGCACCCAAGGTCGCGGTGTCTGAGGGTCTAAAAGTAAAAAAAAAGCTCACCGAAGCGCACAAAGCCACCATATCCGCGGCACTAAAAGGGACAGCAGCAGGCAGGTTTTAGGGTTTGGGTCCTTGTCAGCGTCAGGCAGGTTTGATGCCATTTTCTCAAACTTGACGTTACACCTCTGGGCCATGCTGAAGAAGGCTCCGTCGCGTGGGTGCCCACTGCCCAACCGTTTAGACGGGAGAAAATATTGAAATAAAAGGAAGAGGGAACACAAAAATGACCAAAAGGAGAGGCCCAAAAGGCAAACAATTCAGACACCAGAGCCTGTTTGCCTTTCTGATGTTGCCGCTGTGTGCATGCTGGTGAGGGGTGGCGGGCATTGTTCCGCGGAAGATTCAGGGCTGGCGGCCTCGAGGCTGGTTCAGGTAGGGTCCCCCTGCGGCCCCCAGTGGCGCTTGCGGCATATGCCCCGTGCATCAAATGTGATGCTCAGCTGGAATGTAAGAACTTCACAAATAACTGCACAGTGTTGGCCGCCCGTTGGCTTTCGAAATGAAGTGTGGTGCACGCTCAAATAAGCAAACACCGATATGAACCTCCTCCATGGCCTACACCGGCTTTACCAGGAAGGCAGGGGTGGCTTATCCCATATGGACCCGCCTTACGGCCTGTCGCGTAACTACTAAGGGACTCGAAGTCTCGAATGCTGTGCTTTGGTTTCCTTAATACGCACCCCTGGGACTGCTGTATTTATTTTACAGCCGGCCTACCCTCAGGTGCTGTGCTTATTTTGCGGCTGCGAGGCCACCTAAGACAGGTCGCCCTGCAGCCGCCAAAGGCCCGATTGGGACCAAACCGGGACCGGGGTATGAGAGGTGGCTTCAGTAGCATGGCTGGCCACAAACGGGGCGTCCGACCAGAGGCTGGAGTGTAGCTGACATGTAGCTGAGACACGAAAAAATCAACACTGCTCAGGTGTTGTGCCTGGGTATCCTCAATCCACGCCTCAGGGCTGATCACTTGTTCGTTGATGTATGTTTTGTACCGTAGATTTGATTTGCTTGCCCTCGGGTATCAAAAAATGCTTTCTTTTAATGCTGCCAGCGGGGCTAATTGTCGGGGAAAATCTCTTAATTCCCGAATGAAAACTGGCGTCGACGGTCGATCATAACTCAATCCATGGGTCTCTCCACCCCAAACAACCTAAATTATGAGGGAAGGCAAAGCAAATGTATGGTAAGCTATAATGATGTTGATCCACACCCCACCTCCCCACCAGGTGCTCTGCTCTATGGCCAGGCGTATGCTGAGGCCGATTTGCCCTGCTGCCTGATTCCGCCTTGCTGCCTCTCCCCGGCAGGTGTTGTCCTCTATGATGGATACCTCCGCAGCAATGTCCGAGGCCAGGCGTGTGCCAAGGCCCTGCTGCCTGATTCCGCCCTGCTGTCCCCCATGCAGGTGTTGTGCTCAGTGGCTGATCCCGCCGCAGCGCTGTCTGAGGCCAGGCGTGTGCTGAGGCCAGGCGGCCGCCTGCTGTTCATCGAGCACGTGTTGTCGCCCACACCCGGCGGCATCAGGCTGGTGCAACAAATCCTCACTCCGGTGCAAAAGGTGTGCGGGGGGGCATTCATGACCAGTCTTCATTGGTCGTCATGGGAACCCTCAGGGCCTGGCGGTTTTCAAGACACCAGGACCGTAGGATTTGATCTGCCTTCCACCCGAGTGTGATTTAATGAATCCTGGTATGAATCCTGGTATGAATCCTGGTATGAATCCTGGTATGAATAAACGTTTCCTTGTAAATGGTCATGCTGCCCTCCAGCTCGCCCTCAGGGTGCAATATCTTGATTTTCAGCTGAATACTGACGGCGACAATCGAAAGCTGGTATAAGAATATAAAATTGTAATGTACCGTTTTGTTACTCTAGGTTTTGTTTTTGAATGTCCTAAGCCCCAATAGGACATCTTGGGTTTCCATAAGCAAGACTTCCCTTTGGCTTTGAAAAAGGGAGAATTCACTCTCACCCAGTAAACCCCTAACCCTCACCCACCTAACCCCTAACCCTCACCAGGTGGTCGCAGACGGCTGCCATTTCACCAGGGACTCGCTGGCGGCTGTGGCACTCGCGGGCTTTGATGTGGGTGAAGGGGACGGTAGCGCTGCCACCGGGGACGGCCATCGGCTCAGGTTTAAATTGGAGGGGCTAGGTCCCCTGTCATCGCATGCCGCCGGCGTCGTGGCTCCCAGGGCTACTCACGTGTAGCTACTTTGGGGACTGAGGGGTCTTCTGCTCAAGCTGCAGAAGGAGGAAAGGCGGACTTGCTTGCCACGTTGCGTGCGGCCAATGTAGGGCTGCCTCATTCACCCAAGGGAGCAGGGGCTCCATATGCAGGGCTGTGTGCGGTCAACACGACGCCTAACTTGCTGCCGGTAGCCGAAAGAATTAGACCCATCTCCTCGTCGTCCCTCGGAGTAGAAGGGGGTCGGACCCTCAAGAGGGAGAGCGGCCGGATCCTGACAAGCATGGAGGCTGACCGTATTATTTGGCTGCGTGGAGTGAGTGAGGTGATGACCTTATGGCCCCCCCCCTCTTTTCTTCCAAGGCTTACACGCGGGGCGCTAGTGTGAGGCCTGGGAGACGGGTCTTCGTTGGGCGGGTCGTCGTGGTTGATGCGACATTAGATGTGTGTGCATGTGTGGGATTCAATGTGCTGTGATAAGGATTTAGGGTGTGTGGTTACACCTCTTACATGTGGTTACACCTCTTACGTGTGGTTACACCTCTTACGTGTGGTTACACCTCTTACGTGTGGTTACACCTCTTACGTGTGGTTACACCTCTTACGTGTGGCTACACCTCTTACGTGTGGTTACACCTTTTACGTGTGGTTACACCTCTTACGTGTGGTTACATCTCTTACGTGTGGTTACACCTCTTACGTGTGGTTACACCTCTTACGTGTGGTTACACCTCTTATGTGTGGTTACACCTCTTACATGTGGTTACACCTCTTACATGTGGTTACACCTCTTACGTATGGTTACACCTCCTACGTGTGGTTACACCTCCTACGTGTGGTTACACCTCTTACGTGTGGTTACACCTCCTACGTGTGGTTACACCTCTTATGTGTGGTTACAAGCGTTGGGCTTGCAGGGGTTCAGGGCTCAGGGTCTGAACCTACGGGATTCTTATGTTCAAAGAGGCCCTCCTACTCGGATTTTGGTGATCAGCCCAATGATGCCATGCAGTACAATAGTGAGGTACCGATGACCACAGGCAGTACAATAGTGCAGTACCAGTGATCTAAGGCAGTACAGTAGTGTAGCACCGACGATCTCAGGTAGTGCAGTAGGGTGCTGCTGATGTTGTCAGGCAGTACGGTATGGTAGTGCCAAGGTTGTGCACTGTGGGCGCAGGGGAGCCCGAATCCCTCTGAAATAAAAACTTTGCTCTTGCCTGTAGTGGCCCCGGCCCAGCTCCACACGGCAGATTCGAGATGGCTCATCAGATGATACTCTTAGGTCACAGGGGAGCCTGCCTTCAATCGTGTATTTTTATTTGTTGGACCTGCCTGACGTTTTCAGAGCTGTTCGTTCCGAAATGTGTGAGAACATGACTGAAGCAATGAAATATGAAAACAAAAAGGAATCTGGCTTGAGTTGCCGATGCCTCAGATTTGTTTGTGCTTTCGGCACATGTAGTCATGGTATCCTGAGTAGTAGTCTGAAGGGCCCGCAAAATACCGATTAGGCCAAATAAATGCAAGAATACCCGGAAGCACATGTTCGGGTATCAATGTCACAACACATGAGTACACCGCACATAACGGTGTACTGTCCTTTCTTTCCTCATGTGCCTTCTCCCTAGATTTCCGTAGCTGAGTATTTGTTTGCCAACGTGGCCAAGCTTCATTTCAGCATGGCTCAGAGGTGTAACGTCATTAACGTCACGGTGTTATGAACATTTTTTCGGTTTCATAAATCATGATGCCTTCTTATAATGGTGATGGCATGCGTTATGTGGTTCAAAGGCTTATCTGATCAGTTAATGCGCAGTGATCTAGCCCGCCCCGATTAACACAGTGACACTCGTACTGCATTCTGATTGCTGATACTGCGCATGTTTGAAACCCGGCCACCGGGTATACCGGATTAAGGGCAGATGTAACATTTGGGTGCATAATCCAAGACACCGCGTATTCAGCATCAGCTACGGTACATCATTGCCAGCCGCCGTGGGTGCCCAGTGAAGTTGTGTGAAGTTTTTACAGTCAGCGGGGCATCACATAAGAATAATTGGATGCATGGGACTTGTGCCTGTAAACCGGTACATGCACTCAATACGCTAGGACAGCGAGCGAAGCCAGCGCCCCCGCCCCCTGGGCAAGCACCAACACACAACCACCGAGCAGTAGCGTGGGAATGAACCCCATAGTGCAGAAGATTAGCCTAAGCCATACAACATGACGTGGGTGCTAAAGAATTGGGTTCAACACCGCCTAGCAAAATTGAGAATGTATACGAGTGCATCAAGCCCTGCTGCTTTTGCCACCGGATGTTGGCTGCTCAAGTTTTGGTCCTTACGGTACTGGCCCATAAGTGGCTGCCCAGCTAAAATAACACACCATACAAAAGAATTATCTGTATATTTAACACTTCCTAGATCACACACAGAGAGCCCACCCTGGTCAGGAGCTATTTGAGGCAGATGTGACGAGATGTGTCATTAGTGTTGAGGAGTGTGATGAGGGGTGTCTGAGTGATGGGCAAGCGCATCCGGACTGTTTTTTGTGTGTCAACGTCTCAGGTTTTCTAGGCTTGGGCGGCCGGACTCACACCTTGAAAAGTCCAAAGAAAAGGAGAAAGGGCAAGAATCTCATCAGAAAGCAGAAGATCATATTGCTTGAGGGACAAATCATTAGCAGGGTGGATTTGGATGCCAGTGTGATGCGTGAGTCCTCTTGTCTCCACTTTCTAGAGCCTCATGGTCTTGAGCGAGGATAAGAATGCACTAGCTGGCAAGTGGTAGCAGAAGACACTGTATGGGTGACTTATTTTCTTTTTACTTGTCATCCAACTACAGTGATCGGCACCATAAGAAGTGCATTTTTGTGCAAACTGAAATTAACCCATGACATAATTCGAATTCGAATTTGAATTCTGATTTTCGACTGGGACGAGAAGTTTTGACTGCGTTCCGGATGCTAGTGTGGGAGGGCCGGGGTTTGTCAGGGGTCGTAAAACATTTTGACGATGGGATTTTTTACTTCGTCGAGCCCCCCCTCAGCAGCAAGCGATAGAAGGAAAACTACGCCCCGCAGGGGCGTGAGGGTTAAGGCAGCAGCGCTGGGCCTAGGCCGCATCCGTGCTGTTACCATCAGCAAGAGATCAACAACGCCCTACCTGATGAACAACTGAAAAACTACCACATGGCCACAGATAGCCATCAGACAGCCGGGCTAGTGGCATGAGAATTAAGCCGCATAGCGCAGAAGGTCAGACCCAATCACAAAACATGACGTGGATGGAAGGGAGTTATTTATAACTTCAGTACCGCCTGCAGAATTGTAAAGGAGGTATCCTGACGGAGACTGCTTGGTCAAGGTCTGAGCGAGGTGACTCTCCATCTTCATCATACATTAAAAATGAAGGAACCTGTTTTCATTGGCGGACATTAATTTGACATAAAGTAAGACTGCCGTTTATTTGGAAGACAATGGCACTATGGCAGTCAAAATTGTTTGTTATCATCTTATTCGGAAAATATCAACAAACAAATGGGTTGAAGGTCCTGATCTAGAAAATACCAGCCTGCCAACAGAACACATGCTGATACCGATTAAACACAACAGATAGAGACAAGAAATCAGGAATCACCACATCAGTCCCATGCACAATGTCCAACATAAAAGTCCGGCAGGGCGAAAGACTCCCTGCAGTCTTACACATGTAGTATTTTAAAAGAAGCCCAAGTGATATCATCATTTTCTTTTAAAGCACGCATTAATACAGTTAATGATTCTTGATTAAAACTGTCAGGGCCCCTAAAAAGCTCTCCACTTTGTGGAGGAGCATTTTTGGTTAGTCTTTAGAGAAAGTGAGAGGCGAAGTGACCCCCTAAAGGGAACTCCTTGTAAGCCCCTAGTATACACGGTACACCAGTGCAGGAAAGTATTGGGTATTATTAACTTTCCTCCTATCAACCGCTCTCAGCTTACCACAGCTGGTAGTGCAAATTGCATGCACATGACAACCTGTGAATGGATTTATATGCCTCCCAGTGCTGTGCCGATTACGGCCTCACGGTGGCTGAATTACGTAGCTGAGCTTCCGTCACCGTAATTTCAAGGCAAAGCCAGCCACTTTTTCCAGGAAGGGACCGCTATTACTCACACAATTTCTGAATTACGGCACCATGGCACAACACTGCTCCCATGACAAATTTTCTACACAGCGCCTGGTGGCATCGCTGGCGGCAGAGGCATTGCCATGCCTGTCCTCGACATCCGGGGCATGTGCAGTAGGTCAATTGGTGGTGTCCACAGCCGTTGACGACAGAGAGGGCAATTCCGATGGAAGAACATCCAGCTGCATGCGGGATTTAGGGATGTGGTTTGGAGGACAGGGTGTCATGGCTTAGGGCAAAGGGTCACTGGTTTTCGCTTACTGTCCTAGAGTATCAGATGCCTGTACCGGTTTGAGGACACATGTCCCATGCTGCATCACATGCGAGGCTCTGTTGGACTGTAAAAGCTTCACAAAACTTCACAAGCCAAGCTTTAGGAAGGAAGGTTGGGGTATGAGGGGAAGGGAGGGTCATGTCTCAGGACAAAGGGTCAAGCCAAGCTTTAGGGAGAAAGGTGGAAGGCTGGGAGTATGAGGTCAGGTCAGGCTCAGGGCGAAGGGTCTAGGTTAGGCGCGAACTCGCGAAGAGTCAAGGCTTATATGTTGAGGGCACAAATTAAAGGTTACAGGATGCGAGGGGTCAAGGCTAAACTCAGAAAGGTACAAGGCGACTGGTGAGGGTGAAGTATCAAGCTATTTATGGCTGGTTCGAAATGGTCAGGGAAAATCAGCGTACGCCTTTCTGCGGTTAACACTTCTTCTTTTGGGGCTGCTTCAGCTACAGTTCAGCTACAGTTCAGCTACAGTTCAGCTACACTTCAGCTTCAGGGTGCTTCAACTTAACTTCAGCTGCAAGTTGGCCTATGGTCTGCATGCCTTGTAGCAACAAGCACTGTTCCTTGGGCCACAGGCTGTAGGCGGGTCAGGGTTTGGCCCTGTCGGCCCAATGGTGGCCTCCCAGCAGCCCCACCCAAACCCTAAACCATAAACCCTTATCCCCAGACCCTAAACCCTAAACCCTGTTGGCCCAGTGGTGGCCTCCCAGTAGCCCTCCAAAAGTGCATGATACGTACTCAGCAAAACATGGACCTGTGTGGCCCCTCCCACCTGTCAGCACACTCCTTTGCATTTGTCTGCACACTCATATGCATGCGTGGCTCCTCTCACCCTTAACCCTAAACCCTTTAGTAAAAATGGGCTTGTGTGGCTCCTCTTATCTAGTTATCTTTAACCCTACACCCTATACCTTACACCTTTTAGTAAAAATGGGCATGTGTGGCTCCTCTCACTTTTACCCTTAACCCTAAACCCTAAACCCTTAAGTAAAAATGGGCATGTGTGGCTCCTCTCACTTTTGCCCTAAACCCTACACCCTAAACCCTTAAGTAAAAAATGTGCATGTGTGGCTCCGCTCACCTTCAACCCTACACCCTTGAGTAACAAATAGGCAAGTGTGGCTCCTCTTACCTGTCTGCACACTCGTGGTGGAATTCGTGACGGCATGGCAACTTCATCAGGGTATGTATCACCAACCTCGTACTGGCACGAGCAGATCTGTAAGCAGGAGGACGTGATGTTGAGCAAATGATGATGGTGACAATGTGGATGGCTAAACGCGGCTTTGGCCCATCATGCTGCACTGCTCCCATAATAATTTTATTTTCAAGCTCCTGCAGGGCCTAATTTTATTTGATTCGTCCTTCCTGTCCGAAACGGGTATCCCCCAGGTGAATGTCAGGTACCTACTGGCGTGCTCTTTTTACGTTTATACATTAAGCATGACGGAACGTAAAAACGGAGAGGGCTCTTGGCTTCGCGCACCTCTATTTGGCATATTTTCTTGCTTTACATCGTGCATCGCAGGACTCTGTGCCGCGCAGCGCGGAAAATTACAACAATGACAACAAAATCAACGAAGTGCAGCGCCATACACAAATCTCAGGAGAGGGAATCATGGGCGGAGACATCCGGAGGCAGCTACGAAATCTCATAAACTCATTTGGGGATGCCTACCACTCCAAGCAGGATGTGTACTACTGTAAGACTGCTTCTACATCGATTTCAGCAATGCGTTCAAGCTATGAATCCAGGTCCGTGCCACTGCCGTAAAACCAAATCTGTGAAGCGCCTTAACCAATCCGTACTGTCAACTCAATCAAAAACCTCGTTTGTTGCCAGGAAGAACAGTACACGGTCAGCCATACTTCAGGGATCAATGAACAGATGTCGAATCAACGGTCGCGCGCTAGCGCACGGATCTTTTTGATACTTGGTATTTATCAATCCATGCACCCGCGAGATATTTGTTTTGGCCCTCGACTGACTGGCCGTGCAGCAGCAATTTTTGAATTTATTTTAACGCGAAGCTGGCTATGCACCTCAAAAATAATTAATTAATAGCGGAGTCAAAACGGTTCTACGAATCTACAGTATACATTATTATGCATTTATGCATAATTACACATGCATTTATGCATGATGCTTTGTGCATGATGAGGCACTGGTAATCAATACACAATGTACCTTATATTTGAATTGTCTTCCCTCAGGTATCAATCAACTGTGCCAATGACTGCTTCATGCTAACCTTAGGCCAAACTATGGACAGACATTGCATTTCCGACAGAAACTGGCGCAAATAATCGACTTGCATCAAGGCCTCACCCCTAAACAACTTTCACTTTGAGGGAAAGTAATTGGAACCTTTTGTACGGTCATAGGCTATGTAAGTAAGGCAAGGCACTCCGCCGCTGCACCATGGCCTCTTAAGGACAGGGGAATCCTACCATAAATTTGAATTGCCTTCCCTTGGGTTTGAAATCATTGCTTCTTGAATGCCACCCTCGGGCCAAATTATGGGCAAAAACTCAAGATTTCCGACTGAAATTGGCAATGACATAGCAATAATTCGTATTTTGATGAATCCCTCACCCCTAACCAAAACTCATATTCAGGGAAGACAACTCGAATGTACTGTAGTGTATGTGTGTAGCAAGGACGAAAAAATGCCGGGTTCTTGGACCACTGGTTGTAGGCTGAACATGCTTATGCCATAATGGCCTCATCGCCTGGTGGCTGTGCAGCGGCCTTCAAAAGATGTTCTAACATTATCAGAAAGTAGGGCATGGCAAGCCGCAAGACAAACGAAAAAGAGAAGAGCGCCGTAATCGAATCTTCTTCCATTAGGGCTCCGGTCATTTTTAGGTTCTGGTCAACCGCAATTGCCATGCAGCTCCAATGGACATTGGACAACAGCTATGGTATTGGACCTGAATCCTCCAAGCAAGAGGTGATCCTCAGCCTCACAGCAGGGTCAAGGGTTAAGGGTTTAGGGTTTCGAGTTTAGGGTTGCAGCAGGCAACATAAAAGCGCCCATGCATCATCATGCAGTCCGTGACACCCACCATTCATGCATCATCACTCGCGAAAAATTAAGGCGACCTCCGTCCACGACCAATGGCGTATTTTATTATAAACTTACCCGGCATGCAGTCTCCTCTGCCGGGTGCTCCAGCTCCAGCTCCATCCTGTGTCCCTGTGATTTATCCTCCACTACAGACTCAATATTTTGGGGCACCGCCACCAGAACAGCCTCCACGCCGACGCTCCTCTCTTCCAGCAGCCTATGGCCCTCATTCCGGAGTGGATCCCAGCTGCCTTGCTGCCCAGCAAAAGCGCCAGGGCAGGCAAGGAGTCGAGTGCCTGCGGTCATCTCGGCATCCACAAGGTGGGGCGACTGCGTAGGCTGGTCCACCGATACCTCAGGCACAGTGAGTGAGCCGGCGACCCGAGGATCCTCACACTTCAATCTGTGCTCCGAACTGAGGCCCGAAAAGGCAGCGTTCACCCACCATTTGTTTGTACACCGATTCATTGTTTGACTGCAGGTAAAGAAGATCAGGAGGCACGGCGTAAGTCCATCAAGTCCTGCATGGGCCTGCATGGGCCTGCATGGGCCTGCATGGGCCTGCATGGGCCTGCATGGGCCTGCATGGGCCTGCATGGGCCTGCATGGGCCTGCATGGGCCTGCATGGGCCTGCATGGGCCTGCATGCACATGCGTGGGCTCGCATGCATATGCGTGAACCACCTTGGGCCTGCAGGCACATGCATGGGTCTGCATGACCTTTGCTGGCCAGCTTACATGGCCTGCCGCATGCATATGGTAGCATGGATCTGCATGGGTGGTGGTCCAGCATAGTTTTGAATGGTCCTGAACGGGCTTGCATGGCTCTGCATGGGCCCACATGGGCCTGTACAAACCTGCATGCTCCTGCTTGGTCCTTTCTTTCTCTCTGTCTTGCTTCGTTTCATTTGGTTTCATTTCTTATGGTTTAGTGTCTAGACTGCATACATAAACCCTAAGCCACCCGCGCACCTGGGCGTGACCCTTATGAGCTTGGGTTTTGGTGCGTAAACCCTGACTGGGAATGTGCTGATGATGGCTTCGGGCAAGCCCGATCTTATCGGTCCTTGTGCTTCCTCCACACCCCTTGCTGCAGGAAAGGAAATCGAGGTGCAGCATGTTCATTTCAATCTCTGGGGATCATTTTTAACAAAGCATCTGGGGAGATTTTTTCAGGATATTATGGCAAACTAGTACCGGACTTCTCACGACCCCACGGGGCGTAGCTTTCTTTCTTTCTTTCTTTCTTTCTAGTACTGGTCTACCAGTATTCGACATATATATTAATATATTGTTTGTGGTGAAATGCCTTTGGACTAGGGTTGATTCACCAGCCTGGCCATCTTGAAAAAACATCAAGCTAACTAACCACCTAGATAAGAAATGCTAGATATCAACTGCTGCTAACCATAAATTATACCCCCTCTACCTCCCCTTTGACAAGCCAGTGATCAGTGCTATTGGCAGGACTAAATAAATATATATTTAGGAGGTTCTATCTAGAGAATGCCCACCTACCGGAACAGCAGCAGCTTGTGAGACAAAATTGGATCCAGGAGACAATCCAGGACAGGACAATCATGCCCCTGAGATGTAAGGCAGGGGGAGAGCAGCCACAACTTCAGTGCATGCAGCGGCAGAGCCAGCAGTTCCAACGGCCAAGCAAGGCCTATTTATTGCAGGAGTTCATAATTGCATGCATACGGTACGGCAGTGTTTGTTTTAGTGGGGTAAGGGACCACCTTTGCTGGGCCGCCCCGCGGCCACCGCTGGGCCGATTCAAAGCTAACCTGGACCGGCCTCCGGCCGGTGGCCCAAGCAGCAGGGCTGGGTCGAACCAGGGGCTTGTGGCTGGGGCCGCAGTTTAGCTGAACTGTAGCTGATAGTGGTGTACCTCGCCCTAAAAACACCGGCATCTGCAGTGGCGGGCAGACGGCTCTTCAAAGTGGGAACAAAGAAGTCTGGCTTATTACAAATTTGCACAGGACTTACGCACACCATGCAGACAGTGGCAACAGCCTGGTCTGCAAAGTCTTGAAGTCGATGCCGGTATCTTCCAGTGTTGATTTCAGCACGCATCAGCTACAGTTCAGCTACGGTCAAATGCCATGAGGGGATGGCGCATCAAGCCCTGCCCCTTCGACCACAGGGATTACTCCGGTCAAGGTTTTGTCCCAATCGGCCCATAGGTGGCCGCCCAGCGGCCCCCTAAAGGTGGTCTGGCGCGCACTAAAATAATCAATGGTATCTTAGTGTCACAGCATGACCAAGCCTGCCCAGGAATACTAGATCCTCATGCATGTGTGAATTGGATAACATCATTAAATCAATATATTGATCATACGCCGCCCATGACTGATAAGCGGGGTTAAGGATTTAGGGGTCGGGCGGCGGTGGCGCATTTGATAAATGATGGCTGAGATGTAGTTTCGGCCCAGGCTGCGCTGTTTCCTTAACTCTCACGCCCCTCACGGGGCGTAGCTTTCTTTCTTTCTATCTTGGCTGGGCCGGATGGCTGGGTGAATCGAAACTATGCTACCAATTTGTGACCTGTTATAAGCTGTTATAAGCCGTTATAAGCTGTTATAAGCTGTTACAAGCTATCAAGCTCCCAGTGCCGATATGTTAGGGTGTAACGGCGCGGATGTGACTTGAGCCCAGGCTGCGCTGTTTCCTTCACTCTCGTGCCCCCCACGGGACGTAGATTTCTTTCTTTCTTTCTTACGGTAGCTCAAATACCGAGCCCCTGGGGTTCCAGGCCACCTTGCTCTTTTGCGTGTAGTCAACTAACGACTTACTGTCGCACAAACTGTCGCACCTGCGACATGACATGTTTGACACATTTCGACGGCGTTCAGCAGGGCCCAGCGGGGTATGCACCGTTCTAACTTCTAAACCTTTGGACGGTAGCGTCGACTAACGCATTATTCACCTGGTCTATCCTTCGCAATACGTGGCATCATACAATCTCATTGTTGTCATACAGAGATGTCTTGTGAGAACCTTCGTTCTCGCCCATGGGAACTGGGAACCCATCGATAGGATAGGATATCCTAGGCTTGACTTCTTGCAGGTAGAGAGATCATCAGGTGAGCAAGCGAGGGGCTTACCTCCTTGCCTGGGCTACTCTCCCCACCGTCCTAGACTCCTAGTACGGTAGTACCTACATGGACAGCTCGCGGCCCCACGACACTCTTGACGCATGGAGTGAGTGCATGCATGGAGTGCATGGAGAGCATGGAGTGCATGGGATGTCCCCTGGCCATTCCTTGCTTGTTCCTGGGGCATAGGTGTCAGACATGAGGAACTGAGGATCGCTCTGTATGGCCCTTTTGAAAAGGCTTTGGGTTGTTGCGTTAACCCTTTATTCACTGAGAACAGGGGGCACTTGAAGCACCTTGCCATGCCGTCATGCATCCCCCTCCCATGCTGCAGCACGTCTCGTTGCCCCACACCTACCTGCTACATCCCCTAATTATGACCCCCACGCCCCCTGAACGATGAGTGCGCCGGGCTGAGTGCTGCAACCGCATTGATTCAAAACATTTCCACACATTCAAAAATTATAGCAGTCCAGCACACAGTTGCACCCTCCCTTAGTTGCCTCTCGCCCTCCAACGTTGCTAGAGTAAGTTGCACGGTGCAGTCTTTCTTTCTTTCGTTGCATGGTGCTTTGTGCAGCGGTGCAAAAAAATCTACCTACCCTGTAATGAAGGGCAATGCAAAGCTAGCGTTGTTTGACGTTTGACGTTTGCCAACCTCTCTGCAACAGCTGGATCTGTAGCTCACCTTACAACTCCCCCATTGTCGGTGGCTGGAGCAAGTGCTGAAGCAAGCAGAACTGTATTTTGCGCTTGAGGTAGTGTCGCGGCCAGAGGTGACCGGTGGTCCATACCACATTTCCGCAGTTGACCGCAGGTGTTGCCGGATGTGTGTAAGCAGATGAGTAGATGACTAATGTCTCTGCTGAGAACTGCACCTACTGAATGACTGCGCTGGCAAACCTTAGGCACACCTAGGCAGCTATGCAGCGAGCGCATCGCAGAACGGCATCCTCTCTTCCCTGCATGACCTTTTTCATGCTGCCTGGTAGGGCACAAACGGGGTTCTGGGGATCAGTGGCTGACGTAAAAGTGCTGAAGTGTGAACAAGTGACGTCAGAATATTATTATGCCATGCAGGGGTTACGACTAGAGACTCTGGTTACGACATCAACAATTAATTTTAGAGGGGCAGATTTGCAATGAGGTCTTTCCGTGGCTCCACGGGACTGCTTCGGCAAGCTCTTGTCTCGAATGCCATCAAGGTGTGTTGAGCATTGTTTCTGCAGATGTCGGCCATGTGAATGGTTTTTGCTTATGATGAGATGGACCTCTGATTTTTGCAGAATGGCTCTGGTGTCCTTTCCGAGGGCTTGTTGTTCCCGGCCTTGGGTGCGTTTAGGGAGATTTTTGGGTCAAATGCTGTGGCATGATGCAAGTGTGGCGATGCCGTTTAATTACCATAGAACAGCAGAGCGTTACACCGATATCAGTCGTCCCAGTGTGAGGATCTTTGCCGGACACTTTATTTTTCTCTCTCCATGCGCAGCAATCGTAAACAAGGAGATTCAGCAGCAACGGTAGGTTTAAGATTTTCGTTGCCTGTCGATTGTCGTCGACAATCTGTTAGTTGTCATGCTGTCAAACGTTTGCCCTAACGCACTTACCGCGTGCATGATCACAGCTCATTCGGGAGTTCCTGCTTCTTGATGGCTCTACCCTCGTGGCCCTTCTCTCTCGGGAATGTTCGGCGAGGTGTGATGACGTCGGTGTCCGCCTGGGGCGCCATCGACGTCAAGGTGCCGCAAATGGGCGAATCTGTCACCGAGGGCACAATCGCGGCCATTCTTAAAAAAGCAGGTGCGATAATTCCCATGCCGAGTGCCATCGCTGTTTCCAATGTGCGTCAGCCATGTTTCAGTTTCCCAGCCTGCTACTGAGGGGTCATGTTGCAGCATGCCATGTTGCTCAGCAGGCCACTGGCTGTACCGGTAGGCTGAGCATAGCATGGTACCGCTTTGTCCATTCGTGGCCTTCACGCCACCCCCCAAAGTAGTCTGCTGTGCAAGAAAAATAGCAAAACTCCGAGGACCTCAATCAGCAGCAGCCAGCAGCTGCAAGATACGTTGCTTGCCCTGCCCCCGCCAGGATGTAGGGATAGCGCCCCCTGGTCCATGGCTCATGCAAAGTAGCCCGCCAACTACCACACCGCTCCTATTTTTAAGGAAGTGTGCACCAGTCCACCTTATGCAGGCCACTGAGCAGCCAACTCAGGCCTATGGGAACGAACTAGTCAAACCTTGACCGGCCTAAGGCCAGTGGTGCAAGCAGCAGGGCCTGCTACACCAGGTCCCCGGGCTAGATTTAGCTCATTGGTAACTCGAGCACCCTACAATATACAGCACACTGCTCTTCCCCATCCATGCCCCCCCCCCCCCCCCCCACTGCAGGTGACACCATAAACGAGGATGACATCATTGCTCAGATTGAGACGGATAAGGTCACCATCGACGTCAAGTACACCTCGCGGGAGTCTGGCGTTGTGTCTGCCATGCTAGTGGCCGAGGGAGACAATGTACAGGTCGGTACGGGCAGGGGGCCTTGAGAATTTAAATACCGCAAGCGTTCTGCCGGTGCGTTAATGAATCACGCATGCCGCAGCTACTGTGGCAAGTCATCGCGCATGGGGCATACAGCAGTCTGCCATGCTAGTGGCAGAGGGAGATCATATACAGCTCAGTTCAAGCAGGGGCCTTCAATATTTGAACATGGCCAGCGCTTTGCTGCTGTGCAGACGACTCATGCAGCCACCCATGCGTGTCAAAGCTGCATGCCCCATGTGGCTCAAGCCATGCACATGAATGCCGCATGTGAACCTGCCGCCGCCGCTTTCCTTAATTCCTCCCAGTCAGGCAGGACTGGGCGGCTGAAAGGTGGCACACTCCATCACATGTGCCAGGGTTAAAATCTGAACAGTGTTTGCTTTGGCGACAGCTACAACTCAGCTACATCACGGCCCATGGTCAAAGGGTCCTGGTGCAGCAAGCCCTGCTCCTCGGGCCACAAGCCGTGGGCCGGTTTAGGATTGATCCCAATTGACCCTGTGATGGCTGCCTGGCAGGCCCCCAAAGCTGGTATGGCGCGCCCATTGATGTACTCTGGGGGCAGTCTGGGGCTGTTGAAGACCCGTCCTGGCCGACATGCTTCCCATCTGGTATCAGCACGTGGCTGAAGGTGGCGCATACTGTCACATGTACAAGATCCTGAGGGGTGACCGTGGATGGAGGCCCGTCTCGTCTCGCCCCTAGTTCAGGGGTGAAGGGTTTAGGGTTTAGGGTCATTCGCAGGTTGACCGGGTTAGGGTGAAGGGTGTGAAGGTCAGACCGCTGGTGAGGTGAAACCCTAAACCCTAAACCCGGCAGCACAGGTCTCACTGGGGCAAGTGACTGCATCATGCATTTAGGGTTGCCATTTGCTGGTGGGTCAGTCACTGCTCTCGTGCTGCACCAAGTCCCTGCCGGCTGCAAGCTGGGGTGTCGCTGAAGTGTGGCTGAGCTGCCGAAGCGCCCTGAGATAAACAGCGAGTGATGCTTGCCGTCCGCATGTGGGGCAGCTTCTTGGGCTTGTGTCTGCAGACTCGTATGGGTTGGCCCCCAATCGGGTCTTTGCCTGCCGACTGGGGGGACTAATAGCCAATAGAGCTGCTTGCCATCCGCAGATGGGGCAGATTTGGGGGCTTGCGTCTCAAGACTGGTCAAGCTTTTGCCTCGATGAATTTTTTTAGCCAAAACAAACTGCTTGCCATGGCAGGTGGGTCAGCTGTTGGCCTCTGTGGAGGTCGGGATCGTCACGCCAACAGCTGCTGACATGATGAATAAGGAGATCCCTCCAAAGAAGAAGGCTGCAGAGCCCAAGGCCGCTGCTGCTCCGCCTCCACCTCCGCTGAAGGCTGCGCCGGTGAGTACAACCCTAAACCCTGAACCTCAACTTGCCCCAGTGAGTACAACCCTAAACCCTGAACATCAACTTGTACTTGTGAGTACAAATCTAAACCCTGCGCGGGTAAGTATAACCCTGAACCCTTAACCCTGAAGCTCAACTTGCCCCGGTGAAAACAACCCTAAAACGTTAACATCATCTTGCACCTGTGAATACAAACCTAAACCCTGCGCCGCCGGTGACTGCAAACCTAAACCCTACACCCTGAATCTCAACCTGCATCAAACACCTTAAACAGTTAACTCACAACCCAAAGGGTGCACCCTTGCGCCCAACCTTCAACGCACAGAGATACAAGGACTGCCCTAGTGACCAGGACGAAGCTGAGATATAGCTGAGATATAGCTGAGATATAGCTGAGTGCAATTAAGTAGCTGCGTGTTGACTGAAATGCAGTAGGGACACATTGAGTAGCTGAAACACAGTGGAACTGCGCTCACAAAAACGATGTCAGTGTGGAACTCAACATGGGTGCATAGTCAGCACTCTCATGCCCTTACACGGACGCATCCCTTTTCGCACTCATGCTGCATTACGACCCAGGCAGCGAATCCATGCGCGGGGAGGTTTGTTTTCAAATCCCTGTATTCCTTTAAAACACTCGAGCACTCACATGTTTCTAATGTTTGCAGCCCCATGCACACTCATGCTGCAGCGTTTATTGTAGTGGGTACCGGACCACCTTTGCGGGGCCGCCCCGCGGCCACCCTTGGGGGCCGATTCCCACCAAACCTGGATTGGCCTCCGGCCGGTGGCCGAAGCAGCTGGGCTGGCCGTACCTGGGGCTTGTGGTTGGAGGGCTCAGTGTAGCTGAACTGTAGCTGATGGTGGTGTACCACTCATGAAAAAAACACTGTCAGGCTGCAGCATGGCCTAGCGAAAGCATGTGCTTGCGCCAGTGTCCGAATGGGGATACAAACGCCCTGACAGGGACGCATAGCCTTACAGCCAAGCCATAAGCTTCAGCACGCGCATGCCTGTGAGCGTCCTTATGCTTTTGAGCACACTTGTCAGTAAAGCGTACTTCGGCTCATGGGTTTTGCTTCATGGCTTAGCCATAAGCCTCAGCACGCTTATAAAAGCAAGCTTAAGCACACTCGAGATAAGAAGCATAAGCATGCTGAAGATAAGAAGCATAGGCATGCTGAAGATAAGAAGCATAAGCACGTTTTTAAGCCATACACCTTGGCACGTATATGGCCTTAGTGTGAATGCGTTGACGCCGCTACAACTCCCGCACTCACACCGCAGGCTTCTCCTCCCTACGCACCTGCTGCCCCTGGTGCCTCGCGTCTCATGTAATATTTACCCATGCATGTTCTCCTTTTGCTGGCGCAGGCCCCTCCTCCGGCAGCACCTGCCGCACCTGCCGCTCCTCGGGCTCCAGGAAGTCCACCCGCCAAAGCAGAGAGGTGCGACCTTCACAGCAAAACACAAATTAAGCACCCTGGAGCGTTGGTTCCAGGATTCATTATATGTCCTGAGCTGTGGATCAACAAATTATAATAATACGCCTGAAGGCTTTGATTTAGGGAATTAGTCTGCCCAGGCAGAGAGGTGCGGTCGCCATGCACCAGGGAATAAAATGCCCTGTGGCGTGGATTAGGGCGTACTATGCTCAGAGGCGGTCAGGTTTTCTGTTGCGCAGGCGCGTAAAGATGACTCGCCTGCGCATGCGCGTTGCGGAGCGGCTGAAGGGCGCCCAGAACACGTACGCCATGCTCACCACCTTCAACGAGGTGGACATGACATCGCTAATGGAGATGAGGAATTCGTACAAGGTGGGATTGCAGTTCGATTGCATGGCACCTGGTGCATGGGACCTGGTGCATGGAGATTTGGGAATCGTAAAGATCAGATAGAACTTGGCACATCAGATGCGGTGGTCGGTGCATGGAGATGAGGAGTTCATACTATGTGGGATTAAATCTGGTGCATGGACCCTGTGCATGGGCCCTGGCGCATGGTGCATGGGACCTGACGTATGGTGCATGGGACCTGGCGTATGGTGCATGGGACCTGGCATATGGTGCATGGGACCTGGCATATGGTGCATGGGACCTGGCGCATGGTGCATGGGACCTGGCATATGGTGCATGGGACCTGGCATATGGTGCATGGGACCTGGCGTATGGTGCATGGGACCTGGCATATGGTGCATGGGACCTGACGTATGGTGCATGGGACCTGGCGTATGGTGCATGGGACCTGACGTATGGTGCATGGGACCTGACGTATGGTGCATGGGACCTGGCGCATGGTGCATGGGACCTGACGTATGGTGCATGGGACCTGGCGTATGGTGCATGGGACCTGGCGCATGGTGCATGGGACCTGACATATGGTGCATGGGACCTGGCGTATGGTGCATGGGACCTGACGTATGGTGCATGGGACCTGGCGTATGGTGCATGGGACCGGACATATGGTGCATGGGACCTGGCGTATGGTGCATGGGACCTGACGTATGGTGCATGGGACCTGGCGTATGGTGCATGGGACCTGGCGCATGGTGCATGGGACCTGACATATGGTGCATGGGACCTGGCGTATGGTGCATGGGACCTGGCGTATGGTGCATGGGATCTGGCGCGTGCTGCATGGGGCCTGGTGTATAGTGCATGGGACTTAGTGCCTGGGATCTGGCTGAAGGTTTATGAGACCTGGCAAATGGTGCATGGGACTTGGCGTATAGTGCATGGTGCCTGGCACATGGTCTATGGGACCTGGTGCATAGGACCTGGCGCATGGTGCATGGGAACCTGGTGCATGGGACCTGGCGCATGGTGCTTGGGGCCTAGCGATGGGACCTGGCGCATGGTGCATGGGATCTGGCGCAAAGTGCATGGGACCTGGCACATGGGACATAATGCATGGAATCTGGTGCATGACCACTGGTGCATGGGACCCTGCATGTAACCCTAAAACCCTTTGTGCAACTCGATATGCAACCTCACATTTTGTGCAACCCTGTATGTAACCATAAAATTCTTTGTGTAACCCTGTATGCAACCCTAGAACCCTTCCTGCCATCCCTCACCTTCTGGAATCTCAGGATGCTTTCTTTGAGAAGCATGGGGTGAAGCTGGGTTTCATGTCAGCGTTTGTGAAGGCGGCTGCTGAGGCGCTGAAAGAGGTGCCAGCAGTCAACGGAGTCATCGATGGGGATGAGATTGTGTACAGGTGGGTTTTGTAATTGTTAGAACATGCATGGGGGAGGGGGAGTGGATGGACAGGCTGATGGGGTGTACACATATGGACAGGTAGGCTTGAAATTTATTGGATCAAACACACGTGGGTGGTGAATGAGATTGACGGGGATGAGATGGTGTACTGTTTGGTTTTAAATTTATTAGAACAAACACCGGAGGGTGATGAATGGAGCGGCGATGTGAGGGTGTTCAGGTGGGTGGACTCGTGACATCAGATGCAAGACATTCAGGCCTACCGTCACCGATGTGCTCCCGATTTGTTCCCCCGAATTTTTAGTGCCAGCTCTGTTGCACAATTCGCCTCCTGGTTAGCCTCCTGCCGCGCCTGCTCACCCCATGGTAGCATGGTACATCAGGGCATCAGGCCATACTTATTGGAATCGTTGGGACTGGTTAACAAACTTTATCAAAGACCGCCAAAGGGGTGAATGTGGGAAGTGGCAGCTCGCGTTTGCTCCACCCACCCACCCACCCTTCGTTAAGAGTGAAGGGTTTGTTCCACCCACCCACTCACCAGGTTTTCTGTTTTCCAGCCTCTGACAGGTCCAGGGGTCTTCACTGGCAGACCCTTGACCTCCAGACACGCAGGTCATTCTGTCAGATGTCATAATATATATGCCATGGTGTCTCTGGTGTCTCTGATCCTGAGGAGACCTGAATATGGTAATATATTCTAGCATGCCTTCGCCTGTTCCACCCCCACCGAAAGTTCCTTTGACATTGAAGCCAGGGGTAATCCAAACAGCCCCCTAGATGTCCAACCCCTGATACCAATACTGCTGTAAATAAATAAATGTACTGGGTGATACAAATGAAGCAGGAGAATACGAACCAAACGGGGTAATTCATACCCTTAACCCTAAATAAATAAATACCAGGGGTCATAAAAATGACAAATGAAGCAGGAGAATACAAACCAAACGGGGTAATTCATACCCTTAACCCTAAATAAATATCAGGGGTGATCCGAAATTACAAATGAACCAGCCAGGAGAATACAAACCAGCCGGGGTAATTCAAACCCTAAACCCGAAATAAATAGCAGGGGTGAGGAATACAAACCAACCCCTGGTACCAACACTGGTCCCTTCATTTTATTTGCTGGAAGGGGGGAGGGGATGGGATGGGAATCCTTAGTTGCAGTTTTGCTTGCCCAAACCTTTGCCCACACACTCCAAGTGACTACTTGGTGCCGTGTGTCCGCCCCCCTCCCCCCCCCCCCACACACACGCAGGGACAACTTCACGCTACTTGGCGTACTTCTGGCCATTTGCTTCAAATGGTTCACAGGGGGGTGGGAGAAACGACACGCCCACTTAGGTCCCCTCGCTATGATCTAGTCAGGCTTGAGACTGTTCGTCCATCCCCTTCCCCCCAGCCCCCCACTCAGGGAATCTGTGGATATTTTCATTGAACCTAACCCCTAAACCCTATACCCCCAACTCAGGGAATCTGTGGATATTTTCATTGAACCTAAACCCTAAACCCTATACCTCCCACTCAGGGACTATGTGGATATCTCCATCGCCGTGGCCACGCCCAAGGGCCTTGTTGTACCGGTGCTGAGGAACGCTGACACGCTGAGCTTTGCAGGCGTGGAGAAGGTGCGTTGATGAGAGGGTAGGGGGCTGTGGAGAAGGTGCGTTGATGAGAGGGTAGGGGGCTGTGGAGAAGGTGCGTTGATGAGAGGGTAGGGGGCTGTGGAGAAGGTGCGTTGATGAGGGGGGAGGGGGCTGTGGAGAAGGTGCGTTGATGAGAGGGTAGGGGGCTGTGGAGAAGGTGCGTTGATGAGAGGGTAGGGGGCTGTGGAGAAGGTGCGTTGATGAGGGGGGAGGGGGCTGTGGAGAAGGTGCGTTGATGAGGGGGGAGGGGGCTGTGGAGAACGTGCGTTGATGAGGGGGGAGGGGGCTGTGGAGAAGGTGCGTTGATGAGGGGGGAGGGGGCTGTGGAGAAGGTGCGTTGATGAGAGGGTAGGGGGCTGTGGAGAAGGTGCGTTGATGAGGGGGGAGGGGGCTGTGGAGAAGGTGCGTTGATGAGAGGGTAGGGGGCTGTGGAGAAGGTGCGTTGATGAGGGGGGAGGGGGCTGTGGAGAAGGTGCGTTGATGAGGGGGGAGGGGGCTGTGGAGAAGGTGCGTTGATGAGGGGGGAGGGGGCTGTGGAGAACGTGCGTTGATGAGGGGGTAGGGGGCTGTGGAGAAGGTGCGTTGATGAGAGGGTAGGGGGCTGTGGAGAAGGTGCGTTGATGAGAGGGTAGGGGGCTGTGGAGAAGGTGCGTTGATGAGGGGGGAGGGGGCTGTGGAGAAGGTGCGTTGATGAGGGGGTAGGGGGCTGTGGAGAAGGTGCGTTGATGAGAGGGGAGGGGGCTGTGGAGAAGGTGCGTTGATGAGAGGGTAGGGGGCTGTGGAGAAGGTGCGTTGATGAGGGGGGAGGGGGCTGTGGAGAAGGTGCGTTGATGAGGGGGGAGGGGGCTGTGGAGAAGGTGCGTTGATGAGAGGGTAGGGGGCTGTGGAGAAGGTGCGTTGATGAGAGGGTAGGGGGCTGTGGAGAAGGTGCGTTGATGAGGGGGGAGGGGGCTGTGGAGAAGGTGCGTTGATGAGGGGGTGGGGGGCCGTGGAGAAGGTGCGTTGATGAGGGGGTAGGGGGCCGTGGAGAAGATGCGTTGGTGAGGGGGGAGTGGGCTGTGGAGAACGTGCGTTGGTGAGGGGGGAGTGGGCTGTGGCCGCAGGCAGGATAGTGGTGTTGGACCCCATGACGGTCGTGTTCACTCTTTAGCCTCAGGGTTTAGGGTTCAAGAGTATCAGGGGGATACCAAATTCAGTGGATACCTTCCCAGATTTGGTAGGTTAAGCCTGCTGTAAATGTGCTCTGCCCCCCCCCCTCCTTCAAATTCAAAGTTGTTGATATGGTTGAGGGATGCATATAAATGTGTCTCATTGATTGTCGACTGTCAGTTTCCAGGAATCAAGAGTTTCGGGCCGATTCTTTGCCTTGACGGCAGCATTGAATGAATGATCAAATCGTGCCGGAGAGAAGGCCATTCAAATCTACGATTCCACTGTTCCAACCCAGTGTTTACCCCCTCCCCCCTAACCATTAAACTGACCCTTGGTGCTCTGAACATGATCTTAATTATATAAATAAAACCCATGCCGTAGATTTGATTTGCCGTCCCTCGGGTATGAAAAAGCAAATTCTTCCTACAATCCATAACTAGCATATTCATGGATACCTCAACCCCAAGCAACGTTATTATGATGGTAGGGAAAACGAATCTACGGTATGGGTAAACGGTTTGTGATTCCTCAGCGGAATCCCCTACTCACAGAACCTGGGTGCCCTGGGCAGAAGATGGCTCGTGACACGGCTAGCACGATGGATCGCATGTGCAAGCCTGATCCATACCCGGCTTCAAAATACAAATACGTGTCTGTTTGCACAGAACCTGGGTGTCCTAGGCAAGAAGGCGCGTGATGGGATAGTCAGCATCAACGAGATTGGCATGCGTCATCAACATCTGGCTTGAATGCGATTGTGTGTGTCTGTGTGTGCAGAACCTGGGTGCCCTAGGCAAGAAGGCGCGCGATGGGACCATTAGCATCGACGACATGGCTGGTGGCACCTTCACCATCAGCAACGGCGGCGTGTACGGCTCGATGATGAGCACGCCCATTATCAACCCCCCTCAGTCAGCTATCCTGGGCATGCATGCAATCAACCAGGTGGGCAGTGGGGTGCAAGGGCCGAGGGCTCTAATGCAGTGGACTGAGACTGATGTGAGGCAGGAGCGTGAGGGGCTGAAGCACGCCCACCATCAACCCGCCTCAATCAGCTATCCTGGACATGCTTGCAATTTATCAGGTGAGCAGTAGAGTGCAAGGGCCAAGGGCTGCAAGCAGGCGAGAAGGAATTATAGTGGGTTGAGGGCAGGCCCATCATCAACCCGCCTCAGTCAGCTACCCTGGGCATGCATGCAATTCATCAGGTGAGCAGTAGGGTGCAAGGGCCAAGGGCTGCAAGCAGACGAGAAGGAATTGTAGTGGGTTGAGGGCACACCCATCATCAACCCGCCTCAGTCAGCTACCCTGGGCATGCATGCAATTCATCAGGTGAGCAGTAGGGTGCAAGGTCCGAGGGCTGCAAGCAGGCGAGAAGGAATTGTAGTGGGTTGAGGGCACGCCCATCATCAACCCGCCTCAGTCAGCTACCCTGGGCATGTATGCAATTCATCAGGTGAGCAGTAGGGTGCAAGGTCCAAGGGCTGCAAGCAGACAAGAAGGAATTGTTGTGGGTTGAGGGCAGGCCCATCATGAACCCGCCTCAGTCAGCTACCCTGGGCATGCATGCAATTAATCAGGTGAGCAGTAGGGTGCAAGGGCCAAGGGCTGCAAGCAGACAAGAAGGAATTGTAGTGGGTTGAGGGCACACCCATCATCAACCCGCCTCAGTCAGCTACCCTGGGCATGCATGCAATTCATCAGGTGAGCAGTAGGGTGCAAGGTCCGAGGGCTGCAAGCAGGCGAGAAGGAATTGTAGTGGGTTGAGGGCACGCCCATCATCAACCCGCCTCAGTCAGCTACCCTGGGCATGTATGCAATTCATCAGGTGAGCATTAGGGTGCAAGGTCCAAGGGCTGCAAGCAGACAAGAAGGAATTGTTGTGGGTTGAGGGCAGGCCCATCATCAACCCGCCTCAGTCAGCTACCCTGGGCATGCATGCAATTCATCAGGTGAGCAGTAGGGTGCAAGGTCCAAGGGCTGCAAGCAGGCGAGAAGGAATTATAGTGGGTTGAGGGCAGGCCCATCATCAACCCGCCTCAGTCAGCTACCCTGGGCATGCATGCAATTTATCAGGTGAGCAGTAGGGTGCAAGGGCCAAGGGCTGCAAGCAGACGAGAAGGAGTCATAGTGGGTTGAGGGCAGGCCCATCATGAACCCGCCTCAGTCAGCTACCCTGGGCATGCATGCAATTTATCAGGTGAGCAGTAGGGTGCAAGGTCCGAGGGCTGCAAGCAGGCGAGAAGGAATCATAGTGGGTTGAGGGCAGGCCCATCATCAACCCGCCTCAGTCAGCTACCCTGGGCATGCATGCAATTAATCAGGTGAGCAGTAGGGTGCAAGGTCCGAGGGCTGCAAGCAGGCGAGAAGGAATCATAGTGGGTTGAGGGCAGGCCCATCATCAACCCGCCTCAGTCAGCTACCCTGGGCATGCATGCAATTAATCAGGTGAGCAGTAGGGTGCAAGGTCCGAGGGCTGCAAGCAGGCGAGAAGGAATTGTAGTGGGTTGAGGGCACGCCCATCATCAACCCGCCTCAGTCAGCTACCCTGGGCATGCATGCAATTCATCAGGTGAGCAGTAGGGTGCAAGGGCCAAGGGCTGCAAGCAGGCGAGACGGAATTGTAGTGGGTTGAGGGCACGCCCATCATCAACCCGCCTCAGTCAGCTACCCTGGGCATGCATGCAATTAATCAGGTGAGCAGTAGGGTGCAAGGTCCGAGGGCTGCAAGCAGGCGAGAAGGAATTGTAGTGGGTTGAGGGCACGCCCATCATCAACCCGCCTCAGTCAGCTACCCTGGGCATGCATGCAATTCATCAGGTGAGCAGTAGGGTGCAAGGTCCAAGGGCTGCAAGCAGGCGAGAAGGAATTGTAGTGGGTTGAGGGCAGGCCCATCATCAACCCGCCTCAGTCAGCTACCCTGGGCATGCATGCAATTCATCAGGTGAGCAGTAGGGTGCAAGGTCCAAGGGCTGCAAGCAGGCGAGAAGGAATTGTAGTGGGTTGAGGGCAGGCCCATCATCAACCCGCCTCAGTCAGCTACCCTGGGCATGCATGCAATTCATCAGGTGAGCAGTAGGGTGCAAGGTCCGAGGGCTGCAAGCAGGCGAGAAGGAATTGTAGTGGGTTGAGGGCACGCCCATCATCAACCCGCCTCAGTCAGCTACCCTGGGCATGCATGCAATTAATCAGGTGAGCAGTAGGGTGCAAGGTCCGAGGGCTGCAAGCAGGCGAGAAGGAATTGTAGTGGGTTGAGGGCAGGCCCATCATCAACCCGCCTCAGTCAGCTACCCTGGGCATGCATGCAATTCATCCGGTGGGCAGTGGGGTGCAAGGGCCAAGGGCTGCAAGCAGGCGAGAAGGAGTCATAGTGGGTTGAGGGCAGGCCCATCATCAACCCGCCTCAGTCAGCTACCCTGGGCATGCATGCAATTCATCAGGTGAGCAGTAGGGTGCAAGGGCCAAGGGCTGCAAGCAGGCGAGAAGGAGTCATAGTGGGTTGAGGGCACGCCCATCATCAACCCGCCTCAGTCAGCTACCCTGGGCATGCATGCAATTCATCAGGTGAGCAGTGGGGTGCAAGGGCCAAGGGCTGCAAGCAGGCGAGAAGGAATTGTAGTGGGTTGAGGGCACGCCCATCATCAACCCGCCTCAGTCAGCTACCCTGGGCATGCATGCAATTAATCAGGTGAGCAGTAGGGTGCAAGGGCCAAGGGCTGCAAGCAGACAAGAAGGAATTGTGGTGGGTTGAGGGCAGGCCCATCATCAACCCGCCTCAGTCAGCTACCCTGGGCATGCATGCAATTAATCAGGTGAGCAGTGGGGTGCAAGGGCCAAGGGCTGCAATTAAGTGGACTGAGACTCATGTGAGGCAGTAGTATGAGGGGCTGAGGGTACGCCCTTTGTCTACCCGCCTCAGTCAGCTATCCTGGGAATGCATGCAATCAACCATTTAGGGGTGAATTGCTTTGTCTTGTTATGTGTGCCCGTCCTGCAGCGCTCCGTGGTTCAGGCTCTTATCATTTTGCTTGTGTGTTTGTATTCCACAGATTGGTAAGCACTGTACTGTGTTGTATTGCAGCACGCAATGGCTGTGAGTTTTTTTTGGTTGTCTATGTGTGTTTGTGTGGCTTTGATTAGTAAGCGTTGTACTGTGATTGTACTGCAGCGCGCCATGGTCCTCCCGGGCGGCAAGATCGAGGCCCGTCCTATGATGTACATCGCCCTCACATATGACCACCGGCTGATCGACGGGCGGGAGGTGAGCGGCTGACAAGGAAGGGGGAGGGGCGTTCAGGGAGGGGATGAATAGACCCGTCAGGGGGAATGGCAGATCCTTCAAGATGAGGGGAACATTCCATAGGGTGGAAAGCAGATCCGCCAGGATGGAGGGCAGATCCAGGGTGAAAGGCAGATCCACCAGGTTGGAAGGCAGATCTTCCAGGGTGGAGGGCAGATCTGTCAGGATGGAGGGCAGATCTGTCAGGGTGAAAGGCAGATCCGCTAGGGTGGAAGGCGGGTCAGTCAGGGTGGAAGGCAGATCTGTCCGGGTGGAGGGTAGATCCGCCAGGGTGAAAGGCAGATCCGCTAGGGAGGAAAGCGGGTCAGTCAGGTTGGAGGGCAGACCAGTCAGGGTGGAGGGCAGATCCGCCAGGGTAGAGGACAGATCCGCCTGAATCTTTCAGGACAGGCACTTTGTCAGCAGGACAGCTGTCCCCCCGATTCATTTCACATCCTTTCTCAACTATCAACCCTGATGCACCGTGCAGGCCGTGACCTTCTTGAAGAAAATCAAGGAGGTTGTCGAGGACCCTCGCAGGATCCTGATTGACGCGTAATCTATCGAAGAGTGCTGCTCGTGCCCAATCGTGAAGTGCCACCCCCGCCCAATCGTGAAGTCACATCCTCGCTGTCATGTGTAGCTCCGCATGGAGCTACACCCGAGCCAGGATGTGTAAACCTGATGGTGGAGTCACATGCTTGTGATGACATGTAACCCCTCGTGGAGTTACACCCGAGCCAGGATGTGTAAACCTGATGGTGGAGTCACATGCTTGTGATGACATGTAACCCCTCGTGGAGCTACACCCGTGCCAGGATGCGCAAACCCTCACGGAGTCACCTTCCTGAAAGGGATGCGAAATTCATTTATGCAAAGTGGAGCAACAAATTTCATTGTTGTGTCGTGTTTTACCCCTTGCTCGCCGAGTTGCGTCATATTGGGGTCGCAGCTGGCATTGTTAGCCAGTGGGATCCGCTGGAAATCGGAATGTGGAAGGGCAAGGGTGTGGTAATCCTGGGCTGGCCCCTGAAGGCTGTCTCTTTGGGGGGATCTAAAGTAAGCGATCTTGCAGATCCTGCGGGGGGTGGGGCGGGGTGATATGGTGTGCATATACCCACATATGAAATGTCCTCGTTAATTTGCTGCGCATTGGATGCCATGCCCTGTACTTTCGGATGCGTATTCAAATTGCTTTCTTGGCGCGCGTCTAGTAGTCACTCTGAGGATAGGTATTGGTGTGAACTAAGTGTGAAGATGCATTGCATTGTTGGCGTAATCTTTTTGCGGCCAAAGCCTGTGTGGCTCTGACGTCTTTTAACCTTGATTAGTGGTGTGCCTCTTTACAGCGATTATGCAGCTGGCACTTTTTAGGTTTCACAATGCTGATGGGGGACCCGTGTGCTTCAGAGTGCCTAGTTAATGGTGGTACGTTAATGACGTCACACCTCCATACCTTACTCAAAAGCCTCGGGCGTGTGGGGGTGCAACTGTCTGGTTGTGAGAGGGGTTAAAATGGAAGAGATGGAGTGCAAGAGGAGGACTTGGTTGCAAGTTGGAAGGAGGGTGTTGCTAGAGGCTAACACGTGATTGTTGGCGGTTAGCCAAGGCTTATATTCAGTTTTCGTTTTTAAACTGTGCATCTTGGAGGTGGGAACGAGGCCTGACCTGTCAATGACGTTACACCACTGGGCCATGCTGCAAAGGCTCGGCCGCGTCGGCGTCCAACAGCAAGGCCTGACCTGTAATCATGCATTCGTTGATTTAGCATAAAGCTTCGGCCCAGGCTGCACTGCTTCCTCAGCTCTCACGCCCCCCACGGGGCGTGGCTTTCTTTCATGAAGCGACAGTTTATTCCTCTTGAGGACGCAATCCATAGGTGGCGCTCCAGGTGCGATTACTGCATCCCGGTGGTGCACCTAGCTGTAACACAGCACCCTCATGGCACTAGTCATGGCGACCGATATGCAAGTTGTGGTCAAACATAACACCGGAGGACGCAGCTGCTGCCGTGACCTGCTGGGTGCATTTACTGCCCCTCCTAGCCGACAGCCCGGTAGGGCTGTGATGCATTTGTAAAGGATATTCAGGGTTTCCATCTGTCTATGAGGTGGGTCCCCCAGCCATGAAGGAGACAAAAATGCACATCTCAGAGGGCGGAAAGGGATCGAGAAGAGTCAGAACCCTCATGACACTCAGGCCAAACACTAACATTTGATGTGACATTGGACGTGGAGGACGATCTGCGTGGTTGCTTCCAATGCCCTACCTTCAGGGACAGGGGTTGGACAAGCCCCTGGACAGTGCCACAGACCACTACAAGCTTCAGTATGGCAGGCGAGGGTGGGATATCTTAGCATTTGTCGAAGATGTGGTAGATATCGTTGAGGTGTAGACCTTTCGGAGGCCGGGTATTCCTTTCACCCTCATTCTCCAGCATTTTGTCTGTCCCTCAACCTCTGTGGCCTAGACCTTGCTCTTTCGGCGCCGATGATGTAGTGAAACATCTGAAGTAAAGGCTCACGTCGCTGGTCAGCATCACGCCGTGTGCAGTGGTCCGCACCCTGCTGTGTGTCCATGACATTACACCCCTAGGCCATGCTGAACAAGCTCGGCCATATGGGCGCCCGGCTGTGTGGTCGGGAGGAAAAGAAACTCAAGGCGAGAGGAGAGCGGAAAGACACAGCCGTGTTGTGAGTCTGTATGGCAGGATTTTCTTGATTGTATCGCAATCATTGAAGTTATAATCTGTAAGCAAGGGGCCGCAGGAATCCTGTGGCAGGATGCCGTATTTCTTGGTGTTTGATGACTTGTGTGAAGCCATTTCCAAACAAGTGTCGGTTTGTCATGGGTCATCAATGACATCACACCTCAGGGCCCTGCTGCTCAAAAGGCTCGGCCGCGGAGGCGCCCAACTGATTTTACAGGTAAAGGGACCAGGAGAAAAGGAAAGGGGTACATAAAGTTACTGGACAGACAGAGGGCTGAGAGGACTGTCAAAGGAATCCCCAGCCTCATCTACACTTTAACAAAATATCATAGATGCCGTAAAACCCGGTTTAACTCTGTGTTTAATTAATTATTTTTGGAGGTGCACGGAGTGGTGCGCGACAGATAATAATAGTTAACAACTATTTTGGGGGGTGCGCGGAGTAGTGTTTCCGGCACCAAATATAAAAATATTCAGCTGTGCGTGCGCGGAGTAGGGTACTTCCTGCCTGCACGACGAATTGGGTATATTACTTCTCAACAGAAGTGCGTGGATCCTATCCCGTTCTACGGTACCACATGGGTCGCAGGGTCGGTATGTCGAGGTACCACTGCACATGTGTCAGTCACATTTCTCTGACAGTGTACCCAATTCAAAATCCCGTCCCCCCTATTCTGCCCACCTACCACGTCGTCACACGTTATTCCTTTATGTTTTCTTGTTCGAATTTTTTTATGCCCGAAAATATTTATGACCCCCCCCTCTGACCTCTTATTCTTTATCCCTGAAAATCTACCAACACGACGGTGGTAAAACCATAATGACCCCATCCAATGGAAAAACTCAAAAGCACTGGTGACCCTCCGGAGAAAATAAGCCTGGGCCCCCCCTGTGTGGCCTGTCAGTACCTACGCAGCGCCCCCGAAGGCGCTCACACCCAACACCATTCAGGGGAGTAGACCTGCGCCTCGTCCCTTCTTCCTTCCCCGGGGGCTAGGGGCAGCCAAGACGAGCTGCAGGTCGAAACGTCCCCTCTGCCCGCCGCTCTTCTTGGAAAACATGCAGCAGGGGGCATGGGGCTCGCAAGAGCAGCGGCATGCAAAAATGCAGCCTCTGTCTGCTGCCTTTCTATCCTCGCTCGCTCGCTCGTGCGTACGTTATGCATGTGGGCAGGGGACAGAGTCGGGCTTGGTTTCATTTTATTCCTGCTGCTGGCCGGATCCCGCCGTCAGATGCTGCGCCAGCTGTTCATTTTATTCCTGGTGCTGTCCGGATCCCGCCGCCAGCTGTTGCGACACGTCCACCCAGCTCTTCAGCGCCACTTGCATCACCTTGAATTTATGAGCGTTTATGCTGCTGGTGCTCAACACGCGTACCTGGGTCGGGTGTGAGGTCAAGGGTTCAGACATGATATTCCAGGGCCCGACATGACAGAAAAATATACGGTACAGCATGATGCGGTACAGCTTGATACGGCACAGCATGATACGGTACAGCATGATACGGCACAGCTTGATACGGTACAGCATGATACGGTACAGCATGATACGGCACAGCATGATACGGTACAGCATGATACAGCACAGGTTTCGCCGGATTGTACTACATTGGTAGCATGATACGGCACAGGTTTCGCCGGATTGTACTACATTGGTAGCATGATACGGCACAGGTACAAAGGCGGGTAGCGCTACCAAGGGGCAGGTGCGGTGGAGCACACAGACATATTTAATCTTTGCTTTGCCTTTGCTGCTTGTGCTCAACACCTGTTTTAGCGTGGGGTCAAGGGTTCAGTCAGAATCGTCCAGGGGCCGGTGTGCGTTGGACATACTTCACACTTTTTTTTTTGCCTGCGCAACACGCACACCTCGGCAAAAAAAAACTTCTCACCTGCACCACGCAGTAGCCGCTGACGTCGTCGTCGTCGCCGCCGCCGCCGCCGCCGCCAGCAGCGGCCGCCCCTGCCGCCTCGACCTTGAACGTGTGGAACCACGGCACCGAGTGCTTGTGGTCCCACACGTGTCCGTCCACCATAGACCGCTCGCAGACACAGCCGCGCACGCACGACAGCTCCGCCTGCCCCATCTGCTGGTACGACGCCAGGTACGAGATCTCGACGTACCGCTCCGAGACCGGATCCGCGGATGCCGCGGCCTCGGCCGTGGCCGCCGTCGCTCCCCGGCCGGTAAGATCCAAGAGGCCGTCGCGACGCGGCAGCGCACGGCGAGCGGAGGCTTCGGGACCGCGCTGCGTGGCTCCGAAACCCCAGGGTATGGAGATGAGCATGACGGCGCCCGGTGACGTGGCCACCCAGCCCGGCTTGGGGTTTAAAGCCTCGCTCTGTTGCAGCGAGGGCAGGGTAGGAAGATGGATTGGAACGGCCTAACATGAGACTCCCTGGCATGTCCGAGTCCCCGCTTTCAAGCTGTCCCGGACAGATGGGGAAAAGTTAGAAAAGTATGAGATGGGGCTTATGGGTCCCAACATTGCATGTAGATCTTGTACGGTATGTACATCTTGTATGGTCTACGGGATGTAGATCTTGTCCGAAACGTACATCTTGTCCGTTACGCACATCTTGTACGGGGTGTAGGATGGTATGTACATCTAACATGCTACGTACATCTTGTACGGGGTGTAGATCTTGTACGAGCTTCATAGCCGAAGCCAGCCATCCTTCTAGAGGGTTTCACGCACAGTGCTTCTTTTACGGATGCAAGTCCACCTCAACATTTCACCCTTAACCCTTAACCCCTTTACCCCCTGTCCTCAATGACGTTGACCCATCATAAACCCGATCCTCCCACGCCTTCGACTTTTGCAATAAACCCTCGCCTCCCGCTCTCCTCAGTGGCATAGACCCATTATACACCCTACCCCTCCTCACTTCAACCTTCACCCTGTTCCCCCTTCGCCTCAGCTTTCACCCTAAACCCTATCCCCACCCCTCCTCAATGCCGTAGAACCCTCACCTCAGCCTTCCATTCTGAACCCCCCTCACCTCAACCTGTCACCCTAAACCCTACTTCTCCTTAATGACGTAGACCCCTCACGGGCCTCACCTCATCCTCCACCATAAAACCCTTGCACCTCAAGATGACATCCTAAACCCTCGCCGTCGTCTCAACGTTTCATCCTCAACCCTCTGCCTCACCTCAATGACATAGTCCCATCCCCCAAGTACTGTGACGTTCATCACCATGTCCGTTGGAGTGTGACCTGCAGCAGCAGCAGCACACACACACACGAGTGATAAAGAATGGCGATGTAGAATAACGGAATGCAAAAGAGTGGGCAGTGAGGGTGGACTCCCCGGACCCATAAAGTGTGGCATAAAGTGTGGCATGCAGCTGCAGGCGCTAGCATCATGGTTGATTGGTTGGATGTTTGTTCTTGTTTGGTTTGGTTTGGGTTGAAAAACTGTTTGGATTGCGAACTGCAGCAAGCGTGAAATGCAACGGGAACCAACACAGAACCTTATTTGGGAATGGTTGGTTGGTTTGGGTTAAGGTTGAAAACCTCTAATCCTTTGAAGTGTGACCTGCAGCACCAGGCGAACGCGCCTAAGTGCGACGTTCCGCATTTAGCAACCGCCCGTCACAGGTACATCGAAGCCATCGGGATCTTGACTCATCGGGGCTAGGGGATTTCGGTGCCACTCTGCCTACCGCACCCCTTCTTCGAGGTTCATAAGTCAGTCCTTTGGCTCTCACTCAGCCCTCATTCCCCCCCTCCAGCCCATACATGCACCTGCCACAATGTCCCAGGCTCTCACTCAGCCCTCATTCCCCCCCTCCAGCCCATACATGCACCTGCCACAATGTCCCAGGCTCTCACTCAGCCCTCATTCCCCCCCTCCAGCCCATACATGCACCTGCCACACCCCCCCCCTCCAGCCCATACATGCACTACCACACCCCCCCCCTCCAGCCCATACATGCACCTGCCACACCCCCCCCCTCCAGCCCATACATGCACCTGCCACACCCCCCCCCTCCAGCCCATACATGCACTACCACACCCCCCCCCTCCAGCCCATACATGCACCTGCCACACCCCCCCCTCCAGCCCATACATGCACCTGCCACACCCCCCCCCTCCAGCCCATACATGCACCTGCCACCCCCCCCCCCCTCCAGCCCATACATGCACCTGCCACACCCCCCCCCTCCAGCCCATACATGCACCTGCCACCCCCCCTCCAGCCCATACATGCACCTGCCACCCCCCCTCCAGCCCATACATGCACCTGCCACCCCCCCTCCAACCCATACATGCACCTGCCACCCCCCCTCCAGCCCATACATGCACCTGCCACCCCCCCTCCAGCCCATACATGCACCTGCCACCCCCCCTCCAGCCCATACATGCACCTGCCACCCCCCCTCCAGCCCATACATGCACCTGCCACCCCCCCCCCCCCTCCAGCCCATACATGCACCTGCCACCCCCCCTCCAACCCATACATGCACCTGCCACCCCCCCTCCAGCCCATACATGCACCTGCCACCCCCCCTCCAGCCCATACATGCACCTGCCACCCCCCCTCCAGCCCATACATGCACCTGCCACCCCCCCTCCAGCCCATACATGCACCTGCCACCCCCCCTCCAGCCCATACATGCACCTGCCACCCCCCCTCCAGCCCATACATGCACCTGCCACCCCCCCTCCAGCCCATACATGCACCTGCCACCCCCCCTCCAGCCCATACATGCACCTGCCACCCCCCCTCCAGCCCATACATGCACCTGCCACCCCCCCTCCAGCCCATACATGCACCTGCCACCCCCCCTCCAGCCCATACATGCACCTGCCACCCCCCTCCAGCCCATACATGCACCTGCCACCCCCCCCTCCAGCCCATACATGCACCTGCCACCCCCCCCTCCAGCCCATACATGCACCTGCCACAATGTCCCAGGCTCTCACTCAGCCCTCATCCCCCCCCTCCAGCCCATACATGCACCTGCCACAATGTCCCAGGCTCTCACTCAGCCCTCATCCCCCCCCTCCAGCCCATACATGCACCTGCCACAATGTCCCAGGCTCTCACTCAGCCCTCATCCCCCCCCTCCAGCCCATACATGCACCTGCCACCCTGTCCCAGGCTCTCACTCAGCCCTCATCCCCCCCCTCCAGCCCATACATGCACCTGCCACAATGTCCCAGGCTCTCACTCAGCCCTCATCCCCCCCCCTCCAGCCCATACATGCACCTGCCACAATGTCCCAGGCTCTCACTCAGCCCTCATCCCCCCCCTCCAGCCCATACATGCACCTGCCACAATGTCCCAGGCTCTCACTCAGCCCTCATCCCCCCCCTCCAGCCCATACATGCACCTGCCACAATGTCCCAGGCTCTCACTCAGCCCTCATCCCCCCCCTCCAGCCCATACATGCACCTGCCACA
This sequence comes from Limnomonas spitsbergensis, assembly GCA_037349105.1. Lineage (NCBI taxonomy): Eukaryota > Viridiplantae > Chlorophyta > Chlorophyceae > Chlamydomonadales > Limnomonas > Limnomonas spitsbergensis. The sequence goes on along the minus strand of JAYJMM010000072.1, from coordinate 660,658 downwards.
ATGTCCCAGGCTCTCACTCAGCCCTCATCCCCCCCCTCCAGCCCATACATGCACCTGCCACAATGTCCCAGGCTCTCACTCAGCCCTCACCCCCCCCCTCCAGCCCATACATGCACCTGCCACAATGTCCCAGGCTCTCACTCAGCCCTCATCCCCCCCCTCCAGCCCATACATGCACCTGCCACAATGTCCCAGGCTCTCACTCAGCCCTCATCCCCCCCCTCCAGCCCATACATGCACCTGCCACAATGTCCCAGGCTCTCACTCAGCCCTCATCCCCCCCCTCCAGCCCATACATGCACCTGCCACAATGTCCCAGGCTCTCACTCAGCCCTCATCCCCCCCCTCCAGCCCATACATGCACCTGCCACAATGTCCCAGGCTCTCACTCAGCCCTCATCCCCCCCCTCCAGCCCATACATGCACCTGCCACAATGTCCCAGGCTCTCACTCAGCCCTCATCCCCCCCCTCCAGCCCATACATGCACCTGCCACAATGTCCCAGGCTCTCACTCAGCCCTCACCCCCCCCCTCCAGCCCATACATGCACCTGCCACAATGTCCCAGGCTCTCACTCAGCCCTCATCCCCCCCCCTCCAGCCCATACATGCACCTGCCACAATGTCCCAGGCTCTCACTCAGCCCTCATCCCCCCCCTCCAGCCCATACATGCACCTGCCACAATGTCCCAGGCTCTCACTCGGCCCTCATCCCCCCCCTCCAGCCCATACATGCACCTGCCACAATGTCCCAGGCTCTCACTCAGCCCTCATCCCCCCCCTCCAGCCCATACATGCACCTGCCACAATGTACCAGGCTCTCACTCAGCCCTCATCCCCCCCCTCCAGCCCATACATGCACCTGCCACAATGTCCCAGGCTCTCACTCAGCCCTCACCCCCCCTCCAGCCCATACATGCACCTGCCACAATGTCCCAGGCTCTCACTCAGCCCTCATCCCCCCCCTCCAGCCCATACATGCACCTGCCACAATGTCCCAGGCTCTCACTCAGCCCTCACCCCCCCTCCAGCCCATACATGCACCTGCCACAATGTCCCAGGCTCTCACTCAGCCCTCATCCCCCCCCTCCAGCCCATACATGCACCTGCCACAATGTCCCAGGCTCTCACTCAGCCCTCACCCCCCCTCCAGCCCATACATGCACCTGCCACAATGTCCCAGGCTCTCACTCAGCCCTCATCCCCCCCCTCCAGCCCATACATGCACCTGCCACAATGTCCCAGGCTCTCACTCAGCCCTCACCCCCCCTCCAGCCCATACATGCACCTGCCACAATGTCCCAGGCTCTCACTCAGCCCTCATCCCCCCCCTCCAGCCCATACATGCACCTGCCACAATGTCCCAGGCTCTCACTCAGCCCTCATCCCCCCCCTCCAGCCCATACATGCACCTGCCACAATGTCCCAGGCTCTCACTCAGCCCTCATCCCCCCCCTCCAGCCCATACATGCACCTGCCACAATGTCCCAGGCTCTCACTCAGCCCTCATCCCCCCCCTCCAGCCCATACATGCACCTGCCACAATGTCCCAGGCTCTCACTCAGCCCTCATCCCCCCCCTCCAGCCCATACATGCACCTGCCACAATGTCCCAGGCTCTCACTCAGCCCTCATCCCCCCCCTCCAGCCCATACATGCACCTGCCACAATGTCCCAGGCTCTCACTCAGCCCTCATCCCCCCCCTCCAGCCCATACATGCACCTGCCACAATGTCCCAGGCTCTCACTCAGCCCTCATCCCCCCCCTCCAGCCCATACATGCACCTGCCACAATGTCCCAGGCTCTCACTCAGCCCTCATCCCCCCCCTCCAGCCCATACATGCACCTGCCACAATGTCCCAGGCTCTCACTCAGCCCTCATCCCCCCCCTCCAGCCCATACATGCACCTGCCACAATGTCCCAGGCTCTCACTCAGCCCTCATCCCCCCCCTCCAGCCCATACATGCACCTGCCACAATGTCCCAGGCTCTCACTCAGCCCTCATCCCCCCCCTCCAGCCCATACATGCACCTGCCACAATGTACCAGGCTCTCACTCAGCCCTCATCCCCCCCCTCCAGCCCATACATGCACCTGCCACAATGTCCCAGGCTCTCACTCAGCCCTCACCCCCCCTCCAGCCCATACATGCACCTGCCACAATGTCCCAGGCTCTCACTCAGCCCTCACCCCCCCTCCAGCCCATACATGCACCTGCCACAATGTCCCAGGCTCTCACTCAGCCCTCACCCCCCCTCCAGCCCATACATGCACCTGCCACAATGTCCCAGGCTCTCACTCAGCCCTCATCCCCCCCCTCCAGCCCATACATGCACCTGCCACAATGTCCCAGGCTCTCACTCAGCCCTCACCCCCCCTCCAGCCCATACATGCACCTGCCACAATGTCCCAGGCTCTCACTCAGCCCTCATCCCCCCCCTCCAGCCCATACATGCACCTGCCACAATGTCCCAGGCTCTCACTCAGCCGTCACCCCCCCTCCAGCCCATACATGCACCTGCCACAATGTCCCAGGCTCTCACTCAGCCCTCATCCCCCCCCTCCAGCCCATACATGCACCTGCCACAATGTCCCAGGCTCTCACTCAGCCCTCATCCCCCCCCTCCGGCCCATACATGCACCTGCCACAATGTCCCAGGCTCTCACTCAGCCCTCATCCCCCCCCTCCAGCCCATACATGCACCTGCCACAATGTCCCAGGCTCTCACTCAGCCCTCACCCCCCCTCCAGCCCATACATGCACCTGCCACAATGTCCCAGGCTCTCACTCAGCCCTCATCCCCCCCCTCCAGCCCATACATGCACCTGCCACAATGTCCCAGGCTCTCACTCAGCCCTCACCCCCCCTCCAGCCCATACATGCACCTGCCACAATGTCCCAGGCTCTCACTCAGCCCTCATCCCCCCCCTCCAGCCCATACATGCACCTGCCACAATGTCCCAGGCTCTCACTCAGCCCTCATCCCCCCCCTCCAGCCCATACATGCACCTGCCACAATGTCCCAGGCTCTCACTCAGCCCTCATCCCCCCCCTCCAGCCCATACATGCACCTGCCACAATGTCCCAGGCTCTCACTCAGCCCTCATCCCCCCCCTCCAGCCCATACATGCACCTGCCACAATGTCCCAGGCTCTCACTCAGCCCTCATCCCCCCCCTCCAGCCCATACATGCACCTGCCACAATGTCCCAGGCTCTCACTCAGCCCTCATCCCCCCCCTCCAGCCCATACATGCACCTGCCACAATGTCCCAGGCTCTCACTCAGCCCTCATCCCCCCCCTCCAGCCCATACATGCACCTGCCACAATGTCCCAGGCTCTCACTCAGCCCTCATCCCCCCCCTCCAGCCCATACATGCACCTGCCACAATGTCCCAGGCTCTCACTCAGCCCTCATCCCCCCCCTCCAGCCCATACATGCACCTGCCACAATGTCCCAGGCTCTCACTCAGCCCTCATCCCCCCCCTCCAGCCCATACATGCACCTGCCACAATGTCCCAGGCTCTCACTCAGCCCTCATCCCCCCCCTCCAGCCCATACATGCACCTGCCACAATGTCCCAGGCTCTCACTCAGCCCTCATCCCCCCCCTCCAGCCCATACATGCACCTGCCACAATGTACCAGGCTCTCACTCAGCCCTCATCCCCCCCCTCCAGCCCATACATGCACCTGCCACAATGTCCCAGGCTCTCACTCAGCCCTCACCCCCCCTCCAGCCCATACATGCACCTGCCACAATGTCCCAGGCTCTCACTCAGCCCTCACCCCCCCTCCAGCCCATACATGCACCTGCCACAATGTCCCAGGCTCTCACTCAGCCCTCACCCCCCCTCCAGCCCATACATGCACCTGCCACAATGTCCCAGGCTCTCACTCAGCCCTCATCCCCCCCCTCCAGCCCATACATGCACCTGCCACAATGTCCCAGGCTCTCACTCAGCCCTCACCCCCCCTCCAGCCCATACATGCACCTGCCACAATGTCCCAGGCTCTCACTCAGCCCTCATCCCCCCCCTCCAGCCCATACATGCACCTGCCACAATGTCCCAGGCTCTCACTCAGCCGTCACCCCCCCCTCCAGCCCATACATGCACCTGCCACAATGTCCCAGGCTCTCACTCAGCCCTCATCCCCCCCCTCCAGCCCATACATGCACCTGCCACAATGTCCCAGGCTCTCACTCAGCCCTCATCCCCCCCCTCCGGCCCATACATGCACCTGCCACAATGTCCCAGGCTCTCACTCAGCCCTCATCCCCCCCCTCCAGCCCATACATGCACCTGCCACAATGTCCCAGGCTCTCACTCAGCCCTCACCCCCCCTCCAGCCCATACATGCACCTGCCACAATGTCCCAGGCTCTCACTCAGCCCTCATCCCCCCCCTCCAGCCCATACATGCACCTGCCACAATGTCCCAGGCTCTCACTCAGCCCTCACCCCCCCTCCAGCCCATACATGCACCTGCCACAATGTCCCAGGCTCTCACTCAGCCCTCATCCCCCCCCTCCAGCCCATACATGCACCTGCCACAATGTCCCAGGCTCTCACTCAGCCCTCATCCCCCCCCCTCCAGCCCATACATGCACCTGCCACAATGTCCCAGGCTCTCACTCAGCCCTCATCCCCCCCCTCCAGCCCATACATGCACCTGCCACAATGTCCCAGGCTCTCACTCAGCCCTCATCCCCCCCCTCCAGCCCATACATGCACCTGCCACAATGTACCAGGCTCTCACTCAGCCCTCATCCCCCCCCTCCAGCCCATACATGCACCTGCCACAATGTCCCAGGCTCTCACTCAGCCCTCATCCCCCCCCTCCAGCCCATACATGCACCTGCCACAATGTCCCAGGCTCTCACTCAGCCCTCATCCCCCCCCTCCAGCCCATACATGCACCTGCCACAATGTCCCAGGCTCTCACTCAGCCCTCATCCCCCCCCTCCAGCCCATACATGCACCTGCCACAATGTCCCAGGCTCTCACTCAGCCCTCATCCCCCCCCTCCAGCCCATACATGCACCTGCCACAATGTCCCAGGCTCTCACTCAGCCCTCATCCCCCCCCTCCAGCCCATACATGCACCTGCCACAATGTCCCAGGCTAGATCTCCTTGCCTAATTGAGGTTAAACTTCACACAGAGAACCGAGCCCCTGAACTTTCATCGCACTCATGCTGCCCTAGCCCACGCTGGATCCCCGAGCCTCTCCAGTACAAAGGCTCAGGGTCTAGGTTCAATACAGCAACCACACACACATGCTGCCCATGCCCATGCTGGACTTCCTGCCTCTCCAGTACAAAGGCCCAGGGTCTAGTGTCAAAAAAGCAACCACGCATACACATGCTGCCCATGCCCATGCTGGACCCCCCAGCCTCTCTTGCGTCCCTTAGCAGTGCATGACTGGAACGATGTGTAAAATGTCGCTGTGGGCGCTGAGGTTTTATTTGAAAGCTCACACGCACCTGCGGCGCTGGCCCAGGCTGGATGCCCCAGCTACAGCAGCATCACGTAGCATGACTGGCACAATGTGGCTGTGGGCCCTGAGGGAAACCTCACACGCGCACTCCGCTTAGACCCCCCTGCTTAGACCCCCCTACTTAGACCCCCCAGCTTAGATCCCCCAGCTTAGATCCCCCTGCTTAGACCCCCAGCTTAGATCCCCCAGCTTAGATCCCCCAGCTTAGATCCCTCAGCTTATACCCCCCAGCTTAGATCCCCCAGCTTAGATCCCTTAGCTTAGATCCCTTAGCTTAGACCCCCCAGCTTAGACCCCCCAGCTTAGACCCCCCAGCTTAGATCCCCCAGCTTAGATCCCCCAGCTTAGATCCCCCAGCTTAGATCCCCCAGCTTAGATCCCCCAGCTTAGATCCCCCAGCTTAGATCCCCCAGCTTAGACCCCCCAGCTTAGATCCCCCAGCTTAGATCCCCCAGCTTAGATCCCCCAGCTTAGATCCCCCGGCTTAGACCCCCCAGCTTAGATCCCCCAGCTTAGATCCCCCAGCTTAGACCCCCCAGCTTAGATCCCCCAGCTTAGACCCCCCAGCTTAGATCCCCCAGCTTAGACCCCCCAGCTTAGATCCCCTCAGCTTAGATCCCCCAGCTTAGATCCCCCAGCTTAGACCCCCCAGCTTAGATCCCCCAGCTTAGACCCCCCAGCTTAGATCCCCCAGCTTAGACCCCCCGGCTTAGATCCCCTCAGCTTAGATCCCCCAGCTTAGACCCCTCAGCTTAGATCCCCCAGCTTAGATCCCCCAGCTTAGATCCCCCAGCTTAGACCCCTCAGCTTAGATCCCCCAGCTTAGATCCCCCAGCTTAGACCCCCCAGCTTAGATCCCCCAGCATAGACCCCCCAGCTTAGATCCCCCAGCTTAGATCCCCCAGCTTAGATCCCCCAGCTTAGATCCCCCAGCTTAGACCCCTCAGCTTAGATCCCCCAGCTTAGATCCCCCAGCTTAGATCCCTCAGCTTAGATCCCCCAGCTTAGATCCCCCAGCTTAGATCCATCAGCTTAGATCCCTCAGCTTAGATCCCCCAGCTTAGATCCCCCAGCTTAGATCCCCCAGCTTAGATCCCCCAGCTTAGATCCCCCAGCTTAGATGCCCCAGCTTAGATCCCCCAGCTTAGATCCCCCAGCTTAGATCCCCCAGCTTAGATCCCCCAGCTTAGACCCCCCAGCTTAGATCCCCCAGCTTAGATCCCCCAGCTTAGATCCCCCAGCTTAGATCCCCCAGCTTAGATCCCCCAGCTTAGATCCCCCAGCTTAGACCCCTCAGCTTAGATCCCCCAGCTTAGATCCCCCAGCTTAGATCCCCCAGCTTAGACCCCCCAGCTTAGATCCCCCAGCTTAGATCCCCCAGCTTAGATCCCCCAGCTTAGACCCCCCAGCTTAGATCCCCCGGCTTATACCCCCCAGCTTAGATCCCCCAGCTTAGATCCCTTAGCTTAGATCCCCCGGCTTAGATCCCCCGGCTTATACCCCTCAGCTGAAATCCGCCAGCTTACATCCCCCAGCTTAGATCCCCCAGCTTAGATCCCCCAGCTTAGATCCCCCAGCTTAGATCCCCCAGCTTAGATCCCTTAGCTTAGATCCCCCAGCTTAGATCCCCCAGCTTAGACCCCTCAGCTTAGATCCCCCAGCTTAGATCCCTTAGCTTAGATCCCCCAGCTTAGATCCCCCGGCTTAGATCCCCCAGCTTAGATCCCTTAGCTTAGATCCCCCAGCTTAGATCCCCCAGCTTAGACCCCCCAGCTTAGATCCCCCAGCTTAGATCCCCCAGCTTAGACCCCCCAGCTTAGACCCCCCAGCTTAGATCCCCCAGCTTAGATCCCCCAGCTTAGACCCCCCAGCTTAGATCCCCCGGCTTATACCCCCCAGCTTAGATCCCCCAGCTTAGATCCCTTAGCTTAGATCCCCCGGCTTAGATCCCCCGGCTTAAATCCGCCAGCTTAAATCCGCCAGCTTACATCCCCCAGCTTAGATCCCCCAGCTTAGATCCCCCAGCTTAGATCCCCCAGCTTAGATCCCTTAGCTTACATCCCCCGGCTTAGATCCCCCGGCTTATACCCCTCAGCTTAAATCCGCCAGCTTACATCCCCCAATCGCAGCCGTGTCCTGTAGCAGCGCATGACCGGTCCTAGAGCCTAGCCCCTTTGTGCATCCTAACTTGTAAGTCACGCACCTGCCGCTATGGCCCAGCTTACATCCCCCAATCGCAGCCGTGTCCCGTAGCAGCGCATGACTGGTTCTAGACCGCTGCTGGCACTGAGGGGCGGAGCGGGTCTGCGGCCGGCCAGCTGTCCCGCCGAGTCTGGCCGGGCCTTGACCGCGAGGTAGTGCTGCTCGGCGCTGGCCAGGTAGTTGATGAGGAGGTCTGCGATCAGCAGCTCCCCGCCAGCCTGGATATGAGGGTTAAAGAGTTAACAGATTTAAATGTTTGGTTCTGCAAGAGAAGCTTCTCACCAGCCTGCATATGACTCGTATGAGGGTCAAGAGTTGACATGGTGAGGGTTTAGGATTTAGGTCAGTGATCAGGAGCTCAACTCAGTCTGTTGACTCCGATGGACTGGTGACTGTGAATGTGTGGCACCCTCACCTTCTGGTGCACGGAGTCTTTGTAGATGGCGGCAAATAGCTGGCACCTGGACATGTTGCCCTTCAGCCTTTCAGCATGTGAAGCATCATCATCCTGAGTGAAAGGAGGGGGGCAAAAGGACAGAAGCCTGTGAGGAAGGGGGGGGGGGGCGGCATTTCTTACTACATGACTATATGAGTGCATCAATACCTAAAGAATCTACCTTTTGCAGATTCTATCGGTATTGCAGAGAATTGCAACTAACCTTCCCCTTCATGGCATTGGGTGGAGACTGTGGCAGCCTCAGGACTTTAAGTATGTCACAGGACACACTATGAGCAGGACACACTATGAGCAGGACACACTATGAGCAGGACACACTATGAGCAGGACACACTATGAGCAGGACACATTATGAGCAGGACACACTATGAGCAGGACACACTATGAGCAGGACACACTATGAGCAGGGCACACTATGAGCAGGACACACTATGAGCAGGACACACTATGAGCAGGACACACTATGAGCAGGACACACTATGAGCAGGACACACTATGAGCAGGACACACTATGAGCAGGACACACTATGAGCAGGACACACTATGAGCAGGACACACTATGAGCAGGACACATTATGAGCAGGACACACTATGAGCAGGACACACTATGAGCAGGACACACTATGAGCAGGACACACTATGAGCAGGACACACTATGAGCAGGACACACTATGAGCAGGACACACTATGAGCAGGACACACTATGAGCAGGACACACTATGAGCAGGACACATTATGAGCAGGACACACTATGAGCAGGACACACTATGAGCAGGACACACTATGAGCAGGGCACACTATGAGCAGGGCACACTATGAGCAGGACACACTATGAGCAGGACACACTATGAGCAGGACACACTATGAGCAGGACACACTATGAGCAGGACACACTATGAGCAGGACACACTATGAGCAGGACACACTATGAGCAGGACACATTATGAGCAGGACACACTATGAGCAGGACACACTATGAGCAGGACACACTATGAGCAGGACACACTATGAGCAGGACACACTATGAGCAGGACACACTATGAGCAGGACACACTATGAGCAGGACACACTATGAGCAGGACACACTATGAGCAGGACACACTATGAGCAGGACACACTATGAGCAGGACACACTATGAGCAGGACACACTATGAGCAGGACACACTATGAGCAGGACACAATATGAGCAGGACACACTATGAGCAGGACACACTATGAGCAGGACACACTATGAGCAGGACACACTATGAGCAGGACACACTATGAGCAGGACACACTATGAGCAGGACACAATATGAGCAGGACACACTATGAGCAGGACACACCATTGGCAGGACACACTATGAGCAGGACACACTATGAGCAGGACACACTATGAGCAGGACACACTATGAGCAGGACACACTATGAGCAGGACACACTATGAGCAGGACACACTATGAGCAGGACACACTATGAGCAGGACACACTATGAGCAGGACACACTATGAGCAGGACATATTATGAGCAGGACACACTATGAGCAGGACACACTATGAGCAGGACACACTATGAGCAGGACACACTATGAGCAGGACACACTATGAGCAGGACACACTATGAGCAGGACACACTATGAGCAGGACACACTATGAGCAGGACACACTATGAGCAGGACACACTATGAGCAGGACACACTATGAGCAGGACACACTATGAGCAGGACACACTATGAGCAGGACACACTATGAGCAGGACACACTATGAGCAGGACACACTATGAGCAGGACACACTATGAGCAGGACACACTATGAGCAGGACACACTATGAGCAGGACACACTATGAGCAGGACACACTATGAGCAGGACACACTATGAGCAGGACACACTATGAGCAGGACACACTATGAGCAGGACACACTATGAGCAGGACACACTATGAGCAGGACACACTATGAGCAGGACACACTATGAGCAGGACACACTATGAGCAGGACACACTATGAGCAGGACACACTATGAGCAGGACACACTATGAGCAGGACACACTATGAGCAGGACACACTATGAGCAGGACACACTATGAGCAGGACACACTATGAGCAGGACACACTATGAGATGGACACACTATGAGCAGGACACACCATTGGCAGGACACACTATGAGCAGGACACACTATGAGCAGGACACACTATGAGCAGGACACACTATGAGCAGGACACACTATGAGCAGGACACACTATGAGCAGGACACACTATGAGCAGGACACACTATGAGCAGGACACACTATGAGCAGGACACACTATGAGCAGGACACACTATGAGCAGGACACACTATGAGCAGGACACACTATGAGCAGGACACACTATGAGCAGGACACACTATGAGCAGGACACACTATGAGCAAGACACACTATGAGCAGGACACACTATGAGCAGGACACACTATGAGCAGGACACACTATGAGCAGGACACACTATGAGCAGGACACACTATGAGCAGGACACACTATGAGCAGGACACACTATGAGCAGGACACATTATGAGCAGGACACACTATGAGCAGGACACACTATGAGCAGGACACACTATGAGCAGGGCACACTATGAGCAGGGCACACTATGAGCAGGACACACTATGAGCAGGACACACTATGAGCAGGACACACTATGAGCAGGACACACTATGAGCAGGACACACTATGAGCAGGACACACTATGAGCAGGACACACTATGAGCAGGACACACTATGAGCAGGACACATTATGAGCAGGACACACTATGAGCAGGACACACTATGAGCAGGACACACTATGAGCAGGACACACTATGAGCAGGACACACTATGAGCAGGACACACTATGAGCAGGACACACTATGAGCAGGACACACTATGAGCAGGACACACTATGAGCAGGACACACTATGAGCAGGACACACTATGAGCAGGACACACTATGAGCAGGACACACTATGAGCAGGACACACTATGAGCAGGACACACTATGAGCAGGACACACTATGAGCAGGACACACTATGAGCAGGACACAATATGAGCAGGACACACTATGAGCAGGACACACCATTGGCAGGACACACTATGAGCAGGACACACTATGAGCAGGACACACTATGAGCAGGACACACTATGAGCAGGACACACTATGAGCAGGACACACTATGAGCAGGACACACTATGAGCAGGACACACTATGAGCAGGACACACTATGAGCAGGACACACTATGAGCAGGACACACTATGAGCAGGACACACTATGAGCAGGACATATTATGAGCAGGACACACTATGAGCAGGACACACTATGAGCAGGACACACTATGAGCAGGACACACTATGAGCAGGACACACTATGAGCAGGACACACTATGAGCAGGACACACTATGAGCAGGACACACTATGAACAGGACACACTATGAGCAGGACACACTATGAGCAGGACACACTATGAGCAGGACACACTATGAGCAGGACACACTATGAGCAGGACACACTATGAGCAGGACACACTATGAGCAGGACACACTATGAGCAGGACACACTATGAGCAGGACACACTATGAGCAGGACACACTATGAGCAGGACACACTATGAGCAGGACACACTATGAGCAGGACACACTATGAGCAGGACACACTATGAGCAGGACACACTATGAGCAGGACACACTATGAGCAGGACACACTATGAGCAGGACACACTATGAGCAGGACACACTATGAGCAGGACACACTATGAGCAGGACACACTATGAGCAGGACACACTATGAGCAGGACACACTATGAGCAGGACACACTATGAGCAGGACACACTATGAGCAGGACACACTATGAGCAGGACACACTATGAGCAGGACACACTATGAGATGGACACACTATGAGCAGGACACACCATTGGCAGGACACACTATGAGCAGGACACACTATGAGCAGGACACACTATGAGCAGGACACACTATGAGCAGGACACACTATGAGCAGGACACACTATGAGCAGGACACACTATGAGCAGGACACACTATGAGCAGGACACACTATGAGCAGGACACACTATGAGCAGGACACACTATGAGCAGGACACACTATGAGCAGGACACACTATGAGCAGGACACACTATGAGCAGGACACACTATGAGCAGGACACACTTTGAGCAGGACACACTATGAGCAAGACACACTATGAGCAGGACACACTATGAGCAGGACACACTATGAGCAGGACACACTATGAGCAGGACACACTATGAGCAGGACGCACTATGAGCAGGACACACTATGAGCAGGACACACTATGAGCAGGACACACTATGAGCAGGACACACTATGAGCAGGACACACTATGAGCAGGACACACTATGAGCAGGACACACTATGAGCAGGACACACTATGAGCAGGACACACTATGAGCAGGACACACTATGAGCAGGACACACTATGAGCAGGACACACTATGAGCAGGACACACTATGAGCAGGACACACTATGAGCAGGACACACAATGAGCAGGACACACTATGAGCAGGACACACTATGAGCAGGACACACTATGAGCAGGACACACTATGAGCAGGACACACCATTGGCAGGACACACTATGAGCAGGACACACTATGAGCAGGACACACTATGAGCAGGACACACTATGAGCAGGACACACTATGAGCAGGACACACTATGAGCATGACACACCATTGGCAGGACACACTATGAGCAGGACACACTATGAGCAGGACACACTATGAGCAGGACACACTATGAGCAGGACACACTATGAGCAGGACACACTATGAGCAGGACACACTATGAGCAGGACACACTATGAGCAGGACACACTATGAGCAGGACACACTATGAGCAGGACACACTATGAGCAGGATACACTATGAGCAGGACACACTATGAGCAGGACACACTATGAGCAGGACACACTATGAGCAGGACACACTATGAGCAGGACACACCATTGGCAGGACACACTATGAGCAGGACACACTATGAGCAGGACACACTATGAGCAGGACACACTATGAGCAGGACACACTATGAGCAGGACACACTATGAGCAGGACACACTATGAGCAGGACACACTATGAGCAGGACACACTATGAGCAGGACACACTATGAGCAGGACACACTATGAGCAGGACACACTATGAGCAGGACACACCATTGGCATGACACACTATGAGCAGGACACACTATGAGCAGGACACACTATGAGCAGGACACACTATGAGCAGGACACACTATGAGCAGGACACACTATGAGCAGGACACACTATGAGCAGGACACACTATGAGCAGGACACACTATGAGCAGGACACACTATGAGCAGGACACACTATGAGCAGGACACATTATGAGCAGGACCAACTATGAGCAGGACACACTATGAGCAGGACACACTATGAGCAGGACACACTATGAGCAGGACACACTATGAGCAGGACACACCATTGGCAGGACACACTATGAGCAGGACACACTATGAGCAGGACACACTATGAGCAGGACACACTATGAGCAGGACACACTATGAGCAGGACACACTATGAGCAGGACACACTATGAGCAGGACACACTATGAGCAGGACACACTATGAGCAGGACACACTATGAGCAGGACACACTATGAGCAGGACACACTATGAGCAGGACACACTATGAGCAGGACACACTATGAGCAGGACACACTATGAGCAGGACACACCATTGGCAGGACACACTATGAGCAGGACACACTATGAGCAGGACACACTATGAGCAGGACACACCATTGGCAGGACACACTATGAGCAGGACACACTATGAGCAGGACACACTATGAGCAGGACGCACTATGAGCAGGACACACTATGAGCAGGACACACTATGAGCAGGACACACTATGAGCAGGACACACTATGAACAGGACACACCATTGGCAGGACACACTATGAGCAGGACACACTATGAGCAGGACACACCATTGGCAGGACACACTATGAGCAGGACACACTATGAGCAGGACACACTATGAGGAGGACACACTATGAGCAGGACACACCATTGGCAGGACACACTATGAGCAGGACACACTATGAGCAGGACACACTATGAGCAGGACACACTATGAGCAGGACACACCATTGGCAGGACACACTATGAGCAGGACACACTATGAGCAGGACACACCATTGGCAGGACACACTATGAGCAGGACACACTATGAGCAGGACACACTATGAGCAGGACACACTATGAGCAGGACACACTATGAGCAGGACACACTATGAGCAGGACACACTATGAGCAGGACACACTATGAGCAGGACACACTATGAGCAGGACACACTATGAGCAGGACACACTATGAGCAGGACACACTATGAGCAGGACACACTATGAGCAGGACACACTATGAGCAGGACACACTATGAGCAGGACACACTATGAGCAGGACACACCATTGGCAGGACACACTATGAGCAGGACACACTATGAGCAGGACACACTATGAGCAGGACACACTATGAGCAGGACACACTATGAGCAGGGCACACTATGAGCAGGACACACTATGAGCAGGACACACTATGAGCAGGACACACTATGAGCAGGACACACTATGAGCAGGACACACTATGAGCAGGACACACTATGAGCAGGACACACTATGAGCAGGACACACTATGAGCAGGACACACTATGAGCAGGACACACTATGAGCAGGACACACTATGAGCAGGACACACTATGAGCAGGACACACTATGAGCAGGACACACTATGAGCAGGACACACTATGAGCAGGACACACTATGAGCAGGACACACTATGAGCAGGACACACCATTGGCAGGACACACTATGAGCAGGACACACTATGAGCAGGACACACTATGAGCAGGACACACTATGAGCATGACACACCATTGGCAGGACACACTATGAGCAGGACACACTATGAGCAGGACACACTATGAGCAGGACACACTATGAGCAGGACACACTATGAGCAGGACACACTATGAGCAGGACACACTATGAGCAGGACACACTATGAGCAGGACACACTATGAGCAGGACACACTATGAGCAGGACACACTATGAGCAGGACACACTATGAGCAGGACACACTATGAGCAGGACACACTATGAGCAGGACACACTATGAGCAGGACAAGAGTGTTGCTTTTGTCTGTTTTGCTCGACTTGATCATTCCATACACTCAGCTCCCTGCTGCCCTTTTGTAAAAATATCAACTTCAGGACACAGGCATTCGTGCTGCAAACACTCTTGAGGTAGCTAACTATGGTGCACCTCCCACACATGCACGATGCTGCCCACGTTCCGTAGGATATAATTTACGATTTAGCCCCTAAATAAAAACTGCCAGCATGGGGTGGGGCCGTAGCTGATTATCAAGCTACCCCCCCTACACATGCATGTTGCTGCCCACAAGCTGTGGGTTAAGAGTTAAAGATAACCTTCCTAAACTGCTGGGCCGTAGCTAATTTTTGTGCTATCCCCCCCTCAAACACATACACACCTGCCTGATGCTGCCCACGCTCCATTGGTTAGGTTTAATGGTTTAAACCCTAAACCCTGAACACAACTACCGAGCTGTAGCTAGCTGTCGTTCTCAACCCCCCCCCCCCTCCACACACACACACCTGCATGATGCTGCCCACAAGCCGCGATTTTCGATCCAACCATTATCACCCTTAAACCCCGAGCACATATGCTGCGCCGTAGCTAAGCATCGTGCTCCCCCCCCCCAAAACACATACCTGCACGATGCTGCCCACACTCCATAGGATAGGGTTTATAATCAAACCCCTAAACCCTGAACACGACTGCTGGGCCGTAGCTAATTATCGTACTCCCCCCTCCCCCACACACCTGCACGATGCTGCCTATGAGCCGCGAGTAGGAAAGAGAGGCCACACCCTGCTGCTGCGCTACCGCATCCGTCGCCGCCTCCACCTCTTGCGCCCAGCCCGGGTGGCCCCACCCCGCCTCCTGAACCGATGTGGCCGCCGCCGCCGGCTGGGCGGACCCTTCAGCGACGGAACTCTGAAGCGCCCGCCGGCTGAACAAGCAAAAACAAAGTTGAGAGATGCCGTGAGCGGGGAGGTTTATGAACCCCGATGCCCATCACCCCGCCCGGAGTTGTACTGTTGATTACCCTGTTTAAAAGTATGGGAGGGGTATAAGACGGGGGTGCCGCGAAATAGACAACGAAATAATATAAACTTGGGGCCCTACTCCAGTACCTTGGGGTATGGTGCCTCTTACCCCGACTCCCTCTCTCCCCAATGCTCCCTCCCCCCCTCTTCCCCCCTCCCCCTCCTCTCCCCCCTCCCCCCCCCCCCCCATTCCCTTCCCCATCTACCTCACCTCTTGTGGTTGCTTCTGCCTTTCTCCCCAACCACTGGCTGATCGGCAATCGATGCGTCTTCCTGCCCCTGCTGCTGCTGCTGGGTGCTCTCAGCCTTTAACAGGTCATTGAAAGCGGTTGGGCAGACCTTGCTGCAGAGCTGGTCATTGTACAGGCATCGCATCATGTCCTCCATGCTGGGGTCTCCAACATCGACAAACCTTCGGGAGGGGTGGATTTTCAAAATGTGTTCAAAGTTTCAAAAATTTCCAAGTTTCGAAATTCGAAAGGGGCAAATTTAATGTTCTATAGTTTACTTTACTTATGGCGACGTCTCTTAAATTTGAAATATTATTTTCCAACGTGTGTCTCAAATCTGCTGAATCGCTGATAAAACCACATTTCATGAGCTACACAAATCCTACTGAAAATCCTACGGAGTCACCACTGAGTCACCATTGAGACGTCACTGAGTCGCCATTAAGTCACCATTGAGTCACCACTGAGTCGCCAGTGAGTCCTGCTGCCACGCAAGTTATCTTATGAATGCCGGGGTCACCGGATTTTTTTTAAATCGCGAGGAGGGGTCATTTACAAATCTTTTCAAAATCATGTCCTCCATGCTGGGATCTCCGACTTCGACTAATTTTGGGGAGGGGCGAACATTCAAAATAATTGTCAAGTCATGTTTTCTTGTGGTAGTAAGACGACAAGAGCTCCAAGCTGCCCGCCCGGATAAACAGCGTTGCTTATTGTCCGGGACCCAAAACCCGCCCCAAGAATTAAATTTGGGTCCCAGGACGGTAAGGGGCCCCAAAAATGCTCTCCACTATGTGGAGGAGCATTCTTGGTAACCCCCGCGAATTAAATTTGGGGTCTTCTTTGCCCCGCCAATTCTCTAAAGACGCAAAGAGCGCTCGAAGGGTTACAAAACCTGCGCCTCTCACCGAAACCCGCTTCTTGGGGACCCACTGTGTGGGTCCCCAAGAAGCGGGTTTCGGTGAGAGGAACATTTTTGGTACCCCAATATCGGGATCACCAACATTCATAATTCTTGGGGAAGGGTACAATTTCAAAATCGTTTGGAAGTCATCTTTTTGATGTCGGGGCAATTGTCACCCGCCAATTGTCGGGGCCGCCTGAATGTAACAAAACTTGGAATGGAACAACATTTCAAAATCTGTATTAAGTCATATTTGTATGTTCGGTCCGCGGCAAATAAGGGTGGAACGTGGGGGAGGGGCACAATTTCAAAATCGTTTCAAACCATGTTTATAAGTTGTGTCTTCCATGTCAACGCACCGCCGTCAACCAAGATTAGGGGCGAGATAATTTCAAGATCGTTTCAAACCGTGTTTTTCAAGTCACTTTCATCCCCCAAAACCCAAACCCTTTGTACCGCACCTGTGCATGTTGAGCAGTAGTGCCGGCAGCTGGTGTACTGCATCGCTACCGCCGTACTGCATCTGCAGCCGCACCTGGGTTAACGGTTCAGGATTTAGAATTAGCCTACATACGGTGGGGGGGGGAAACCGCCGCACCCGAGTGCAGGGTGAATGCTGAGGTTTGACAAAAGACCCTGCTCATACCCTGTTCATACCCTGCATGGAGACAAGAACCAGTAGCGGCACCTGCGCTCAGGGTTAGCGTACCCTCTTCATACCCTACACAGAGACATGAATGTGGAGCCGTCCCCAGCACGTCCACTGCCACACACAACGACTTGTCATGGCCCTGGTATGTTGAACGGTTAAAGGTTAAGGGCTTGGGGCTTAGGGTTACGGGTTACGGGTTACGGGTTATAGGTTTGGGATTAAGGGTTTAGGGTTAAAGGTCTAAGTTTAATGTGTAGGGTTTAGGGTTGAAGGTTATGGGTTAAGGGTTACGGGTTAAGTGTTATGAATTAAGGTTTACGGGTTTAGGGTTACAGGTTTATGTTACGGGTTATGGGTTAAAGATTAGGGTTAAGGGTTAAGGGTTAAGGGTTATGGATTAAGGGTTACGGGTTTAGAATTACGGGTTTAGGGTTACGGGTTTGGGTTACGGGTTATGGGTTAAAGATTAGGGTGAAGGGTTTAGGGTTACGGGTAAAGTGGTATGGATTAAGGGTTATGGGTTAAGTGTTATGGATTAAGGGTTACGGGTTTAGGGTTACGGGTTACGGGTTTGGGTTACGGGTTACGGGTTACGGGTTATGGGTTAAAGATTAGGGTCAAGGGTTTAGGGTTACGGGTTTATCCTTGATATCATGATATGGGTATACGATCAGAGAAAGGTAGGATCAGATACGAATATGATGCCTCATTACCAAGTTCTCTGCTGCCCACGGCCACTCCTCCTTGTCCTAGTACCCGATAGGGTGTGGGGTTAAGGGTGTAGGGTTGAGCCTTCATACCGAAATATACAGCCCCACCAGTAACTTCTCTGCTGCCCACGGCGACTCCTCCTTGTCCTGGTACGGCTCCAGGTAGGGGAGGTGCTCCAGCAGGAGCAGGTCGGCGCGCGGAGGGAGCAGGGGCTCGAGGCAGGTGCTGTGAGAGTGGGGGATCAGGGGATCAGGTGGGGGGGGCAGAAGAGGGGTGAGTTGGGGAGCATGGGGGGGGGGGGGGGGGGCAGGGGAGCAGGTAGCGGGGGGGCAGGGGCTTGAGGCAGGTGCTGTGAGAGTGGGGGACCAGGGAATCAGGTGGGGGGGGCAGAAGAGGGGTGAGTAGGGGAGCATGGGGGGGGGGGGGGGGGCAGGGGAGCAGGTAGCGGGGGGGCAGGGGCTTGAGGCAGGTGCTGTGAGAGTGGGGGATCAGGGGATCAGGGGGGGGGGCAGAAGAGGGGTGAGTAGGGGAGCATGAGGGGGGGGGGGGCAGGGGAGCAGGTAGCGGGGGGGCAAGGGCTTGAGGCAGGTGCTGTGAGAGTGGGGGATCAGGGGATCAGGGGGGGGGGCAGAAGAGGGGTGAGAGGGGGAGCATGGGGGGGGGGGGGGGCAGGGGAGCAGGTAGCGGGGGGGCAAGGGCTTGAGGCAGGTGCTGTGAGTGTGGGGGATCAGGGGATCAGGGGGGGGGGCAGAAGAGGGGTGAGAGGGGGAGCCTGGGGGGGGGGGGGGGGAGGCGGGGGGGGCAGGGGCTTGATGCAAACGTTGCGAGAGCAGAGGGAGCGGAGGGACCGGAGCGAGCAAGGGGGGCGGGTGCAGGAGGTCGGCATGCAGATGGAGGAGGCGGAGAGAGCAGGGGGGGTCGGACCGCATGTCGTCACGCAGGGGAGGAGACCTCAGCAACCTGCAGCCCCTAAATTATGGAGAGATAAGTTTCAACACCACCTGCCCCTCCCATGTCTCATTCACACACGAAATGAATGCGAGGGCACAGACAACGACATTGTTTCTTTGTCACGCCCATGAGTCAACCTTTGGTGGGCCGCCCAGTGGCCGACATAGGCCTGACAGGAGCTAAACCTTGTCAGGCCTACGGGGTAAGGTTGTCAGCAGCATGGCTGCCTGCTCCTGAGGTCCACGGCTGGAGGCCATGGGGTAGCTGAATAGTAGCTGAAATAAGGTAGCTGAACAGTAGCTGAAATGTGGCTGTGTCACACAAGAAAAAACACAGGAGATTGGCAGAACCTCCGGCCGTCGAGCAACCCTCCCTTAACCGGCCTCAGGCCTGTCCGCAAGGCAATGGAAGGACATGCCCGGCATGCCCGAATTGTACGACTCGCCGTCCACGCGTGGCCAGGGTTGAGGTTAAGGTTCAATGTCACTTGTCAGCGAGATGGTTGAGAGACATACCGGGCATGCCCAAATTGTACAATACGTGGTCCACGTGCGGCCAGGGTTGAGGATTGAGGACATAGGGTTTACGTGCGTGTGTCACCTGTCAGCGAGATGGTGGAAGGACATGCCCGGCATGCCCAAATTGTACAGCACGTGGTCCACGTGCGGCCAGGAGGCGTTAAGGGTCCGCATGAAGCTGAACGCCCAGCCCGTCCGTGACAGGTCCCGACAGCGTGAGCTGGCATAGGCAGGTCCGACTTGCCTGCTGCCACCCTGAGGGGAGGGGTCGAGGGTATACAGGGTGAAGAGGATTGAGGGTAGAAGGGTTAAGAGGGTTGAGGGTTTATGGGGTTTTGACAGCGGGAGCTGATAGAGGTAGGTCCGACCTGCCTGCTGCCACCCTGAGGGGGGGGTCGAGGACAAACAGGGTTAAGAGTGTTGAGGGTTAATGGTTTATAGGCTTTTGAAAGCGGGAGCTGGGTAGGCAAGTCCGACCTGCCTGCTTCCACCCTGAGGGGGGGTTAAAGGGTAAACAGGATCAAGAGGGTTGAGGGTGAAGAGGGTCCTGACAGCGGCTGCTACTGCAGGCAAGCCCGATCTGCCTGAGGGGGTGACGGGGTTTATAGGGTAATGTAGTTGAAGAGAGGGTCCCGACAGCGGCTGCTAGTGCAGGCAAACCCAACCTGCCAACTGCCACCCTGATGGGTTTATGAGGGTGAAGAGGGTGAAGAGGTTTGAAAGGGTGTATAGGGTGTATAGGGTGTATAGGGTTCACAGGGCCTTGGCCTGCCGGCTACCAACCTGCTAGAAGGACAGGAGGCAGTCAGGGTCGGGAAGTGCTGAGGGTGGGAGGTTCAAAAGGTCAAAGGGGTACAGGGTTCATACAAAGTGAAGGTTTCAGAGATTGTGGAGCTCCTCCCGAGCCCTGAGCCAAATGTCAAACCCTGCAGGGACATGGCAAACCCCGTGGCAAGCCTGAAAGCCACACCCTGCAGGATCTTGTCACACCTGAAACCTCTACATAGGCACAGGTATAATGAATGCTTACATGCCTTCTTCTTGACCTGGGCACCACTACATGGGCAATTTTGCAAAAAAATCCACAGTACCATACATATCGGTGCACCAGTAATGGCGATGTAACTTGCCCGAAACCCGAAACGGTGTTGAGGGTCAAAGAGTGTCCTCAGGATCCAGGGCTTAAGGGATCTACAGCACTAAAATAGTGTAGGGTTTAGAGATGAAGGGTTGCCCTTGCCACGGTCAACGCAGCAACCCACATGCATCAGGCTGAATGGGGGGGGGGGGGGGGGCAGTGCAGGCAGGGGTTGAGGTTCCAGAGGGTAAAAACATTTCCCGAGGGCCGCGGTGACCTTCCAACCCTTGTCATAATTGATACAGCCACCCACAGATGCACATTGAGGGGAAGGGGGGGGGGAGCTGCACAAATAAGGGTTGAGAATCGAGGGTTGTACCTTGAGGGTTGAGGGTTGAGGGTTAAGGGTTGAGGGTTGAGGGTTGAGGGTTGAGGGTTGAGGGTTGAGGGTTGAGAATCGAGGGTTGAGAATCGAGGGTTGAGGGTTGAGGGTTGAGGGTTGAGGGTTGAGAATCGAGGGTTGAGGGTTGAGGGTTGAGGGTTGATAATCAAGGGTTGTACCTTGAGGGTTGAGGGTTGAGGGTTGAGAATCGAGGGTTAAGGATTAAGGGTTGAGAGTTGAGGGATGAGGGTTAAGGGTTAAGAGTTAAGGGTTGAGGGTTCAGAGATGAGGGTTAAGGGTTGAGGGTTCAGAGATGAGGGTTGAGGGCTGAGGTATAAGGCTAGCCATTCCGACCCGGTTGATTGCTCAGGGTTAAGTGCTTAGGGTTTAAGCAAGTCAGATATGCTTGGCGCTCTGTGTTTCCTAGGGTCTGGAATTCCGGTCCTACATCTCAAATATGATTGGGCATTAAGGGTTTTTAAGTTTTGGAGCTTCCGATTGATGGCAACCTGTTCGGGTGGTTGGACTGTCAGGTTTCAGGCCCTAACACCCTTAGCTAGGCCCTAAACTAGGCCCACCTTGAGGATGTGGTTCGCAGAGGCGTGGAAGCAGCCCCCGTTGTCCTTTGTGATCGAGGTGCCGAACGCGACCACCGTCACTGGCAAGCCCTGGTTGAGCCGCTCCAGGAACGGAGCCATCTGGTGCAAGCTGGCCACAGTGGCCGCGGCGTCCAGCTGCTGGCGGTCCCACAGCCGCGCCCCGGGCCACACCTGCCCATGGTGCTGAGTCACGTCGACGTCACGGCTGTGCTGCGCCAGGTCTGTATTCCATAGCTCCATGTCGGCGGGGAGGCGGCCGCCACCGGTGGCAGACGGGCGGTGTGCTGAGGTTGGGCTGAGAAGTTTCGCTGCCAAGCAGAGGAGCAGTGCGATAAGGCGCGGCATTATTATCGGTGCAGCGATCTGTGGGGTGGCGGGGCAGGGACGGTTGAGGGGGAGAGAGGAGAAAAGCGGTTTCTTTGAAGCCTCGTTTTAAAAATACGTTAGACTTATCAAATGCCTCAGGCTCTTCAAAAAAAAAGGCTACTGGTATGGTGTTGTGTGGATTTGGTTTGTCGCTGTACTAGCAACCCATCAAGTGTTTGCCATCGCGCGCGCATTCCTTCAGGCCTTCTTGGAAAGGAAGGAGGATGGAAGTGGCATTTCACCCTCCAAATATCCTCCCTCATTCATGCCCATGCCCATGGCCCGCCATGCATCCCATGTCGCGCCATGCACCTCATGGCTCTCCATGCATCCTGCGGTCTTCGATGGCACCCCATGGCACTCCATGCATAGCCGTGGGGATGTCTGCTCCCTTCTGTACCCACTTTGACTGAACTCTTTCTCGATTGTCTGCCATTGCTGGCCAGATAGGCCTGATGGGTCTTAACGTCCCCTGACAACAATGAAACGTAGAGATAAAGAGCCCTGAGCGATAGAGGCCTAGAAGCGACCCGAGCTGTGTCGCCGAACTCCTTCAGCCGCTGCTTTCCCCGGGTAGCTAGGGACGACTTCTCGACGCCTCAGCCGGTCGCACCTGCTGCGTCCGCCCACCACCGACCCCAAGCCATCCCAGCGCCATTGATCTCTACCTATTTTCACAAGTGCTCGCACCGTTGGCACCGTTGTGAACGAGTGCATGAAGGTCCTGAAGATACTTCCTCAAGCTGGTCGGTTCAGAAATTGCGATCTAGATGACGCGTCGTCGGTTCAGTTGGCCATGTAACCATGTTGGCAGCAGCCTCGGGGTTTTCCACGTTGACAAGTTATAAATTATGATAGCGGACAGTTCCGCATAGCAGACGCGATGCTGTTTTATTTCACCAATTGCGGGGGGATTGAAGAGGAGGCGGTGAATTCTTGTCCTCAGGGCCCATGGATCAGAGGTGGAAATACTCGTACCCAAGAGTGTATATTAATAAGAGGAACTTATAAAAATATGCTTTACGCGTTTTTCTGGCTGCTATGAGCTAGCCTGCACTTTTCAAATATGCCGAAACACCACTGGACAGAGAGTCGGGAATGGGGGTGACCAGGGGGTGGTTACTAGCACAATCGTCTTTGAAGCGTGTTAGGACTCAAGAGCATCGCCGGGAGCAACCTCGACAAATTTCGAGAGCAATGCATGCTACAGCGACACGATTCGCAGCTTCGCAGATCCACACGACAGCCGTACATTACTACATCGGCACGGATGGTACATTCTACCAAATCCCAGACCTCGAGTCGTGCCAGGGTTCTACTGCCTTCAAGACTGCGGTCCATCTGCCAGGAAGGGTTGACCCAGGCTTTCTCAAATTTCGTCATAATGCTTGCGCAAGTCGAGCCAAACGACCCCAGCGTGGCCGACTGCCCCTTCCCCGTTGCTCCATGCCACTGCGAGGAACGCGGCGACGGCTTTGCAGCATCTTGCTACATATCATCAGGTTACGGCTTCTCCAAGTGAAACGTTTAGCCGTAAATTTCCTTTCCTGCATGGACAAAGCATGACTGCAGCCGAGAGGCCTCTCAGTAGTTGAAGTGTGTGCCCACCTCCCAGGCCCCAGCCCTATGCAAAGTAGCATGTCAATGACATTACACCTCTGGGCCCTGCTCAAACAAAACGGCTCGGCCGCGTGGGCGCCCAACTGTCCCGTTGGAAGAAAAGAAACTTAAGGTAAGAGGGAAAGAAGGAGAAGAACACAAAGGAGCAACATCATGCAGCCTGACAAGTTCATGTTTAGTGCTTGAGTGCTTCACCTGCACTTAAGCAATATCATGCAGCCTGACAAGTTCATGTTCAGTGCTTCACCTGCACTTTAGCAACATCATGCAGCCGGACAAGTTCATGTTCAGTGCTTCACCTGCACTTAAGCAACATCATGCAGCCTGACAAGTTCATGTTCAGTGCTTCACCTGCACTTTAGCAACATCATGCAGCCGGACAAGTTCATGTTCAGTGCTTCACCTGCACTTTAGCAACATCATGCATGGCCTTCTGCTGGCGGGGCTTGGAGACCAAGCCCTGCTGCCTGAGCCACCAGCTGAAGGCCAGTCAAAGTTTGGTTTTCAGCAGCCCTGTGGTGGCTGCCCAGTGACCAGAAGACTTTGTCTTCTTCACACAAAATAAAACTGTCCATCCTGGTAAGGGCACCGTCCTACACCACAGGAGGGCAAGCCAGTCCAAAACCAGGTAAAGGAAGAGCAAGGCAATGGGCTCAGATGAAGCAGATACCTGGCAGTAGATGCAAAGCTTGACAGACAAAAAACGGCCAAAAACATCTGATAGGGTGCACGTTTTTGGAAAACATTCAAAATATTACAAAAGTCACGGGGGAAAAACGCATGGTGCCCTCTGCATGGAAATGCTCGGATTGTGCTCAGCATGGCACTTGCCGACCAAATGGGAGGTCTGACGCCTTATGACCACATTGTGTAAAACCGTCTACTTGAAATGTCACACGTGAGGTTGTCCCTGTTATGAACACCAGCCAATGCACTTTGTGTGACCTCAAGTTCATCCTTCATGAAGGTTTCTCTGAGACCTGAACTCTTGACCCAAAGCATCATGTCTCTCACACTGACGCACACGCATGTCCATCGATATGTCCGTCTCCTCCACTGCTTATTTGATCGCACTTCAGCCACCCTTCAGCCACCCTTCAGTTTATCTTCAGCCACCCTTCAGCCACCCTTCAGTTTATCTTCAGGTGTCCTTCTGATATATCCTGGCCTGTAGCTGAGGCAGCCTGATTCAGCAAGCTCTGTTTTTCTAGGACACCGGCTGTTGGCCGGTCACGCTTTGGTCCCCATTGGCCCAGTGGCTGCCTTATGGCTGCTCCCCAATGGTGGTACACAGTAAACAAAACTGCGGCCCTCTCCTGACCAGGGGATCCTGACAGAGCCACAGGCCAAACGGCCAACGCGCCGCATTCCTGACTTCCCCCTCTACCCTGGGTGTCTTCAGGTATTTGTGTATTGAAGGTTCAGGCTATTTTATCCCTCAACCTTGGCTACCTAGACCTGTTCTAAGCCCCAACCCCGGCTGCTCCCAAAAGGTGACCTGGTTCTGCGTGTGGCACCTCTGGCCGCGGTACCAAGGACGCCTTCATTTCGTCCGTCTGCGCCTGCAGCTTCCAGAGGGGCGGCCTCGCTGACGATGCAGGCTTGCCCTCTGATGGCATCCGGGATGGTGTTTTCATTTTTCAGGCAGGCCCGAGGCAGCCGGGCAGCTACCTGCTGGTGGCGAAAGTCGTTGCTCCTGCCGCGGCAGCGTTGCGGTAGCAGCGGCGGCTGCGGCAACAGCAGTGGTAGCGGCGGAGGCGCCGCCAGAGCCAGAAGAACGACTCTCCTTGTCTCTCTACAGGTCCGGCAGCTGTGTCTTGGAGCAGTTGATTACTACAGTACTGCACTGAATTTAAAAGCCCTCCAAACTCTTAGGTGGCCGCCGCCTGACGACCGCCTCGGGACAGATCACAGATGGGGACTAAACATAGCTGACGATCCCTCCCAGCAGGTTTGGCGGCTGGATTTAGGAGTAAGCTACAGTTTGCTTTTCAAAAAAACGCCATACTGTCTTTGAGGGACCGCTGGGCGGCTGTCATGGAGCTGATGGGGACCAAACATGGCTCTCCCTCTTAAGCAGGTCCGGCAGCTGGCGTTGGAGCTGCCGGGTACTACACAGTGTATTTTAGTGCGATCCAAACTACCTTATGGTGGCCGCCGGGCGACCGCCACGGGACAGATGGGGACCAAACCGTGCTAATGCTCACTCCCTGCAGATTCGGCGGCTGGATCTTGGAGCGGTGGGAAACGGTGTTTGTTTATATTGTGCGTCAGACAATCTTTGGGTGTCCGCCATTAGGCAGATGGGACCAAACATAGCTGACGCTCCCTCCTTGCAGGTGCAGCGGCTAGATCTAGGGGCGGTGGGCTACGACTCGTCTCCTCAGCGTTTCTACTGTCCAGATACTCCGAAATGCACGCGCATGGGCGCAACCACGGAGGCAGAAGTGGAGCCTGTGAGATTGCTGCCATGAGCTGGTCATTGGTTTCAAACGTTGCATACCTGCTGGGCCCTGCCGATCGCTCATAGGGCTGGTAGGGGATGAGCAACCTCTATTCCAACTACCATTCAGCAGGGCCCAGCGCGTATGCACCGTTCTAAACAGTCCAGCAGGGTATCACATTTGATGCATGTGGCAGTTGTTTTTTAACCAGTTAGGGCAGAGAAAGTTTAGGGTTTGCAAGTAAGCATGTACCGGTGTGGTACTATCATACACAACATTTTGCTGCAATGCAATTGTAGGGTAGCCTAATGGTAGACTGATGATAATCAAACCTGTTCTGGTAGGCTTGGTTGAGGTGGGGAATTTTATACCCATGCATGGACCAGTCCCGGCACAGAGCTTCATTGCCCACAACCCTATATCCTCTCATGAACGACCGAATTCAATGTCAGCCTGGATCAAAATCTCTGGGCCTTGATAAAAAAAGGATCGGTGCGTCAGCGGCCACTTTGGCAACTGCCAGGTTGGAAGCTAAGATGGTACGACTGAAGAGGCTTCAGGGCCTGTTGTAAAGGGAGTGCAGCGCTGAGTCACCACAAGACAAAAATACAAAGAATAACCAACGCAACAAACCGTTGTTTTTGAGATGCAGAGCTCGATTCATGTTTGATGATTGGTGAAGGTCCTTGTTGAATCTTAGGGCTGATATCAGGGCCTGGCTGCTTCTGTCCTGCATTCAGGTGGTGCCTGATGACCTGGTTTGTCAGGTGCGAGTTTCATGTGCCCTCTTGGCGCCCTTTGGACATGAGAAAGCAGCGCAGTTTGAAATGTCCTTAGGCACTGAGCCACTCCCTGCGATTGTGGCGTGGGATCGATCTATATTCTGAAATTCAACATGCATTTTCCAGACCTGTAGTGATCCAATCATAATTTCCAGATCTATATTGATCCTGCAAATTCCAGATCTATATTGATCCTGCAATCTTCAGTTCTACAGCATGTTCATCATGCACCAGCCAGATCTATATCATTTGCGAGATCTCCACTTGTCATATGACAGACGAACACACCAGCAGCCGTAGCGCTCGTGCAATTGCTTCCGCTGAGCCTCCCCCAGCTCAGTGGACTGGAACATATTTAAAATCCAGTTCGCCCGTCATTTGCCAGACGAGCACGAGCTGCACGCACACCAGAAGCCGTATCGCTCATGCAGGTGCCGCCGCCGAGCCTCCCTTGGTGCCTGGGGATCCACATATGCTGCAAAAAGCTCTTCTCCCTTAGAGACAGACATGCCTGCCAGGGGCACGCAGGCCACGGTGTGGGCGGGACCTCTCAGGCTTCGTTTTTAATTTTCAGGGCACAGCGTGGGAGATGATTAGGTGTTTTGTTTTCTATGCACGGTGTGGGCGGGATGAGGCTTTGGTTTTTACCTTTCAAGGTAAAGAGTGGGTGGGCATTAGGGTTTGTACCATATGCACGGTGTGCATGGGGATCAGGCTTTGCATTCAATTTGCTACTGATTGCATTGAACTACCATGGGGCTGCTGCTGGAAGGCCACGCGTAGGAATGTTTGGACGGAACAAAGAGCCAGGACCCGCTCTCCGCCAGTACTCCAAGCAACAGAGTATACCTGAGTAGGGTCTGCTTCGACAGGCCACCTCAACCGCTTCGACAGGCCACCTCAACCGCATGCCATGTTGTACAATGCTGTTGCTGGAGAGCTCTAATGTACACTGCAACAATGATGAACCCTAAACCCAACCAATGATGGACCCTAAACCCAACCAATGATGGACCCTGAACCCAACCAATGATGAAACCTAAACCCTACCTCGCCGCACGCGCACCACCAGGCACCCGTATGCGTCATAGCTGAGCTGGCAGTTTGGCGCGCAGGAGTGGTTGAGTCTCGCCACAGAGGGATACAAGCCCTCGCCGACCGCTTCCGTCCCCAACGGGCAAAGCAAGTCGCGCGGGCACAAGGTGGCGGCGGCGGCAGCGGTGGCTTCCATGCTGCGCGTGCGCTTGCAGCTGACCGCCACCGCCACTGCGGTAGCAGGGCCTGTGGGTGGGGCCGCGGCACAGCTTCCGCGGCCTGGAGGCACCCGTGCCGCTCCCGCCCCTTCGCTCGCAGTACTGCTAGATCCGTGGATCCCGGATCTGGATCCGCTGACGTCGGCCGGGGGCAGCACAGGCAGGCAGATGTCGTGCTGGTTGAGCAAAGCCTTTGCGGCCAGGCGTGTGTACTGCTCGAGGCTGGTGCGGGCCCAAGCCGGCTGCACAGACTTGAGGAGGCGGCAGGCCTCATGGAGTCTTGTGTACATGGGTGCAGGAACGTCCTGTGGGTGCACACCAAATAGTACCGGTACTTCAAGACAAAGATGGGTGTGCAGGGTTTGCAGGCAACACAGGAGGGTAAAGTGCCAAGCCGACGCCCACGCCCATATCTCCAGGCTGATAATACCATGCCAATGCTCATGCCCATGCAGGCATGCGCATCCCCATGCCCATGCCATTTCCCATGCAGATATCTAAGCTCATGCCCAGGCCCTTGTGCCCATGTACCCACCGTCTCAGGCTCCCCAAAGAGCTGCTCCAAATCCTCAAGTGAGTCCTGCATCACGTCGTCCTCCCCCAGGAGATCCCCAGGGGCACATGCAGTGACGTCCGGCCCGTCACGCGCTCCCGCTCTGCGGCAGCTGGGCCGTCGCTCGCGCCGCACGCGGGCCGCAAAGCACGCAATCGACAGCACCAGCCTCAGCGTCGTCGTGTCGCCATCCCGCTCTGCCTCGCCTGCAAAGTTTGTGGTTTTCAAGGGTCGCAATTCAGGGTTCGATTATGAACAAATGGTAGGCACGTTTTGTAGAAAGTTTTTGTTTGACCCCTGTCTTTTTGTCACACCTCATCTTGGTCAGAATAACCGTCATAAGCACGTTTAACGGTGAAAGCTTTGCAGACTTCAAAGGGCTCAGCACTTGGAGCCTGGCGGTTGCCCCTATAGTTCACGCCTCTCATGCATGATGGTACGGAGATCGATGCATGTCAGTAACGTTCCTCTTTACCTCCCTCTGCAGCAGCCGCTCTCTTGTGCCCCGGTGCCGATGGTTGGCTCGTCCCGGCCTGCTCAAAGCCCAACTGGCATCTCTGCATCGCCATAAGCGCACCCAGTGCATGGCACTCCTCTCTGTGCTTGTCAGTCACCCAAGCGCTCCGCAGGCAACGGGAACAGAACGCGGCCGCGCCGCAGCTGCGGCAAAGCCTCAGCTCCACACCCCGGTCGTCCCAGCTGATAGGCGCGGCTTCGACGGAGGCCTCTCCTCCCAGATCATGCCTCGGGCGAGGAACGGGCGTAGCCTCCTTTGACTCAGCAGCCGCCGCTGCTGCCGCCGCAGCTGCCGTTGCTGCGGCGCCACCACGGCATGTTTTCCCGCGGCTGGAGCGTTGTCCAGCTGGCTCTGAGGGCATGCCCGCACAGTCCCTCTTCAGGAGGGGAGCGACCGCTGCCGCAGCATCTGCGGCTACTGCCACCATGTTACCTCGGCCAGAGCGTTGACCTACTGGCTCTGACGGTGCCTCCGCCGCCGCATCCAACGCCTTAGCTGTAGCTGCCGTTGCTGCCGAGACGCCGCCGCGGCCATTTTTGCCGCCAGTAGACAGCTGTCCCGCTGCATCGGGCCTGCCCGAGGGGCGGCCAGTACCATCCTGGATAACATCAGAGGGCAAGCTTGTATCGTCCGCGAGTCCGCCTCTCCGGAAGCAGCAGGCGCAGACGGACGAAATGAAGGCGTCCTTTGGTACCGCGGCCAGAGGTGCCACACGCAGAACCAGGTCACCTTTGGGGAGCAGCCAGGGTTGGGGCTTAGAACAGGCCTAGGCAGCCAGGGTTGGGGCTTAGAACAAGCCTAGGAAGCCGGGGTTGGGGCTTAGAGCAGGCCTAGGCAGTTAGGGTTGGGCTTAGAGCAGGCCTAGGCAGCCAGGGTTGGAGCTTAGAACAAGCCTAGGAAGCCGGGGTTGGGGCTTAGAGCAGGCCTAGGCAGCCAGGGTTGGGCTTAGAACAGGCCTAGGAAGCCGGGCACCATGCATCCATGCCATGCAAGGTATAATCTTAGTCCTGGCATGCAGAAGGCGCCATGCACCTCATCAGAGCTTGCATAAATGTTTGGTTTGGCTAGCTACACATGCACTGCCTTAAACTTGCTTGATCCTGGCCCACTGTAATTCTCTTCCTTGATCCGGTTTGGACTCGCTCGCCTGATGTATGATTGTGTCCATACCAGTCTCGGTATGAACAATTTTAATTTAATGTGCAACAAACCAATTTTATCAGGTCATCGAGTAGCCAGAAAAGGGCTGCTGGAGACAAAAGTTTGATAGGCATTCAGCCGGTGGCTCAGGCAGCTGGGCTTGCGAAAAGCCACGCAGCCTGGCACCGTTCATGTACAGTGCTTCACCTGCACATCAGCGACATCATGTTCTTCTGCCATTGTGCCGGCAGGGCTTGGGGGCAGAGACAAGCGAATGATGTCAGGATTTGAAGCCTGACCGTTGCTGTTCCTTTTGCTAGGATTTTACAAGGTGTGAGACCCGCCGCCCAACCCTAGAAACCTGAGACGCTAACACAAAAACACAGCCTGGTGCACATGGGGCCCTCGTCGACAGCTGAGTAAAAGCGAGCAGGAACAGGAAGCTGTTTAGAGCTTTGCAAGGGACTGGGAGGTGTGCGCCCTCATGGCCATACTTCAACTACGGTACTTAAGGCCGTTCTTTGTCTGAGCAACAGACAACGTGGCTTATCTGCGCTTCATTTTGAGATGGCGATACCTGAAGACAGGTTGCGAGTTGCCGCGAAGCCGTCGCCGCGTTCCTCGCAGTGGCATGGAGCAACGGGGAAGGGGCAGTCGACTACGCTGGGGTCATCTGGCTCGACTTGGGCAAGCATTATGAAGAGAGTTAAGGAAGTCTGGGCCGACCCATGACAGATGGACCGCAGCGTTGCAGGCACTTAATGCGCATGTTGCGGAACATGGAACCCTACGACCCTATCACGACTAGGGGTCTGCTGGGATTTTGGTTGGGCGAATGTACAAATGCGGATGTCGGGTAAATAGATCTCGCGAAACTGCGAATAATATCGCAGTTTATCGCTGCTTCGAGATTTGTTCGTGAGCCTTGTCGACATTTGTCTGCACATCCACCCTGTAGCTCTTTTCGAATGGGCCGCAAATTTGATCAGTAAAAAGTGCTGTTTCCATGAGGTTGAATTATGCAGTACCGTATGTGTCCCTGCTTCTGTAGTCAACTTCAATGACGAGTTGACCTTGTGTGTAAGGAAAGGGTTGGGAGTTGGAATGCAAATCAAGGGTGCGTGCATGTTGTATGATGCAAGAGCAACGGGGTCAAGCCTCCTGCACATTCCTGCTCAAAGTCTGGAAGGGGGAGAGGTTGCCTTTGCAGGGGAGGTGCGAGCAGCAAGCAGCTGCAGCTGCCAGCAAAATAATATAGACCGAGAGGGGAGGAAGAGGAGGAGCTGTGCCAACTCTGGAGCTCTCGTCTCCCAGGCCACTGGTTTCTAATATCATTCAATTTACCGATAGTTTATTCTTTATATTCTTTTGGCCTGCTGCAGATAGCGCCGCGCTAGTATTTGACCTCTTCGAGTCCTTTGCCATCGAAAGCATCATCAACTCTCGATGAAGCCTTGGGTTACCAGTATGAATTCTTACGCAGCTACTTTCAAGTTATCATTACCTCAGTCACTTTTCCGTGCCATTGTTATAATTTACCGGAATTAAATCGGATACATAATACTAATTTTCTTCCCCTGCTGATAGAGAACCCTGAGCCATAATGCTGCCTGAGTCCTGAGGCTGCCTCTGTCTCCACCTCATCCAAAGAGAGGTCGGCATCTCATCATATGATAGGCCTCGCGGGAGAAAGCCATTCAGCCAGCGCTGCCAGATTCCCGGCCACCTTCTCAAATTCCCCCCAGACCGTTAGGTCAACATGTCCTCCGACGGTCAGGTGAGGTCAGCACCTCCTTCGGCAACAAGGTCAACATCGCCGCAGCCCTGGTTTTCGCTCGCCGCCACAACGTATTCAGTGCCTGTACCAGTTAACGGGCACGTGTCCCATGCATCAAATGTGATACTCTGTTGGGCTGAAAAAAATTCACACAATTCACAGCCCATGGGTCACCCTTACTTGGGATCGTTACTTACGTCATGATCACGTTTTGAACAAAACGATTAGGTCACGAGTTCCTTACACCGTTAGCACATCATCTCCTCGGATTATACCCGCTGTGGGGGACAGCCACTCAGCCAGCGCTGCAAGCTTCCCTGCAAGCGCGCGCAACACACGGGCGACCGCACGGCGGGGTACGGGAGCTGTCGCCTCCCCAGTGCCCACGGAGCGCAGGACATGCGCTGACGACATCTCCAGACGCACCGACGAGGACCGAAACCCTGACTCTGAGGCGGCTGAGGCAGCTGAGGCGGCTGAGGCGCCAGAGGCGGCTGAGGCGGCTGAGGCGTTAAACGTGGAGGCTGAGGCGCCAGAGGAGATGTAGGCGTCGGTGGCGTCGGTGCCGTCAGCCACGAACTCATAGTCCGCGGTGGGAGGTTGAGTCAGGGGGTAGTTGTTGAATCCTACAGACAACAACCACTCCTGGGAGCAGGGAGCACACAGGGGGGAGGGGGGTCAGGGCAGGGCAGGGGGGTAGTTCTACTAATAGAACTAAAGCCATAAATCCTGGGTGCAGGGAACACAGGGGGGGGCAGATAAGGCTAGGGCGGCAATTCAAGCTAGGGGGATATTTCAGAGTTCGGGAATTCATGCCATAACTCCGAGGAGCAGGGAGCGCAAAGGGGGTGATCAGGGCAGGGGCAGGGGGGTAATGTGAGCAAAGGAACCCACGCCATAACTTCCGGGGGGGAGGCAGATCAGGCTAAGGGGGCAGTTTGAGTTTGGGAACTCACGTCATAAATCCTGGAGTAGGGAGCGCAGGGGTGTGTGAGGGGTGTGGGGGGGCAGGGGCAGGTGGGGGGGAGGGGTGTGTGGGAGGGGTGTGGGGGGGCATGGGCAGGTGGGGGGGAGGGGTGTGTGGGAGGGGTGTGGGGGGGCAGGGGCAGGTGGGGGGGGGAGGGGTGTGTGGGAGGGGCAGGTGGGGGGAGGGGTGTGTGGGAGGGGTGTGGGGGGGCAGGGGCAGGTGGGGGGGAGGGGTGTGTGGGAGGGGTGTGGGGGGACAGGGGCAGGTGAGGGGGAGGGGTGTGTGGGAGGGGTGTGGGGGGGCAGGGGCGGGTGGGGGGGGAGGGGTGTGTGGGAGGGGTGTGGGGGGGCAGGGGCAGGTGGGGGGGAGGGGTGTGTGGGAGGGGTGTGGGGGGGCAGGGGCAGGTGGGGGGGGGAGGGGTGTGTGGGAGGGGTGTGGGGGGGGCAGGGGCAGGTGGGGGGGAGGGGTGTGTGGGAGGGGTGTGGGGGGGCAGGGGCAGGTGGGGGGGAGGGGTGTGTGGGAGGGGTGTGGGGGGGCAGGGGCAGGTGGGGGGGAGGGGTGTGTGGGAGGGGTGTGGGGGGGCAGGGGCAGGTGGGGGGGAGGGGTGTGTGGGAGGGGTGTGGGGGGGCAGGGGCAGGTGGGGGGGAGGGGTGTGTGAGGGGTGTGGGGGGGCAGGGGCAGGTGGGGGGGAGGGGTGTGTGGGAGGGGTGTGGGGGGGCAGGGGCAGGTGGGGGGGAGGGGTGTGTGGGAGGGGTGTGGGGGGGCAGGGGCAGGTGGGGGGGAGGGGTGTGTGAGGGGTGTGGGGGGGCAGGGGCAGGTGGGGGGGAGGGGTGTGTGGGAGGGGTGTGGGGGGGCATGGGCAGGTGGGGGGGAGGGGTGTGTGGGAGGGGTGTGGGGGGGCAGGGGCAGGTGGGGGGGAGGGGTGTGTGAGGGGTGTGGGGGGGCAGGGGCAGGTGGGGGGGGGGGTGTGTGGGAGGGGTGTGGGGGGGCAGGGGCAGGTGGGGGGGAGGGGTGTGTGTGAGGGGTGTGGGGGGGCAGGGGCAGGTGGGGGGGAGGGGTGTGTGGGAGGGGTGTGGGGAGGCAGGACCAGGTGGGGGGGAGGGGTGTGTGGGAGGGGTGTGGGGGGGGCAGGGGCAGGTGGGGGGGGAGGGGTGTGTGGGAGGGGTGTGGGGGGCAGGGGCAGGTGGGGGGGAGGGGTGTGTGTGAGGGGTGTGGGGGGGCAGGTGCAGGTGGGGGGGAGGGGTGTGTGGGAGGGGTGTGGGGGGGCAAGGGCAGGTGGGGGGGAGGGGTGTGTGGGAGGGGTGTGGGGGGGCAGGGGCAGGTGGGGGGGAGGGGTGTGTGTGAGGGGTGTGGGGGGGCAGGGGCAGGTGGGGGGGAGGGGTGTGTGTGAGGGGTGTGGGGGGGCAGGGGCAGGTGGGGGGGAGGGGTGTGTGGGAGGGGTGTGGGGGGGCAGGGGCAGGTGGGGGGGAGGGGTGTGTGGGAGGGGTGTGGGGGGGCAGGGGCAGGTGGGGGGGAGGGGTGTGTGGGAGGGGTATGGGGGGGCAGGGGCAGGTGGGGGGGAGGGGTGTGTGGGAGGGGTGTGGGGGGGCAGGGGCAGGTGGGGGGGAGGGGTGTGTGGGAGAGGTGTGGGGGGGCAGGGGCAGGTGGGGGGGAGGGGTGTGTGGGAGGGGTGTGGGGGGGCAGGGGCAGGTGGGGGGGAGGGGTGTGTGTGAGGGGTTGGGGGGGCAGGGGCAGGTGGGGGGAGGGGTGTGTGGGAGGGGTGTGGGGGGGCAGGGGCAGGTGGGGGGGGGGGTGTGTGGGAGGGGTGTGGGGGGGCAGGGGCAGGTGGGGGGGGAGGGGTGTGTGGGAGGGGTGTGGGGGGGAAGGGGCAGGTGGGGGGGGAGGCAGATCAAGCTAGGGGCGCAGTTCAGGGTTAACCTTTTGGACAGCCCAAGGAGTGGCCAACATCCTTCTAGGAACTATGGTTAGCAACTGATGAACACACCTTGGGACAGGCCCAAAAGGGGCCAGCGTTCTACATAGGTGTAGGGTTCATAAAACTGATGAACACACCTTTTGGATAGCCCAAGGAGAGGCCAGCGCTTTCTGCGGGTGTAGGGTTCATAAAACTGAATGAAAACCTTTGGATAGGCCAAGGAGGGGCCAGCACCCTGAAGGCCCTGAAAATGACACCTTTGAAAAGCTCATGGAGGGGTGCTTGCCTTCCCAATGTTACAGGTTTACAACTGAATAACACACCTCCGAATAGCCGAGGGAGGGGCCAGCGCCCCCCAATGTTATTGGGTTCCTAAATTACAGTTGAATAATATACCTTTGGATAGCCGAATGAAAGGCACGCGCCCTTCAAGTCCTAATTACACACCTTAGGATAGCCCAGGGGCAGGCGCACGCCCTCTCAAGATATAGATTTGTGAACCCAATAACGCACCTTTGGAGAGGCCAGTGACAGGGCTAGCACACTTTCAGGATCCAGTCTTTAAAAAGAAGGAACCACCTTTATATAGCCAAGGGACAGGCACACGCCCTTTTAGGATATATATAAGATTTTTAACTTAATGACTAACCTTAGGATAGCCCAGGGACAGGCGCACGCCCTCCAGTAGGATACTGCCGTCGAAGATGTCGCCCTGGCACATGTACCCGTTGCTGTAACGCGCAATAAGGGCGTCAGCAAGGGCCCACCTAGCACAGCGTGAAGGGAGGTGAGAAAAGGAGGTGAGAAGGGGTGAGGGAGGAGAGTGGGGAAGTGTCGAGATTTGTGTGAGGAGGGGGTATGAAGATTGAAAAGAGGTTTCTGAGGGGGCTGCATTGCCAGGGCCCATCTGACAGGGTGTGGAGAGAGGTGTGAGGAAAGGGTGTGAAGATGTGCGTGAAGTGGGGTTTGAAGAAGTGGTGAAGAGATCAGCGTGGGACGTCATGAGCCCACATGACAGGGTGTTGAAAGAGGAATAAATGAGTGTGAAGGAGTGTGTGTAGGTGTGTGTGAAGGTGTGTGTAAAGGGGTTTGTGTCTTAACCCTAACCTAGGCAATCATTCCTCATCTTTATTGCTTTCTTTGACAAGTCTTCTGAATGAGCAGAAGCCAACGGAAGGTGTAGGGTAGGATTTCAAGAGGAGGTGGGGGGAGGGGTCACTCTGGGGGAGAAGTGGTGGCCGATAAACTTACCTTGGATTGCCTTCCCTTAGGCATTAACTCATTATTTAGTTCAACGTCAGAATCGACCCATACTCAAGATTAAACAAAACGACGAATGACTCTCTATGTAAAAAGACAAAACACATGCACAGTTGACAGGTTCCATTATACTGTTCATAGTCGTTGCACCGTACCGGTACACTTCTAATTGTTGTATGACCAACATTTCCCCATGCGACAGCATGAAACTCCCTCCTCCCCCCCATCGTTTCACCACTTGCACTCACCATGTCTGTGTCACGTGCTCAGCGGCAGTCACCGCGAACGTTTCGAGCGCGACGCGCGCGTCTGCCTTGGCCAAGGCCACAGCGTCCCGCGCTTCCGCCAATGCTACTTCCTGCCCGGCAGCGGCCGGGCCGCTGCTGGCGGCTGCTGCCAGCTCTGCAGCTGCGATCATGGCGGCGGCGGCGGCCTCTGCCTCCTCGGCTCCCGCCACCAGCTGGGCCTCGAGCTTCTTTTGGGAGCCCCTTACGTCTGGCATCATCACGTTGTACCTGCAACCAACAAAACAGAAAATGCGTTTACAAAAATGGCGTACCGCACTAGTGTATGGCATAAAATAAAGAACGTGCCCAAATATCACAATCCTCCTCCTCCAGCATGATCCGATCCGTCATTACGTTGTAGCTGCAACCAACAAAACAGACACGACATATGTACCAAATGATGAAAAATAAAGAGACTACACAGCACTTAGTGAAAGTAGCCAATTCAAACAAATAGCATTTGTCATTTTAGCCAGAACAACAATGACCAAAACAAGCCTACCAAAAGCGCGAGACAAACAAGGCTTGAAAGAAACAAATGTCAGATCCACCCAATTCTTACCTGAGATCCACCCAATTATTACCTGAGATCCACCCTGTTCCTTACCTGAGATCCAACCAATTCTTACCTGAGATCCACCCCGTTCCTTACCTGAGATCCAACCAATTCTTACCTGACATCCAACCCATTTCTTACCTGAGATCCACCCCGTTCCTTACCTGAGATCCACCCCGTTCCTTACCTGAGATCCAACCCGTTCCTTACCTGAGATCCAACCAATTCTTACCTGACATCCAACCCATTTCTTACCTGAGATCCACCCCGTTTCTCACCTGACATCCATCCCGTTTCTTACCTGAGATCCACCCCGTTTCTCACCTGAGATCCATCCCGTTTCTCACCTGAGATCCACCCCGTTTCTTACCTGAGATCCACCCCGTTTCTCACCCGACATCCATCCCGTTTCTTACCTGAGATCCACCCCGTTTCTCACCTGAGATCCATCCCGTTTCTTACCTGAGATCCACCCCGTTTCTCATTTGAGATCCACCCCGTTTCTTACCTGAGATCCACCCCGTTTCTCACCTGAGATCCATCCCGTTTCTTACCTGAGATCCACCCCGTTTCTCACCTGACATCCATCCCGTTTCTTACCTGAGATCCACCCCGTTTTTCACCTGAGATCTACCCAATTCTTCACGAAGTTCACAGCCCAGAACGCGCTGGTGCGGCTCATGGTGCATTGGAGCGCCCAGGTCCAGGAGGGAGGGACCACGGCCTGGGGAACACAATCAGGGGTTCAGTTGATTCGGATGTGTTCAGTGGATTTGGCAGGGTTAAGTGGTTTCGGCAGGGCTTCTTGCAGTCAGCACAGTTCAGGGTTTAGAGAAGCTTGAGCGGGGATCAAGATTGAGTGGAGCATGAATAGGGTTTGGTGGGGCAAAGACTGCTAGGCAGGGTTTAGGGCGCAAGCAGTCACCTGGGAAGCGTGCAACATAGGTTTTAGGCTTTCGATTATAAGTTCATAGTTGGGTTCGGGGCATTCGCAGCGTAGGTTTAGGGTGTAGAGTTCAGGGTTTGGGATGTTTAGCAGGGTGGGGTTCAGGGTTACGAGCTCAGTATTTGGGGCATTTTGCAGGGTGGGGTTAAGGGTGACCGGCATTTAGCAGACTCCTGGGAATAGCTGGGATGCCTGCTATGGCAAAATGGCTGTTGTAAGGGTTGAAGTTCCAGCTTTCTTTCAGCTTTCTTTTATATTAGAGGTTGCATGCGGCGACAAAATTAACAAAGTGTGGAGTGCAAAGTGAAATGTACAAACATATCAACGGCGATTTGTACAAAAGTACACAGATGCAATGAATTAAATAATGGTTTGGGTTCAGGGTTGAGACCAGGCTGACACTTTATATGACCCCGAGTCATCCTGCAATGAAAATGAATAATGATGGCTTGGGTTTAATCTGCCACCTGAGTTATGCAGTGTGATGAAAGTAATGGTTTGGGGTAGATGTGGATTTCACTAAACCCTGAACCTGCCTGAGCGGCGTACTAAGGTGAAAGCACGGTGGCATGAGAGGAGTTTCAGCCAAACCACACGCGTGCAGTTTAGGGTGAATGTGGATGTTAACTCAACCCACAAACCTACCTAACTACTAAACCCTGGACCTATC
Source organism: Limnomonas spitsbergensis (assembly GCA_037349105.1). Lineage (NCBI taxonomy): Eukaryota > Viridiplantae > Chlorophyta > Chlorophyceae > Chlamydomonadales > Limnomonas > Limnomonas spitsbergensis. Next base: position 621,236 of record JAYJMM010000072.1, on the reverse strand, counting down.
TGGGTCGCATACAACGGTGAAAGCACGGTGGCATGAGGGGAGTCCCAGCCAAACCACACGCGTGCAGTTTAGGGTGAATGTGGATGTTAACTCAACCCACAAACCTACCTACCTACTAAAACCTGGACCCACCTGGGTCGCATACAGTGGTGAAAGCACGGTGGCATGAGGGGAGTCCCAACCAAACCACACGCGTGTTGCGGCCACCTCGGGTACGGTGGCGCTGGGGACACGGAACTCGACGATGAAGACCTGATTAGGAAGTTACGGGAGATTGAGGAGTGAGTTGGTGGTTAGTTCAGGGTAAGTAACGAGATAGTTATTAGATACCGGTGCCGGCTTGCTGGGTGGTCAGGATTCTGATGAATGGGACAGATGCCCTGTTTATTAAAGGTTGGAGGAGTGACGGGTTGCTGATGAAATGAGGCACGGGGATAATGACGTATGGTGATAGACATTGAGTCTAGAGAGGGTTCAAGGGGTTTAGGGTGCTAAACGCTTGGGGATAATGAGGCATGGGGATAATGATGCAGACCTGTGTGATGAAGACCTGATGAAGACCTGTGAGGGTTTAGGGTTTAGGGTTTGATGATGAATGAGGATAATGATGCAGACCTGCTAAGTGAGATTTGAAACAGGGTATACACTCTAAAAAAAACTAAAATAATTATGGTTTAAACCCTTAACCCTAGAGAAATCAAAAACAGGGATGGGGAGGTTCAGGAGAGGCAGCTTTCAAGCAGGTGCACGAAGCTGAGGTCAAGGGTTTGGGGTAAGGGTTTACACCTTTTCGGACCCTGTATGCCAGAGTTGAGGGCTTTCATGGTCGAACCAACTGTCTCATCTTGAAGCCCCCCCCCCCCCCCACACACACCCTCACCCATGTTGTGCAAACATGCTTTTGGCCCGCTTCCAGCTTGCTTGCACGAGGTTCTCGTCCGGATTCAGGTAAAAGGCTGAGCTAAACGAGGCGCTCCCAGCGGCTCCATACCTGGGTAAGGGGTTGAGCGAATGGCTCCCCCACCCCACCCCACCCCACCCACCACCCAACAAGCAGCACACCGAGGTGGTGCACAACACCGAGATAGCCCGCTCCCCGTCCCGCAACCAGGCCACCAGCTCACAACCAGCCCACCATTATTCCACCCTGGGACCAGCCCCCCACCCTGCCAACTCAACCACGTGGTGCTGAACATGGAGATCGCCAGCTCCCAGCCCACCACCCTGCTCTTAACCCACCACCCGCAACCACCCCGCTCCCAGCCCACCTCTCCTTCAACCAGCCCACCACCAGCAACCACCCCGATCCCAGCCCACCAACCGCAACCACCCTGCAAACAGCCCACCTCTCTTACAACCAGCCCACCACCCCGCAACCAGCCCACCACCCACAACCACCCTACAAACAGCCCACCTCTCCTACAACCAGCCCACCACCCGCAACCAGCCCACCTCTCACAAACAGCCCACCCCCCCCCCACCAGCCCACCAGCCCACCACCAGCTCACCCAAGTGGTGCGGAACATGGAGATCGCCCGCTCCCAGCCGCCCTCAACGTGGGCCTCGTTGGAGCCGCCACTCCACCGGGTTGGAGAGCCAAAGGCGCCGGAGGCCGGGCCAGTCGTTAGGTCGAATTCGGTGTCCTCATAGTGGTCTCGGAGTATGTTTTTCACATCCTGAGTGTTCAGGGTAAAGGGTTAGGTTTGGGGTAAGGTTCAGGGTTCAGGCTGAAGGGTTGGGTTGGGGTAAGGTTCAGGGTTCAGGCTGCCCCACAGGGGTGTGAGAGTTCAGGAATTTAACCCTTAACCCCAAACCCTATCGTACGCCACACAAGGGGGTCAGAGTTCAGGAACTAAAGCCTGAACCCTAAAGTACGCCCCCCAGGGGTGTGAGGGGTCAGGAAACAGTGCGGCATGGGCTGAGGCCGCATCTGCACAGTTACCATGAGCGTGGTAAAAGGGCATGGACTTCGATCATGGGTTGTCCGCTGCGGGTCCGCTGATTAGGTCTAAGTGAGCGGATAGAGATGCCAAGGATTTTCTTCGTGCATTGACAGGTCCTGGAGCCAGAGTTTGACCATACAGTGGTTTCAGGGTGCGCGGTTTCCAACCATGGTTTCAGAGCATGGTTTCAAAAAGTGATTTCTTAATCTGGTTTCAGAGCATGGTTTCAAAGAGAGCTTTCTTTATGTGCTTTCAGAGCCTAGTTTCAGAGCCTGGTTTCTTAATGTGATTTCAGAGCCTGGTTTCAGAGCCTAGTTTCAGAGAGTGGTTTCTTGATGTGGTTTCAGAGCCTGGTTTCAGAGTGTGGTTTCAGAGCATGGTTTTAGAGTGTGGTTTCTTAATGTGGTTTCAGAGCCTGGTTTCAGAGCCTGGTTTCAGAGCCTGGTTTCAGAGCATGGTTTCAGAGTGTGATTTCTTAATGTGGTTTCAGAGCCTGGTTTCAGAACGTGGTTTCATAGCATGGCTTCAGAGTGTGGTTTCAGAGCATGGTTTCAGAGTATGGTTTCTTAATGTGGTTTCAGAGCCTGGTTTCAGAACGTGGTTTCAGAGCATGGTTTCAGAGTGTGGTTTCACAATGTAGTTTCAGAGTGTGGTTTCAGAACGTGGTTTCAGAGTGTAGTTTCAAAGTGTGGTTTCAGGGCGTGGATTCAGTGCGTTGTTTCAGAGCGTGGTTTTGGAGCCAAAGCCAGGGTCGGATGGAAAGCACACTTCCAGAGCAAAGGTTTGGGGCCAAAGTTGATTTCAGCCAAGGTTGGATGTGAAGCGCCGTCCCAGGGCGAGGGTTTGGGGTCACACGTGGATTCAGGGCCAAGTTTTGAGGCTAAGCGACCTTGATAACCGAGGATTGGAGGTAATATGCGGTTCCAGTGCTAGGGTTCAGGGTCACCTTGTATCTTTCCAGCCCAATACCATGTTAAGAGTGTTCAGGGCATTACCAAACATGGCAAGCCCCTTACAAGACCCATCCTAGCCTGACCCCCAAAGTGGGCGCGTCAGTTGAGCGACGTGTTGCACGCCCACACCTGTTCACACACCTGCATGTGTCATCACATGTGTCAAAGCATGTTCACACATATCCATTCTCATACATGTCCACACATCTTCACACCTGCAGTGTGAGCGGCACGTCGGGCTTCACCGAGACGGGGTAGGTCTCCATGGACGCTCGCTGCCCCAGCGCCGGGTCCAAGTGCAGGGAGGGCGCCACCAGGTCGAAAACGCGCCACCTGAAGAAAGAGTGAATTGGGGTTCGACGGACACAAGCCACACGAGAAAGGGTGAATGGACGCCCGCTGCCCCAGCGCCGGGTCTAGATGGATCGAGGGCACCAACAGGTCGAAAACACGCTACCTGAAGAAAGTCTGGATGGGGGTTCAGAATTAATGGGTGCAAGCCACATGAAGAAAGGGTACATGGAGGCCCGCTGCCCCAGGACCGGGAACAAGTGCAGGGAGGGGGCCACCAGGTCGAAGAACACACCAACTCAAGAAAGTCTGGATGGGGGTTCAGGGTTAATGGGTGCAAGCCACATGAAGAAAGGGTACATGGAGGCCCGCTGCCCCAGGACCGGGAACAAGTGCAGGGAGGGCGCCACCAGGTCGAAGAACACACCACCTCAAGAAAGTATGGATGGGGGTTCAGGGTTAATGGGTGCAAGCCACATGAAGAAAGGGTACATGGAGGCCTGCTGCCCCAGGACCGGGAACAAGTGCAGGGAGGGGGCCACCAGGTCGAAGAACACACCACCTCAAGAAAGTCTGGATGGGGGTTCAGGGTTAAATGGATGCAAGCCACATGAAGAAAGGGTACATGGAGGCCCGCTGCCCCAGGACCGGGAACAAGTGCAGGGAGGGCGCCACCAGGTCGAAGAACACACCACCTCAAGAAAGTATGGATGGGGGTTCAGGGTTAAATGGATGCAAGCCACATGAAGAAAGGGTACATGGAGGCCCGCTGCCCCAGGACCGGGAACAAGTGCAGGGAGGGGGCCACCAGGTCGAAGAACACACCACCTCAAGAAAGTCTGGATGGGGGTTCAGGGTTAAATGGATGCAAGCCACATGAAGAAAGGGTACATGGAGGCCCGCTGCCCCAGGACCGGGAACAAGTGCAGGGAGGGCGCCACCAGGTCGAAGAACACACCACCTCAAGAAAGTATGGATGGGGTTTCAGGGTTAAATGGATGCAAGCCACATGAAGAAAGGGTACATGGAGGCCCGCTGCCCCAGGACCGGGAACAAGTGCAGGGAGGGCGCCACCAGATCGAAAACACGACACCTACAGGGCAGATTCAAATGGATGCAATCCGCCTGATAAAATGATGCTGCCCCAGGGCCGGATCCAGGTGCAGGGAGGGTGTTATGAGGTCGAAAACACGCCACCAGCGGAAAGTGTGAATCGGGGCTCAGGGTTCGGAGTCGGATGAGAGCCAAACGATGCAAGGGCGCATGGCTGTCCCCGCTGCACCAGGTGTGAATTGGGGTTCAGGGTTAGGATGATCGCCCCCCTCACTCACGTTCGCCTGCCAGCATATAAGTTGTAGTCCTCTGGGCAGTTGGGTCCCAAGTGCATAGCGGTGGCGTTGTAGAAGCCGAAAGAGGCCAGGAAGTCAAACGGCCGGCCAGACTCGGGGTCGTGCCAGCCCGCCTTGATCGCCACCTCAACAATACCTGAAGCAGGTGGGCGGGGGGGGCAGCCGACGCTGGTTTAGGGTTAAGGGTGAGGGGTCATACCACCCCGCATTGATCGCCACCTGGCGCTGGTTTAGGGTTAAAAGTAAGAGGTCATACCACTCGGCATTGATCGCCACCTGGCGCTGGTTTAGGGTTAAGGGTGAGGGGGGTCAGGGATGTGCCAACCTGCCTTGATCGCCACCTCAACAATACCTGAAGGTATTGGGGGGGGAAGGGTGGGGGGGCAGTCAGCTAGGGTTTAGGGTTTAGGGTTCAGGATCTATAATATAGGCCTTGATTGCCGGCTCGGCAGTACCTGGGGCAGGTGGGAGTGGGAGGGTGGGCAGCCGGTACAGGTTCAGGTGTTAGGTTTCACGGATTTAGGGCAGTGCCACCCTGCCTGGATCGCCACCTCGACAATGCCCGAAAGAGTTTTGGTGGGGGGATACCCGGCTCCAAATGTATCGGTTTAGGGTTTAGGATCACGTCAGTGGGAATATAAATAACTGAACCTCGAGTTTTGCGTCAAGGCAAGTCGGGAGGGGGGGAAGGAGCTTTTCAATAAAGCAGGAGACCAAGCATAGCACGAGCTTCCCAATTATCATCCCACACCAATCGACAACTTCCACTGATCAACCGTTACCCTGGACCTGAAAAAAAGAAAAACGTGAAACAAAAACACCACTGCCACGATTCTCCTATCTATTGATCCATTCACCGATCTACCAAACCCTCAACCCTCAAAGAAGAACGTGCAAAACAAAAACCCGGTGCCTATTTTGCTGCCAATTGATCCATTGGCCCATATCCCGCCACCCTCAGTCACCTGGCAGTTACCCTCCCTCCTGTTGGTCCACGTCTGGATCACTGACATGCATGGTAATAAACCGACATAATCACCGCCCCTCCGCACCACCCAATGAATGCATCCATCCACCCTCCATCAGATGCTAGGAAGTTCTCATGATCATCAAAGTCCACCGCCTGGATCACAAACAAAGGACACTAAACATCCCCTGCTCCTCCCCCACCAACTGATCCATGCACCTATCCACCCACCATCAGATGCTAGGAAGTTCTCCTCGTCGTCGAAATCCATGGTGCGGATCACGAAAGAGTTGGGAAGGACCGTGACGTGATCATCAGGGATCCTCTGGGCACCCCACACCTGAGCGTGCGTGTGACATCACAGGATGTGACATTGTAAGGAGTGACATCATAGGATGTGACATTGTCAGGTGTGACATCATGGGATGTGCAATTGCAAGGTGTGACATCATAGGATGTGACATTGTTGTCGGCGACCAGCAGACAATCCCCAGATCCTTCATACAGCCACCCGCACACTCCACACTTACCGCTCCAGATCCGCTGGGATGTGTGAACACATGGAAGTGCCAGACGACAAAACTGTCCGCGATCAACAGGCATTCCCCAGATCCACTCGGATCCGCCTAATAGCCCCCCACACTTACCGCTCCAGATCCGCTGGGATGTGTGAACACATGGAAGTGCCAGACGTCAGAGCTGTCGGCGACCAGCAGGCACTCCCCAGCAGAGGAGTAGGCGGGGGCAGCCGGGTTGACCTCCGTGTTGAAGTAGCCATAACGAGTGGACAGCTCACCTAATATCGGGTTTCAAGGGTCAAAGTTTAGGGTTTTAAGTTGAGTTTTCAGGGTTAAGGGTTTCTGCAGCCCGTGCCTCTACACAGACCCCAGGGTGCAGCTGGGTTGACCTCCGTGTTGAACTAGCCGGAACGGTTAGACAGCTCAACTAATGTACGGGTTTCTAGGTTCAAGGGCTGAGGGTTTAGACAGCCCATGCCTCTACACAGCCCCCAGGGGGCAGCTGGGTTGACCTCCGTGTTGGAGTAGCGATACCGAAGTTGACAGCTCACCTAATATCGGGTTTCAAGGTCCGAAGTTCAGGGTTCAAGGTTGAGGTTTGAGGGGGTTTACACAACCCTTGTCTGCCTCTACACAGCCCTCCAGGGTGCAGCCAGGATGAAATAGCCGGATCGGTCAAACAGCCCACCTCACGTTCATGAAATTGCTCCAGTTGAAGCTTGGTCATCTCCTCGATGCATGAAAGATTTTCTGCTAACACATGAACATTACAGTGGGTACACCCTTCTGGCTAAACTCACCCATCAGCTTGATTGCGCAGCGTGCCGTCTTGCATCGCTCCAGCGCCACCTTGGTCAGCTCCTCAATGCACATGAGGTTGGTGCCGTTGTGGCGCGGGGACCAGCCCAGGCCCTTGGCGCCACACGTAGACTCGGAGAAGGCCAGGCCATGCTCGTTGACCAAGCCTGCGTCACAGTTAGAGGCCGGTGGAGTCAGCAGAGCACATGTGATTGTGCGTGGGTGTGGGAGGTAGGGGGGGGCAGTCGCTCAGGACCGAAAAATACAAAAACCCAAGATATTGGAATTTCTTCGTGCCTGCGGCGAGCTATTAGTATGAAGGTGGAGAGGTCAGGTATTGGAACCAAACAATTGCATCGCTAATCCACTAAGATAATCACTGGTGGGACCCCCCTGCACAGTTCGAGGGGCGAGAGGGCGGGCAGCACCGAAGAAGTGCCCGTGCGTAGCTGAAGAAGACGGCACTTATGCATGTGCTACATACATACTTATCAAAGGGGTTGATATACAGAACTGGGCTCTGAAAACGTATGAGGGAATCAGGTGCGACGTAAGACGGTCTGTTACGCAGTACAAAAGAGTGCAAATAGTGATATTCTGACTGAAGACTCTCTGAAAAAAGATTCACGTGACACCGCTGATCAGGCTAGCCGTCACGGCCACAAACTGCATAGTCCTGGTTACCGCCTCACCAGTATATTATATTTTACTATTATAGTATAGGATGTTGCTATCGTTATAAGGGACCCCGTGGGAAATTGTAGTTTTGTCATTACAGGTACCGTACATAGGTGAGAAGTTGAGAACCTCGGACCAATTCCAGCACGGATTTCTGCCGGTACTGCTAATAAGTGGAATGTGGATTATTATAGATTCTTAACATGCAAAAACTAGACTTTCGGCATTGCTCGAAGAAAATCTGAAGGGCAAGGGGCAAGATCGCCGAGGCTGGGGATATAATCCGGCAGCCCTAATATGGTAACGGAGCAGATGCACGGCCTCCAGTAACGCTACACTTTATTTTCCTATGCCGCCTGCTCGATGGTTGCACCACCATGCCCAAAATCACTAGCTGGTCCTTTGGTTGAGTGGTCGTTAGCGCTGTAGCGCTGGGCCTTATTAAGTCTACAGCCGGGCGTTATGAAGTCTACAGCCGGGCGTTATGAAGTCTACAGCCGGGCCTTATGAAGTCTACAGCCGGGCCTTATGAAGTCTACAGCCGGGCCTTATGAAGTCTACAGCCGGGCGTTATGAAGTCTACAGCCGGGCGTTATGAAGTCTACAGCCGGGCGTTATGAAGTCTACAGCCGGGCGTTATGAAGTCTACAGCCGGGCGTTATGAAGTCTACAGCCGGGCGTTATGAAGTCTACAGCCGGGCGTTATGAAGTCTACAGCCGGGCGTTATGAAGTCTACAGCCGGGCCTTATTAAGTCTACAGCCGGGCCTTATTAAGTCTACAGCCAGGCCTTATTGATTCCCGGTGATGCGCCCTTTGCTACTCTCACCATAGTTCATGTCCCAGTAAGCATAGGTAGACTCAACCTGAAACGGGGGAGGGTAAGAGTCATTTTAAAGCATTTAGTTTCAATCAGGTGCCGTTTTTTCCCATCCCGTTTTTACAATGACCGTCATTTGCATTTTTAGGCTCCACGCACCCCCTAGGATAATATTTATATTCTTATGCCTGCTTAGTGATGCCACGCAGGGCCAAAAGTGACGGCTACATATTTAACCTCAGTCTATTTAACCTCAGTCTATTTAACCTCAGTCTATTTAACCTCAGTCTATTTAACCTCAGTCTATTTAACCTCAGTCTATTTAACCTCAGTCTATTTAACCTCAGTCTATTTAACCTCAGTCTATTTAACCTCAGTCTATTTAATCTTTCTCGGGCTGATACAAATGCCGGTACACAAACTTATTTATATAATACCGGCATACCGCGCTGCTGCACGTGCACGCCCCAGGGAATTGCTTCATTCAAACCGTGAAGCAGCTCCGCACAATAATAAAAAGCACGTGGAGTTGTGCGCGAGCATGCGGCTGGTGACAACAATGCGCTCAACGTCATGGCCGGAATCTACTAACCGGGACGCTTCTTCTTCAAAACATACCCACCTTCACCAAACCTTAACCCTATAATAGGCACCAAGCCGTGTGACATATCCATATAACCAATTGGTGTCATAGCCAGGAGATTCCTGGAGAACCCTGAACACTTAAACCTAAACCCCAAGCTGGTCTTTGAACTGTCAGATGTACCCAATGCGCAACTCAAGCTGAACCTTTCATGTTCCCAACCCCAACCCCTTTACCCTAACCTAAGGGTCTACCTGCGGGACGTACCCAATTGGTGTCATCGCGGGTGTGTTTGCGGTGGGCTGGCAGGTGGGCGCTGCGGCCAGCACTTACAATGCACGTCATCGCTGAAGCCTACTTTAAATTCCACAAACAATGATCCCAAACCCTCAAAACCCTGCACTAATGAACCAGTACACTCCACTGCTTCATCACAGGTGTGTTTGCAGTGGGCTGAATAGGCGGGCGGGCGCGCGGCCAGAATTTACCATGCATGTCATGGCCGAAACCTACTTTCAGCCCCCCAAATATAAACCCGTACCCCTCGACCATGCACTAAGGGCCTACCTGCGGGATGTACCCAATTGGTGTCATCGCGGGCGTGTTTGCGGTGGGTTGGTAGGCGGGCGCGCGGCCGGCGTCCACTATACGCGGGTAGGCCTCTCCAACAAAGTGTAGCGGCCGCATGGATCCTGGCTTGTGCCTTGCAGCCGGCACACGAACCAGGCGCAGATCAGCAGTGCCCGCGCCACTGCAAGGGCAGCGATTTAGGGTTAAGACCTCAGAAATTTAGGGTCTAGGGTCAAATGAGGGCAACGGGTACGCGGAACAGGTGCAGATCAACAGTCCCTGCACCGCTGCAGTGGGGAGAAGGTGAAGGTTAACCGGTTTGAAGGCGGTGGGTGAAGTCTTACAAGGCCGCGGCCCTCCGGCCGAAGCTGATGGCTGTGTCTATGCCCATGCCCATGCAAATACCCATGCGAATGCCGATGTAAAAGCCCATGCCAATACCCCTACTGAAAACACCAGTCATCCGTGGGTGCCCATGATGCTTCCTGAGGCAATGGCCAATCGACCAAAGCCGATGGCTGTGTCTTTGCCCATACCTTAACCCATGCGAGTGCCCATGCCCATGCGGATGCCCATGCCGATACCCCAACCGAACACACCTGTCGTCCGTGTGTGCTATCATGACGCTTCCTGAGGCGATGGCCAACCGGCCAAAGCCGATGGCTGTGCAGTGCTCTATCTCGTCATCAGCACGAGTGAGCGGCGGCAGAAGAGCCACCATCACACATAAGAGTGTGACCAGGCCCACTGCCCTCCCTGGAGAGGAGAGGGGGGGACGACACAAGGGTGACTGCTTCAGGGTTACGATGATGATCAGCGAGCGTTGGCAGCAGAGCCACAATCACACACAAGATGACTCACGAAGCTCACTGCGCTCCCTAGACAGGAGAATGGGGGGACACACACAAGGGGTGACTGCTTCAGGATTCAGATGATGAAATGAGCGGGGGCAGCAGAGCCGCCATCACACAAAAATGTCTCACGAGGCTCACTGCGCTCCCTAGGCAGGAGAATGGGGGGACACACACAAGGGTGACTGCTTCAGGATTCAGATGATGATGAAGTGAGCGGGGGCAGCAGAGCCGCCATCACACAGAAATGCCTCACGAGGCTCACTGCGCTCCCTAGGCAGGAGAATGGGGGGACACACACAAGGGGTGACTGCTTCAGGATTCAGATGATGAAGTGAGCGGGGGCAGCAGAGCCGCCGTCACACAAAAATGTCTCACGAGGCTCACTGCGCTCCCTAGGCAGGAGAATGGGGGGACACACACAAGGGGTGACTGCTTCAGGATTCAGATGATGAAGCGAGCGGGGGCAGCAGAGCCGCCATCACACAAAAATGTCTCACGAGGCTCACTGCGCTCCCTAGGCAGGAGAATGGGGGGACACACACAAGGGTGACTGCTTCAGGATTCAGATGATGATGAAGTGAGCGGGGGCAGCAGAGCCGCCATCACACAGAAATGCCTCACGAGGCCCACTGCCCTCCCTAAACAGGAGAGGGGTTACGCAAGGGTAACTGCGTCAGGATCGAGATTATAATCAAGCCAGTGGCAGCAGTAAAGCTGCCAACACACATAAAAGAGTGACCACACCCACTGCCCTCCATAAACAGGAGAGGGGGGTACGCAAGGGTAACTGCGTCAGGATCAGGTTTGATTATGTGTGATGGCAGCAGTAAAGCTGCCATCAGCCCATCACACATAAAAGAGGGGGGTGCGCAAGGGTAACTGCATCAGTAAGGTTAAAGATGATGATGACCAATCGAGCGGAGGCTGTAGAGCTGTCATCACACATAATGAGTGTGACCAGTCCCACTGAACTGTATAGACAGAAGGAGGGTAATAAGGATCAGGTGATGAACAAAAGAAGAGTCAAATAGTGTGAACACATACGGGTATCAGTGTGAACAGGCTTTAACCTTCCCTGGACAAGTAATGGTGGCAGCAAGCAACACAGGACAGCAGCATCAGATAATAGTGGGAGCAGCATAAGAGTGAAATGGCATCCCGTTCTTGCTCCACACAACTTCCAACGACATGCCTTACAGGCACACTTGGGGGGGAATCGCTTTCGGGGAAGACTTTTTACTTGTGAGTTGGAGGCACGCATAGCTGGCTTGACTGGGCCAGCCACCAATCGGCCGATTGGAACCAAACCTTGACCGGCCTACGGCCAATGGCTCGGGCTGCAAGCACAGCTGGCCATAGGCCGTAATGCAGCTGAAGCACATAAAAGCCTATAGCCAGCTGGGCTTGCTGCCCCAGCCATATTCCATTATGTGCTTCAGCTGCATTACGGCCTATGCTAGCTGGGCTTGCTGCCCCAGCCATTACAAGGAACAGTGGCGTCAATGATTACGGGGAGTTGACTCACTGCATCGGAGGGTTGCGGACCCAGAGTTGGTGACACCCATAGCTGACTTGACACCACTGGTGTCGGCAGGAGTGGTAGCAGTCGCAGCAGCGGCAGTAGTGGCAGCAGCAGCACAATGAGAGCAGTTGTGGCTGCACAGCTTAAGCCTGGAAGGAAGGGGGGCGAGAAGGTGGCAGCAGCTAGGAAAGGGCGGTAGGGGTGAGAGGCTTGAGCGAGAAGGGGGAGAGGGGGGTCAACGAATTGCAGAAGCTGGGATGGTGCGATTGTCTTGATAAGATTTAGTCTGAAAGTAAGGGGGGCGAAAAAGGCGGCAGAAGCAAGGGGAAAACGGTTGGGGTGAGCAGCTTCAGGCTGGAGGGATGGGGGGCTAGAACTCTAGAAGGAGGCGGCAGCTAGGGAAAGGCGGCTAGGGTAGGCAGGGGTAAACATGAAGGGGGGGGGGCAAACCATTCTTGGCAGCTGGAACGGAGTGGATTTATTGAGCAGCTCCAACCTGCAAGGCAGCTCCCCAAAAGGTGCTCACTATCCTGTGCTTCAGATGCAATGCAGATACAGTACAGGCTTCAGCCCAAAAAACCTAGGGCAGCGGGCCTTGCTGCTTAGGCTAACGACCGTCGGTGAGATCGGTACCCATTGGCCAACCGTAGGCTGTTTAAAGCTTGGTAAGCATTGGCTCAGTGGTGGAAGCCCAGCAGCCATCCAAGAAATTAAATCGGGCGCAGACACACCGAGGGAAATGACCCTTATGAAGCAGACTGCGTGGATTGTTTTGCGCACCAGACCACCCTTTGGGGGAAGGTCCTGAATACGACCTTGTGTCACATCTCCGGTGGGTGCCAGTGAACCAAATATCTCACAATTATCTCGCAAATATCTCGCCTCACCCTATGCCCCCCTATGTGCCAGCTGGGACCAAACCTTGACCGGCCTACGGCCGGTGGCACGTACAACAGGTCTTGCTGCACTTGGCCCCCGGGCCGCAAAGTGTAGCTGGGGTGTAAAAACAATAGAGGGGGGGGCACGGTTCTCACCGTTGTCTTCCTCTGTTCTAACAGTTCACACTGCCTGGCCCTTTTCTGAAAAGCGCTTTCTTGTGGTGACCTCGACACCGTGAAAACAACTGGGAATATGACATGATCGGGCATTAGGCCTGTTCCATGCATCGTATCAGAGCTATATGGCACACAGTGGGATACATGGAGGGCATCCACTCATCCAGCCCATACCAAGTTGGAAGGAGGCCAGGACCTGACCCATGCAGCATGCCGGACACAACCGTACAGCATACCAGCACACTCATGCAGCATGCACGCATACCCATCAAAGGAGCAAACCTTAAAAAACTGCAGGTGACAAGTTCTGGAGCCTGATGGCCCTGATGGGAGAGGCAGAGCGGGCCTCGGACGAGGAGGGGGTCTCACGGATGTTCAGTCTGATGCACAACCTGCACCTGCGGAAGAGTTGCAATCAAAAAAGCTTTTACGGCCGGTCAGATGTCTATAGCACGCATCATGAACTTTCCACGGCCGACACATCCTAGCCACCTGTTAGCCACGGACCCGGCTAGCAGCAGCGACAACTTGCCTGGGGAATCAGATTGTTAAAGATGGAAGCGCACCGCATATATTGGGTTTTGCAGCAATTTCTCGAATCTCTGGCGCTTAAAAACACAAAATCACGTGGGGTGTTCGGCAGGAACTTGCTGGCACTATGTACGGCTAACGCTTACTAATTATACCGAGCTCTCCTCATCAAAGCACAGTATTCAAAACTCTGAGAAGATAAAACTTCATTTGTGCCAGGGTCTTCACAGATTAAAACGAAACAGGAATCGTAACTAGGACCGACAGAAACCAGAGACAGAACCTTTGTTTTCAGAAAGCACAGCTTGATCTTTCTTAACTGCATTAAAATTGAACCTCTCACGTCGCAAATAACGTATTTCTGGGAGCTCCGAGACTCTGCGAGACTTCAACTTTGAAAGCCCTTCCTAGTTTAGGGTGTACGCTTTACCGCTTTAAGTTCATTCGTCAGGTGGGAGCGCTTCAGCGCTACATTGAGCGCTGCCGCAGCGCCGCTGCGTGAGAGGACAGAATGCGTAATCAGTGCACTAGTCCAGTAGTCTATCGGAATCTGCATAACGTGCGCCCACGCGTTTTGATTACGGTATCTGAGGTCTTGGCGAACGTGCTGGGAAATTCGGCCCGCCTCTGGTCGGCTGCCCTGTCAGCTGCTGCGCTCGCTGCAGTGGCGCTGGGGACGTACGCAGTGAAGATGATATGCCGCTTTTGAACATCGGCTCAACTGCAGTTAGCCAAACAGGTGACAATTCCTTACCAAACATCGCAGAGTCTGGGTCCTCAGCCGACCCAATACATCGAACTGACAGTCTGGTGCCTTCACCTTGGTTTATCACTCTGATGATGTAAGAATTGCTGATGTTTATCCCGGCTGCCTGCAGACAGACACATGGATCTGTCATTTGCTCCGTTGCCTGGCTGCATGCACTTACATGATCAAGAGGATATCAGGCCTGGATCTCATGTTTGGTCCACTGCCTGCCAAGCCATGCATAGAAAGAAAGAAAGGAAGAAAGAAAACGCCTGAGCGTGGCTTAAGGAATATGGGATTTGAAATGCCGTACACCGGTGCCTGGGTATCATGTATTAGTATCATACTGGCACGGATGTTTGCTCCGCTGCCCGAGTGCCATGCATGTACTGGTGCATGGGTGCCAATGTGCCATGCACAACCACTGGAACTGGTATTCAATCCGTTTCCTGAGCACCATGCACTCATGCAGGCATTTGATCGCGAGGACGTCAGGTTTCAAGAGGCGTCATCTTCATGCCTCCTTCATCTGATGTTCCTCCCGTTACTTTGCCTACACGCCTGCAGGCACATGATTGTGAGGACATCAGACTTCAGGAGCGGCATCGCGCAGTGAGTTCTCCAGAGCCGCCTCAAGGCCCTTGTATTATAAGTCACTTAGTAGCCGCATGCACTCACACAAAATAGTTTGTGAAAGGGTTTAGGGATTTGCTTCATACCCTCCTCTCTGCATGCAAGGCTTTCAGCCCATCATCTGGCCATCCATGCCAAGTCCTCTAGCGGCGCTCGCAGCTTCATGTACTGAAAGATTGTTTTGCATGCAATCCTGTATGCAATCCTGTATGCAATCCTGTATGCAATCCTGTATGCAATCCTGCATGCAATCCTGTATGCAATCCTGTATGCAATCCTGTATGCAATCCTGTATGCAATCCTGTATGCAATCCTGTATGCAATCCTGTATGCAATCCTGTATGCAATCCTGTATGCAATCCTGTATGCAATCCTGTATGCAATCCTGTATGCAATCCTGTATGCAATCCTGTATGCAATCCTGCATGCAATCCTGTATGCAATCCTGTATGCAATCCTGTATGCAATCCTGTATGCAATCCTGTATGCAATCCTGTATACAATCCTGTATGCAATCCTGTATGCAATCCTGCATGCAATCCTGTATGCAATCCTGTATGCAATCCTGTATGCAATCCTGTATGCAATCCTGCATGCAATCCTGTATGCAATCCTGTATGCAATCCTGTATGCAATCCTGTATGCAATCCTGTATGCAATCCTGTATGCAATCCTGTATGCAATCCTGTATGCAATCCTGTATGCAATCCTGTATGCAATCCTGTATGCAATCCTGTATGCAATCATGCATGCAATCCTGTATGCAATCCTGTATGCAATCCTGTAAGCAATCCTGCATGCAATCCTGTATGCAATCCTGTATGCGATCCTGTATGCAATCCTGTATGCAATCCTGCATGCAATCCTGTATGCAATCCTGTATGCAATCCTGTATGCAATCCTGAATGCAATCCTGCATGCAATCCTGTATGCAATCCTGTATGCAATCCTGTATGCAATCCTGTATGCAATCCTGTATGCAATCCTGTATGCAATCCTGTATGCAATCCTGTATGCAATCCTGTATGCAATCATGCATGCAATCCTGTATGCAATCCTGTATGCAATCCTGTATGCAATCCTGCATGCAATCCTGTATGCTATCCTGTATGCGATCCTGTATGCGATCCTGTATGCAATCCTGTATGCAATCCTGTATGCAATCCTGTATGCAATCCTGTATGCAATCCTGTATGCAATCCTGTATGCGATCCTGTATGCGATCCTGTATGCAATCCTGTATGCAATCCTGTATGCAATCCTGTATGCAATCCTGTATGCAATCCTGTATGCGATCCTGTATGCAATCCTGTATGCGATCCTGTATGCAATCCTGCATGCAATCCTGTATGCAATCCTGCATGCAATCCTGTATGCAATCCTGTATGCAATCCTGTATGCAATCCTGTATGCAATCCTGTATGCAATCCTGTATGCAATCCTGTATGCAATCCTGCATGCAATCCTGTATGCAATCCTGTATGCAATCCTGTATGCAATCCTGTATGCAATCCTGTTTGCAATCCTGTATGCTATCCTGTATGCAATCCTGTATGCGATCCTGTATGCAATCCTGTATGCAATCCTGTTTGCTATCCTGTATGCAATCCTGTATGCAATCCTGTATGCAATCCTGTATGCAATCCTGTATGCAATCCTGTATGCAATCCTGCATGCAATCCTGTATGCAATCCTGCATGCAATCCTGCATGCAATCCTGCATGCAATCCTGCATGCAATCCTGTATGCAATCCTGTATGCAATCCTGCTTGCAATCCTGTATGCAATCCTGCATGCAATCCTGCATGCAATCCTGCATGCAATCCTGTATGCAATCCTGTATGCAATCCTGCATGCAATCCTGCATGCAATCCTGCATGCAATCCTGCATGCAATCCTGTATGCAATCCTGCATGCAATCCTGCATGCCATCCTGTTTGCAATCCTGTATGCAATCCTGTATGCAATCCTGCATGCAATCCTGTATGCAATCCTGTATGCCATCCTGTTTGCAATCCTGTATGCAATCCTGCATGCAATCGTGCATGCAATCCTGTATGCAATCCTGCATGCAATCCTGTATGCAATCCTGCTTGCAATCCTGTATGCAATCTTTCAGATCTTCTGGGTTGCCCTATGTGACATGGATGGAAGGTCATTGCTCTCTATGGAAGCTGCATGCAAATCAATGCTTTGCTTTATATACTTCTTTATTGCATGCAATGCTTCAAGAGCGGCATTGAGCAGAAAGTTCGTCGGGGCCGCCGTAGGGCATGCGCATGAAAGCTTTGCTTCATGTAATTTTCAATGATTTGCTTCATGTAATTTTCAATGATTTGCTTCATGTAATTTTCAATGATTTGCTTCATATAATTTTCAATGATTTGCTTCATGTGATTGTCAATGATTTGCTTCATGTAATTCCCAATGATTTGCTTCATGTAATTTTCAATGATTTGCTCCATGTGATTGTCAATGATTTGCTTCATGTGATTGTCAATGATTTGCTTCATGTAATTTTCAATGATTTGCTTCATGTGATTGTCAATGATTTGCTTCATGTGATTGTCAATGCTTTGCTTCATGTAATTTTCAATGATTTGCTTCATGTAATTTTCAATGATTTGCTTCATGTAATTTTCAATGATTTGCTTCATGTAATTTTCAATGATTTGCTTCATGTAATTTTCAATGATTTGCTTCATGTGATTGTCAATGATTTGCTTCATGTAATTCCCAATGATTTGCTTCATGTAATTTTCAATGATTTGCTTCATGTAATTTTCAATGATTTGCTTCATGTTATTTTCAATGATTTGCTTCATGTAATTGTCAATGATTTGCTTCATGTAATTCCCAATGATTTGCTTCATGTAATTTTCAATGATTTGCTTCATGTAATTCCCATTGCATGTATGCTTCAAGAGCGGCATCGAGCAGGGATCTTGCTTCACAGGTCGCCAATCACCTAGTAGCATCATGCACACATCAGCTTTCTTCATGCGAGCTGTCTGCTGGTAATGCCATGCAGCCCTGCTCACCATCAGGATGTAAAGGCATTGTGTCATCTGGTGGTAATTGCAGCTGCATGCAGCCCTGCTCACCATCAGGATGTAAAGGCATTGTGTCATCTGGTGTTAATTGCAGCTGCATGCAGTCTGCAATTCAGAGAAACATTCACAACAGAGTGTTGCCATGGCCGCTGGACATGCATGCGTACCGTTACGGCGGGAGGCTTTGCCTCCTTGTTGCCTGGCGGCGTTCTCTTTTTATGCACAGTAGGACAGAAGGTAGACCTGGGCTGTTCACGGATGCACGCAACATTTTGTTTAGGTCGGTGGTCTCCCCCCAGTTAACTCTGCCTGGCCCTTTCGAAAAAGGCTGCGGGTGATTTCGTTACTTCGTAATAACAACAAACGGTAGAGTGCATCGCACAGAACAGCAACATTTATACCAGGGCATTGCCGATAGTCTGATGGCCATGCATGTACCGTACATATATAACTGATGCTTGGCATTCAAATGGCAAATGTTGTTTTCTCTTTGCGCCATTGTTTTATTTTCCTGTGCAAGGGGCAATGTTCAGAAACAACTCAGCTGCATCCCGGCCTCCGGCCGGAGGCCCCAAGTACGGCCATCCAGGATGTTAAGGCCTGTGTCTGTAGGCCGTTCAAGGTTAGGCCCCAATCAGAAGTCTGGCGGAAATTAGATCTTGGAGGCCGCAGGGCACCTTGCCAAAGGAGGAATCGTAGCTGAGGACATTTGCACTGCTCAGCCTAGCTCAGGGTTTAGTCTATGTGCCCTAGGCATATGCACTGCCTAGGTTAGGGTTAATTATACTCTAACTATACTCTAACTATACTCTAAACATACGCACGACCCTATCTAGTTGAGGATTACGTTTTAGTCCATACCCTTTACATATCGCTATAACCTATACCGTACTTGAAACGTACCCGCTGCTCTGCGTAGGCTGCTGGCAGCACCCGGGCCGCACTTTGTCCTCTTCTCAGCTGATCCAGTTCCAGAGACGGGCCTGTCCTGGTGTGCACCCTCTCCTCCATTGTCTCTGCTGTAGCTAATGTGAGTAAGGTACTCTTCAGCGGCAGCCGAAGATCAAGTTGATTGACTTGTTTGATGTACAGCTTTCGTCCTTCCTTTCCTAGCTCTCTGCAACTTCCTCTGTTATACCTGCTGTTTGTGGTGTACGGGTACCCTGTTTCGTCTGGTTTTTGTGATTTATTTTGTCGTCTCCGGTGCTTGCCTGTCGCGCCGGTGGCAGCTTCCTCGGGGTCCACGTGGCCGACCTGGCGCTCCCATACCAACCAATTGAACTACATATATTTTAATTGTAATCACCGCACGGTATTGTAATCACCGTCATATATTTTTCAGCCAGCCAGAAATAGCTTCATCGGGGTCCACGTAGGCAAGCGATGCCCCTGCATACCGTAGTATCAGTCCGATTTCGTTTTATTGATCGTTTTTCAAGAAAACGAACCGTTGATTTCGATTAAAAAAAACATGTGTACCGTGGGACAAAACGAACCATAAAAACGAATATTTTAGCCCCAAACCCTAAAACATTGCCACACAACGAGTAGCGCCGTTCATGTCGCAAACACGAATCTACCCGGAGCAGCACCAGTAGCCACAGCTCCTGCCACAGTGATTATTGATTTTTACCCGGATGTCGAGATAGTAGGCGAGCGGCCCCGCCGCGTCTTCCAACCGCAGCAGAAGAAAACGAAAGCCAGTCGCCGAAGAAAACAGGCCTCTACAGCTCGATACTATGAGGGCGTCCCACTCCTTCAAGTTATCCGGCGGGCCAAGGAGGTCACGGCTCTCAGAGCTGCGCGCCCAACAACCATTCAGCAGAAAGGCAAGCGGTTTGAGTGGTTCTGGAGCAAAAACGAACCAGTGATGGTAAAACATTTCAGCCTCTGATCAGGAAAACGTACCACTAAAACGAAAGCGTGATTTTGTTCATTAGAAGGTTTCCAAATAAAAAACGAAATCAATATATAACGAACATTGACTGATACTACGGTATCCCATACAAAAAATAAATGACATTTATTTACCATCGATAATTTTCAGGAAAATGCATGGAAAATTCCCTCGTGAATGTACGGTACTTGTCTTGCCAGGCCGACGGCAGCCTGTCGGCGGTCCATGAGGGCGACTGTCAGCATTGCACTCCCAGACCAGGAAATTGAAGTGCTAGCGTGCTACCGTTCATTCCAGGCATCAAAAGTGGCTCCTGGTTGAGTTGACTACACGTAGTGGCTATGAGCGCTGCCCGCGGTTGATTTACGGTAGTGGCTCTGAGTGCTGCGCAGACCTGAATTTATTATATCGGACCGGCTGCACGACTCAAAAATAGATTATTTTAAAACATTTGTAGCAGCGCTGTGCAGAGTGATGCGTTCTTCACCTGTGCAGAGTATTTTAGGAATTGTATTTTAATAGGGATGCAAGAACCCTATCTGGTTTCACAGCATCGTCAAGAAAATCAGAAATCTTCCTGATAAATTCCCATTTGAATTTACGGTACTTGCCTTATCAGGCAGGCAGCAGTCTTTTAGAGGTCCATGTGGGCAACCAATGCACCTGGCAATCCCACCAAAACATTGAAATAAATAGTACCGGTATACCATCATTACTGGTATATACCTATGTCAATTCACCTGCGTTCGCAGGCCGGCGGCAGCCTTTTAGAGGTCCATGTTGGTGACCGTCCCACATGGCGCAACCCGCAGCACCCCCTTCGCTTGGATCCGGAGATCCAGCTGAGGCGCCTGCCCACGCTGATGCACTGGACGTCCCTGGGTGCCGGCCGGCAGGATGGCGGCGAGCTGGAGGCCTCAAGGACTAAAGGGCAGGCGATGCAGCTGGCAACGGCTTTCGTAGAGCTCGCGACGCATGACGCATGATGGGCTGCCCACGTTGATGTACCGGACGCCCCTTGGTGCCGGCCGACAAGACGGCGGCGAGCCGGAGGTGTTTAGGATAAAAGAGTAGGCGATACAGGTGGCTTTCGTAGAGCTCACGACGCATGGCGTGTGGTGCACAACGCATGGCGTGTGCCGTGTGGTGCACGATGCACGACCCATGGCGCGTGATGCATGACGCATGGCGTGTGGCGCATGACGCATGGCAGGCTGCCAAGCGCCCTCACTGAGCGTTGAGCAGCAGAGCGCAAGATAGACGCGCGATGCATGAAGGGCCTCGCACGATGCCTGGCATACATGGATGATATGACGATATGCGCGCCGCTGACCTTTCACATTAGGTGATCGAGCATTGTCAATCAACGACACTGTTTTGTGTCAGAGCGCGCAACGCCTGATGCTTGCTGTGGGACAACATACATTCAAAGTGTGTACTGTGCGCACAACTACGCTTTTGTGCATGCTTCGTG